>CASHTG010000018.1:1200000-1800000 GCA_949357655.1 Parascedosporium putredinis
TGCCTTCTTCTACATGTCTAACATTAACTTCCCGCTCAACAGCCTAGGACAGGCCCCGGCTAGGCAATGCGCCCTCGGCGCCGGCCTTTCCAACACCGTCCCCTGCACCACCGTCGGAAAGGTCTGCGCCTCCGGTCTCAAGGCCATCATCATTGGCGCCCAGACCATCATGACCGGCAACGCCTCCATCGTCGTCGCCGGCGGTACCGAATCCATGTCCAACACCCCCACTACCTCCCCGTCCTCCGAAACGGTGCCAAGTACGGCGACCAGACCCTCGTTGACGGCGTGCTCAAGGACGGTCTCACCGACGCTTTCAAGAAGGAGCACATGGGTATCCAGGGCGAGCTCTGCTCCCAGGAACACGGTGTCTCCCGCGAGGAGCAGGACGAATACGCCATTAAGTCCTACCAGAAGGCCCAGGCCGCCACCGAGGCCGGCGTCTTCTCCTCTGAGATCTACCCCATCGAGGTTAGCGGCGGCAGGGGAAGCCCGCCATCAAGGTCGACCGTGACGACGAGGTCAAGAACCTTAACGTAGACAAGCTCAAGGCCATGCGTCCCGCCTTCAAGCCCAACGGCGGCACCATCACCGCCCCCAACGCTGCTCCTATCAACGACGGCGCTGCCGCCGTCGTCCTCATGTCCGAGGCCAAGGTCAAGGAGCTCGGCGTTCAGCCCATCGCCAAGATCCTTGGCTGGGGCGACGCTGCCCAGGAGCCCGAGCGCTTCACCACCGCCCCCGCCCTCGCCGTTCCCAAGGCCATTAAGCACGCCGGCATCTCCGAGAGCGACGTTGACTACTACGAGATCAACGAGGCTTTCTCCGTCGTCGCCCTCGCCAACATGAAGATCCTCGGCCTCGATGCCGAAAAGGTCAACATCTTTGGCGGCTCCGTTGCCATTGGCCACCCCTCGGCTGCTCCGGTGCCCGCATCGTCACCACCCTCACCACCGTCTTGCGCGAGAAGAAGGCCAAGATTGGTGTCGCCGGTATCTGCAACGGCGGCGGCGGCGCTTCTGCGCTCGTCATTGAGAACTTGCAATGAGGCCAGGGGACGCAGGCTGCTGAGCCTGTCGCCGCTGCACATCTGTAGCAGGTAAAGTCTAGGAATGGAGAAAACGAAAATCGGCTGATAGTCATGTAATCAATCATTGGTGAAAGGAAAAGGCGACAGAAGGAAGAAAAGCAAGCCGTTGGGCATATAAACACAAATATCGTACACCAATGCTCTCTAATGGACCAAACGGCCAAAATACCTGCAATAAACTCATACCCTAAATTCAACCATCTTCAAGCTTGATCATTGGGAGTCCTTTCGCCTTATTTTTCGCCCATAGGTGTGTACCAAGTTTCACATCGATATTTATTAGTCTTCACCGGAAGATGAACCGGAATCTTGTTCGACCATTAATTAGCGTAGAAAAGAGAAAATGTGATTTCATCCGATTTAGCTCCAACACAAAACTAGGAGAGGGCACAACTCCGACTAATATTACATAGGGGTGTGAGCTAAGCCTTTTTATACTTCGTGATCCCCTTTCTCGCTATCGACGCGTCCCGCTGCTCACTACCCACTTGCTATTCACCATGCGGCTCCTCTGCGCCAGCTATATCCTAGCTAGGCTGCTCACGACGTGAAGGGGAAACATGGTAACCGAAAAGAAAGAAAGAAGATAACAAAAGATTGGCTGCCGACGTTGAGACGCGAGTCGATATGCTAAACCCCGCAAAACCACCCCCTCCCTTCCTGCAGTCGTACGCTTTCTTGGCCGATACCCAAAGGTTCGGCTTTGAAAGAAAAGAAAAAGAGAATCTGGGATATGGAAACAAGGAATAAAAAAAAGCCGGATATAGATGTAAAGGTGAACCGGGAAGGAAAAGGATACGTGTCATGATAGTGAGCGATTAATCCGCCATCTCCACATCGCGCGTCTCGGTGGCAGCGTTGGCTGGCTCAACCTCACCCTCTGCCCACTTCTTGTAGTCCGCCTTGTGCTTTTCAACCTCTTCCTGACTCAAATCTTTCATCCACGAGTTGTTCAACACAAACTTCTCCCGGAGCCGGTAGTCACGGGCAAGGGTAGACATCTTGGTAGCTTTGTCGTGCTGCTCCTTATCTTCTTTGGTCGTAGGGGCTGAGCTGTACAAGAAGCTCTCCGAGGAGCCCGCACCCCAAACCATTTTGGAAGACCGGAGACAGATGCTGACCACTAGATTCTCATCATACGAGACTGGCTTGGGAATGCTTCCATCTTCAGGATCAGCGTCCGCCGAAGGCAGGTTGCGCGTGAGGACGACTTTGGAAAGCTTCGATCTAGGAACACCCTCGGTGGGCTCAACTCGGATATATGATGAGATGTAGTATTGCCATCGCTGCTGAAGCTTCATCTCATCCATATAGAATGTCGTTTCCTCACGCTGGAGCCACCTGACGCTCGCTTCCGACTTACTTGGCACCTGTAAAAATACCCAATGGTTAGCAAAGCTACGCGTAGCGGCAAGTGGAATAGACTGTTTTAAACTTACCCAGCAGAGCACGAACAACTCGCCGTCCTTAACGCACTTTTCAGCAAACTTGCGGGCGCTGATCTCGGTCTGGTAGCTGGTTTCCTCCCGTTCCCGGCTTGCTAGGAATTGTTTGATGAGGTCATACGTCTTCTCTTTGCCATCAACGCTGCTGCAGGTGAGGGCTAGTCTGCAGAGCGTTCTGATAAGATCTTGGATGGTGTATAGCTTCCAGCCGCTCGCGAGATAGAAGTGGCGTAGCACCTCTTGATAGCGCGCTTCGTCGATGTCGCCCACAATAAACTCTTCAATGAGCTCAAGGGTTTTGGGCCAGTAGATGTCCGGAGTATCGGTGGCCTCGAAATACAACTTGGGCTCTTCGGTAAGGCCAACCTCCATGGCAGGCCGGACGCGGTGTAGACGCGCGATAGATTTCGTTACACTCTGCTCCCCTCCTTCACCTCGCGCAATCGTTGATATAAGGTGTGGAAGATGCTGAAGAACACATAGATAGACTGATTGCAGAAGAAGTTGTACCAAGGACGCTGGAAGTATCCGTCCGCCTTCAGTTCATTATCCGAGGTGAGAAGGCCACCGTCATCACCGCTTTTTAAGATAGTCGGCTTGGGAATTGTTGGCATCCATCGATCATTCGAAACGTCGGCCACCCCATTTTCATCGGGAGCCTCTGGAGTCTCATCCTCGTTACCTGAGGCAACATCAGGAGTTGTCTCCTTGCTACCAGAAGCACTATCTTCCTTCGAGGCACGGGATTTGTTGGTATTGCGGCCGGGGTCGAGGACACCACGCAGAAGATCCCCTCTCTTACCATTGCGTCGGCCGCGACCGTTTGTGAGCTCAAGCGGTGTGGGCTCATCGCCGTCCTCCTCGCCGGAGTCTAGTTGAAATCTGGGAATGCGTTCTTGTACGGCAGCATCGTCAAGGTCAAAGAAAGTGGGGATAAAGTCAACGAAGAAGTCCCAAATCCGTTCTTTTTCTGAATTGCTGTGTTGGCTGTTGTGGATCGCGTAAAGAGCCATCAGGCGAAGCAGATCCAGGGTTACGTCCTTGTCAGAGAACGACCACTGGAACTGTTGGCGAGGAGCAGAGCCCTTTAGACTTCGTTCTCTGCGCTGCTCTTCGTGTTTGGTCTTGATGACGTCCACGAGGTGTTTAGCGGATAGTTGCCTTTTGTCGGTTTGCTTCACTAGCATGCCCATGTGGTCTAAGCTCTTAAGGTGCATGTTCTCGGTTTGCGAGTGCCAAACTTTCGACCACTCCCGCTGTCGTAACTGTTAGCACAAGGTTCCCGGGGGTTACATGGGAGTAGACTTGCCATGGAGAATCGCCATTCTTCGTCTTTTTGCTTCAGGCGAGCTAATAGGATGGGCACGACGCTAAAAGGGTGGCTGAAGAGGTCGTTTACTACGTCAATTCCCTTCTCGCCGTACAACTTTTTGCACACGCGCTTGAAGATGGATGTGGATTGTCCGGCCAGCGCGGCAGGCATCCGGAACTGCTCCTGCTCAGCGGTTGTCATGATGAGCATCTGTTGGGCGATAGGCTCAAGTAGCTGAATGCACTTGAGATTGGCCTCAATGTGAAAGTCATAGTCATGGCGTTCCTCTTCGATTCGATGTAGACCTTCCTCAAAGACGTTCTTGCGGTGAGCAACGAAGCCAGAGTCTTCTGAAGCCCAGGTTGGATGCGAGGCCCAGTCATCGTTCAGTACAGACATGCAGAGCTCGTCGCGGCCAGTGCATGGCTTGAGGCGCTCCTGTGGAACAAAGGTCAGTATCCTGTAATGAAAGATTATAAGTATGTAGGAGGGCACTTACTCGTCGTGGAAGTAATCGGTAACTTGGCCCGTGGGCGCGGCAGTTACTTAAGGAGACCTTTCCGGGAGGCGGAGCAGGGACATTATCAACCAAGACGTCCTGGGGATCGTACTGAAGAAATGCTTTCCAAAAGCTAAGAAGCTCTTGATTAGCCATCAAGTAAGTACATCCCTGGTGATATAGGGTATCGCGATCAATGATTTGTTGATTGAAAAGGTTGCAGAGCTTGAGGAACTCGTTCATAGTGGTCCGATTGCCAAGGTATTTCCTAACTCGATCGAAGAAAGCAAGTTCCTCTTGATTCGAGACGGCTGCCGATGGAGGGGAATAGGCTCTGGCATGACGGGCGTAAGAGTGGGCTCGATGGCTGCTACGTCGGAGGCCAAGGGCTTGTGGGCAAGCTTGGGCTTTTATGAGCATTTGCGGGAGGAATGCCGGCACGAGTGGCGGTAGGGGAAGTCTCTGGAGGTGGAGGTACCGGGGCAGGAGTTTGTTTGTCATTTCGAGGGCGTTTCTTAGTCTCTTTGCTTGCGCTCGGTGGGGGCAAAGCTCCCGAGAGGTGGCATCTTGGGCCCGCCGAGAGCAGGCTGTGGTGTGTGCATAGCTCCTGCGATCGCGGCAGCTTCTTCGCCCGCTCGTCCAGGCGTCGTCTTTTGGCCAGCAGACTCTGGAAGGAACTGCTTGAAGTCTTCTAGCAGGTCGGGCGCAGTATGGAAGAGAGCGGTGACTTGGGAGTAAACATCGGCGATGGCCTTGGACTCCCTCTGGTAGGTTTGAAGGATCTCAAGGAACTGCTTATAAATCTCGGGCTTATCCTGGAAACGATTCTATATCGCCATGTATTAGCGGCGAATTTAAGAGGCCCAACAGGAACATGACCCCCATTTGGGGGACGAGGACGAAGCCCAACATACCTTGATTTTATTAACGTAGCTGATCGCATGGTTAAACTCAACAGGACCTCGCTTCTCCTGGTTGGCTAACTGGGCAGCGCCGACTGCAGCGGCTCCAGCAGCAGCAGACGGGGTAGGGGTATGCACGTTTCGTGGCCCTGGAGGGCCAGGCGGCGCAGGCGCAGAGCTGTTGGGTGGCTGCGACTGTCGAAGCTGGCTGGGCGCATTAGGATCGAAAGGAGCTGCTTGGGTTTGGCCGTGGGCGTAACCCGTAGGGCCATTTGGTGTGGGACCGCCAAAAGATGGTTCGGGCCCTTCCGGAGCATGCGAAGCTTGTTGAGGCCAGTTACCAGGTCGGTGGTTGAAAAAGGGGGTACGGCCTGCGGCGGTTTGGTGGCCGTCACTTTGCGTGGCCCTTCCTGCAATCGACTGGACGGTGGTGCCCATGGGCGTGGTGACTCTAATTGTGTTCGGGTCATTTCCCGCACCACACTCAATCCTGTAACCAGGAGGGAGAAACGTGTTGAAGCCTTGGATAAGGTTTGGGTGTCCAGCGAAGAGTTCCGAAACCCGGTTTATGACCCCGGCGTATCAATCCTAAGAAAGGGAAACCCATTAGATTTTATCTCCAAAGAGAATACTAAAGGGATGTATAGCATACGATTGGCTCTTGAAGTCTTTCATAATATCCAAGAAGCGGTTATACACGTCCGGTTGGTCGTGAAACTGAACTTTTACTTGGTCGAGGTAGGTAAGCGCGTCCTATGAATAGCCGAATAATGGATTAGCCAAGCATTCAACCACTGAAAAAAGAGGAAAAAACAGGCCCTCGACTCGACACTCGCCGAAAATCGATTGGTCCATCACTATGGGAGCTGGAAGTTACCCTTTCCAGGAGGGGATGAGAGCGTAGGTAGGGGACGGCGTACATTCAAGATTGGCTGTTGACCCTGGGGAGCAGGACCTTGGCCGACTTGCGCCGGCGCAGATGCCTGCACCCCGCCGGCGACATGGCCTTGTTGAACTGGCGGCTGTCCTTCCTGGCCGGGAAGAGGGCCCCCAAAGATGGCTTGAGGGCCTGGAGGGGCTCCATGAGGGGGACCTTGGGGAGGACCTTGGGGCGGGCCCTGGGGTCCGCTCCGTGGGTCATAGGGCCAAACATTTGATGCTGTGGCCCAGGGTTATTTTGCGGACCATGTTGAGCTGGTGGCCTATTTCCCTGCTCGTGAAGAGGCCCACCAAAGGTAGCGACAGGTCCCGAAGGGGCGCCCAGGGGTATGGCCGATGTGGAGCCGTGGTTGGCGAGAAGGCCTCCGGGACTATGGATGGCACCCGGCAAGCGGGAGGCAACTGGTTGATGAATAGGGATCGAACCGGCCGTACTATGATGGGGAACGCTGGGATGGTACGGCTCACGGTGAGTCCGCTCGTTTTGTTCGCGCTCACGGTGAGCCATCTGATCGGCAGCGCGTTGGCGCTGGTCAATGATCTCGCGGTCTCGGTCGAAAGCTGAGCCTCGTGGAGGCTGATTATTCATACTGAAGAAAGACTGCTATTGAGGCGAGGGCACGTCAGCGCGAGGGCCGCTAAAATGTGCGATAGATGATGGTTGCGCGTGATGGCAGACAACGTAGGGGTCTTGAAGGGAGGTGCAAATGGCAAGCCAAGAATGGCCGACCAGGGCGAGGCGCCAGCTGTCTGGAGAAGCACTCACTTTATCGAACAGCGAGTGAAATTGACGCCTACATTAGTAGACCAGCGCCATCAAGTTCCAATGCAGTGCTTGTCTTCGAAGGGGTTGTGGGGAGGCGGGAGACGGAGAGGAACAAATTCTTGGTGTGTGGAAAATAAGTGGCAGCTCGGCTGGCTTCCTACGGCACGCTTGGGGGCGGGCGGAATCAAAAATGGCGCCGCACAGGTCGAGGCTGGAGAGGAAGGCTGTGGACCTGACCTCTAATTGGTCCAAAGGACCCTGTATCACGTGATGATAAGGATACTTATCAGCGCGATTCCTGGCTATTTTCACCGGCTGATTATCGGCTATTTATGTCACCCTCAAGGAAGTGGCCCATCTTAGATGCCACCCGTGGAAAACCCATCTGCTCGTCATCGAAAATGAAAGCTCCCTCAAAGCCTGCCCAATGATACCTAAACATGAAATGTCATATTCAAAGTCCAGAGGCAGTTCTCTAGATATCGCCTTCGGGAGGACATAGAAATGAGAAACATTTATCTATGAGTGCGACAGCAGCAGCGACCAGTAAGGGGCCAGAGGTCAGAAGTTTCCATGCCCTTGTTCGGGGCCTGACCTATTGGTTTGGTCCCTTCCAGGTAGCCATGACAAGATGACTGCAACTTAAAAGGAGGGAGTAGGGGTCTTTGGTTCGGTCTAAAATAAAATGAGAAGAAAGAAGAAAGACGGAACACGCAAAAATGCTGGCTTGGATGAGGCCGTAAAGAAATAGAAACGGGCCTACGGAGCAACCACAAGTACCAGATCATCATTAAGAGCCCCACTAGGCCTTCAGTCACGAATTTCATTTGGAGAGGATATTCCGGTCGAGAGGCGATCGTGAGAGGATGCCGTGTGGGTATCCAAAGGGAAGAAGGGCGATCCAGTACACAGTGCGAGGGGCATCCTGACGATTATTGTCACTGGTGTGGTTTTGCGGCTCGGCTGAAAACTTCTGGACCCTGCCCTGGCGCAGCAACTTCAGATCCTTTTCTTGGTCTTGAACATCCCAACTTGTCTCAGCATCTTCAAACGAGCGTCGCCAAACTCCCTATCTCTCACAACTTTTGCCTGGAGCAAAGTTGCCTCCCATCGTCTGTAACAATATCAGCGATAAAACCGTCCGCCCGTGGCTCCTGCTTCCGCCAGAACCAGAGATCGTCCGCTCTTGCTTCCTCATCGACTGGAATTGCCCAGTCAATCCTTACCCCACCACTTCCTCCTTCTTGTCCCTCAAGATTCGAGACCGCCTTCCTGTAACCGAGCAACTTCCAACAGATTCTATCTTTCGAAAGTATTTTGATATATTTTCTTCGCCATAGTCACCGAGTGGCGCTTTCAGTCTTTCCCGAGATTACTTCGCCTTTATTCCTCATCGCCACATCCAGAGCCTGCAGCCATGGCTTCTACGGCAGATTCTGCGGCCTCCAACATGGATCAGCAAGTCGATCTTTCTACCATTCCCATCTCTCCAGACGGCGATCGCAGTGGTGCCGAGTCCGCTAAGGATAGTGGCAAGCTCGTTACTATCTTCCACGACAAGGAGAACTTCAACGTAAAGCATCAGCTCCAGAACAAGTGGACTTTGTGGTTCACCAAGCCCCTAGCGGCAAGGTATGCGATGGCCGCTTCCAGGTGCCCTCAACTAGGCATCATCCATAATGCTGAGTCTAATGAAACTTGTGTGCAGGGCGAGAACTGGAATGACCTACTGAAGAAGGTCATCACTTTTGACTCCGTTGAAGAGTTCTGGGGCATCTACGTAAGTTTTCGGCTGGCTTGAATATTGGTCATCATCATGCGTACATACTGAGTCGAATTTTCGTTTTGCTAGAACAACATTGTCCCCGTGTCCGAGCTATCCCTCAAGGCGGATTACCACCTTTTCAAGGAGGGCGTTCGCCCAGAATGGGAGGACCCCCAAAACAAGCATGGTGGCAAGTGGTCATATCAGTACAAGGACAAGCGAAACATTGACATTGATTCGCTATGGCTTCACGTTATGCTGGCCGCCATCGGCGAAACTCTTGAGGACGAAGATGATGGTGAGGTGATGGGTGTCGTTGTCAACGTCCGAAAGGGCTTTTACCGTATCGGCGTCTGGACTCGTACAATCGGAAAGCACATTCCCAACCGTGGAGATGGAGACGTGGCCGGCGGCAAGGGTAGGACCCCAGCCAAGGGCCAGGAGGTTCTCTTGACCATTGGTCGCAAGTTCAAGGAAATCCTCAAGCTCCCCAACACTGAGGCGGTTGAGTTCTCTGGCCATACCGACAGCGCGCACAGTGGCAGTACTCGAGCCAAGTCCAAGTTCGTGGTCTAAAGCTTCCGTATCTAATTAATGAGAGTCTTCAAAACGATGGTAGTTTCGGGCGTTGTCTGGTAGAGGGTCGGAAACCGCGTGTTGCCTCGGATAGCCTTTTTTTCTTCCTTTTTATCTGCGAAAGGCCCCCATCAACTTTCCCGATCCCCAAAAGTTATCGTCTTTAGTTCTTTGTCTGGGCCAGCAGTGTCTCGTCAGATAGTTATACCTTGGGCTTGGGCCACAAGCAAAAATGTCTTATGACTAGCTATGGAATTGTCTCTCGTCAACGTCTATTTTGTTCACGCGATCACTTCTCTTCGCCGTGTTTTCTTCAAGCATCTTGGTTTTCTTAGAGCAACGGCCGCCCGGGACATAGACTAGCGCAAGGATCTGAATATTTTTTCCATACCCCTAGATCAAGGTGATCATTTATTGATTGAATTTATGGACCACGACCTAGGCCGGTACGGCAGATATCGTGAATGGCCATGATATGTCACGACTACCTAACTCACGGTGCAAAATAGCGCCAAAACAAAGTGCAAACGAGGTGATCGATGATGGTATATATAGAATTTAAGCTTACAGCCAGGCACAGGCTACTCCATTTTCTATAAGTGCGAACATGTACATAGATACATGGTATATAGACATCACATACATTTACATTTCGTCTCCGCTAAACTCTTCCGCAAACACCGCCTTCACCAGCTGTTTTTTGTTGATCTTACCCATGGCATTCCTAGGGATGTCATCCACCACCCTTAGGACCTGGGGAATCTTGTAATTCACGAGGCGGTCCCTGAGAGCGCGGCGCATGTCCATCGCCGACCACTTGGTGGCGTGGTCCTTGTCAAGAATGACGATGGCACCAACTTTTGGCCCCATTTGCCCGAGGGGATAGCCACGACGGCAGCCTCGGAGACCTCGGGGAGGGAGAGCAGCTCGCGCTCGACCTCGAGAGCGCTGACCTTTCGCCGCCGCTCTTGATGATGTCGGCACTCTTGCGGCCCTGGATGAAGTACATGTCGCCGCTGGCCCACTCATGGCCGCTGCCGCCTGCAGAAGGCACGGGCCTGCGGACTGCGACGTCGCCCGTCTTGAACCACTTGCCGAGGCCGTCCTCGCCCTCGACGAACTCGGAGGCGGTGGCGGTGGGGTTGCGCCAGTACTCGCGGAAGATGGTGGGCCCACGGAGTTGAATCTCTCCCGAGCGCTCGCGGCCCTGGGCGTCAATCTCCTGGCCGGGCTGGATGACGTCGCCAGAGTCGACGTCGACGAGGCGGGCCTGGACCGAAGGAAGAGGCCAGCCGACGCTGGCGTCGACCCTGTCGGCAAACCCGAGGCCGCAGCTGAGGGCCATGCCAACTTCAGTCATGCCGTAGCGTTCCAAGAGGATGTTGCCGCGGCTGAGATCTGCCCAGGCCTTCTTGACGGGGGTGGGAAGGGCGGCGGAGCCCGAGATGCTAACCCGCATATGGGCGGGGAGACGGCGTCGCGGGTGGGTTCCTGGAGCTCGGGGGTAGCGTCTTGTGCGTGGCGAGGAGTCTGCTGTACACGGTGGGGACGACGGTGAAGAAGGTGATCTTTTCCGGCAACGGCTTTCCCTCCTCGGCGGGGAGGAAGGGGGCGGCGAAACGGCGCCATACTTTGTCGGGGTTGAAGGGGAACATGAACTCGATGGAGCTGCCGGCGAAGAGCGGCGTGAGAATGGCGTTTACTGTGCCGTGAATGTGGTGGAGGGGTAGCACGTGGAGGAGGCGATCGGCGGGAGAATATTCCCACGCTTGCATCAGGGACTGGGACTGCGCTGTGAGGACGGACGAGGGGAGGAGAACGCCTTTCTGCGGTGGACGTTAGTTATGCAAGCCAATCTCGAAAGGGCAGGTTGAGGCAGGTGGTGCTAGCAAGGGCGTGCACTGTAGGATCGACTTACCGGTCGGTTCGTGGTCCCAGACGTATACAGCATCATGGCGGCATTTCCTGCGTCCTCGTTCTCCAAGGAAACCTGCTCATGCGCGGAACCGCCCTGGTGCTTCTCCAGCTGTAGGAACGCAGGCTTAACACTCAGCTCGGTGGCAAGCACCTCGGACGCCTTGCTCGCAAACTTGGCGGAAGATACTAGTAGCGAAGCCTCGGACTGATCTAGGATGTACTGCAGCTCCGCAGCCGGGAACCCCGGCGAGAGTGGGATAGCTATCGCGCGGGCGGCGAACGCAGCAAGAAGGGTGACTAGATGCGGGTGTCAGCCTACGGAACTGTTTTTGGGTCTACCTTGGATCGCTGGTCCTCGACAGCAATTTTGTTTTTATGGAGGAGAGGCGCATAGCTACTACGAGCGCGAGAATTGAGAATCTACACCGCGCTAGAGCTTAAAACACACGAACCTCTCTCCGAAAACAAAAGCCCAAAAGAAAAAGAAAAGAAAAAAACCAGTCACGCGCAACAACGTACCAACATAGTCGTAGCTGTTCTCAACTAGGAACGCGATTCGGTCGCCATTCAAGTCTTCCTTGCCAGCGGCTTGCTGGAACTTGTTCCTGGCCTTGCACACGTCGCCGAGGAGCTCGCCATACTTGAAGGTCCTTCCCGAGAGGGAGTGAACGGCGAGGGTAGAATCGGGATTGTGGCGGGCAATTGCGTCGAAGAGGGGTAGTTTCGGTAATGTGGACGCCATTCTGCAGAAAGAGGTGGAGCTAAGGTGGGAAATGGGAAGTCGTGTAAGTGAGCCGTGGAGCGAGGAAAATCTAATGAGGGAAGACTGTCGATTGACAGTCCGGAGACAAGGGGACCAATGCATGGTGAAAGGAAGGGGGAAAAGAGGGCCGGGAAAAAGAAGCAGCGCGATATTATAATAATACAGGGTCTAGCGGAACGGGGTTAATATGGGAATTAAGATCGGAGAAGCATCGGGGTGGAGGAGGAGCAGGCCAACGTCCAAGCCGGGCCTGGTTTCGTCGATTTTAGCATCTGCCGAATGTCGAACACAGGTGTTCCGACGGGTGAGGATGGGGTTTTGGTGGAGATTCCATGGACTGGTGACGAATAGAGAAATCAACATAAGGGGGTTGCTCCCTCCTTCTCTTTTCTCCCCTTTGCCCCGGGTTGTGCTAGTGGGATCAGCCACTCGGCAGAGCTTTACGCCTGGTCAACTGCTCCACTCCCCGTGTTTCTAGCCTAAACCTGCTGTGGCGCATGTGAAAAAGTGGAGGAGAAGCACTGACTTTGGAGTCTCCCGCGCCAACAATTGGGGCTTGCCCCAGGGGGACGGGACTTGTAGAGCCGTTACTCCGAGATTCTGGCTAGATTTCGCCCTATTGATGGGGAACCGGAAGGGTCAAATGACCAAGATGGTGCATCAATCACGGAGAACGCGGATATTCGTGAAGACGTCCAAGGGTAAGATATCACCGATCGGTATCAGCTACCAAGACAAAACAAAGGATCGATCTCATTACGATGGATTAGTAACTCGCGAGTTTTCCGTCGGACCTGCGCTTGACGGCCAGACTCGGAATATTCTTGGCCATGGGCTGGGGTTGGTTTCATTCAATATCTAGTGTCGTCGGTGAGAACCGGCTTGTTGTGGGCGAATATCAGCCCGATTCCAGCGTCAAGATCAATATCTTCTAACCTAGTCCGCTGGATAGGACAAGGAGACGCATCGGTATATCTATTGGTGGCGGAAGCTTTGACATCTAGCAACTGGGCACGTGGGAACAAGCCGTGAAGAGATGAATCGGCCAGGCTGTTTCCCAAAAGCATTGGAGAGAGAGGGCTATCCCTCGTGGATGACACTCTTACAAAATTGGGGGTGAAGTGCAAACTTGGTGCTAAAGTGCAATCGTTTCTGTTGCGTCTGCTGTCGTAATATGCTTCCAACACGAACACCATCCTCCTTGGCATTGGCCATCTCAAAGAGCCATATCTCCAGGTTTGGTACCAGTTTGGTATTCAAGGTTTCCACAAGTTCAGGGGTAGGTCATACGTCCATCAGGAGTAAAGGAAACAAGAGAGCTCCTTTGTGCCGACCAGGTGCTGGTGGGAGAGGAGAGGGAGAGGAACCGTTCGTAGTCGGGTGGGATCCGCGTGGCCACTCATTTTTCAATGGATGAAATTGATGCCATCTCCATCTCGAAGTGTGCGCCATACGGAACATGCTGCAGCCTGATTGAAATCGAACCGGTGTGAAAAAAGAAGAACACCGGGAACCACTCATGCAATGTGATTTATTGCCGTAACGGAAGTACAAGGATACTGTGCCGCGGAATCCCAAAATTGAGGCCTGAAAGGGAGGCTGTCTGCTGTGGAGAACTCGCGAAGGATTCTGCTCAACCAGGCATGTGCACTCTTCAAGGTTCAATGTTCCCTTTGCCCACTCGCGTTCCATTTACACTTCTGCGCACGACGCCCTGAATTCCGGGAAACTGACACCCTCTGCCCGGTTCGTCTTTCCCGACTGCGGGTGGCTGGCCTGCGAGGACTGTGGCCACTGGCTTCAACATTCCCGCGGTCGCCATGCAGCAGTGCCGGCGCATTCAACAAGTGTCATTAGATCGGGTCGCCGCGGGATTGGTTCACTCGGCCTTTGCGTCGGCCTGTCGATTCCGGCTGCCCGCAAGGGATGTGTGGCGCGCCGGCCCATTGCTGCCCATGCCAAAAGGATTGTCTGTCCCAGCCATGCAGCCATCCGTTATCCAATCGATCACCGCCAGAGGGGATGGTGAGTGACGGCGTCGAGGCCCAAGGCAAGCGGCGAGGGCACTAATGTGCTTCGTACCACTCTCGTGCAGGGGTTGTGCTGTCGCTGGACCCTTGGGGCCTGGTGCTCCAAGGAGAAATCACCTCTGGCGAACCCAGCCTATCGCGGGCTCGACAGTTTGCTAAATGCACCTCCCTGTTGTACTCCCCAGGCACTCATCTCGATCAATCATTGATTTGATCTCGCTGATCTTCGTGCCTTTCAAGGGGGTGACATCAGCGGGGGCCAAGAGACCCGTCAGGGGCTAGTCTCAATCCCGCTTCCGCCTCAGCGGCACCTATTTCTGTTCAAACGCGCCCAGAAATGGCGGGGAAGCCCAGCACAGTCTAACCACCCATCTCTGGATAGACCCCATCCATGGGTCAGACACCACTGGCCTGAGGACAATGTTCCAAGTACCAGTTGTCCCGTTGTCACCCTTTTGTTGACTGGGCTGGGCTTTGATCCACGCCAACTCCCGCCATGTTGTTGTCACGTCGCCCGAGGGCGGGAGAAGAAGAGGGAGAACGAGCAAAGATTGGACCAGATAAAAGCAGAGACGGAAGGGAAAAAAAGAACGAGACTGGAATGGACAAGAACAGAAAAAAGGCCCCACTATCCACCCATTGCCCCCCTTCCTCTTTTCCTTCCTTTTTCGACCTCTAAATTCTCGACACCCCGGTAATCCTTTCCCGCCAGTGCACTCTCGTTTTTTGTGACCCAAGCAATGCAGTCAACCTAAACCTTGCTTCTCATCACCGCCTCTTCTTCTTCCCCTCCTGGTCCATATGTGCTGTACCTGTATCTGCAGCGTCCGAGTGTGACAACCCCACCGCCCATACCCATCACTGCGTACCGCTACATGCAACCTGCCCGTCGAAAGCAACTCGAGCTTCTGTTTTTCACGACAACAGCGGTCTGGAGTTCCCTGATTGGGTGCCGTCGTGCTTTAGTCTGTTGTTGAAAATTCTCAGCTTTTCACCGACACACCGAATCTCTTTTTCTTGCTGCCCTGAGGTTGCGAGCGAGAGTGACAGAGAAAGTGAGAGAGTACTTGAAGAATCCCCATCCTCTCTTGTGCCTGGTTCGCCTCCCTTCTCTCTCCCTTCTTTCCCTTCCCTCCCTTTGCCAGATGGCTCTTAGCGCATCTCTTCGTCCCTTCCTCCCTCCCGCTCCTCCACGCCTCTTCACCTTACCCCATCCGGAAAGGATATCCAAGCTTGCCGTCCTGTTCTCAACCGCCGCGCATCCGCCTTCCCAACGCCCTTGCCTCCGTCTTGCTTCTAGTCCTCGGGTCGATACCTCGGCGAGCACTCCGCGCCCATCTCTAATCCCCAGTTCCGGAATGTTTCGCAGATACGCCTTTGGTTTTCCTCCCGCGAGGTCGTTGTCTACCATGTCGTCGGCAACATCTTCCAACACGCCCATCGAGGACGCGATCCGGTCCAAGGTAAGAATCTGTTGTTCCCTCCCCTCCCCTATGGGTTAAAAAGAAAAAGAAAAAGGAAGAAAAAAGAAAGGAAACCAGACCGCTTTTCACTACCCCGTTAGCCGTACGAGACACACCGGCGACCACATATCCCCAATCTCTAGTTGTCATTGCCATCTACGGACCAACTCATCGTGCTAACCTAGTGTGCTTTTGTGTGTCTTAGATCACGGCAGCTCTTGACCCGTCCACCTTCGAGGTGCACAATGATTCCCACCTGCACTCACATCACAAGGCCATGGTTGGCAACACGTCCAAGGAAACTCACTTTAGGTAGGGCTCTCTTTTGCCAACCTCTGGGTCTATTCTTCGCACTAGGAATCTTATCCAAGGACCCCTCTCCTCTTTCTCCAACGCTAACGTACTTCAAGGCTTGTCATCACCTCCAAGGCTTTTAACCAAAAGCTGCAATCCGCTCGCCACCGCATGATCTACGCCCTTCTAAGAGAAGAGATGGCTCGAGACGATGGTATCCATGCCCTCCAACTACGCACTCTGACTCCCGACGAGGAGGAGAGGCAAAACAACAAGGCAGCCGAGCAAGAAAGCCAGAAGAAGGAAGCCCAGCGAACGGAGGCCGAATAGACGACCCACCAAATCGCCCTCTCAGCTTCATCACCCCTCACCTCCCCCAAGTGTCAACATGCTTCTTGGTTTTTCTTCCCCTCCGCCTTTTTCTTCACACGTTTCCTCTCGTTCTTTGCTTTTTCACTCACCGTAGACTTTTTCACACCTTCTCAGGGTTTTCAAGATCTTCTGTTTCCTTGCTTTTCTTTTCTCTCGCTCTTCGCGGCTTTCTCGGGTTCTTTTTGGCCATTCGAACAATCCCTCACGGGCCTCTTCAAGCTTTGTACGCAATCTTGCTCTGTTCACATCATGACACATTTGCTTCCTGTACCGGATATACAAACCACTAGATCGATATCATACATCGCCCCTGGGCTCAAAAGGGGCTGTTTGGCGCCTAAAACAAACTGGAATCCCCTCTCCCCATGGTTCCCCTACTTGTTTGCCTCTCTTTTCCTTTTTCTTTCTTTTCGATTTTTCTTCTGCCCTCTTTGCGACCATGTGGTCCATTTCTTTTCACTATACCTACATATCATTTCCCCGCTCTGCCACTACTACTGCCATGGCCGCTCAAGAATCTTCTTTGGACTAGAACGTCTGCTCAAGCAAAACAATAACGAAGGGGAGAAGGCACCTGTTTTAGGGAAAGGATGGTTTACCAAGTTGAACTGGGTTAAGAGCTGGGTATCCCACAGTACCACTCATAGTATCATCGTCTTACGCGGCGACGAAAAAGTCTGCCCAAGTAGTCTCATAAAAACATTTTTTTGATCATATTCATTTATTGTCTTTGGGGTGCATTTTGCCTCCCAGGGTATCTAATATAGTGTTGCCTAAAACTACGGTGCAGTGACTCCCTTATCGCCAGCGGAGAAGATGGAAAAGAAAAATGATAAACTAAACGGTGAACCGTTATCATAATTAGACTGTGGCGGTTCCCGAGCATCACTTCCGTGGAGTTGGAGCTGGGGATGAACCAGCCCTCTCCGCCTTTTTCTCAGGAGGTGTAATCTGAGGGCATGTTCCCTTGACACTGATGCACTTGTACCCCTGTCTCCACCCAGTGATCTTCTTCCTGTTGGCTTTTGTACTTTGTCTTGGGTCAAGGAGGCTAGCGGACCCTTGGATGTCGCCTGCTTGGAAGACCTAGGCGCCCCTATCGAATGGCGAGTTGGACGTGCGGAAGTAGGCTTGACTGATGAAGAAACAGCAGTTGGGCTAGATTCTTGAGGGGAACGCGACATGGTGGGCCGGGTTACAGGAGGTAGTGTAGCCTGACGAACTGGGCTCGCCTCGCTTGGGGGCGCGGCAAAGCGGAGGGAACGTGAATTGGAGGAAGCTGTTCCGCGAGTGCTTGGGGTTCCTTGCCTGCCATTGTTACCCGGAACCTTCTCAAAAGGCGTGGGAGAGGACTCTTGTGGGTTGTTGAGAACGGCTTCGGGGCTATACAGAGGGGTCGTGGGGCTGAAATTCTTGAGGCGAAGGGGGTCTCAGCCACCGTTGGGTCCCAGGCTGGGGAGGGATTGAGACTCTGGCGGTGGTTAACCGCCTGCGCTAATGCAAACGGACTTGCCGCGCTGCGGTGGCGAGACGCTGGAGAGAATCTAGGCTCGGAAGCGGATTGTGATCCCGTAGATTCCACAGGGGATTGGTCTTCTGGAATCTGGGATCCCCGCGCAGACCTCGCTCGCCATTCAAGAGCTTGGCCACCCCTGACGCGGGATTCGATGGAGTGCGCCAAACAACCTGCGTTGAGCGAGGACTTTCTGATGATGGAGTCGAGGTCTGAGTGGGTGTAGCCGCGGAGCTCTTGTGCTGCTGCGACTCTCGGACATTATGGTTTGACGACTCTCGATAGGGTGTTTCTATATCGTGTCCATCTTCGGACCGGCCTTGTTTGAGGGGAGATGCCAGAGAAGAGCCAATAGAGTCGTTAGCTTCTCTCGCTACATCGGTATATACCTCAAATACGCGACTAAGAGTCTCTCTCGTGATGACCATCTTATCAAAAGCCGGCTTACCCCCGATGCTGTTGTACCACTGATGAGCGGGGAGTGGATTCGCGCACGAGTCTACATAGTCAACATAAGACCCTGAAAAGACTCGAATGAAATCGTCATATAGGTACTCGCTCAAAAGATTCTGGCTCTGCATGAACCTGAGGCATATAGCAGCTCTCACGAAGTTGTCCAAGGAGTCTGCGTATTGGGGGTAGGCTTGCCTGAACATGTCAAAAGGCGCCATTTCCTTTATGACTTTATCAGAACCTGAGGCAGTCAAAGATGGCGGGGCACCGCTTGCTGGATGTCTTTGACTTTGTGGTAATGTGGAGGCATCGGCACTGGACCCTTCGCCAGATACACACAACTGCTGTTTCTTCAGCGAGGGGCTTGCTTCAGACGCAAAGCTTGAGCGTTTGCAAGGAGAATCCTCCCGCTTGTCAGAAGAGATCTGGGTTAATTCTGGGGTGTTGCCTAGTAGAGCTTCAGCCGTGGATGTAGGCGATTGCTGAAGAGCGGGCCTAAGCTGCCCTGCCGAAAGACCCCTGCTGGTCAGGGCCGGTTCTGGCGTGATTTGGCTAAACGATGGTGCTTCCATCCGTCGGCGTCGTCGTCGTAGAGGCTCATTTTCAGGCATATTAGGGCTATGAGATGCCAAAGTAGAAGCGGACTGAGAGGTGGCAACTATGGTACTGTGCTTTGGCGAGGAGGCATTGGCCTGGCCACATGGCCAAGGTAGGTCGAAGGCCTTGGGTGACTCAAGAGTTGGTGAAGGGTCTGCGAGTTGGCGCACGGAAAGCTTATTAACGGGCTTCGACGTCACCTTCACGGCGTTCGGAACCATGACTTCCATCTCTTCCTCCTCATCCTGACTGCTGGCTAACCTTGCAGCGGGACTACTTCGCGTCGGAGTGCTTAAGGCCTCTGTTGGCCCATGAGGTGAAGTTGTTGCTGTAGCGAGACCATGGCGGGCTACATCGCCTTTGAGAGCTGGCAAAATGTGCTTGCTCGAGTTCAAGGATGCCTCGGGACTGGACCTGGCGTCGGCGCTATCATCGACGGTTGGCGAATTTATCTCCCGTGCTCTCACAGGTGTTTGAGAAGTGGATGGAGGAGTGCCCCTAAACCTTTCATTTCCCGGCCTGGAGGGACTTGATCTACCAGGCTGCGCTTGGTTAGGTGTGCGTTTATTCACCTCTGAGCTAGTCACAGGTGTGGCACCGCTGGATTGGACGCTGCCGCCATGACGGCGTCGATGAAATTCAATAAAATAATGAAGAACATCGGGGGAAGATTGATAACGCCAAGGCTGCTGTTGTCTGACTGGAGGCTTGTTATCCAGGAATCAGGTCGCTGAAGAAGACGATTCTGCTCCTTCGGAATTCTAATCGTCCGAGAACGATCAGAGAGCCTCGCTCTTTGTGAAAATGGAAACGTATCGTCCGTCATATCTGTCTCCGGGCATGCTTGCGCACGAGCGATTCTCCGCAAGAGAAATGGAAGGGAGTTGCGGATTTCTTGTTCAAGGTAGCCACACAAAGAATCTAAATTTGAATGGAGGAGTATAGAAGAGTTTCTTGAAAACCCATGGTGTTGAGCTATGCTAGACCACGGCCCTCCACACCCTGACGCAAAACCTGGCTGTCGTTAAGCATTGTGGTGGAAGGTGCAAACGCGTCTGCCCACGCGTAATGAATGCACCGATAAATGCATACCATCTTTACATAAGGAAAGCTCGCTCGAACGTTGTGAGTTGGCGGGGCTGGCTCCTAAACTATTTAGTGGACTGACCTGAGATTAATCAGCGGGCCTACCATCCCACTTGATGCAGTGTTTCGTGTAATACAGCCAGCACAGCGCCCGCTTCAGACCATCCTTGGTCAGCAGCGCTCAATTTCGGCAGGAAGACCAGTCGAGACTCCTACGGAAGGTACACCCCACACACGCATGGGAGCGGCACCCCAAACTTCTGCCTTGGAGGAGAGCGCTGTGATGCGCGCAACCCACGCAGGCTTGCTAGGGTCCACATCGATCAATTACAATCGGTCACGGTGGTTGTTCACGGTCATCCTTCTAAATTAAATAGCCAATCACATTGAAAGCTTCATTCCACTGCACTCACCACGCCCGTCTTCTCGCCCAGGCGATGACATAACTCGACAACCGAGACTTGATCTTCTCTTTACTGTATTCATTGGGCTTCGCACCAGCCGGGTAACCCTGCCTCACTGCTTCACCAACGGAACCTCTGTGGCTACATAGTCAATAGAGTCGTGAAAGCGAAGTTGCCAACCTGAACCAAACCAGGGTTCCACGAGTTCTTTCACCTGCAGCTCTCTCGACACGACTTGCCCGTCGCCGCTTGTCCTCCTACATTACGCTCCTTGATGTTCGTCCAGCCAACTCGCAAACGGAATAGCTGATCTCGCACATATAAAGCTCTAACCTCTTTCCTCTGCAACCGCGCGCTCACATTCCAACTCTATTTTCGATTTTTCTTTTTGAATCGGGTCACCGGTTTCACAACCTCATCCACCATAGCCGTTGTGCCCTGCGCTACCGAGAGTCTCCCGTAGGCTGCGATATTGAACCTAGAAACCTCGTCCGCTGCCCCTACGCATGGATGTGCCTTAACCATCCTGTGTAGGGCATTGTCCCTCGACCTCCCCAGATCGTCGTTTATCCAATACCATTCCTCTCGCCTCGCCGCCATGGCCCCGGCCGCTACCAACCTTCAACCATCGAACTCTCCCCGGCACTTCCAGAGACGCCGACCACTGATACGGCATCTAGGCCACGTCGAGCTTCCGCTACGTCCAACGCCCCTTCGGTGGCGACTTCTGGCACTGGTAGGGATCGGGAGCAACGCGCCCAAGCTCTTGACCTAATTCATACATCTGCAAGTCGTACCGATGCCCTCACCACCTTTAATGACTTCACTGCGCCACCTCGAAAGCCGACACCGGTCACGGAGAGCAGAGGATTGGCTGGTGATCTAGTCCAGCAGGGTCTAAGCAGCCTCTACACAAGATTCAAGGAAGCTGTTGGCGGGGGTGCCTCCAAGCCTAGCTATGAGACGGACGACTCTATATTGCAAGAGCCCGGTTCAAGACGGAACTCTGCGATCTCGAACGTAGACCTCAGCATTGCTATACCTTCTCCGTATGCCAGCACGGGGCATGCTTCCTCCACCCTCGCTGCTGAAATGTCCCCAACCGGCGTGCTTGCGAATCAAAATCACCTAGGCCCAGCCGGTACAGCTTCCGGCGCAAAAGTCTCCTCTTCCGGTCGCGCGAGCATATCAGGCGCCACACATGTTCTCGCAAGTATGGGTGCAGACGGCTCCGGTATAGCCCCTTCCGCTCCTCAGGAGACACCTCGAACAAATGTCCCGAGCGAGGACGGACTGAGTCGCTTATCTGGCAGTCGGAGAAGTTTATCAAAAACCGAGTTGGCGACGATCTCACCCCCTGTATCTGAACTATTGCCAAATATTTATGACGTAACAGAACAGACTAGCCTACCAACTGAACGGGCCCCCAGCTCTGCTCGCATTACGCGAGACGAGACGACTGGCGCTGATCTCGTCGGCGAATTACCGCTTAGCCCTGTCAAGTCCACCGCGGCATCTTCGATTCAATCACATGATCGTCGTCCTTCTTCCGTGACTCCGGGAGCCTTGGGACGGACGCCTGTCGTCATTGAGCGCATTGCCAGGCCGCGCTCACCGACTCATGGGCGGTCTCACTCACACTCCTCATCAATGGCCGCCAGCGTTGTCGATACCGCCCAGGTCAACACTGCAGCGCAAATCTCCCGTTATCGCGAGCCAAAGGCCAACGACAATCGCCAACCAGCACTTCATCCCAACGACCTTCGTGTGCCGGGTGTGGAGGGGGTCAGCGAGCAAGTCAATGTCAGGCTTGAAAAATGAAGAAACAAGTCCTCAGCAAGGAGTTTTGGATGGCTGATGAAACTTGTAAAGAATGCTTTCTTTGTGGGAGCGTCTTCAATGTGGTGAGGCGGAAGCACCACTGCCGAACATGCGGCTGCATTTTCGATTCGAAATGCACCTCAATCATTTCAGGCCAGAAATTTGGAGTGTCTGGCAGCATTCGCGTTTGCAAGACTTGCTTAGGGGTCATCAATCGTCGATATGACACAAGCGGTTCTGACGACTCTGCGGATGACTCCTATCTCCCGGCGATCTTTCGCTCCAACCCCGAACACTCTAATACGGGACACAAGGTAACCAGGTTCGTCGAGCCTAGGCCTACTGTTCCTGAGGACGGACCCTCATCTTCTTCACAAGCTTTGGAGAGGGGTGAAAAGCAATACGATCGCTCAGGTGCGACGCCAATGATGGCGATCCCAGCCACACGAAGAATGGGCGAGTCCAATCGAAACTCTGCCATTCTCGAAATTGACGCGCCTGAATTGACCCGACCGGCCTCTTCGCGATCCCTTAGGTCATTGGCATCCTCACGCCCACAATCCGCAGGCCACAAGCGTCATCACTCGAAGCATACAACTCACGGAAAGTTCAAAACTCTGACATCTGACCAACGAGCCCCATTTCGTAAGGGCCTGCACGATGAGTTACACCGCAAACATCATTTCCCTGCTTTCCACGAAGACAATATCATCGACCCAGACCTGGCAGCCTACATGTCAGATGAATCCAGTGCTGATGAACAAATGGGCATTTTCGCTACCATGTCTAGCGCAGACCTCCATTCCACAAGCTTTGACGAAAAGGCAAACTTTGGCCCCCTTTACGCGGCGGGGAAGAGGCACCGCGCTCGTGACAAGAGTATCAGCGGAATGAGCTTCACGAGCCGAGGTCTTGACGACACGATTGGTATCGGCGGCCATTTTGGCCACCGTGCTTCGAGAAGAAGGAATCTGAGCAACGTGAGCAACAGCGTGCACCATATGCGCTCCCCACGACCGAAGTCGGGAATTTTCAAGGGGCCCTCCACATCAAACGACATGGTCTCCTCCTTTGAGAACCCGTCTCAAGAAACCACCAAGCTGACGAGAAGTGAATCTCTACGGGGCGAAAAAGCGCCGCAGATGGAGTTGAACCCTTCTAGTAAACGACACGTGCAGAAGCTGCTTCGCCAGCTGCTTGAAGACGCTAGTGTACCTAATCCTGCTGCTTGGGAAAAGGCTCTAATCCCTATTCTTATACAATGCACCGACGATGTTACTCCTGACGTCCGGCGGGGAGATGACATGGACATCCGCCACTACGTTAAATTCAAAAGATACCAGGCGGAAAGCCAGGGGATACGAGTTACGTATCAGGACTCATCTTTACCAAGAACCTTGCGCTCAAAAGTATGCCTCGTCGAATCATCCGGCCTCGCATTGTTATAGTCTCTTTCCCTATAGAGTACCAGAGACACCAGCAGCATTTTATGAGCTTGCAGCCCGTAATCGAGCAAGAAAAGGAATATCTGCGCGTCGTGGTGAACAGGATTGTCAAGCTCAATCCCCAGGTCCTTTTATCTGAGAAAGGGGTCTCTGGTATGGCGCTGGAAATGTTATCGGCTGCTAACATTGCTGTCGCATACAATGTCAAGCCATCCGTGATCGAGGCTGTTGCGAGGTGTGCTGAAACGGACGTTATCTCGTCTCTGGACATGCTCGCGCTGCACGTTAGAGTCGGGCAGTGCGACGGCTTCGAAGTGAAGACTTATGTCAACAACAGCTATCGCAACAGGAAAAAGTCGTACATCTTCTTATCCGGTTGTAATCCGAGCCTCGGTTGCACGATTGCCTTGCGGGGCGCCCCTACTGCAATCCTTTCGAGCGTGAAAAACATCACGGATTTCATGGTGTACGTGGTGTACAACCTTAAGCTTGAGACTTGCCTCATGAGGGACGAGTTCATACACCTACCAACCGAGGAATTCGACTTTTCTCTACCGTCAACGATGAGGCAGACGACGGATGGTAGTTTTAGCACCTCCATTCAAACCAGGCAATCTGATCACACCGGGCCCGGTCCCACTGTGGTCATCAATGCACCAGAGAGCGAGCCGCCTTCGCAAACAGCTATGGATACGGGGAGCGACGGTGAGACTGCCATCGTCCCCCGGCGATGCGACTAGTGCTCAGGATAGTCAGTCCATCAGTAGCCTGCCTCCTCCTTCTGATGCGTCCCCGCACCTCACCATGCCCCAGTCCCCGAAGATATCCCAATGCCTACCTATTATAGCGATATGGTCGCGAGGTACGAGACGAAGATCCTCTCAGCTTCGCCATTTGTGAAGTTCGCCCAACCGTACCTACTGATGCGGGCTCGGGAGCAAGAGAGACGTCTAGTTTATCTCAAGCGGTTGAGAGACCAAGATCTAACTGAGAAACCTGACGACCCGGAAGCGTCAGAAGTGCAGCCCTTCCAGCTCATTAAGCCAGAGACGGTCCATTCCCTTGGCCAAAAGGCTCCAGGCCAGCTCAAGGAGATCATCCATGCTGTCCACGATGCCGAGTATGACAAGGCACTCCACAATTACCAGACCCATAAGCGACAATGGGAGAATTACATCCAGGGGAACATCAATCTATTTGATCCTTACTCCCATCAAAACATCGTTGTGCTGTATTCTGTCATCTGCACAGAGACTAAAATTCCATGCGTCGAACCCGGTTTGATCACCATTGGTTTCTATGACGAGCAGCACATGGATACCGGAATGGACCCCGACTGCACGTTGGGGCAGTATATCGAGGACCTGTGTATCTCGAAAGAATCTGTTTGCGCGTCCAACGGCTGTGATAAGCCAATGCTAGAGCATCATCGCACGTATGTCCACGACGAATCCCGAATTACAATCTTTCTGGAGGCCGCGCCTGAGGCGCCATCACCACAGACGTTCGAGGATATCACTATGTGGAGTTACTGCAAAGTTTGCGAAAAGGATTCTCCTGCTATGCCCATGTGTGAGAGCACTTGGAAGTACTCTTTTGGGAAATATCTTGAGCTTCTATTCTGGAGCAGAGGCCTACGTCTAAACGAAAAGGCGAACTGCCCCCATGACCACCACAAGGATCACATTCGGTACTTCGCATGGCACAACACGCGGGTTAGGATCCATTATGATCCGATTGATCTGTTGGAGATTGTTGTACCTCGCTCACGCATCACGTGGAAGGTTGAGAACGATTTAAACTTGAAGAATGACATTTACACGAAGACGGAGGAGAGATGGAACCGTTTTATGGTGTCTGTGACATCACGCCTCAAGAATATTCGCATAGACGTCGTCCTTCCAGAAAAGGCCGAAGCGTGCAAGGCGGAAGTTGACAAGCTAACGAAGAAGGCAGCCGATGACCACGCACGGCTCATCCGCCGGATGCAGCAGATCTATGTTAACTCCAAGTACTATGAGGTTATCCCCTTCAACTCGGCCATTCGCGAAATGCTTGGAGTCGCCGGGGAGTGGGATACTGCCTTCGCGCAATTTGAAGCCGACTTCCTCCCAGATAAGGACGTGCGCCAGTTGACCGTGTTGCAGTTGAAGAAAATGTTCACGGATAACGAATCGCGTGAATCACTTCCCACGCCCGAGAGCATGCTATCCTCCACTACAGAAACCCTTGACACCACGCCAACCGTTGATGGCGACGAGCGCGGCTCGCAAACCTTCACCGACTCTGAACCGAAATCTTCCCAGCCTACAGAATATACTGACCCAAGCCTCTCTAGTAGTCGGGCCTTAGTCAAGGGGAAGACCCGACAACGCCGGTGCAGCTCCCCAAGGCGTTGACGGAGGCTGACGAAATCATGGAGCGTGTTGAGCCTCTGGATCTTGCTACCCCCGCACCGATCACGCCGCATCATGCGGCGTTCATCTCCCCGTCGCCAGCAAACCCTGCAACGCCTGGCTTCTCAGTTGATGAGAATCCCGGTCTGCAGTCAGAGGCTGGCCCCCACGACCTTGCCCTCCTGAGAGGCCCGCTATCTCCGAGGGCGGCAGCAATAATTTTAGGCAACTCATCCTCAGACAAGTCTTTAAAGGAGAAGGTTGAGCAACTGAAGCGCAGAAATCAAATGCTACAGGATGAGCCAGGACCCATTGTTCGTCAAGCGACCGCAGAAACAGTGAAAAGCATGATTCCAGAGCGCATCTCTTCGCGCAAGCTTGGTGCAAGCATTTCGCCGCCGATGATTAGATCTCTGACGCAGCCCAATGTTCGACAACTGCCCAAGGCACATGGACTGCGACTGATCGAGGCCCCCACGATTGAAGAGGGCGCACTTAAAGTCGAAAGAAAACTATCCGATCGGATTGCCGGAGCCTTGAAGTCTCGTAAAACGGGACCGCCGTCGTCGATCCCTAGGCTTGTGCAGAAAAAGAGTCAAAAGTCAGCACGCTGGCCAAGCATTTTGAGCAACTCAGCCGCGAATTCGAGAACCAGCGGATCCGCGATCGAAAGAAGAGGGCAGAGAAGATGAAGCAACGCCAGCCTCGAACGGTGCTACCCCGAACCTCTACTGCTGCTATCGTCGAAGTGTACGAAGATGTCGACGAAGCGGTCCAGGAACACGGTCAGATCGAGATAGAGCGACAGCCTAGCCCAGACGTGTTAGAGATGGCTCCGGCTAGAGGCAGAGGTAAAGGCAAAGAGCCGCAGGCCTTACCAAGGAGCGACACGGTCACGCCGACAGCCACGCCCCAAAGTGAGATTCCACCCCAGGGACCTACCGACGGTTTAGGTTCCGCCCACGCGGAAAAAGAGGCGAGCAGGTCAGCGATCGAAACCGGGGCGGACACCGAGGCGGACACCGAGGCAGACACTGAGGCGGACACTGAGGCAGAGACCGATGCAGTCGAACCCAGCCGAAACGGTTCTGATGAAGAAAACGGCAGCGATGGCGAGCGGTCTCAGGATGACGATCTCTTGCGAAACGTCAAGGAGATTGCGGACTCTCTTGAACCATCAACAGAAGAGCTTCCGAAGCATCAGAAAACGAGCTTGCTCAAAATGCTTACCAACTTCTGGGCCGAGCGGTCATCGAGTGGATGGCAGCCGCTAGACTATCCCGTGGGCATGGGAGACCACGTCTTTATGGACTCAGATGTGGTGGTGCGCGAGGACGAGCCTAGCTCTCTCATCGCGTTTGCGCTCAGCTCGGAGGATTATCAAGCGAAGCTTGCCAATATTCGCCACCAGTGGCACCTACAAATTCATCGGAGCGGCGACGAGGACATGGCCGAACCTAGGTCTGTGTCTACGTCGGGCAGTGGCCTGTTCCTGCCAGAGTCTCACGACGAGGACCTGGAGAAGGGTCTCCTGCGGTCGACTGGTACTCACCTCAAGTATCAGTTTACCGAAGGCTCGGCTCGGATGACGTGTAAAATATTCTACGCAGAGCAATTTGACGCTCTTCGGCGAAAATGCGGGGTTGCGGACCGCTTCGTGGAGTCCATGTCGCGCTGTCTCAAGTGGGACTCCCGGGGTGGAAAGACTAGGGCGGTGTTTTTGAAGACCCTGGATGACCGGTTTGTTCTTAAATCTCTCTCGTCGGTGGAGACGGCGGCGTTCCTCCGCTTTGCCCCCTCATACTTTGGCATCATGGCGGAAGCGCTCTTCCACGACCTACCATCAGTCATCGCCAAGATGGTTGGGTTCTTCCAGCTCTTTATTAAGAATCCAATGACCAGCACGGATATTCGCCTCGATCTACTTGTCATGGAAAATCTCTTTTACGACAGGTCACCAGGCAAGATATTCGACCTCAAGGGTTCCATGAGAAACCGCAAAATCCAATCGACTGGCGAGCAGAATGAGGTCCTCCTTGACGAGAATATGGTGGAATATATCTACGAGTCGCCACTCTTTGCCCGAGAACATTCAAAGAAGCTCCTGAGAGCATCTGTAGGGCCCCCTCTAAATGATGTGAAGTGGAAGAAGATTACAGTTACTAACAAGCAATGCCTTAGGTCTGGAACGATACGCTCTTCTTAGCTAGACAGAATGTCATGGACTACTCCCTCATGATCGCGATCGAGGATGAGAGGAAAGAGCTCGTCGTCGGCATCGTTGATTGCATCCGGACGTATACTCTAGACAAGAAGTTGGAGAGCTGGATCAAGGATCGAGGATTTGCGGGCGGAGGCCGCAACCGACCGACAATCACCAGCCCAAAGGAATATAAGTCTCGGTTCCGAGAGGCAATGGCAAGGTACTTACTATACATCTCCCCCTCTCAAGAGAGCCCTAAGGCCTGGATAGCCCTCGCTAACACCTCTCTCCCTTGAAGATATATTCTACAAGCACCCAACTGCTGGCATCAATTCGGCGGCGTCTCTACGGGACTCAAGCCGCGGTTCGAAACTGACATCCATCACGAGTAATGCGGATCCTTTTTTGTTTCCACCAGCATGCGTAGGACATGGCGACTGCTGGTGTAATCGCTCTGTGTATTTACACGTTCCCCGTTCATTCCGGGGTATACGGAGTTGTCGAGATGCATAAATCCCCTTCTTTTTCTCCTCCACCCGTCATTTTCTCATTCTTTTCTACAGCAGCGGGCAAGGTGTAAGGAACTAAGAAATCATTGTATACATGTGTTGATAGACTGGGCAACCAAGGGTCCGTTTGGCCCAACCTTTGATAGTCTCGTTGCTTTACTCTTCGATTTTAATTTATAATGCGACGCATAGACCCGAAGTTTTAAGGGAGTCTTGTCAAACCGTCACGTCGCCCAGAATCTCAGTAGTTGGGTTCAACTTCTCTTATTAGCAGCGGGTTGAGGGAAGCGCGCTGTTTGCCCCCTCGGCCTCTACTAGTTGAGATCAACTCCAACATCTATCGAAGTATTGGCTCTACCCGTTCCTCTGTGCTTTCCCTCTTTATCCAATTTTATAAGATACATGTGGTCGGCGACGCCCTTTCGTAGCCCGTACACACATCATACGTTGACATTTGCATGGCTAACAAGGGTAGTGGGAACATATACAATGCTTCTGTGGGTGGAGGGGCATCTTTGTCATCGTGAATGGAGATTGACTTTCGCTATGAAAAATCCGGGCTAGTTTGCAGCACTAATTGATCTGTTGGATTTCAAAAGATTCATAGATGCTGCCGACTTGAAACGAGAGGAAGGAAACATCACAAAGCACCAAAAAAGCAGGGTATGCAAGTGACGCTGGATGTTTGGGGGTGGAAGATCAACACTGGGGATTAATTGCAACAAGTACGGCAGAAATGCGCTAAAGCCATCACCGTTGAGGCTTCATTCTCGCTCTCACCCACTGACACTCTGCCATTTCCCGAGGGGCCTCCCTTTGCAGACTAAAAAATGTCCATCGACCTGAACTGGGAGACTCTGACGACGGGGCCCGATGGCGACGCCTTGGCCCTTCGCATCCGGGATTTCATCCACGATAAATTCCAAACGATAAAATTGCCCCGTTTCCTGAAATCCGTCACCGTCCACGCCTTCGAGTTTGGCTCCGTTCCGCCGGAGCTGGAATTGAAGGACATTACGGATCCTCTGCCCGACTTTTACGAGGCGGAGATGGAGGACGACGAAGAGGACGAGGAGGATTACTTGCGGGGGCTCGGGGCTGGCGACGAGCTCTACAGAAGACCTGGGCCCCCTGTCGCAGGAGAGGCGTAGGCGAGACGAGGCCGCCCAGCGAGCGGCCGTTCCCCTGCCGCGCCTCAACTTGGCGGGGCGGTCGATGCCCGACCTCTCCAGCCCGTTTCTCGGCGTTGGCACCCCGGGTATCATGGGGGCGCCAACCGGCACTACTTTCAGTCACACATCACCTCGGGCTGGTCGGGGACCCAGACGCCGCTCGCGGCCGTGGCGGGGGTCACTTGGGCAACGCGAGCTGGCTTGAGAACCTGCCCACGACCATGTCGGCTTCCCGGTACGAGGACGTGACGCCGAGCCATAGCCGGAACGCGTCGCAGAGCTCTGTGTCGGAGCCGGATTTTGTGTCGTCTCTCGCGCCGCCGGCGGGGCCCTGCGCGAGAAGTCGAGCGTGTCCACGCTGGCGCCGACGTCGGCGGGGCAGTCTAGGCCGCCGACCAGAGATGCTATGCTGTCCGGGTCGGCCATTGCGGAAGAGGACGACGAGGAGGAGGAGGAGGAAGGCGACGACGTCGACAACCGGGGACCGCAGGAGTCGCCGCCCATTGCGGAGACGCGCACCTTGAGGGAGCCGAGGGTGGAGGATATGCAGGCTGTGTTCCGCATCAAGTACGCGGGCGACATCAAGCTGCGGCTAACGGCCGTGATTTTGCTCGATTACCCGATGCCCAACTTTGTCGGCATCCCGTCAAGCTCAACATTACGGGGCTCACGTTTGACGGGGTGGGCGTGCTCGCCTACATACGCAAGAGGGTGCACTTTTGCTTCCTGAGCCCCGAGGACGCGCTGACGGCCGTGGGGCTCGAGGCGGGCGAGGAGGAAGGCGAGGGGAGAAAGGCCAAGTTTGGCGGCTTGCTGCAGGAGGTCAAGGTGGAGAGCGAGATTGGGGAGAGGGAGGCGGGGAGGCAGAGCCTGAAGAACGTGGGCAAGGTGGAACGGTTTGTTCTGGAGCAGGTGAGGAGGATATTCGAGGAAGAGTTTGTGTACCCGAGTTTTTGGACCTTTTTAGTTTGAGTAGGCATGATCAAAGGAAGGGAAAAATTAAAGAAAAAAATATCATCACACATTTACTGCTACAGTTATCACACCATCATCTGCCAATCCTACGCCGACGAGGCGCTCACGACAACGTCCTCTTGAAACCCCCATAGGCCTGCTGGATATCGAGCTCGAGCTCCCTCGCTTGGTCCTCGCTCAGTTCATCCGTCGCCTTCATCTGGTTCAGGGTGATGAGCCACTGCACAATCTTGCCCCTGTTTTCAAAGTCCTTGTCGGTCACCCGGTTGACCGACTGTATCACGTCCGACAGGAGCGGGTGGAGCTGGTCCTTGGAGAGCAAGCCCAACTTGACGGCGTCCAGGAAAGTAATAAACTCCTGCGTCGCCTCGGCGATCAGTACGCCGTTGGCCGCTCCCACGCCTGGTGCTGGTGCGGCCGCAGCCGTAGAAGAAGCCTGGACGGTCGTGGCGGGCATGCCCACGCGGATGCGCTCTGTTGCGCGGGGACCTCGAGCTATAGTTTGGCAGCGCCTTAGCCCATGAAGTAGATGGTGGGCCGGGTCGTGCGGGCGACAGGCGAGGAGGGGCTCAGAAGGGTTTACTCACATCCCACTTGGCTTTAAAGTCCTCTAGGCTCACAAATGCCTTGCTTACGGTATCGTCGGCCAGAATCGATTTATACTGCTTCAGCGACCGGTCGCATATCTCGGCGTACTCGCCCTCGGGAATGGCATCTTTGAGAAAGGCCTTTTCAAGCTCGTCGAGGGTCACCAGGATGCTAAAGATTTCGGCGAGGGAGTCGTGGAGGTCTCGCTCGGCGCGGTTCTCTGCTAGTTTTACTTCCTGCAAGATATGGGTGGAATCACCAGCCGGTTAGAATGGGCGGGGCGAAGCTCTGAAGTTGGTGGGGTAGTCGATCACTGCGGACGAGGGCATAGAGGGCATAGGGAGCATAAGAAACGAACCTCGTCGAGGTTGATTGTGGCAGATAGTGTGGTATTTGGCACATAGCTATGGGGAGTCGGGGCATAGGGCTGTCGTGACATCATGATGGACAAACGCCGTAGCAGGGAGAGCTCACATCTCGGTGCCTTGAAGCTTCGTCTGTCGCTCAATCAATTAATAGAGCGCTAACAAATGGAGGGGGAAAATGCCATGGCCGTATTACCTCAGGTGCTCTCCCGAGTTACATGGTACATCGTTAGGCGGCAGAATGACACCTGCGCCCACCGCCTCCCGTTTTGGAATAGCGTACTCTCCGATAAGGTGCCCCGATAAGCCCCACCGCAAAATTTTTGGGAAAGCGAAGGTTGATATTTTTTGGGGGCAAGCGATTCGTCCTTTGGCTGCGCGGGTCCTGCCAAAAACTTTTTACAACCAAGACCAGACCGCCTGACAACGTTCCCGAGTCCAGGCAGACCAAGCCCTTGCGCCGTTCCAATTGAGCTGCCCATCATGCCTGTAACCAAAAAGAACCTCAAGGCGACCAGGAAGTTCGAGAAGAACCACCTCAAGGGGTGCTCGACAAGCGCAAGGCCGGCGCCAAGATCAAGCAGCGGAACCAGCTCATCGAGAAGCGCAAAGCCAAAAGTCCAAGGATGCCGAGTTCTACAAGAAGGACAAGCCCGGTGACGATATCAGGACGACGGGGTCAAGAAGAATGCCAAGGTCAGCGAGATGAGCGTCGACGACTTTTCAAGGGCGGCTTCGAGTTCGTCGATGACAAGAAGGCCGCCGATAAGGCCTCTAAGCTGGGCAAGAGGAAACGACCCGAGCCCGCTAAGAAGTCCGAGGACAAGGGCGATGAGTTGGACGAAGAAGATGAACAGGAGGGGACGACGACGACGATGCATTCTCTGACCTTTCTGCCGACGACCCCATCATGAGCGACGGTGATGACGAGGGCGATGAAGACGACGACGATATGGGCATGTCGAAAAAGGCCATGGATGACCTTGCGACAAAAGATCCAGAATTTTACAAGTTCCTGAAGGAGACCGATCCCGAGGCCCTCGACTTTGACGAAAACGCCGACCTTGCCGAAGTCGATGCCCTGTCCGCCAGCGAGGACGAGGGCGAAGATGAGGACGAGCAGCCCAAGAAGAAGCAGAAGAAGGAAAAGAAGGCCAAGCCCGAGAAGCAGGCGAACAACCGCACGGAACTGACCGTTGAGGCCGTGGCCAAGTGGAAGCAATCCATGATCGACAACCACTCCCTCAAGGCCGCTCGGCAAATCGTGCTGGCCTTCCGCAGCGCCGCCCACGTCAACGAGGCGGACGACGAGGACGACAAGAGGAACAAGAACAACTTTATCATTTCTAGCCCCCAGGTCTTCAATGACGTCCTGGTGGCGGCACTGAGGCATATCCCCGCCGTGTTAAATCACCACCTACCCATCAAGGAGTCTGCGGCCGGCAAGCTCTACGTGCAGACCGAGTCCAAGAAGTTCAAGACCCTCTCCCTTCTCCTCAAGACCTACACTGCCTCCGTCATCCACCTCCTCAGCTCCTTGTCCGACGACAAGACGCTCAAGCTCACGATATCTTCTCTCGAGCCCATCCTCCCCTACCTCCTTACTTTCCGCAAACTGCTCAAGGGCCTGATCAAAACCGTTGTCCACTTCTGGTCCCAGGTCGCCAGCTCCGAGTCCACCAAGATCACATCCTTCCTCGTCCTCCGGAGGCTCGTCGTCATCGGTGACAAGGGCGTCAGGGAATCGGTGCTCAAGATGGCCTACCAGGGTCTCATCCAGGGCTGCCGCGTCACCAACTCCAACACGATACAAGGCATCAACCTACTCAAGAACTCGGGCGCCGAGCTGTGGGGCATCGACCAGAACGTTGGCTATACAACGGCCTTCCTGTACATCAGGCAGCTGGCGCTCCACCTCCGCAACAGCATCGTCCAGAAGAAGAAGGACTCGCATCGCATCATCTACAACTGGCAATACGTCCACTCGCTCGACTTCTGGTCCGTCGTCCTTTCGGAGCACTGCAGCCCCCTCAAAGAGGCCGAGGCTGGCAAAGAGAGCCAGCTCAAGATGCTCATCTACCCCTTGGTCCAGGTGACCCTCGGTGCCATGCGCCTCATCCCCTCCGCCACCTTCTTCCCCTCCGCTTTCACCTCATCCGCTCCATCCTCCGCCTATCGCGCTCCACGGGCACCTACATCCCCGTCGCTGCCGCCCTCCTCGAAGTCCTCAACGCCGCCGAGATGAAGAAGCCCTCCAAGTCATCCACCCTGAAACCCCTCGACTTCAGCGTCAATTACAAGTGCCCCAAGTCCTACCTACGCACCCGCACCTACCAGGATGGCGTCGGCGACCAGGTCGTCGAGCTCATGAGCGAGTACTTCCTCCTCTGGGCCACCAACATCGCCTTCCCCGAATTCTCCCTCCCCGTCGTCATCCAGCTCAAGCGCTGGCTCAAGCAGACCCGCCGCAAGTTTGTCGGCAACAAGAACACCAAGCTCACGTCCTCCCTCATCACCCTCGTTCAGAAGATCGAGGCCAACGCCACCTTTGTCGAGGGCAAGCGCGCCAACGTTGACTTTGCCCCCAAGGACAGGGCCCAGGTCGACGCCTTCCTGCGCGACTTCGACTGGGAAAAGACCCCGCTCGGCGCCTACGTCTCCGCCCAGCGCAAGATGCGCGCCGAAAAGGCCAAGCTCATGGAGGAGGCCCGCAAGGACGACGAGAAGAGGAGGAAGGAGGACGAGGCTAATGCGGTCAACGGCGCCAACGAGTTCGACGATGCGGAGGAGTACGATGACGAGGATGAGGAGGTGGATTTCCTAGGCGAGGATGACGAGGATCTGGATGGCGAGGATGATGGAGATGATTTGGATGATGAGTAAATCTGGCCGGTTGCTGTGTGTCCTCGGCAAAGAACCAATTCTTTTTCTATATCAACTATTTGGTGTTTTTCTCCTTTCTCTTTTGTGTGTAGTCATAATGGGCATTTAAAAAAGCATGACGACAAGTGGTGGTGCTGTTTATATCCATCATCTGACATCATTTTGGGCTAATAGCCTTTGTTTTTAACAGTGTTCTTGACAACGGAATCATCCCTTCCACGCATGTGCAAAACCCCTGGAGAACAGTTTCGCAGAGAGCGAGAGCTTTGATTCCCTGCCAATTTGATATGAAAAATCCCATTCGTCCATTCATTAAGTGGTGAAAGTAACTAAAAATCCCAAAGGGTTCCTCACGCGATAGCGCATCAGAATCTCCGCTCGCGAACGGAAACAAGTAAAAAAGAGTCTGATATGATACAGGAGAAATGCTATACTCTGCCCCTCTACCGGATGCTTTTGGACATTGTTATCTTTTCGTGTTCAGCAAACGGATGAAGCAGAAGTCCCACTCGAGATGCTTTTGTTTGTAAAGGCACGCTTCCAGCAAGCATGGAACATAGATATATGATGGGGGAAAAAGAAAACACTCGAGTATGCCCGATAAACGCCCAAAGAAACAACATGAGAAAAGCACTGGTAAAACATACTCCCTAGTACACCCGATACGATGCCTCCAATGTGTCATTCTGGACAAGAGATAGCCACCACACTCGCACAAAACCCCGTACTCCAACCCGCCCGGCCACCGCGGGCTCTCTCTCCCGATCCTCCTTTGATCCATTACAACAGTGAACATGGGGCGGGCCTCCACTACCTCTCTCCCCTCAGCCTTCAATACCGTTCCAGGTGATGTTGTCCGTGACCTCCTGACCGTCATGCCGGTGATGCTATAGATTGTCATCTCGAGCTCGTTCTCGCTCATCTCCTGGCCTGCTTGTTTCTGGCCCTCGAGAACATCGTAGAGGGCATAGATTTGATCATTCTTGACCTCGAGCTTCTTTAGCATGCTCTGGATATCAGCAGCGAGCTCGCGACGGTCCCGCTTGCCGTGGGACTTGTCGCTGAGGTTGTACAGCGCTTGAAGCTTCGTCAGTTCCATACTCAAGTGGGCAGCCTCATCCTCGAGACCCTTGATGACAAGAGCCAGAGCCTGGCCAGGCGGCTGCGAAGGACGCATGGTTGGATCTTCCGAGACCTCGTTCATACGATCCGTCACAGCGATGGGTCGGGGCACCACAATCCTCTTCTTGCCCTCCGCCATCTCAGCAGCGGACACGGTTCCCTGATGCCCGACGATGCGGCTGCAGACAACGCAGTTGCGGCAGCTGTGGTCGCAAAGGTTATCAAGGATGCGGCGGGCCTTTTCAGAAAGGGCGGGACAGGGCTTCCTACCCAGTCCGCTTGCTACACTATTCATCGTGTTTTCCATCGTAGCTTGGGCAGCTGAAGCAGCCGGTCGACGGGGCGTGCCCGACGCAGATGCCTGGTTGTTGATGTTGATGGTGCGCCTGCTACTCCGCTGCGTCTTCGTCGTTGAGTGCACAGTCTGCGACCTGGTGTTATTTTGAGACAGGGGTTGAGTATGAGTCAACTCGGTGGACTGGTAGCCGGTGCTCTCCTGGTCCAGGGGAAATTGATAGGGATGGCAAAGTCGTTCTTAGCGGCTTCGCGAGCGGGTATGTTGCGCCTCTTGGCCGCGCTGTTGGACTTGGCCTTGGTCTCGGAGCGTACGGCGTCCGGAACAGAGAAGGCTACCCGCTGCGAGGTGTTGTCGCGGGCATTCCTTGTCTTCTTGCGGTCCTTGGCCTGAGTTTCGGTAACCACAACGCTGTCGTCCTTCTCGATAGTTTCGCGAATATCCATTGACCTGTCGCCCTGCTCATGGTCACCCGTGGCATCCTGGGTCTGCGCCGTCACGTCGGCAGGAGGGAGCATATCGGTCTCCGTTGCGCCATCTTCGGCAACCTCAGTCTCCTTCCTCTGCAGGGTGATATCGGGCACAGTGAACCCGGACGTCATGTTATCATCCTCGTGCCTCGAGAAATTTCCACTTAGATCGTCTCTGCCGGTAGGTCGGACATGGTCAAGTTGCTGCTTGAGGAACTCGACCTCTTCCTTGAGCTGGAGGTTCTCATCGTGAAGGTCGTGGAGGCTTCGCTCGAAGCCCGAGTTCTCACGGCGAAGAAACTTATTCTCGCTAAAGTACTTCTCGTTGTGCCGAACGAGGCTGTCATTGTCCTCTTTGAAGGTCGCCTTTTCCTGCTCGAGGACTTGGACCTCCTGTTGGAGGCTCTCCATCTCCTCCCGAACCGCTTCCATGTCGTTTTGGGCGCCCTCCGAGGTCTGGCGGAGGCCCTCGATTTCGGACATCAAGGAGCGCGCGTTGGAGCGGAGGGATCGATTCTCGGTCATCAGCGACTCTTGCTCGCGACGAAGGGAGATGTTGTCAGTTCGGAGGGACTCCGTCTCCGTCTGCTGGCTTCTTTGCTCCTCCTGGAGCTGCTTGATGGTCTCCTTCAGAGAGGAGACCTCGCGAACCGAGCTCTCATGCGCGCGTTTTGTGTTTTCCAGCTCCTCTCGAAGCGTGCTATTGACGTCCTTGGAGCTGAGAGTAACATCCAGTTGCTTTTGGGTGTCGCGCAACTCCTGTTCCCTCGAGTCGAGGCGGTCCATCAGGTCACCAATGTTGTGGCATGCATCCTGGAGCTTCTTAAGAGCTCGATCCCGCTCAAGGGACAAGGTGTCGTTATTCTTTCCCTCATCATTGAGCTGGCTATTCGCCTCCAACAGGAACCTCTCGAGTTCCGTTACTCTCTCCTCCAGTTCTGCAAATCTAGGGTTAGCACGCTGGGCCCATCGGACGTCAAGGGTATACATCTAGAACAACGTACTCTTTTTCAGAAAGCAAATGTTCGTACATCGCACCATCGGGCTCTGAGCCAAATCCACTATCAACAGACCGCCTCATCTTGAGCTGCGCAAGCTGGCTTTGGAGCTGTTCTACTTGACCTTGCAATTCCTCAGCATGCTTCTGAATATTATCGTGGTGACCCTGAAGAGTGATGATTTCGTCTCGGATCATATCCATGGAGACAAAGATACGCTCCTCATCTTCAGGAATCTCATAGCCGTCCACTTCCACATGATTGCTAGGCGTTTGCTTCGAGCTAAGATCGATCACTTTGCCATGCTTCACGAGGATAGGCACGCCATTCTTGACCTTTCCGTTGAAGCGAAGGGTGCCAGAAACAAAGTCGCCGAGATAGGAAATATCGGGCATGCAAAACGAGCGCGCCGTGGTATTGTTTTGGCCAGGGCTGGACATGGGAAGCTGCCTATCAAGGGACTTTTGGACGGCGGGCGAAAACCTGGGAAGGTGGTTTCCCAGCGAGGCTCTCTGGGAGGCTCGCTGGTGCTGGAGGTACGGCGATGTTCCGGGCTCGTCGTAGCGGCGCGGTGCTTTCCGAGAAGGATATCGACTGAAGTACGGCCGTTGGCGACGCCAGCAACGATATGAGGGCTCGAAGGGCTTCGATAGTGCGCCTGATTGGGGGAAGGGGCGTGTTTTGGAACTGGTCGTGGTCGAAATGTGTGGACGCGGATCGAATGTGGTGAAGCTTGCCGGAGAGGATGGTGGACGTGTCGGACTCGTTCTGCACACTGGGCTGCATCTGGGCACGCGTCCTATTGGAGCCCCTCCACGCGTCTTGTGTAGAATCGTCGTCGTCGTCAAAATTGAGCTGAGAAGGGTAGGTGGGAGGCTTGTTGTCCCGAGAAGAGGATGAGACGCGTTTTGAGGGCAGGTCATAGAAATCGGGCCATTTGCGATGAGCAGCCTCCCAATTGACCTGGAACTTCTTTCCGGTTATCCTAGCAATATCCGCGTTGAGCTTGCGGGTAGATTCGCCGTCGATATCAGAGAGAACTGAGGTAAGAGTCGGGCTCACGGTGCCGTGAGAGCCGGTAGAGGAGGGTGGGGAGTTGAAGGGATTGTCGCGGTTGGCGTTCATCTCTCGCATGATTCGCGATCGATACCGCGAGGAAACGTCAGCGTCCATAGTTGTGCTAGGTGTCGCTACGGCAGCAACTGTGAGAGAGGGAAGATTGGGGAGGAGCAAGGGGGAAAGGTATGGGCGACTCCAAGTCGAAGATGGACGGCGCACCCGCGACGAAAAGGACGCGAGGTGACCAGGATGCGATGTTGACTGTAAAGGTACGGGAGGGTACGAGATGCTTGCGAGGGCGTTGACGAGTGCTATTTGGGATTAAAGTTATGCCAGCAGTATGTACTCGTAAAGGAAGAAAGAGACGCGTGGAAACGGAAGTCCGAGTCCAGACAAAAAAGCGTTGCTCGTGAGGTTATGGATTGTTGGCGGTGAAAGGTGATGCAGCAAACTATTTTGGAGGTGAGTAAAGAGGCTCTGCAGGTCATCGACCGAGCTTGGTTCAGCGTGTCCTGGCTTCTGTTGTTTTCTGGCGTGTCGTTCCTCTTTTTGGGGAAAAGAAAGTAAACAAACCGGGTGTGGGTGGGGCAAAGTTAACAGTGACTAGCATGGTACCCCATCGCCCTCATCCCATCGCGTGCTCGACTATGTATCGCTGAGGTACTGGGTATCCCGCTTTCAGAACTCAATCGCTGGCTCCGAGCTGCCAAATTATAGGGCAGAACTGACACCAAGTGGCGCACTAAAGGAAAAATGCCTTGGGTCGGTCCCGGCTCAAGTTCTTCAATTGCTTATCGATAATAATAATAGCTCTCCCAAATGAGGTGCTGTTGGTGGATCAAGATCAAGCTATCCTCGAATCGAGAGCGCTGAGTGTGCCTGCTTCATGAAATGTGCGAATTCCTCCTAAAACAGGGCCTATATCTATTTCCCTTCCACAGCACTCATAGGGAACATCAATTGTTCAAAATGGCTCAGTGAGTGCCTACTCCACCTCACCCATAAGCGTTAAAAAGGGAGCACAAAGGACAACGTGGAGCGGTGAGGCCACATCCGCCAGCGTTGTTAGGCTGATACGTGGCACAACCCGTATTGTCCGCGTACATCACTTTATTGTCCGCATTCTTGCGTTTTATTGCTCGCCTTGCAAGGGGCCGGGGAGAGGGAAGAGGGGTTGGGCAAGTAGCTTGGCGGGCCGTTGATGATAGGTGACCTAAAGTATTATATCATGAACGGATAGACCTGGGTTTTTCTCTTTAATTCACCAAGGTCTAATGTTGCGCAGCTCGCATGCCGCTCTCCGCGGACCGTCATGCAGTGAGCTTGGTATTGAGTGGGCTATATGTACGAATCGATGTATGAAGTGGAATGAGTGGTTTGCTCGAGAGGAGTGGTAGCCCCCTCGCTCAGGCACGCAAGTCAGTCCTCCTTGTCGTCCAGCTGTCGGACAGGGAGGCAGGGCAAGGTGGACGGCAAGATGTATGCCGCGAACTACACGGGGAAAGGTCGCAGAACATGGCAGATGATCTCATTCGACCAGGTGTAGCTTAGGGCGCCCGGTTTTGTTTACAAGAAAATACCCCTTGGGCTTGGGAGTAGAGTCTAAGTGTTAGGCAAACCGAACTCCTATTCAACCTTGCATCCGCTTCTGCTATTGTCTCTGGCTATCATCGGCTAACCGGGACCTCGACCACCACGAGCCGTAGGTCCTAAACTTTTGCGCAGATTTTCGGAAGTGAAGGAAATCTCGTGGTTCGGTTTAGAGCCATGGTTATTCGTCGAGAAGCGACCTCTCGCGTTTTACGCTTGCTTTGCTCTCTAGCAAACATTTCCGACGTTAAATATCACGCGCGTCCCTCTTCTAGACCAGATGACCGAAGCCGAGATGTGACATGGGTGTGGAGGTGCATTTTGAACTTTTCCACTTCCTGCTAGACACTTTCAGCGGGTGCGGGGTTTTGCGGGGCATCATGGCTCCCACGCGGCATCTTTGATGAACGACTGCTTCTTTCTTCGACTTTGCGAGCCCTTTCTCGCATCACCTTCCCCTCTTTCCCCGTCTAGACAGGCACAGGCAGATGAAATATCTAGACAGATCGTGCTTGCGCTCTATCGTGGTGTAAAGGGAGGAGGAGGAATTGAAGGGCCTGGGGCAGAGTGAAACGAACAGATACCCACACATCCCGTGGCTCGCACATCCACACTGGCTTCCCGACAGGATGGTGCATAGAATCCCGGGATGCACGCGGGGTCGGGCGACGAGGTCACGCGAATGTCCGAAACAAGCGAACGGGATCGGATTCTAGTAGCGACAAATCAATCTCGGCACTCTCTTCAACCATGAGCGAGCCCTTTTTGTGGAGGGAAAGGTGGGGTCCCTGCATCGCTTCTAGGGTGATGCTCGACTTTTCGATCCATCCAGGGATCAATGGATGCATCAACGGACTCCAAAGGGGCGGCGTTTGTGCGCCGAGGGTGGCCAGACGTTGCCGACAGCTAGTAATACTCCATCCTATATTTATTGAAGCTTGCGAGCAGACTTGACCCAAGTGTTGTACTTGAATGCGCCTTCCTTCTTTTGCTCGGTCAGCTGCCTCCACTTTGGGTCTCAGGATTGACTTTTGGTTCGTCCGAGAGAAGGTGCGCTTATGCCGTCGAAACATCATCCACGCCCTCTAAGCCTGTTCGTCCAGTCAAGCCCGATCCACCTCCCCACGGAATCTGGGGGCTTGGCTCCCATCCTCCAATGCATCTCTAACAAAGGTGGCGCCGTGTGCCCAGGTTCCGGAACCCCTCCCCCTCACCGATGATCGTCTGCCCTTTTTCGGGTGGGGGTTTTTTTCTCTGGTTCTTATTATTCCCTCGACTTATAGCCAAGCAACCCGCCCTCTTTCTTCCTGGTTTCGCCTCAATCCTTCTGTTGCCTTATGACTTCATTTCCGCGACACACCCAGTTCCGTCCACAACTCCCTCGAGGCATTGGCCGAGCGCCGGTCAGCTCAACCTAGATCTCCGAGTCGCAATTCTTGACGTCGATGCCTTGAAACCTTCATTTTCATTTTCCCACTTCACGAACCAGGCGTGAAGAAAAGGAAGAAGTGTGCCCAACTCCTTCGCTATTCACATGCATCTTACAGGCAACACTTGACCAACTTATTTTAGAGGGTCTTGATGACCGTCGTTTATTGATATCTTTACCCTGGCCTTGCGTGCGACCGCCTCTTGCGCACAAACGCCTTCTGGGAAGGCTTGGTGCGCATATCACCGTTACGATTGTCTCAGAGCAACGATGAAGCCGTTGACTACTGCCTCCCTCTTGTCTGCACTTGCAGACGCGAGCCTCGCCTTTGGCTCTGGCCCAACCGGTACTTGTCGGTCTTACTGCACCATATTCAAGCGACCGGCCTTTTACCATCAGAATTGCCGCCCCGATATCCCTTACACCTTTGTTCAAGATGGGTTACCGGACGACAACACCCTCTACTAGCCAATAGCTCGCTCTTGGAGCAAACTTACATCTCCGTTGCCACGCTGCAGGGCGAGTTCTTTGAGCGCCATCGGGGCACATGGCCTCGTGCGATTGACTGGACGGCGGCCTTTATTCACACCTCCTTATCCGCCACGACCAACTCGCTCTCTAAGGCCCTCGGCGAGTCCCATGCCCGGGACGTTGAGACTGGCATGGTTTGGAACATGGTCGACACCTACTTTTCGCAAATTGTGGGCTTCTACTTTGGCCAGGACTACAGGGCGATCAAGCATCAGGTATGTAGTGGGACAATTCAAGTTGCCGAGCAGCTACGCTGGTCGCTCATGACCCCTTCTCCCAAAAAAAAAAAAAAAAAAGGAAAGAAAAGAAGCACCCTGCTAACTAACTCAATTTTCCTCCCCTGGCACAGGCCTTTGACGATATTCTTTGGGTCGTGTTAGGCTGGCTTGAATCTACCAACTTCATTCAATCGCACTCCGAGCTGCATTATCCGCGCGATGGAAAGTGGGATGCGGATGCTCCTCCGAACCTACGCGATACATTACTGAACCAGCCCTGGCATGGAAATCACTGGGTGGAGGCATTTGCCTACCGCCAGCGCACTTTTGGGAGTTGGCCACTAATGGGTGGGGGAGGACTTGTGCAACGGCGGCATGAATTGGAATCCCCGTCACTGGACCTACAAGAACGCCATTACAAACGAGCTATGGATTGCGGCCTCGGCAAAAATGTACCTGGATTATCCGGGAGATGGGATCGCAGGCACCTGGTCCGAGGAAAACCATCATGCCGGCCGGAACCGAACGTTCCTGGAGGCTGCCATGAAGGGATATGAGTGGCTGATGAATGTCAACATGACGAATGATGCCGGTCTTTTCGTCGACGGCTTTCACATCTCTAATCAGGACAAGAACAACACCAAGTGCGACGTGCGCGACGAAATGGTCTTTACCTACAACCAAGGAGTCCTTCTCACGGGCCAGCGTGCTCTTTGGGAGGCCACCGGAGGTGTTGCATTCCTCAAGGACGGCCACCACCTTATCCAGTCCGTCATCAAGGCGACCGGATGGGATCTCAAACAGGGCGGGCCAGTCGACAAGGTTTCGCGCGGCAAGCTCCCCCATGGCGTGGTCTAGGACGGGGAGGCATCATCGAGGAAGCGTGCGACGTCACCGCGCGTTGCTCTCAAAACGGGCACACCTTCAAAGGCATCTACTTCCACCATTTGACATACTTCTGCGCTCCTCTCAAGGAGCCTTTGGAGGATGTAGACACAGAAGCCTTTGGCGTAGTCTCGCGTGCCCATGCACAGGCGTGTAAGCAATATGTGCCTTGGGTGGGCTACAATGCCGAGGCGGCCCTGAGCACCCGCGATGCGAAGGGGATCATTGGCATGTGGTGGGGCGCAGAGAAGTTTGGAAGCGCCCCGAGATATGGAACTCTAAGCAGAGCGACTCAAATAGCCCGGATGCTGTGGACTACAGAAACTTTGGTATCCCTTCTGACGGTATTTGGTCAGAACTAGGGGGCCTCCCAAGGCGATACCTGGGGTGGAGTTGGATGGGGACACCGAGGGGACTGATGAGCGGGTTGTTGACGCCACTGATGCGCAGTATCGCATGGGCGGTGGCTCGTCCAAGAAACCCGGCTCCCGGGACCCCAACACGCGGGGTAGAGGTCGAACAGTAGAGACGCATAACTCGGGCATGGAGGTGGTGAGGGCATGGTACGAACTTTCCAAGGCATACAGCGACAAGGAGGCCAGTCGTGGTTGGCGTTTTGGCATACATTGGTTATTCTCGAACTTTTGGAGGATGACGAGCACATGGAACAGCTTCTTCTTTTTCTTCTAAAGGACGCATTACGACCTCTATATCTTTCTTCCTTCTTTCTTGTGAAGGGCTGGGTTTATCATGGGGTTATTATTTGGTGTTCGCAGCAATCAGGCATCGGCTTACGGCGCATCGCATCGGGTTTCTGGATCAACACTTTTATCATATATCTTTCATTTTATGTTTTCTGACATTCCCATCATTACATGCGCGATTGTGTGAACCGATGTCAATACCTGGTTGTGATGTTGACGAGGGCAGCTTGCTTGACTCTAATGTTGGCTTGACTTGAACTACTATGCACAGATATTGCCTTCTCACAATTGATGGGCTCAGGTTGAACATGAAATTCAGGATGATGGCTGGCCCTAGGCTGCTTACTCTAATCCCTCCCTCTTCCCCTTTCCAAGGTGAAGCTAAGCAGAAGGGGCGGGATTTCACTTGTGATAACCCCTTTACCGATGGGAGTTGGGTAAAAAGCCTGGTGCGTCCGTTGGATGGCCGATTAATAAACTGGATGGATCAATAGACGGTCGACAGGGGCCTTTTGGGTGGCGGTCGACTTTGGGGAAACCCTCAGCTCCAACAGTTGAACCGTTTTGGGTCTCATTGCATTGGTTATCATTGGTCCAATGTTGCGACCAGTTGGGCCCGAGGTCGAAGTGGGAGTGGGCGAAGTCGCGGCGAACCTGCGCAAGCTCCACTAGAACCGAGCGTACATCAAATGGAACATTGGGATAATAACCCACAAAGTACACTCTAGTAATAGCGGGCTGCCCACATGCGCCTCTTCCAGCGGAATTGATTTCAGGGGCATCGCGTGTCAAGATCAGATCGCGTGGGAGCAGGACACCGAGCCAGTTTTTTTTCATGCAAAATCCCCCTCACCCCCTTTCAATCGGGCCTGACATCGACATTCCTTGCTGTCTCTCTCCCCTTCCTCGTCGATGGCCAACCTTTGCTCTCGGTATTGACGAAATTCCGCAGAGCTATTCAGTCCCGACGGCCTGAGCTGTCAATTTTCCGCAGCAGCCGAGAATGTGGTAAACCGGAGCCTCACTCTCCTTCTCTATCTCTCTGCTTCCCTCGCAGAACCGACTCTCCTTCAACGCTGGCTTCATTTGCCTCTCTATCTCTCCTTTTAATTAATCACTCCCCGCCCGGAGCTGGGTCCCGTCGCCATGGTCCTGCTTGGCTTCCTCCGGTCCGTCTACGATGTCTCGACATTAGATACGAGATTTACGACGCCGTCTTCAGTGCCCTATAAAACGGTGATCGAATCGCGGCACGACCCTCTCGCCAAGGATTACACGGCCGGCGTCAAGGCCAAGGCGCAACGGTCGAAATGGAAGACACCCGAGTTTTTCTTGTACTTTTTTATCCTCCTCGTCGTCATTCCTACGATGATATGGATACCCTTCAATGTTTCGAGGCGTGCGTGCCCCTCCACATCTGCCCCTTTACCCCCTTTCTTTCCAAGCGCCTCGGCCCAGCTCTCCTCCAGAGCGAAAGAGAGGGAACATGGAGAGACACAGCTTGCCATGCGCATGTGCTCCCCGTCTTCGTGTTGTCATTGATACTAACAGTCAACCTGAACAGCTTCACACCCACAATGGAACAAATTTCGAACAGTCTTGGAGAAGGGATGGGTACCGGGCCGCCAGATTGTACGCTCAACAACCCTTCCCTTAACCTCGCCCCCTCCTGAAGCTAGATAGTGTAGAGGGACCAGTCTTTTGTAGGCTTTGCCAACGAGACCGCTGCTAACGCTGGCGCAACAGGATAACTCCGACATGCAATATCGCACCTTCCGAAAGAACCTTCCCTTCATGGCCCTGCTCCTCATTTTCCACCCGCTTCTCCGCAAGGTTTGGAACCTCGTCTTCCCGGTCAAGGTGAACAAGTACGAGGGAAACCACATTGCCGCCCAGGGTTCGGCACGTCTCAACCAACGCGCCTCGTTCGATTTCGTCTTTGCCCTCCTCTTCCTCGTCGCGCTGCACGGCTTCTCCGCTATCAAGGTGCTTGCGATCCTTACCGCCAACTACCGACTCACGACCATGCTCCCGCGAAAGTACGTCCCCGCTGCGACCTGGATATTCAACGTCGGCATTCTGTTTGCCAACGAGCTATGCGGCGGGTATCCCTTCAAGAAGATGGCGGCCTTCATTACCCCGCCGTCAGGCGATGTCGATCTCGGCGCTGTCGACCCTTTCCTAGTCCGCTGGGGAACCTGGTTCGACAAGCGTAGCGGCCTTCTCACCCGTTGGGAGGTGCTCTTTAACATTACCATTCTGCGCCTCATTAGCTTCAACTTGGATAGATATTGGAGTCTGGATGCTGGCCAGTCGAGCCCAATTGAGGTAGGTTCTGTTTTTCTCTTATTCCCCCGGCCACATCTCCATTCCCGCCCCGTGGGTATAAGCTATTAGAGAGCAGAGCTGATTTCCAAAAGAAGAAACAACTTGACCCTTCGAACCTGTCAGAGCGAGACCGGATTTCCATTCCCGCCGAACCTCGAGATTATTCGTACCGGAACTACGTCGCATACGCGATCTACGGCCCTCTCTACCTTGCCGGCCCGATCCTCACCTTCAACGAGTACATTTCCCAGTCCAAGTACCGCTCCGCCACGATAGAAACGGGCCGGACCATTCGTTACGCCTTCCGATTCCTCGTCGTCCTCCTTACTATGGAGCTGATCCTACACTTTATTTACGTCGGCGCCATCAGCCTCGCGTATCCTAGATGGAGCGATTATACTGCCGCTCAGCTTTCGCTGCTTTCCTACTTTAATCTCATGATCATCTGGCTCAAGCTGCTGCTCCTGGCGCCTCTTTAGGCTCTGGTCCCTGATTGACGGCATCGACCCCCGGAGAACATGGTTCGCTGCGTGAGCAACAACTTCAGCACCCTCCACTTTTGGCGCGCGTGGCACCGCTCGTATAACCGCTGGCTCATCCGCTACATCTACATTCCCTGGGCGGCGCCAAATTCACGAGCCTCAAATCGGCCGTGCGCTCCATCATCACCTATCTTCTCGTCTTCACCTTTGTCGCCTTGTGGCACGACATCCAGCTGAGGCTGCTCATCTGGGGCTGGCTCATTGTCATCTTCTTCCTCCCCGAGATCCTCGCGTCTAAACTTTTCCCCGCAAGCAGGTTCGAGGGCCGTGAGATGACGTACCGGATGCTATGCTGCGTCGGGGGTGTGCTCAATGTGATTATGATGATGGCGGCGAACTTGGTTGGGTTTGCCGTGGGGTTGGATGGCTTGAAAAGCATCGTTTCTGGCATTTTCCAGGATCGACATGGTGAGTTTTACGTCCCTCCCCCATCTTCCAGAATGATTTGCCATTTCGCTTTGCTAACCATTGTTTCTCTCCTTCTCCCCGTGTCGTAGGCTTCACCTTTTTCGTCACGGCTTGCATCTCGCTTTTCGTCGGCATTCAAATCATGTTTGAGATTCGCGAGTCGGAGAAGCGAAAGGGGGTCAACCTCCGTTGTTAAACATGTTGGAAACAGCATTTTTGCTTTTGGTTCCTTGCTATATATATATCTCCATTTTCCTCATCCCTTCCCTTCCCTCTTCTCCCATCTCCGTTGGTGCTTTTCCCCGCGATCATGGTGTTACGGTGGAATGTGCGTGCGTACCATCACGTACTGGTGCTGTTTATATTGTTCGTTCCCCCTCCTTTGAGTCACGCAGTGTATGATCTAAAGGCGGTGTTTTATTTCACCCATTGTATGTTTTATAGACAACGGCCTGGTAATGCATCCTTACGGCACTTCAGGATAGCTTTGATGTGTAATTATTATTTATTATGAGAGGTCCAGCTTTCCGGGTCCATTACTCAACGTTCATGCCTTTGTACATGCTAAAAGTTTTGTGGATGCGAACGCTAGCAGTACATGTACCACATGGAAAGGAACAAAGCAGAAAGCGTTTGGCGAAAGCTGGGAGGGACACTAAAAACGACTCAACTCCGACCAGCATTCATCTCCAAGCCAGCCAACATTTGGAATTCAGCCTCTTGCATGGTATCTTCAAACATGATATTCAAAACAAAACACAAGGCGCCGCCGGTGATATCGCTCTCGTCTTATTACAGACCTGCAAAGGCAGGGGAGAAAGACGTAACGGGGAAGAGAAAAGAAGAGGCATTAAAAGAACACGCTTCGTGACAGATTTGCACCACAGCGTTTACTTTTGCACGGTCGCCATCTCGGCGTCGGGATCGGCGTGGCGGCGCTGATTCGTAAACTTGCCGTCCATGTGCATCCTGCCTTCAGTGACCCAGACCCTGAACCAGATGATGGCCTTGATGACGACGTAGATGACGATGACGGCGACGAGGATGCAGATGATGTAAACGGCGACCCAGCCGCGACCACCGGGGCCGTCCGGGCCGGGATCGAGGAAGCTGTACGGGTAGAAGCCCTTGGTGGCGTGGGTGATGAAGGCGAGGGCGAGGTAGAGGGCGAGGATGACGATGAGCCAGAGGACGTGGATCCAGGGGAAGGGATTCGTGCGGGGGAAGATGACCTCGAAGAGGGCGAAGACGGCGTTGAGACCGTGCTGGGAGAGGTTCCGCCAGCCCTCAAAGACGTTGGCGGGCCAGGGTCCTTCGTACAGGATGGCCCAGTAGACGATGGTGACGAGGAAAGGGTAGGTGGTGACGGTGGTGTAGTAGAGGCTGTGGAGGGCCTGGAGGGGTCGCGGGAAGCGGTCGAGCAAGGGCCGGGCCGTGAGGGCGTAGGTGAGGGTGTGGGCGGCGGCGATGAGGAAGTAGAAACCGAGGCCCCAGTACGTGAGGACGGTGAAGTAGGAGAACTCTTGGCGGACGAGGGCGCAGCCTTCGTCGCTGCAGGTTTTGCCGATGATGAGGAGGCGCGTGATGAGGATGTAGAGACCCTACGGGTTTGCGCGCGGACAAGTTAGTAACGCATGGTTTTTCTTGACTTGTCCCTCGAGGGAGCGGAGCGGATAGTTGGCCGGCGTCGGCCGGGAGGCGAGATGAAGAATAGGACAAAAAAGGATTAAAAAAAAAAAAAAGACACTACTTACAATGGCTGCGCGGATCGCAAAGAGAAGGAAGGGCGGTAGGAGCCATGAGGTCTCGAACCTCGAGGATGGATCCCAGAGGTCGGTTCCAAACTGGAACGATTTGCGCACCCTGGCGAGCATGGTGATCGCGGTGGCTGGCCGCCTTTAGAACTGCGCGACGAGGAGGACGACGAAAACGATGAACGATGCTGCTGCTGCTGTTCGCAAATAGAGGAACAGATAAACAAGATGCAGAGGGGCTCAAGGCGAAGAGCAGAGGGCAGAATCCATCAACGGAAGTAAATGAGGAGGGGAGGGTCGAGGTTCGTGGGCTTCTTGGAAGGCATGAACGCTTAATCAAGGGCAAGAAACCTCGATCGGGGCGCGGCACAGCGCCGCGCGCACAAGCACGGAGCATCCCAGGATGGATCATTGATGTACACTACGCGGCCAAACGGTATTACGCCCTGGGTGCTGTTCTCGGAAGCTCGCTGGTGACGATGTCACTCTGGACGGGTCAACAGACCAAAGCAAGCTGCGGTCCCCAGCCAATGGTGGGTCTCAGGGAGGAACCCTAGGGGCGGGGGCGGACAAGGGAGGAAAAACGGGAAAGGGGGTGTGCGCTAAGGAGCTGCAAACCCCATTTCGAGGGCCGCCTCGAGGCCATTTTCACGCTCGCAGCCACCGATCAATCTTTTTAGTGCAGTTTTTTCCAGTCTTGCTAACGCCGACCGCCGCTGACCGCATAGCAACGGTGCGACTGCTGATGATGCTCGGGAATTTCGTGGTCTTGGTGTGCATGGAGGAGTACACTAGTGTAGCGCATCTGATCTCACAAAAGGGCGCCAACAATGCTATTGTTACGATCGATGGATCCATGATCCATATCCATCAGAATTGATCAACCCGGGATCAACTGGACGGCGAACTTGGCCCTAACGGACAGCGTCAGCAATACTGCAATATTAGTTGTGCTTTTCCATCACGGCCCATGAATTCTACTTCGTACCTGTAATCATCATTGATCGCGGCTTGCGCTCTCCCCACAGCCCCAGTGGCCGAATTATTAGCTTTTCTGCAAATCTTGGATCCTTCACGTATCGGTTCATAGGGCGGCCGACGATCAAGGGAGCGGTCCAGCGGTTAGAGTTTTCTTTTCTTCTTTAACCTACACACAACTTCGTAGACAAACTTCTCAAGTGAGCCGCCAGAAGGGTTTGACTTGACACTTGGTCGTCACCACCCCGATCTGGGCTTGGTTTGTTAGTGCTACCGTCACATCCCTTGAATAATACTCGAACGACATCTCGCCCCCTGTTGGTCCTGTTCCTGCAGCTCAAGGTCGAGACGGACGGCGGTCTCTGATCGTCTCAGGTTGCAGGTTGTGGGCTCAATGAAAAGGGCACGGATAAATCCTTCATGGGATGGGCCCTAAGTGCATCCATCACCTTCGGGCCAGTTTCCCTTCGAGCCTCAACATCTTCCCTCCTCCTCTGCGCTTGGGGGTTATTTCAGCTTGTCCCATTGACAGTAATCTGAGGTGTCTGTGAGTAATTTCTTCTCTGGACAAGACTGGAGCGCAGAGCGGCACATGTGATGATGCCGTAATAATCACCAAGCTGGAAGCTGCGGGAGCCGCTCATGAACGGAATCGCCTCCAGCGCCGTTGATTAGTGTCAAAATTGAGCACAACGGATCCATTCGCTCGAATGCTGCACCTCACCCACCATTCTTCACTGTAATGGCCTTCGTCGAAGATGGCGGCAAACCGGCTGGCAGCAGACCGGCTGGCAGCAGAGATGTCGGCTTGGCAGAGGCTTTCCAATCGGGAAATTACCAAAAATTCATGAAGCTAGCGTCATCATCAGTCGACGCATACTGAGCTCCTACTAAAAGGGCCTTGAACCATCCACCCCTCTTCAGATGGATGGCCCTGTCTACCAAATGCGAAAATGGCGAGATCAGATACCAAGTCTTTGGCTTTATGCACTATCCTACCCGTGCGACTTTGAAGTTTGGACGGGCGTCACAAGATGCACGGCACGTCGATGCTCGAATTGAAGGAGATCTTCAGCAAAAGACTAGACACACTACAGCCAATGGGATACGAGATGCTGAACACACGCAGCGATGCGCATCCTCACCGTCCTGTATCCACTTGGCTTTCCTGTATTCCCCTGTGTGGCTGATGAGCCTCCGCCGCCGCCAGCTTTGGTGGGGAGAGGGATGCGCAGTATTGGGCGGATGGAGTAAGGAATGCGTCCGCCATTGTTTTGGCTGGCTGGCCATGGCTGGCCGTGGCTGGCCACTTGATGGCGGGGCACGTTGGGCTGATGAAGCTGGATACGAGCACTCAGCGATGCAGCCCCAGCCAAGACCCCTGGTTTCTTGCTAGCACGGCATCGAGGGATCCAATTGATCCGCAGCCTGTCCTTCCTCTCCAGTGCTTGTTAGCTGTGCCCCTCCACTTCCAAGAAATCAGAGATTCGAAGCTTCCAGCCCCAAAAGTAGCCAGCCGAAGCTGAGCTGACGCCTCCTCAACAACACAACAGCCACCCCTCTCTCTCCTCTCGTAATACCTAGATCCAACTCGGACTTGTTCTCGTCCTTGATCTCATCGTGATTCTTATTTTTCCCCTTTCCTCTTCCTCACTCTGTTCAAAATAAAAACCATATACAATTTCTTTAGTTTTTCGTCCCTCGCACGGCCTCTGCTCTCCATCACTACACTAGATAATACCCCTCCATCCAAATTGATCCCATTGCAGCCCCGCCGAGCTGCTGCCCTTCCCCCGCCATTTTCCGCCACTCGCTCTAGGAAATTTCCGTCATCATGGCCGCCCCTTCCGCCGAGAGGCTCAACGAGCTCAAGAAGCAATACACCGAAGCGGGACAGGAGCAGGTGTTTACATTCTACGATGACCTCTCCGCCTCGGAACAGGTTACGCTCTTTGAGCAGCTCGAGAAGTTCAAGCCTAGCTACATCAACGAGATCACCGATAGGGCGCTGAACCCCCAAGCCCGAGCATGAAGAGACCAAGACGGGCCTGGAGCCCCTCCCCCAGACCGCCACCGCGAGCATCCTCGACTCCGCCAAGGAAGACATTGCGACGTGGTACGACTTGGGTCTCGACCTCATCTCTCAAAATAAGGTGGCCGTTGTCCTCATGGCCGGCGGCCAGGGAACCAGGTTGGGAAGCTCCGCCCCCAAGGGCTGCTTCGATATCGGCCTGCCCTCGCACAAGAGTCTGTTCCAGATCCAAGCCGAGCGTATCCGCAAGGTCGAGGAGCTTGCTGCCAAGAAGTCGGGTAGCACCGCCGTCGTGCCCTGGTACGTCATGACGAGTGGCCCGACCCGGGGCCCCACCGAGGCCTTTTTCAAGGAGAACAACTACTTTGGTCTCAAGGCTGCCAACGTCTTCATCTTCGAGCAGGGTGTTCTCCCTTGCATCTCCAACGACGGCAAGATCTTGCTCGAGTCCAAGTCCAAGGTGGCCGTGGCCCCCGACGGCAACGGTGGAATCTACCAGGCCCTCGTCGTCCAGGGTGTTCTTGACGACATGCGCAAGCGAGGCATCGAGCACATTCACGCCTACTGCGTTGATAACTGCCTAGTCAAGGTGGCCGATCCCGTCTTTGTCGGCTTCTCCGCCTCCAAGAAGGTCGACATCGCCACCAAGGTCGTGCGTAAGCGAAGCGCCACCGAGTCCGTCGGTCTTATCCTCCTGAAAAATGGACGCCCCGATGTTGTAGAGTACTCCGAAATTGACGAGCAGACCGCCTCCGCCGAGGACCCCAGCAGCCTGGCGTCCTCAAGTTCCGCGCTGCCAACATCGTCAACCACTACTACTCGTTCAGCTTCCTCGAGACCATCCCCCTCTGGGCTCACAAGCTCCCCCACCACATCGCCCGCAAGAAGATTCCCTGCGTCGATGTCGCCACCGGAGAGGGTGTCAAGCCCGCCAAGCCCAACGGTATCAAGCTTGAGCAATTCGTCTTCGACGTCTTCCCCATGCTCGAGCTCAGCAAGTTTGCCTCCTTGGAGGTCAAGCGCGAGGACGAGTTCTCGCCTCTCAAGAACGCGAGCGGCACTGGTGAGGATGACCCCGAGACTAGCAAGCACGACATCATGGACCAAGGGAAGCGCTGGGTGGAAGCTTCTGGTGCCATTGTCGAGGGAGAAACCGCCGATATTGGCGTCGAGGTGTCGCCACTTTTCAGCTATGTAAGTCTTTCACAATACCTCACACATGGCTTTGGACGCATGCCGTCAATATTCCTTCAAGCGACCCACTAACAACGTACTTCACAGGGTGGTGAGGGTCTGGAGAAACTCAGTGGCAGGACCATTCGCGCTCCTGCAGTCCTCGAGATCGAGTAACCATCTCGACAGGATCGGGTGGGGTAGGGGGTAGGAGTTAATCAAGGATACCGAAATCGATATGATAACGTGCTGGCATCAACATCAAGAAAGGAATACTCTGTGCGAGTTGTCTTGGCTTAAAAACGGCAACCACTAGGTGTTGAATTTGAATAAAAGTAGCTATTTTATTTCTTGTCTAAATTCTGTGATTTATTGGCAAGCTGCTCTGTTAGTCTCTGTGATCTATATCGCGCTGAAAGCTTCAGAGCTTGGTTGTGTCGGGCTCCGGTGTGGTGGGAAAAGAAAGCTGTGTCACCCGCAAGCAGATGTCGCCACTCATTCCGATAAGACGCGATAAGGCCCATGATTTCTTCTCCAGCAATTCAAAATGAGGGGCACCCCAAACAACCCCGCGTCGCAAGCATCTTTGAGAAGTAAGGAATTGGAATTGGAATTGATTTCTGTATAGCCTTGAGTGATGGGCTTAGCAGGTCAACCGGTTGGATCCAAACCTTTTGAGACACCTTCAACGAAAAGGTCAATGGCCCTGCCGGTGGAACGCGGGTTTGTGTCATGAAACTTGTCTATCGTCGTGGGGTGGTATAATTGTCGAGGAACAATTGTCGAGGAACAAAAGACCACCTCTCATCGGTAGTCGTAAGAGGGATGCTACTATTGTGCAGCACGAGAGGCGCGCATGATCAAACATATAGTAGTGGCGTAAAGCTTCCATGTGCTCTCTCGCCGCTCTTGCCCCCGGCCTGCTGCACCAGCTCCTGGTTTACGAGCTATCAGTCGGCTCGGGCTCTCCTCTAGAGTGGCGTTTTGGGCGACCAAAATGGTGTGAGTCACTTGATCCTCAAAATCCCCCTCCCGTACCTGCACAGTAGCATAGCGTTGCTCGAGAGTCTCTCTGTTTCAAAAACGAACGGAGCTCGAGTACTCGCCTCCCTTGCCCGTATTTATGCCCTGTTCCCGCTTGCCCAATACCAGTGCTCTCTCCGACAAGTGCTGATGTGAACGTGTGTTTTACTGTAGCGTCCCTATTGAAACCAGAACTACCTGCCCCACATCCACCATCTCCCTTACAATTCCCCTGGCCGTCAAGTCTCGTGAAAACCTAGTCCTCACCACACACCTCGCGGGCGTTTTTCTTCATCCCTCCAAACCCAATCTCCGTCCACTCCCCTCCCCGTCCGCTAGAACTCCCACATCACCAAGCCCACCATGGCCGAAGGAGCCAAATCGCAGAACCCGATCCTGCCTCAGCCGGGGAAGAGGAATGTGCTGATTACGAGTGCGCTGCCCTACGTCAACAATGTCCCCCACCTTGGCAACATCATCGGGTCCGTCTTGTCCGCCGATGTCTTTGCGCGATACAGCAGAGGGAGAGGACACAACACCCTCTACGTGTGCGGTATGTAAAATGAAGCCTATTCTTGCCCCCCGGCTCCATCACCACCTGCGCTTCTCCTTGATCTCTCTAGCCCCGGTGGTCCCTAGACCTGCATCATTGGCCTAACATGTCTTCATCTTGTCAGGCACCGACGAGTACGGGACCACGACCGAGGCGCGAGCTCTAGTTGAGGGCGTTAGCCCCAAGGAGCTTTGCGACAAGTATCACACGATCCACGCCGGCATCTACAAGTGGTTCAACCTGAGCTTCGATATCTTTGGCCGAACCACGACCGAACCGCAGACTGTCATCACGCAGGAAATCTTTCTCAAGCTCAAGGAGAATGGGTTCCTCGAGGAGCGAAACACGACTCAACTTTACTGCGAACAGCACCACTCCTTCCTTGCCGACCGATTCGTCGAGGGCGAATGCCCCAAGTGCGGTTACGGTGATGCTCGCGGCGACCAGTGTGACGGGTGCGGACAGCTCTTGGACCCGCTCGACCTCAAGAAGCCTCGCTGCAAGGTCGAAGGCTCTACCCCGTGACAAAGGACACCAACCACATCTTCTTCAAGCTTGACAAGCTCCAGCCCGAGATCGACGCCTGGTATCAAGACTCCGCGGCGAAAGGAGGCTGGTCTAGCAACGGTAAGCAGATCACCGCCGCTTGGTTGAAGCAGGGCCTCGATGCGCGCAGCATCACCAGAGACATGAAGTGGGGAACCCTGTTCCCCTCCCCGGCTATGAGCAAAAGGTCATTTACCCCTGGTTCGATGCTTGCATCGGCTACGTTTCCATCACCGCGTGCTACACCGACGAGTGGAAGAAGTGGTGGTATAGCCCCGACGACGTCAAGCTTTACCAGTTCCTCGGAAAGGACAACGTTGTCTTCCACTCCGTCATCTTCCCCGGAACCCAAATTGGCACCCGCGACAACTGGACCAAGCTTCACCATCTTGCCGCCACCGAGTATCTTACCTACGAAGGAGGCAAGTTCTCCAAGTCTCGAGGTATCGGCGTGTTTGGAGACTCGGCCCAAAAGACGGGCGTTGGCCCGGACGTATTCCGATACTACCTTCTCTCCCACAGGCCCGAAGCCAGTGATAGCGAGTTCAACTGGGACGAGTTCATCAGCTGCAACAACAACCTGCTGCTGAAGAACCTCGGCAACTTTGTCAGCCGAGTCGTCAAGTTTGTCAACGGAAAGAACTACAACAACGTTGTCCCCGAGTCTTCCGGTTTCCAGGATGCCTCCATTGACGAGTTCAAGGCTGAAGTCAACAAGCTCCTCAAGCAGTACGTCGAGGAGATGGACGCGGTCAAGGTCAAGGCTGGTCTTTCTACCGTTCTTCTCATCTCCCAGGCCGGCAATGCCTTCCTGCAAAACAACAAGCTTGACAACAAGCTGGCCGAGACCGAGCCCGCAAAGTGCGGTGCTGTCGTTAGTCTCGCTCTCAACCTCATCCATCTCATCTCCTCCATCATCACCCCCTTCATGCCCGAGACGGCGACTGGAATTCTCGCTCAACTCAACGCCGAGCCCATCCTCATCCCCGACACGTGGACTGCCGACAGCATCAAGACCGGCCACGAGATCGGCAAGGCTGCCTATTTGTTCAGCAATATCAAGCCCGAGAAGGGAGCTGAGTGGCGCGACAGCTTTGGTGGCGACGAGGTGAAGAAGGCCAAGGAGGAGGCCGCCGCCAAGAAGGCAAAGAAGAAGGCAGCCATGAAGAAGCCCAAGGGCCAGAAGAACGTTGGCGGCGACAAGGCCGCCCAGCCTGCTGCTGCCCCGTCTGCTACGGATGACGAGCTCGCCAAGAAGGCTGCCGAGGTTACGCTTGACGCGACCCCCAATGTTTAAGCAGTGGGCGATGTAGCAGGAGCCCATGCCGTGGGCTCCTGGGCAAGGGGTGAGAAATGGGAGGAAAATGCCCTGTGTGATGGCATCCGATCTCCGGCAGCTGCTACTGCCCTTCGGCACCAAGTGGATACCCGGCGAAGCGGCATTGTTACTGTAGAGTAAAGGGTTGATATAGAGTATTGAATTGATGAGTTACGAAGGGACATGAGTATGCCTCTTGGCCATTGCGTCTCCCTGTGTTCTGTGCCTTGGACTGCATCCATTGCAATGAGGCGGTATCATAGATGATGGGATAGGAAGAAAAGACAAGACGGACGATGGTTTACGTGATCCGCTGGAGAGAGTAGCAAGACGTTGTGAGAAGGGCAATGATGTGATGTGGTTCTTCCCGCTCCTTGAAGCCTCGAGGGTAGAGGCGCTATTCATCTTCGCCTGGCGGAACGTGCAAGTAGATGCGTGTGCTTTCGTTTCCCTCGTCCGTTTTCTTTTCACTTTGATGTACCTAGGCCCCGTGTCTCCCGTTGGCTGAGATGGCATCGACGGCAAAGATCCCCTTGCTCACTCATGTGCGAGCTACTCTACTTGTAGACGAACCATGCCTCTGGACCTCTGGGCTTTCACATCATACTTCTTCATGAGTAAAATGCGCGGCCTGGGATAGAGGTTTTATTCCTCGGTCGAGAAGAGAGCTGCGACGGAGCAAATGCTCCTCAGAATCGCCATGTCTCTTGCGCGCCAACTGCGAACTAGAGGGAAACGACCGAGTCCCCTTGTGCCTTTGGCGTTTACTCCAACCTGTTTACAATAGTCCGGTCTATCGGACAATAACTTCTTTACGGAAAACCCCACCATGTCGCGTGGGAGGGCCGACACCCGTGACACGACGTGTTCTGTTGTGGAGGAACCTTTAATACTTCGTACTTCGTAGGTCGTTGAAAAAGTGCCGATGCGTCGCTCGGCTGAGGTGACCAGGAGAACATCAGCCCGCCACTGTGCATAGTGCATTCGCCCAGAGCCAAAAAAGAGCACAGCTTCTTCTAGCCCACATGCTGCGCGGGTTGTTTGACCATGCCATTCTTTCAGCACGGGCGATGAATAAAAAGCGGGAAGACCGCGCGGCAGGGCCGGTACCGTCGAGTCCCAACCGAAAGACTGAAGGGCATTATTTCGGGAAGAGGAAGAGGGGTCATTTTACAAAGAGGTAGAGAGGAGGGGCATGGGGTCGCTCTCGAGATTGGGGTTCAGAAAAGGGACATGGAAAGGAGGAGGGAAGAAAAAAAGAAAAAGAAAAGGAAGGGAAAAAGGATCCTCCCGCACAAAAACCAATCAAAGAAGACGAAAAAGAAAAAAGAGAAAAAGAGCCCCCAAGTCCATGATTGCGCATCTCGGGACGAGGAGCCAGGCGAGGCACTGACTCGGGATTGGGTACTTGGCAAGGCCCGGATCGGGGCTGAAGGGGAAGGCGGTCAAGCTTAGTTCCCAAAGAAGAAGATATTGGATGGCCCAGTGAAATGCGTGCAGATCCGGAGGGAGATCTAAGCACGCTGATTTGCTTGAGCTCGGGGATTGCATGAATAGCACACGCCCTATTGAACGGGTGACAATAGGATCTAATTACTTTCCTTTGTGGTCAGCCGCGATCAAGTTGGGCTTGCTCGAGACGCTTGAATGGATCGATCTAGGATCGGTCCATCTCCTCTCACCCCTCCATATCCCCCACCACGCGTATTTATAAAATTCGAGATCTCCTGCGGCCTCTGAGACGTCTCGAGTCTCGACGATGCCATCTTTGAAAGAGCGGGCTCGATGGGTATTGGTGAAACGTTGGAAATTAAGACTGATGGGCGATTGCTGAAAACAATTGGAATGCTGAAGCTGGATGCGACTGGCCAGCCAATTTTGGAGTGAAGGAAACGGTGCACATGATGTCCTTGATGGCCTTGCGCGTTTGCAACCGCGGCATCCAAGTTTAGAATGGGTGCCATGGCCAGCCTGGGATCACAGATGACGTCCGAACCTAGCTAGGCTCAGGGCCTTGGTCTAGCGTGGCGCTCACCTTTGCTCTGTTTCTTTGTTGATGCGGGGCCAGGCTGGTGGTGGGTTAATGAATGGCGTTCGATTCTTGGCTAGGTCGCCTCCATCAATCATTTCTTTGCTTCAGCGCCGAGCGCAGGCAGCCCTCCGAACATGTCGTGTACCCAACTATTATTATGATGGAGTGTACAAGTACGATCATGTTCCTTGTTCCTCCTCAGGCACCGCTTCTGAGCTGGAAACGCTGGTGTCCTGTAAGTCATTGATCAATGCTTTGAAGCCTCTGGCAACTTTTTAGACTGCGTCCTTGTCATAGTGTACTCGTTCGTTTTTATGTCGTGTACTAAACGCCTATCCAAAGTACAAGTTATGTTGCCTGGCTCCTTCGAAAGAGTCAGAAAGGAGCGAGTGACCCATCACCTTTTTCGGATTGCAGTAGCGCCCTCCGCTTTCCTGCAATGTAATGTCCATCTTGTTCGCTGATGGCAGAGGTCATCTTTTGGTGCAGGCTGGATGGTGGCCAAGGCTGTCTTGGGATGGGAAGCTCCGTCCATGCAACCTGGACTGTGCTTGAATATGAAAGAGAAAAGTAATCTCCGTTCGATTCTTCTTCTTTTTTGGGTGGTCAGCAAACTCGGTTCCGGCCATGTGTGGTAATAATGCTCCATTCTTCCCTTTTAAGGAGTTAAGATGATGGAAAACCAGCGAGACTGGCTTCACGAAACCGTGCCCCGCCCCTTTCCACCTTGCGGCCGTCGGCAAACCTGGCAGGGGGACCAGGCGACAAAGGCCGGTGGAAAGACCCATGGGAATATCCGGGGTCCTGGTCGAACCTTCCCCATTCTGCCCCTCACCGATGCGAGGGTGGGAAGGAACCTTCCTGGGGGTCGGAAAAAGGACGAGGAATAATACTTGGACGAAGTACTTGTATGCATGGGAAGACAATGTTAACCAGGGTCGCAACCTTGACCAGGTGTAGGTCTTATTACGTTGCGTTGCACACTTGAAAGCGAGGGGAAGGACCAGTGCGTTGGAGCGCTTACGCAGCCGTGGTGAGTACTTCATCATGACTTGAATTGAGAAGTAGGATCTGAGCATGACTCCCACCAACGCCTATTTGACCAAAACTATTTTTAATCAGCACCCCTTTCCCTTCCTCCACCCATCACTCTTATCCGGCCTGGTCAGGAAGCAGGGACGTGGCCGAGGCTTCCAACTTGGGAAGGATTGAACCACTTCCAGGAGGAGTACTTCGGGAGAGAAACCCGAATCTCAAATCGACAAGAGGAAGGGAGATGAAGCTCTCGCTATCAAAGAAATTGACCAATATCTCCTGTCGGCTTCACTGAAAGACCAAAAATTCTCTTCAGTTGCACTTCTGATTATTTTGTTGTGAGGGCCGACTGCGCCAGGCCGCAATGCCAAGTTTATTTGATGGCTTGTATGCTAAGGTTACCTCGGGCAAGTGACAGGGCCGCGTATGCACACAGCAAAAGGAACTGGTGTTGTTTTGCTAACTTCCGCTCGATTTTGGAGCGGCCGCTTAGTATTTCGTACCTCGATCAAAGACGGGCCAGTGGGGTGACAAAAGTTTGAACACACCCACTTTTTCAAGACAATAACTTCAAACTAACATTATAATGGCTATTATAGATGAAAAAATCCCCAAAATATCTTAAAAATTCCTTCCTAATATCCAATTGGTCCACCACCTGACTTCCGTAGCAAACGCATGCGTTGTGGGAGGGTTTTCGCATACTTTTCAAAGAGTTCAGGCGGCAAAGAGAGCCACGTTTCCCAGATGGCTTAGATCAGATCGTCCCTCTTAGTAAACCTATGCTTCAGATTCCGTATTCGGAGCTTCATTTCGCGCCAGATATTCTCAATTAGGCTAAGATCTAGGCTCTGTGGCGGCCATTCTAGCTGCCAGACCCCCATGTTGCCTTCCATTCCTTGATGACCTTTCGTTTGTGATAACTAGCATTATCCTCCTGTAATAGGACCTCATCTCCATAGCGTGCCCTCATTGCCACATAGAAAGGTAGAAAGTGGCTCGCAAATACCTCCTAGAAGTATAGTTGCCCATCTATAGTGCGGCCTGCAGGGAAGAAAACCAAAGGCCCACGTTAGGAGCCCATAAAACAAGCCCACACGCCCACACTAAACTGGCCACTAATATATAAGTGATAGAGGCAGTCAGGGGCATATTCTTCCTTAGAGCAACGTGTGACCCAAAGAGATCCAGGTGCCTGCCCACTATAGAAGTGGGATTCGTCAGACCAGCAAACTAGGTCCCAATTAGTGAAAATATTGCGTAGACGAAAGGCGCGACGTTTCTTCCTGTTCACTACTGATATCCCAGGCTTTTGCGGGCTTTCCGCCGGCCATAGCCTACCTTTTTCAGGTAGCGGCTAACTGTACGGGCTGCTAGTCGGTGGGTCGATTTTGATGGTGTTGCTAGTGCTGCTAAGGTTGCAGTTCGTTGCCGAATACTGGAACGCTTCAGTTGCCTTAGTGAGCGAACTGATACCTTAATAGGCCGCCCAGACCGGGCAAGTGTTTCAAATGGATGCGGGCTGCCGCTGCGGATACGGTCCTTGACCCGCCGAAGGCATGTAAGGACGGTATTGCGGGGTACCGCTTGAGGACTGATATTTCACGTGCCGTGTGCCCAGCTTCTGAAAGGCTCCAGATAGCATATCGGGCCGCAGCTGATAGTTCGAAGCCTCGCATTTCTGATGATAGTAGTGGTTTGTAGGATGAAAAAGGGAAGTTGGTGTTTGTTGGGATAGAAGTTGGGATATCCTTCCTGACGTGTGGTTTGTTTGTGGCGTTTTTCGCGTCAAGTGTGTTCAAACTTTTGTCACCCCACTGGCCTCTCAAGAGGATGGCACATATAACAGATCTAATTTATTGCCTGCCATTTCGTGGTTGAGGTGGGGGCGAAATAGACAATCGGATATTAAAGACATCGGACGGGAGATGGGAGAAGGGGAAAAAGTTTTCCGTCGCCATGGCACAGCTGAATGCGGTGGGGGAATGGGCGGTACCGAGCGACAGAATCCGCTTCGAGAAGCAATCTGATAACCCGCCAGCACTATACCTTAAAATGTTTGACCAGGAAACAGGGAAACTCAGTATTATATTGTTGTGCATATCGTTTATCGTCAAGCCTCTGCAGTAGAAAGTGGCGGGTAAAACGACCATTAACTATCAAAGAGGTTCAGGCCCACCAGCCTGCCTTTGCTGGCCACTGAACCAGTTAAAGTATCAACCCAGAGAGCACGCAGATTCACACAGGAGATATCGGGAGATCCACCGTCTTCTTCCCACAATCAGGAGACGGGAGAAAAGGAAAGAAGCGGAGCCTTCAATCCCTCTGTACCTGACCTGTAGAGGTACAGTATCCCGTCGTCCGTGCCCTCCTTGTTCCTGGGCCCTGGTCTAGCGTGGCTTGCCTCTGGACAAACCCCCACCCCTTTCCTTCCTGACCCGTTCCTCCTGACTTTGGTCGACGTCTTCGTGAGGCATCTGTGACCTTGAGAAACTGTCGGCTGGAGCTTCTCGGTCAAGGATGGAATAGATCAATGGTATCTGCGATCCGTTGGCCTGATCCTTCTTTGTGGGCATCTCTCCTTTGTCATGGCTGGCCTCGACCGACTTGCTTGTGCTTGAGTCGCGTTCAGCCTGTCTGTCTCGCTCGCTATAGTCGCAATGGTGTTATTACACCTGGCCCCCTCCATCCCCTTTTCGGTGGACGTGCTCTTGACTTAAAAGTGGGCAGGGTGGTATTATTGCTCACGTCGCCCAGGCCACCCCATCCAACAACCGCCAGTCTCCTCGCCCACCCACCAACAGGAAAACGAGATCCGGGTCCGATGCGCCAAGCCGAAGCCAGCGTTGGCCTCGTTCACAAAATGATCGATTCGTGGACTCACAGAAGGAGTTGTTTAGTGGCTGCACAATGCGAGGAGCGAAACGACTCATTGAGCAACGGCACACCCGCCCTAGGTCCTTGTACTATTTAATGTACTTGTGTACGGCAGTATTCTTAGCGGCGATTGGATCATGAATTCGCTGCAAAGGCGATGAGAACAAGAAGCTTGGATTGGTCTGGAGGGTATTGACTGAGTTCCTCCATGCTGGTTCGACCCAACGGAAAGGTTGCTTCTTCGTGCGCGTGCTGATAAGATTCTGCGTCTTTTATAGTCCGCATGTTCTTTTCGCATGCACACTATGGTCGCATCGTCACAGTTAAGACGAGGTGACTGAAGGCTTTGGCTCACTCCTCCTCATACCTCATTTTAGGGTAATAATAGTACTCTTGTACTCTTGACTATTGACGGAAGCTACCCCCTAAACACATGCACATGTGCTGTGGGCTTAGGACGGTACGGATTCCGGTCGCTCGCGCTCGCGGACATTGCGCTCCACAGCGACGACGTCTTTCCTTCACTTCCTTTGTCTGTATCTGTACCATTTCCCCCTTTCTTCATTTTTGTATGAACGAAAGTCGCGCGAGGGCGTTGCACCCTTTTTCGAGCTGTTGGTCCTTTGGAGCGTCCGTACAATTGCTTTCTCGCCCAAGTTCAGAATAACTCTCACCTTGTACCTACCCTACCCCTGATCGAGGAAGGCATAGCCTCCCTTTGGCTTGAAACCGACTACACACCTACCCCCAGTCGATCGAGGGAAAGACCTCCGTGCTCACAGTTCAAGACTTTCCACCCCTGGGCTCTAGATTTATCGGTTGACTATCACACCCCATACTGAACCACGCCGGCCGGATTGCCCTTTTCCCTTCCCCTTGGCCTGAGCTTGAAAGCAGAGCACAAGCCATTCTTACCCTTTGTTGAACGAGCTCCTGTGCCAGACCAGGATTTACCACCTCCACCCGACACCTTGGCCCTCTCATCCCCGACATCGATTAGTCCCTCTTTGACGGACCTGAAACTTCTTCCCAAAGAAATACGAATTCGATCTGACCCTCACCAAACAACGACGACCTCAGCTTGATGTTTACGATTGTGACGGAACCTACGAACATCTGTTTATTTTTCTGCCTGAACGACGTGTACCCTCTTTCGGCGTTGCCATACCTTCTCGAGGCTCTTGGCTGTGAAGCGCGACCGTCCCCTCGACAGTAGTGAGTTTTGGGAGTTGGAAACCAACCCTGTGAAGAGTTTCGCATGTCATCCTGCATTGCGGTTGCTGCCTCTTCGCTGAACACTTGAACCTGAACCCGAGCTTTCCCGCCAGCTCTGCGAACTGTGGTGCCTTTCTTAGCCGTCGAAACAGCGCGGTGGACGGATCGTCGCAGCGAACAAGGCGCATCGAAAGGAATTCTAGAATGGACGGATAGGCCAACTTCGAACCAGCACCATCACTTTTATCTTCTTGATCGCGACCCCAGCGTTGGCCGCTTGGTTTGCAACGCGGAAAACGCACGGCGATCCGATCGGCGTCTCAGCGATCCCAGCACCGGGTCAATCTTTTTCTGGAGGGCCTTTTCAAATGCTTTGCGTTTTCATTGACATTATTCCTCACAAGTCGACCTAAAATTACGAGTGTCTCTGACGGCAACTCATCCGAGACAAATCTGCCATCGCGGTGGCAGGGTGCGCCATTGTCTAGTTGATGTAGGACTGAAAGCATCCAACCCCCTCACTTATACGCCGCTCCTCCTACTTTGGACGGAACAATCGCTCCATCATGGCTACCGCGCGCCTCCCTGTCCTCAGGGTAGACACCTACGAGGATGCCTTACCTATTGTCTTGATCCCACCTTCCGACGATGCCCCCACTGCCTCGCCCCGCGCCGGCACACCCTCGGAGGCCGAGGCAAAGATGCTGAGGGCGCGGAACCGCTCGCCCAAATCACCTGCCTTGCATCCGATCCGATCTATGCAGGAGGCGTTCAACGAGTCTTTAATAGAAGCTACCAAGGATGCGTCACTGAATAAGCCGAAACTTCGACACCTCGATGCAAAAGCCCGACGAGAGCACCTAATTGCCCAGGAAAAGGGCGAGGAGTTGTATGGCATGCGTTGGCGGTACCGACCGGGTCAGACACAGCATGAGCTATGCAAGCTCATGTCCCAGATTTCATTTGGCATGAACTTGCTTTTGACTGGCAAGGCAAACAGCGACGACCAGGTCGTGTCAATTATCCAGGGCCACATTGACGAGATCGACGAATTCCTAGACGTCGCCCTCGAGGATTTCCAGCAGGCCACCGCGGACCTCACTGAACGAATAAAATATTTGCGGCTCCCCCTGGAGCATCTCGACGTTTTCGAGAAGCTCCTAGAGGACCGAAACTACCGTGCAGAGCTCCTCCATAACAACGAGAATATCGATCACATCCTTAGCCGGACTATGTCGATGTTGACGCAATACGAATCTGATTTTGCCAAGGGTCTTCGCTCAACCAAGGACTTCATTACCTATCTTGCCGAGCAACGAGACAGCCCTCGACGGACTCAGTACCCCGATATTGATGATATCTATAAGGCGATGAAGGGCAACACCGACGGTTGGCGCATTGCATTCTTGGACCTGCAGCAGCAAGGCATCAACCTGGATGGTCTCTCGACCAAGCTTTCGACAATGGTTGCCACAATCCAAAGCAAGGCTGGAGAGGTCAGTCGACGGACGTGGGTAAGTTCCCTTCTTGGGTCGCCCTTAATCACTCCTTCCTTCCTATCCCTCTTGTCTCAGAATGATCACACAGCCCAGTCCCCAGCCCCTCGCTCCTCACCCGCTAGTGCCTTTGCTGACATTGCTCACCTTTTAAGACCAAGATTGAACCCTTTAGCCTTCCTCGTGTCAACAGCATACGCGCGAGCCAGCAAACATCGCCGGCATCGAGCACCTCTCCATCCGTCATGTCTACCAGAAGCCCTACGTCATCTAATAGCATAAGCGAATCGATCACGCCAACCCACGCACCGCTCGATGCCATCCGCTTCAACCGACTCACGATCAGCGCCGCGCTCGGACCTGCGCTCGAGAACCCCTTTGAGGATCTCAAATTCATTACTCACCAAGACAACGACGCGATTGCGGACAACTTGGTCCCTGATGATGGTGATGTAACGGTAGATCATGGAGAAGATATTTTGAGCATCAGCCTCGGTGAGGCGCGAGGTGCCGCAACCAACGACCACGGGGGCGTGCATGACCGGGACCAAGATCTTGGGGTGCAGAGCGAGGTTGGGGTTCACATGTACCAAACGGTGGAGGGTATGACCGGGCAGGAGTCGGCTAAAGGTGTCAAGAATGAGCCTCTGCTCTGCGAAATCGAAGAGGAGCAGGAAGGCGTAGAGGAGGAGGTGAGGGCAGAGGTGAAGGAGGAGACAAAGGACGATGCGTATGGCGATCTTTACCTTTTGCAGCCTCGAACATATACGCCCAGGCTGCCGGCACCACTTCCATCTCCAGCGGTCAAAGAGTATAAGCCACCGGTTACGTCGCAAACGGCCTCGACGATTACGATATCCCCGTTCCTTTGCAAGCTACGGCCGTGGCTTCGGCCGAGCCACAACCTTCCTCCATCCCCGATTTCCCCAAACGGTCATCTCTTCGCCAGAGGGTCTCACTCAAAGGCAACGCGCCGCCGGAGTCGATCAAGATCCCCGCCCATGCGATCCACGCCGCAACTCCGACCATCGCCAAACCTAGCAACCCTGCCGGATTCGGCCTATGGATCGGACAATGATTTACGGCATCGCGCGAGTGCCATCCACCTCCCAGAGCCCTCCCCGCCAATCCTCAACCGCACAATGCCGTCTCCTCTCTCTGACAGGCAAGTTTACCACCCTGTTCAGGCGAGCCCCCATTCTCCCCTCCAGCAGAGGCCGCACACTTCCTACAATGCCTTCCCTACTCCTCCCCGTACGAGCCACACTTTTCAACCCGGCCACACAAGAAATGCGCCATCGCGCCTGGGCGGCGCCAGCACGCTCAGCAAGGTCACCACACTTACCTACGATACTGCAACCTCAAAAGGTGGTAGTGGCGACAAGCGGCTCAAAAGAAAAAGAGCGCGTTTGGTTGGCTCAAGAAGGCCTTTGCGCTAGATGAAGACGAGAAAGCGGCATTTGAGGCACGTAAAGTGACGCAAGACCAGAACTTGTACTACCAGGAGCGCAGCAAAAAGTTCCTCGATGGCAGGAGGGTTCGAACGCCCAACCAGCAAGGCCGTGATAGCCCGGCTTCGACGTATCAGGGATCAATGTACCAGGCCTCGAACTACGAGGCTTCTGCATACCAAACCTCGATGTATCGCCCCCAATCACCCTACCAACACTCACCTCACCAGCAATCCCTCTATCACGGCTCCACGGGATACCAGAGTCCAGGGTACCAAGGACACCAGTGAACAACGCGACGATGGTAGGGGAAGAAAGAAGGAGGCCAATGTTTCAAACCAATACCAGCACAATCGACCTCTCTTTGTCACGTTTCTGTTGTATACTTGTCGCCAAGTCCCGATATCTCTTCGACGAGCATGGACGCCTTCACTCGCCGACCCATCTCTCCACTTCTCCCGAGTACGAGGCCTTTTCGTTTCCTCTCGTTTTCCGTTGTTGCCCTCGAGATGGCAAATGCCTTGCCTCTTTTCTTTTTGTGTCTAAAAATACCCGTGTCACTGGCACATATCACAGCATATACCCACGCCGTCGGTGGCCGTAATTTCTTTTTTGTTTCTCTTGAATCACCAACCGTTGAACGGTTCTCGAAACTACTACAATAGTGCGACCCTTCGAACAAAACGATGGATGCTCGGCCTGTCGAAACCCTCCATCTATGGGTGTATTTATTGCGATACTCCCTATCTAACCTGCGTATTATACCTCGACCTCTTCCTATTACTTGTTACGCCTCGATGTTGGGCGCCCTGCTAAAGCCCTGAACCATCACCCATCTACCCAAACCGTTTTTCTTTTTCGGAGTTTCCTGGTGACAGCAGCATTTTTTCTTTGGCTTTTGATGTCTCACGAATACTATTACACTAATACACCTAATCAACTACCCTTACCTATTTCCTTGAGTCGTGGTGTGTACGGGATCATGGATCTGCATAGCGGGATGATGTATTTGGGAATGCAGCGAGCTCGCACAGCGTCCGGGGATCTTTCTTCCTTCAAGGTAGCCTTCGGCGAGAGCGCCTGGGGAAGAATGGAGGAAGAGAACAAGGAGGGGGCGATTATCCTGTGGAGTTGTGCGCAGTCATCCCGTCGTTGCCGAGTTTTGCTCGCCGCTCCCGTGCTGTTATTCAAATTTTTGTTTTTTTACTGTGAACCAACCATCGTCCGAGCAAGGAGTCATATGGATATATAGCATAGGCGGAATTGTTATTTCGAAATGTGAAATGTTCTTTTTCTAAAGTCTTTATCCCTGTTTCTTACAATGCAGGCGTCTTATGGACCCATTTGCTTTCGCGCTATCTTCCCTAGGCCCCGAGGCCGTAGCTTCTCACGCGGCTAAAGAAGAAGGGCTTGTCGTTCTTGAGTTCGAATATGGCCCAGTCGTCAGTCAATTTATTGTAGCTGTGGAAGCCGCGCCAGACAAGTTTGTTGTTTCTCGAGGCAGGCTTGCCCGCGCTGCGCAAGGATAGGTCTAGCCGGTAGACGTATTTTTCGCCCACAACGCCCTCGGTCTCGACGACAAGGTCGCCTTCGGGGTTCTCGTCGGGGACGGGGGCGGGGGCGGCGGGGGTGGCCAGGAGGATGAGGAGGAGGCGGGGAGACGAGCTTCCAGCGGCCGGGGAGGGCCTTTTCGACGACGATGGAGGGCAGGTGGGGGCGGCGCCGCCGCGGTGGGTCTCGACGAGGTCCTTGGTGAGGTAGGGGACGACGTCGGCGGGCTCGGTGGTGGTGAGGAGGCTGATGACGGTGCCGTCGCGGAAGAAGCGGAGGTAGCGGTAGTAGGTGACGATGTGGACGGGGCTGTTCCAGGAGATGTAGTTGACGTTGGCGAGGCCGGAGCGGATGTAGTTGGCGGTGGCGATGTAGGCGCCGTTGAAGCGGATGCGGGGGCGGGTGCGCCACATGGTCTTCCACGAGGAGGCGTAGAAGAGGGGAGGAGGGCTAACGTGGTTTGCTCGCTCCGGTGGGCGTCGCGGGCGGCGCGCTCTTCGGGGTGAGCCAGAGTACCGGGGTGGCGACGACGTCCGGGCCAGAGCCCTCCACTCGGTCCTGGTCCTGGTCCTGGTCGTCGTCTTCGTCGCCCGCGCCGGGCGGCAAGGTCTTCCCGTACAGGTCGGTGCGGAAGCGGTAGTGCATGCCGGCGAAGCCGAATTCGGGGCCGAGGCAGACGCGGCGCCAGATGCGGTCCTCGGTGGCGACGAGGTAGGCGAAGCGCTTGCAGACGCGGGAGAGGCGGGCAAAGTCGGCGACGTCGAGGACGGCGACGTCGCGCAGGATGTGGGCGAGCAGCTCCTCGGGGAGGTTGGCGATGGGGCAGGGGGCGGCGGGGGTGCCTTCGACTTCGGGGGGCTGGGGTGATGCCGAGGGCTTGAAAGCTGGAGATGAGGTCGCTGACGGATTGGGAGGGAGCGCCGCGGGTGGGGGCTGTTGTCGTTGTCGTCGTCGTTGGTGTTGGTGTTGTTGTTGCTGCTGGTGGAGCGACTGAGGGCGTCGTCTTTGGGGTAGAGGGTGACCCGGCGGTGCCTGCTGCGGAGGGAGGGGAGGGCGTGATGTTGGCACGCTAAAATGCTTCTTGCGGTAGACTTGGTCTACGCGGCTATCCATCTAGAGGGCGGGTTGTTAGCGTGAAGGGGCCCTTTTCTAGTTAGAAGGACATGCTCTAATTTTTCTTACATACCCGGAACGCCTTGCGGTAGAGATTCAGACTGTCGCCCAGATTACCCTGTGCCTCTCTCATGACGGCAGCCTCGAAGTGGTCGAGGGCGGATTCGAGCGTCTTCTCACCGTCCGCGGCAGACTGGCCCGCCGCCAGGGCGTCCTTGCCCTGGCCCTCGCCAAATAGCTCATCAAAGGCTTGGGTCTGCACGTAGTCGTCATTCCCGTGCGCCGCGTGGGTGGCCGGAGTGGCGGGGGCCTTTGTCCCCTCGCGGCGCGGGTTACGCTGGAGATGGGGACGGAGGGTCCGGCGCCAGAGGAGGAGGCGGTGGCGGTGGGGGCGGCGGGGCGCTTGGAGTGGACTTCGGAGAGCCATTCCTTTCGGAAGGCGTCGAGCTCGGAGATGAGCTCGTTGGAGGGGCGGCTGGTCATCTTGGGGGACTAGCTAAACCGGTGTCGAGGAAGGGGGAGTGGGCTGTAGATGTGTGGTGGGGTCAAGTTTTGTCTCAGGAGGAAGGGGACTTGATGGAGAGATGGGGCAGGCTATCAAGGGAGGATAAAAACTGGTAGGATTGGAGGCGGAGGCGGGTTGACGTTCGTCGCAGATGGGACATTGGGGTTTAGGAGTGAGTGCAGTTACAAGTTGGAAGGGGAGGTTATGGCGGCACGCTTGACCGTGGGGAGGCGTGAGCTAGGGGTGTTCCAGAGATGGATATATATTGAGGATAAAGCTGTTAAAAGAAGCACGATTGATAGGTTTTAGAGGGTCTTTAGAGAAGATTGATATCAAGGCAGGAAATTACAAGAAAGTGCAGACTCGTTGGTGTAATTGCCTCTCAGCACTCAAGGTGGCGGTGATAAGAGTAGTTTTTGAGGATGCTTGATAATAGGCAAGCACGACGTGAGGAGCAGCGCCTTCGGAGCTTCGTCGACGCTGATTACTCATTCGGCGAAGAGCGTCGCCAGTCGGAGCCATCTCCGCCATTTCGCGCTGCACGTCAGCGGCGGTCACCAGCTTTTGATAGGCTGCATGTAGGCTGAGGACGGCCTGGCCAGCGCCATTCCTTGACTGTTCGGTCGGGTTAGCTTTTGGTTGGAATACTGTTGAGCTTTTACTCTCGCTCGTTGTGTCCCTGGTCTAGGCAGCCTCTCAGGGTTAATCCTCCCTTCACCCAGGCATGGCGATAATTGCTGGACTGACTGTCTCTCTCCTTTTCCTTTTCATGAAATGCCAGTCTTCTTTTATTTTGCAAGTCCCCTGCCGTGCTGTTTGACTCGACGGCTGCTCCGCAATTAGGTCACTCATTCTTTCTATAGTAAATATTGCATGTAGTGTGGAAGGCGGTCTATGCTTGTGCGTCGACGGAGAGAAGGTCAATCACTTCACTTGCACGGGTCCGGCCTCTGAGACTGCTAAAGGTTATACAGCATATATCGTATCCATAAATCGCTGTTCATTAGATATAATTTTCAGCCACCCCAAGTTCTGCGGATTTCGCAGGACAACATCGAATGCTGGCCGCTTTGAAGGTGCTCTAGCTTGGCGCTTGGCCCTCCTTCCACGCGCAACTTTCAAGGGCGATGGCGTGCCAGTCCCCTCCGTCGTGGAGGGGCTGAACCTGCCGTTTCTCTATGACTGTAGCGCGCTCTCCCACCATTCAAGTCAAGCCAAGAGTCAAGCCACAGTCTCGATGCTCAATTTTTTTTTCCCTTTCTTTTCTTTCCCATTAGAAAGGGGGTAGGTAGCATTTACTTGAAGGAAGAAACTACACGCATATAACGAGAAAGCGAGTGAGTGGCTTCCTAGCAACTGGCTCGGAACTATCGGTGGCTCCGATCGTCTGCACGCCCACATTTGCGCTGCCCTTCCTCCTCCCCCACAGTCTCCTAGAAACACACGGCGCCGGAGCGGAGCGGAAGCCAGTCGCATCAAACACGCAGGCCACCTTCACAGGGCCGGCGGACTATAGACAGACCCCGCAATGGCGATTCAACAATCCTACCTGGGCCACATAAGTCCGCTGAAAGTTGTCAAGCGGCTCAAGAACACCTTTCGCCAATGCTGGCACTTAGGAATCACCGCCTTTGGCGGGCCACCCGTCCATTTCCAGCTTGTGCGTAATGCGTACCGTTTGATACCCTGGCCCTACCCGCCCTAGCCCTGCGCGCGAGGTAGTCGCTGCCATCTTGAGATGGATATGCTAACATAAAAATGGTTCCACGGTTAATAGTTCCATACCAAATTCGTCACCAAGGCTCAGTGGATAAACGAAGAAGTGGTACGGAACATAGCCTTGCTTTCCATATACGAACCCCCATCCCCAGCACTGCTCTTACTCGTGGCGTCCCATCTCCAGTTTGTTTTCACTAACACGTCTTTAGTATCAAGAGCTCTTCAGCGTGACACAAGCATGTTCGGGCCCTGCCAGCACCAAGATGCTCTATTGTATCAACTTGATGCATGATGGCTTCCCCGCTGCCCTGTTTGGCCTGCTTTTGTGGAGGTATGTTACCCCTACTACTTTTCTTGTCTTTAGCCAACACTCCCTCCGACTCTTGTTCCAACTAACAGCCCATCTTCACAGTCTTCCCGGCGCGCTAGTCATGTACGGCCTCTCAATCGGGGTATCCAGCATCGGCGACAGCCTCCCCGCCCCGGTATACGCCCTCCTCTCCGGTCTCAACTCCGCCACCGTCGGCATCATCGCCCTAGCAGGGGTCCAGCTCGCCGAGAAAACCATCACCGACGTCCCCAGCCGGCTCCTCGTCTTTTTCGGCGCCTCTGCCGGCCTGCTGTACAACGCCCTGTGGTACTTTCCCGCCATCATGGCCGTGTCCGGGTTCGCCACCGTCGTCTACGATTTTCGCTGGCTCCATCCGCCCGTCAAGGCCGTCAGCAGCCTGATCAAAGCTCCCCTACGCTACCTGCGCCGTAAACGGGAGCCCCCGTCCGACCCGCCCGTCGAGGATGGCGGCGACGGCGGCGGCGGTGACGACTCATTTGTCCGGCTCAGCAGCAACGTGGCGCGGACAGCCTCGCAGCGCAGGCACGATGCCGCCTCTGGCGCGTCTTCGACGCTCCCGGTAACGGAGCAGGACGCCGAGGAGAGCCGATCCGACACCGAGACGGAACCGCGCGTGATCCCCGTCGAGCGCCGCCTCAGCTTCACGTGGAAGTTTGGACTCGCCGTCATCGTCGGCTTCTTCCTCTCCTTCGCCGCCATCATGGTCGTGCGCGGCGTCGTCAAGAGCAAGCCGCCCCTCTACGACGTCTTTGCCAATTTCTTCCTCGCGGGCACCATCATCTTTGGGGGCGGCCCCGTGGTCATCCCTCTCCTGCGCGAGTACGTTGTCACCGAGGGCTGGGTCCGACCGCGCGATTTCCTCATCGGCGTCGCCATCATCCAGAGCCTGCCCGGCCCCAACTTCAACGTCGCCGTGTACTTGGGAAGCCTGGCGGCCATCACTCTGGGGTATCCGTCCATCGTCGGTGCTCTCCTCGGGTACGTTGGCCTCTTTTTCCCGGGCATCATCATCGTCCACGGCACCATGGGTGTGTGGGGCTCCATTCGTGGCCTGCGCTCCGTCAAGTCCGCCATCCGGGGCGTCAACGCCGCGGCCGTGGGCCTCATGTACACCGCCGTGTATCGGCTCTGGCAGATTGGCTACATCGACGCGGGGTTCCAGCAGGGCACCAGCTTGGCGAACGAGCCCTGGTGGGTTGTCGTTACGGCTACGAGCTACGTGGGTGGGTATTGGTTTGGCGTGAGCCCGCCCGTTGCGATTGTTACCGGCGCAATCATGGGAATGATCTACTACGGAGTGACAACAGCGTGACGATAGTAGACTGAGATCAAGTAAGGGTTGGGACTGAAGCGCGGTAGGACCAACTGTTGTTAGGGGACGCTTGGCACCCAGGCCGCCGTTTGGTGCGGGAGTGATATTAACCCATGCAAAAGCACGTAGAAATCGATACGAGAGGTGAGGTTAATAAAATCTATTTGGATCTGGCCCTATCGGGATTCTTTTCTATTGTACAAGTATAGCCATACATATCTTGCTCATGCATACATTGATTCGAACACAGCCCCGTGTTTCCGTAGGGCACTCTATCCTTTCTTGTCGCCGTAGCTCAAAGGTTGACAGCGCGAGCATTCACCTTTTCGACAATAGCGTCCCAGATCCAGCCTTCCTTGACGCCCTTGTTGCTCCCCTGGACGTTGAAGCCCCCGACGGCCCTGAACATCCACCACCTCCGCGCCGCATTCTCCCGCGCGGTGTCGCGCTCAAAGTTGACGATGCCCATGCGCTTCTTGGCGGGGTCATGTCGCCGACGGTGAAGTAGCTCATGCGGGGCTTGGAGATGACGCTGAGGGTGGTGACCTCGAGCCGGGTCTGCGCGGGCAGGGACGACACGAAGCGCTGGAGGGAAGGGCGGGAGTGCCGGGCGGCGGGGGCAGGTGGATGGCGATGTGGCTGACGAAAGGACCCGTCGTGAAGGCTACAAAGGCAAAGGGGATGACGCCGCAGGCGACGACTAAGGGGGATGATGGGTTAGAGCTAGGCGGGAGAGGGGCAGGCTTGATGGGAGAGAGGCGAGTAGGGAAATAGGTTACGCAGCACAAGGTTGAAGAAGATTAACTGATGAGCGGAGACTTACGGGCTGCGGTTTGTGGCCAGGGCTTATCGTCCATGATGTAAGAGGGGACGAAGATGCCACAGAAGAGGACGGAGAGAAAGATGGTTGTGAGCTTGAGGACTCCTAGGTATAGAACCCGACCGGTCCCGGCATGGTAGATGACCACTCTTTCAGGGAACGCTATTGTACGTGATGATTTTTTCTCTCTTGTTAGCGGAAAGCGCGCTTCTCACAGGGTGACAGCCCCGAGGACCGAGAGAAGGGAAGGGGGTGAGGACCGACATACCATATCGCTTATTAGGATCCGGCGCGGTGTAGATGTCCGGTACTGTTTGCCTCGAGCTCCGTGACGCGCCAATGGTGGACTTCGTCTGCCGGACAGGGTGCCGGGAGCTTGGGAGTAGGACCGAAGCAGTATGGCTTTGTGAGGGTGAGTGTGAGTGAGAGTGAGTGAGCGGAGCGGCCGTAGGTAGAGGGTTGATGAGAGAGGCCTGAGGGGCACAAGTTGCCGTACTCCCTGCAGGGAAGCCCTACAGCAAGCCATTTTTTATATGTGTTTTTAGGGTCCTCGGACGGGGGAGGGCGCCGGAAACGGGGTGGTGGTGGTGAGGGAGGATGGGAGTTTGCTTGATAAAATGAAGTTTCGCGACTGGTCGTGCAGACTTGCGATTTGTCCGTGAGATCAATCGCAATCGCTTTTCTTGCCATGAGCTTGCGCACGGACCAAGTGGACGTTTTGGCCCTGAAGCCGCCCAAAGTGACAAGTGGAGTTGGACTTCAGCGGCGTCGCGTGCGCTCAATAAATCACTGTCGAGGATATTAAAAGATGGGTGTCAATTGAGAGAATCAAATGGATTGACAGAAATATCGATTTCAAGGTTGAAGAATATAGTATATAATAGTAGCTTGATAGATACTCTTCCTTTCTTCCACCATTCTGTCTCTGGTTCCAGCTTAGACAACATTCTTCTCCAGCCACTCCTTCCACTGCTGCTCCCCCACCCCGAGCTCACATCGTTCTGCACCACCCCGTCAAAAATCACCGTAGGACTCACGTGAACGCCCGTCAACCTCGCCATCTTGACTAGCAGCTTCAAGTCGTTGGTGGCCTTGTTGCCCCCGTTCAGCTGGCCCTCCACGGGCTCCGAGGGGATCTGCAGCGCCTCGAGCACCCTCGTCTCGTCCAGCCCCACGCCGGCCGCGAGCTTGGCCAGCCGGGCGTACGTCTGGTTGCGCGTCTCGTGGACCACGTTGACGTCGTAGAACTCGGTCGCCCGCGCGAAGAGCGCCTCGTTATAGTCCCAGAATTTTTCGGGCGCCTGCTGGTTCACCACGACGGCCGATTCGTGCAGTAGCGTGCTGGACGGGTGCCAGGGCTGCACCTGGTGGCGGAAGATGATTTCGAGGTTGGACGAGGCGCCGCCCGCGCTGCTTCGGATTAGGGGAAGACTGTCCCCGTTAAGTTCTTGAAGATCTTGGCAGAGAAGGGACACTAGGGGCGGGCAAAGAAGAGAGTGCAAGATCCCCAAAAGGGGCGGCGATTCTCCTGTTAGCTGTGTTTTTTTCCTTTCTTATTTTCTCATTGTGTTCTCGTCGCCGGGTCTTTTGTAGAGACTTACACAGTAGTCTAGAAACACTTCTAGGACATGGGCGGCAGGGGGCACCGAGGTGTGAGGCGCGACGGGCCTCCCGAAGATGACTCGGTGGGCGGCAAACTTTGGAGGGAGGGCCATGATGTTTGATGTGTGGGTGATATCCAGATGTGGTGAGCGTTGAAGTGTGGATGAAGTTGAGAGATGTAAAGGCTACAAGGGTCGGCTGAGGACTTGTTGGTATATTTATCAACTAGAACCCTTTCTACGTTGAAAAATCACGGTGGTTGATCTTTCGTTTTGGGTGGTTGCGGGTTAGGTTGGGGTTGTGAGCTACATATACCGGCGATGACCGAGTGAGGGGTCAATCGAAGCTTCCTCCTACGCGTGTGGGACAGTGACAGCTCTCGCAGCTTCGGGAACTACATTAGCATTGTACCTGGTCATCCTTTTCAATCACCTAAAAATCCATCGCATGTGCATGTCCTGATCGCCCGGCCCCGATTGGACCAGCAGTGGGGAGCTCGGCTTCTGCCATGCCGACGTAATGATGCAATTGCTCGGTGATAATTGCCATTGGCACGCAACTCAAGCTTTCGTCAGCACTCTCCTATATGGACGAGTTTTGATTGACGCACACCGTGGAGTTCAACAAAGGAAGACGGCGCACTCGTTGAAATACAATTAAAGCACACCGTGAGAGCTACAGCTTGTGTCTAGTTTCCCAGCGAGGGCGATGACCCTTGAGCGAGCGAGTGGGGCAAATGAAGTCTTATGTCGCGCACTCTGGGCAAGTGCCTGTCGTGCGATCCCAGCGCCGGCCCCTGGCCCGGTCTCTACGCCGGCTGCAAGCGTCACTCGGGGCCCGGGCCCGAACCCGAACCTACGGCCGGGGTGTAAAACTGGAGGCTCGATTCATTTCCCATTTCTCTCAATGTCATACAGCTAATGTCCCACAAAACCATGGCGTGCTTATCGGGGCGAAACGGATACAATTTCAAAAACGAGGCAAGAATTAGAACTGTCGAGTGGAAAAAATCTTGTGCAGGTCCAACTATATAAACCTAAGGGCGGTGGCAGTCGATGCATCTCATTCCGCAATACAACGAAACCCATTTCTACGAGACAGTATTCTTCGCCACGACTCCCCTCGCAAATTCCCCAAACGTTATGTGCTGCGCAATGTCCACCTCCTCCCCAAGGTTCGGCTGCGTAAACACCGCCAACGTGTTGCGCGCCACCCTCCCACCCCCAGCCGAGGGCGCCGCCCCTCGGACAAAGTGCGGCACCGCTTTGAACCGTCCCGCCGTAATCTTCTCCAGCGCCTCGCCGGTCTGGAAGGCGATGCAGTCCCGAGGAATCTTGACCTGCACCGTTTCGCCCGCCCGAGACTTGATATACAGCCCCGCCGCCGGGTCGGGCGAGGCGGGGAGCTCCTCGAGCGTGGGGAGCTGGCCCGTCGCGCCCTCGGGAACGACGGGGTCGCTCGCGCTCTCGTCGATGAACATGGCGGATGTGAGGCCCGTCAAGCAGCCGTGGTCCAGGTGGGTGGCGCACCAGTCGTCCCCGTCCCCGCCGTCTTGCTCTTGCGCCGTGTCCTCCGTCTGTGGGAAATAATGCAAGAGGCGGGCCTTGGTCGTGTTGGAAGTGCTCACGACGTGCTCGAGGTATCCTTTGGGATAGTCCTGGATCTCCTTTTCCGCGAATCGGTCGCACGCCCGCGCCACGAGAACGGCGACGTCGATAATCAGCCTGCACAGGTTTTCCAAGCTGGGCTTGAAGCCGGGGAGCGTCTCCTCGCTCGGCCACAGATTGGGCGAGAGGTATTCCGGAAATGTTGCCTCGGAGAACTCTGGCGTGGGTTTGGCGCAGTCTAGCGAGGGATCAACGTAGAAGGCGCAGTTGGCGTAATACGAGCCCTTGAACGTGTCAACCTGGCCATTTTTGAGCGTCTCCTTGCCCAGGGACCAGCCCGTTAGATATTTGGCCTTGGAGTTTTCGAGTTGCTCTTATCATGGATATGGATTAGTAGTAGTCGCTTCGCTTCGTACAGGAGGTGGCGAAGACACATACCGAGAGCTTTAGGCGATAAATTGCCCAAGTAAGACGAGTAAGAAAGAGCCTGGAGTCTCAGCTGGGCAAAATTCTCAGGAAGCCCCCACCACCAAAATCCCGAGGGATTGTGGCCCAAAGGCCTCTTGGAGGGTCTCGAACGACACGTTGCCTGGGGACGGCGAGCTCCGTGTTAGTGAGTGTTAGTGAAAGGTACCTGCGCTTTCACAGTGCTCAAGACATGTAGCGCAACTCACCATTCTTCAAATCTTCGAGAGAAACGGAAACCGCTTGAGCAATAGGGGCCGCCATATTGAGAGAGGCAAGGAAAAATTCAAGTTGCCCTAAAAACCCTGAAATTGTTGCGAAGAAGGGGAGAGAGGGAAACGCGTGAGCCAGAAGGCGAGTCTGAAGCCGTCACCTTCCTATCCTGCTGCTTGTGTCGCATTGTGGTGGGGGAGGGGCAGGTGTTCTGCTTACTAACCGTCGGACGTGGCCGTGACGGGAGTTCTGCGTGGAGCTGCCACTTCCCAGCGAATTAGCGTGGTCAATATTCGGATGCTTGAGCTCTTCCCACACCGCACCGTGAACATTGATCACATCAATCGATCCAGCTGACCACAATTCGGCCCACCCTTATCGGCCACACCAACCTCCTGGACCCCTCCCCTCCATTACACCAAGCTAGAAAGCCGAAAGAAAGACGAAACTCAACATGGTGAAGCCCCTCGTCTTCAAGGGCGACAAGAAGCCCAAGAAGCGGAAGCGCACCGATGACTCGCGCGATGGCGACCCTTCGACCAAGAACTCCCGCCAAGAGGATGCCTCTGCCCCCGGCGCCGAAGGCGTCGAAAACGACGATAGCTGGGTCTCGGCCGAGGCCGTCGCTGACGTCTCCGGCCCCGTTATGATTGTTCTACCGACAAGCCCCCATCAGCCTTGGCCTGTGATGCCAACGGCAAGGTGTTTGCCGTCGATATCGAGAATATTGTAGATGGTAATCCCGCGAGCGCGGAACCGCATGATGTTCGCCAAGTTTGGGTTGCGAACAAGATTGTGGGGACGGAGCATTATCGGTTCAAGGGACATCACGGAAAGTGTGTATTTCCCCCGCCACCAATCTCTAGCCAATTCTCCCCTTCAGGGTAGAGTGGGCCACAGTGGATGCTGACAGCGGACAGGTTCTTGAGCTGCGATAAGCACGGGGTTCTCTCTGCAACAACGGAAGCCGTGTCCCCTCTGGAATCCTTCATCCTCGTTGTGACGGAGAGCGCCGAGTTCCAGATCCAGACGCTTGCGGGCAAGCTCCTCTCCGCGAATCCTCCGCCGGCCTCCAAGCCCAACGCCCAAGCCGAACTCCGAGGCGATGCTGAAACGGACGCGCCAAACACGACGATGCGCATACGCATGCAGGCGCGCTTTAAGCCGCGCATAAAAGAGTTGAAGGCCGGCAAGGCCAAGGAGAAGATTTCTAGGCAGGAGCTCGAGGCGGCCGTGGGTAGGAGATTGGAAGAGGATGAGGTGAAGAGGTTGAAGCGGGCGAGGAGGGAAGGGGACTACCACGAGCAGCTCCTCGTGCTCAAGGTGAAAGGAAAGCACGACAAATACAGCTAAAACCCTCCACTCTACGGACTCTGAAAGGCGGGGAAAGCAAAAGCAGCTTTTATTGGGTATTATCAACATCCTCTGTAAAACTGTCCAGATACTCTCTGCCCTCAGCTTCCTGGGTGCCAGGCGTTTACTTTACCATCTTCGCCGCAGGTATACACCACCTGTTCTTCGTCAAAGAAGCCGAATCCCCGAACAATCTCCTCGCCATGGGCGCCAGGGAGGTTCACCCGCGCATCGGCGTTCAGCTCCCATGAAGATCCATTCTTAGAGAGATGGATGAGGCTGAATAGGTGTTGGCTAAAAGGCACTGGCGGTCAGTAGAGGGCGGTACAGCGGGCAAGACTGGGGGCGTGGGGAAACGAAAGCAAACTTACTCTTGAGCGCCCACACCCATGATTGCGCCACTCCCGTCCATCTTTGCGGAGACGTTTGCCACATACTGGCACCCAACCTTTTCCCTCACGTTTCCGAAATCGGCGATCGCCACGCCTTTCTCCTGCTCTTCGGCCATGGAGTATATGGCAAACCGCTCGTCATGAGAAAGCGCAAACACATCCGTCTCGTTTAGGAAGCCCGCGCGGTGGATGGAGGCGTCGTGGTTGAAGGTCTGGATGACGACTTCGTCCTCATCGCTGATTCGCGTATCGCAGAGGTTGATTAGACCGTCCGTCGAGCCGGATAATAAGATGTTCGCATCCGTGGGGTGGAATTTGAGCTAGTCAAGTACCGTAAGAATGGGGTGTTGCGCCAATTCATCTAGGTGCGTGCAAGGGGTCTCACCTCTGTGATATCGTCGCTGTGGACTTCCGTGTACACCCTCTTCTGCGAGGGCTCGCTCTTACGTCCCTACGCTTCCACCGTTAGACTGCGACTACGTCTACAGATTACTTATGAAGACTTCTTTTCGTTTTTTGTCTTCTTCTTTTCTTTCGGGGCAGTGAACTACTAGTCGGGAATCACGCACCAGAGTACTATAGAAGCGTTGTGATCTTGAAGCTCCGTACCAACAGCGATTGTATGGGAGCCAGCATCGCACGCCAGCGCCGTGATGGGAGCTTGGGCCGCTAGATCACGCAGGTGTAAGTGATGGTGTACGACGCTACACCCTCCCTCTCCCTTTCTCACTTCCCCTTCTATGCCAAGACGAAAAAAATAAAATAAGAAGCGGACCGCGCAACCACTCACCTTGGAACCTCGCGACATGTGCATCCCTATTTCTCGTGTCCCAGACTGACACGCTCCCGTCCTCGCCCGCCGTGCAGATCGTCCCCGCCCCAGCGTCCACGACCCGGAGCAACGTCAGGTTTCCGTGCCTAGGCCCCAGTGCGGCGCGCGCCTCCGTCTTCAGATCCGGCGTCAAGAGGGCGAGACGCTGCGAGGTCGTGATGCAGGCTACGGCCCCGGCGCCGGGGAGGTGCGCCACGTCGAGGACATAGGTGTCTGGTGGGAAGGAGAAGCTGGACGCTAGCTGAAGGGTGTACATTTTTCTTGTGGGGATTTGAAGATAGTGGGGGTTTGAATTGATCTCTCTTTCTCTCTCTCTCTCTGCTCTTTACCACCGTATGAGTGGGTTTCCCTTTTTGCGTGTGTGCGTAAGGAGGGTTTTTGTCTTATTCAAATGCCCCAATGCTTCTTTTCTGGTTCGAGGAGGGGCACTCAATGAAGCTTTTTGCTATGCGTGCCTGGGTGCTTGGAAAAAGGCTTGCGGGAGGTGGGGTGGAAAATTACTAAGCTAGGGACATATGGACTCGCTTGAAGACTTGGAAGTTACCACTCATGGTGCGCATCGTAGACCGATTCGAAGCCTCCAACCATTCAAGGAACAAATATAGTGGACGAATACGCTGTCTGAAGAATATACGAGAGTGGAACTTCCTGCTTCTATCATGTACAATACCCTAACCAGGTCAATGTGGCGATCTAACGACGAGTATTCAAGTGCCGTGTATGACGAAAAGAAAACAGCAAGTAAATTGAGACAGAAAGGCAACCCCGGGACGCCACCGCTGATGCTACTCAAACGTACATACAGTACTAAGAAAAAAGAAAGGGAGTCTGCGAGAAGAGCAGACCCAACGGCTCTGCGACGCCACACGCTCATCAACGAAATCCAAGGAATGTGCGCTATGTACAATTATGTGCAAGAGTCTTCCAGCTTCGTTTCTCCGTTTCTTCTTCTTGTTTCTTCATTTCTTCTCCACAAGACTCTCCCTAGTGGCCGATCCCCCGGCTGCCCAGTTAGCAAATTCGGGATCGTTACCGCCGGGGAAAAGCCCGTTATCACGGATGGGCTGGGCTGGAGGAGCGGCGGCGGCGGCAAGGGGACGCCTGCTCCGTTGGGCCGTCTGCGTTGGTCATCTTGTTGTCGACGCTCTTGTTGCTGGCGATACTGTCGATAATACAACAGTCCCACGAGCGCCATAGAAATGCCAAAGATGAAGAGAATCTCGAGACCGCTGTCGTCGTCGAGGCCGCCTTCACGGTCACCAATCGTGTCGTCAAAGATGTCATCGTAAAGGCTATCTTCGTAATAGTCTGTGCCGTCCTTGATAAAGTTGCTGATCCATTCGGAGAGCGACCAATCCTTCTTCGGTTCTGAAGATAAGGGTTAGTCATTGTACAACGTTAGAAAAAGCTAGGAATAGGGTTACGTACTGGGATCGTCCTGGATCGAGTGGATGGGGCCATGGGTAAAGGTGTTCCACGCGCTCTTGAGTCGGAGCTTAAGAAGACTGAGCGTGACTGGCAGGTAGGCCTCCTCGTTGACTTCGAGGGCCTGATCGTAGTATCGCTTAGCAAGGTGATAGTCTTGCGTCAGACCGATACCATTCTCATGCATCCAGCCCAGATTGTAGAGCGCCTGCGCGCTTTGCGAGTACGACGCAGCGCCTGTGTAGCATTGCACGGCGCGGGGAGACTAGACTCCGTACCGATGCCGTAGAAGTAGTAGTCGCCCATCTTGACCAGCGAGTCAATGTTGCCCTGGCGCGACGATCGGGTCCAGTACACGAGCGCCATGGACGGATCTTCCATGAGTGGCGAAGACGACAAGGGACGGCCGGCGAGCAGAGGCATGTGTAGAGACTGGGCAAGGCTAGGAGCAAGGGACACTCGGGACTGATCGGGGTCTAGGAGGTGCGCGACATTGTTCTGGGCCTTCTCGTAACCCTGCTCCGCCATGATGAGGTAGTGCAAGAGCGCAGTTTCGTAGTCGCCGTCCTCGTAGGCCTGGTTGGCCTCGCCCCAAGAGGAAACCAAAGGCTCCGCCTTTTCCGCAACGCCCTTGTAGTATTGCGTGGCCAGCCCGCAGTTCTTGTCGCGGCCGACGCCTTGGAACACTAGCTCGGCGAGATAGTAATGGGCTTCGATAAGGCCGTAGCGGGCAGCCAGCTCAAAATAGCTGTTCGCTACGCGAACGTCTTCGGCGCCGCCTTGGTCAAGATACAGAACCGCAAGCTCTATCTGCGCGGGTGCGTAATCCTTATCGGCGGCCGTCCGGAACAGCTCCGTGGCGAGCGCGACGTTTTTCTTTACCCCGAAGCCGTTCATGAGCATGATAGCCAGGCCGTGCATGGAGGAGGAATCGCCTAGGGACCTCCCTCGCTCAAACCACATCTTGGCCTTGTCGAAGCTCTGCTCTAACCCTTCGCCGCGTAGGTACATGCGGCCAATATAGGCAGCTGCTTTGGCCGCCGTCTTCTCGATGCCGATCTTGTAGTTGTCAAGCACACGTCCGTCGTTCTTCCAGTACCTTTTCGCGACCGTGAAGAAGTACCTCTTGGCATCCTCCATGCTTCGCTCCTGGCCACGCTGGCCTTCATAATAAATCCTCCCGAGGTTGAGGGAGGCCTTGGAGTCGCCCTTCTTTGAGAGCAGATCGAGGTATTCGATAACATCGTCGATAGCGGCGTTCGTATCCGAGTGGATGTTGACCTTGATAGCGTTGAGACCGGAGCTTGCGGCGCTAGCACCCCGACCGTAGGCGCCACCGTTATCGTCCGCTATCCGCCAGGATTCGTGGACCCAGGACATTCCCATCGGAGGCCCGGCCCTGTACCAATCGATAGCCTTCTCAGCGACCCTCTTGTAGTGTTTCACCGCCAATTCGCAATTCTTGGGCGTGCCGATAGCAGCGTGGTGTCGGAAGCCCACGGCCATATCCGCTCGTGCATCCCCCTTTGCGGCAGCAAATGTATAATAAAGCATGGCCTTGGCCTGGTTCCTAGGGACAACGCTCCCGATGCCTGTCGAGTAGTAGAACCCCAACATAAACTGAGCGGTCGAGTTTCCGTGGTCCGACGCCAACTGTTGGTAGTAGGAAAAAGCCCGGCCGAGATCTCGAGGGTGAGAGTAGTTGCCGTAGAAGTTCATGTCGGCTAAGAGATAGAGGGCATCGGAATTGTTGCGCTGGGCCGCCTGTTGGAGAAGGTCGACTGCATCGTAAAGCGGCCCACGAGCTGACGTTGGAGGTGACTTTGAAGACGATTGTGGTGACGCGGGAACAGACCAGGTAAAGATGAGCTGGTATACGAGGTCGATGAGCTGATGTACAAGGCCAGGGGCTTGGTTTCGTCGACGGTGCTTCGCGTCGGGAATCTTGTTCAGGTGCACCAAGGCATCGTCAACGAGGTCGGCGGCTGTCAAGGCACACATAATGTTAGTAGGAGTCAAATTACCGACCAAAGGCTGGGACAAATAAGAAACAAGAGGCAGAGGAGCCTGCGGCGCACTCGTACCTGGTTGCCGAATAGGCGGAGGAGTGTCGTCGACAACCCATGCGGACTTTGAGCGCTCGGTACTACCGGTATTGATCGATTCGGGACTCTTTTTGTCGGAGAGGACTTTTTGATCGTGAGATGCGAGCACCGCAACGCCCTGCAAAAGCACTATTTGGAGAGAGGAGTATTAGTTACAGTTCGGTAGAGCAAGCGAGCAGCGGTAGCTGCCACACGCGGAACAAGGTTCGGCTTACGGAGGAAGACGGTTGAACGTCTCATGGCTTGGAGGGTTTACGCTGTTCTAGCCGAAACGATCGAAACCATCCTTGAATGGGGGATGGGATTGAGAAAACAAGGTTCAAAATGCTGGCCGACGTGGTGGTCGTATGGTCGTGGAATGCGGGACCGTGCCGATGCGAGGAGGCAATGCAAGGTGTCAAATTGCGATGATGACAGAGCTGTTACCCACAATGCTACAATTCCGGAACCAGGCCAGGTACGTCGAAAGCTTCCCATGTTCATACCGTGTCTGTGTGGGTGCGGGAGCTCCATGGATAGTGTGCTTAGTCACACAGTCCATCAGGCCCATCGATTCACGCCATTGTACGCTAAGTGTTGTTAGTCAGCCAATCGTCAAGCCGCTCTCCGTAGGTCCCACTTCGAACCTCCTATGCAGTAGTTGAGCTCCAATTGATGGGCACAAGGCGGCCGGAGAGCAAACTCATGTTAAGTTCAAGTCCTACCTACATCTTTCAACAATTTTTCCAAAATTTTATTCTATTGATTGCCCCTATCATCAATGACTCTTCTACTTCATATCCAGTATTGTATCCATATTCAATAATTTGATTGCACAGGCTGCGAAGACATAGAGGGTGGTGGGTACTCTAGGTGTCACTCCCAAGAAAGCATGTCGGAGCTGTGGCCCTGCCTGTTCAATCGTTTTCCTGGCCTTGTTAGTATCTTCCTGAAAACAGGCTCGGCCTTTCTATCATCCCAACTAAGTTCGTCACCTGGTCTTAAGCTGAGGTAGTCCATGGATTCTCAGAGAAGAAGAACCCAGGAGTTTTTAAAGATCAAAAGCGGCACACAACATCCAACCGTCATTTTGTACCTAATGAAGATGTGCCATCTGGCATTTTATGAGTGATGACCAGACGACGAAAACGTTGACAGTACAAACGTTTTAAATTCTACCAAGATGTCTCGACCGAGCCAAGATGGATTAGAATGGGAAGAGACCCTGTTTGACCTTGTGCCGCATTGGACGCGAGAGCCATCGATCGCTGTGATTGAAAGGGTATGTCGTGAGTGGTTGACTATCCCCCGAGGACCCCTGCACAGTCAACTTTCACGCATTTGGCCTATTCAATAAGATCTACATTGTCAAATGTGCCAGAGGCCCTCTCGTAATGCGTGTCTCGCTGCCGGTATATCCACATCACAAGACCCGCGCTGAGGTAGCCACCTTGCGATGGGTGCGCCAAAATACCAATATCCCGGTCCCCGAGGTGTTCAGTTTTGACGACAGCAACGCCAATGAGATTGGCTACGAGTGGATATTGATGGAATTTTTACAGGGCACATCAGCACGGAAATGTTGGCGGACCATGTCAATGGAGCAGAAGATTGCACTCACGAAGCAGATGGCGACATTCCAGGCGGAGTTGTTGGAATATGGGAAGCCAGGGTTCATGTTCAAGAACATAGGGACGTTGGATGTGCGGGAGATCGGCCAAGAAAGCAACGCTGAGGACTTGAAAAAGATTGCTCCTGGCCGACTAGTATCCCACGGGTTCTTTATGGGCGATCACGTCCAATATGACATTCCGCGAGGCCCCTTCCGCTCTAGTCATGACTGGCTGAGCGCGGAGTTGAACATCATCCTACTACATCACACAGCAGTCCTCAAAAGACACAGGACGAAGATGACAAAGAGGACGCCGAGGAGGTCTTGTTCACAGCGCGAGAACTACTGGCTCTTCTCCCTAAAGTCTTCCCCCAATCTTGGACGAGCGGGAGACGACAGGACTATATCACCATGACCTCCATCTGAACAACATTCTGGTAAACGAAGAGGGAGAAATCACGGCCGTTCTGGACTGGGAATGCGTCTCGGCACTTCCCCTCTGGATGTTAGCCAAGGTTCCCAAGTTCCTTGACGGGCCAGTTCGGGAGGAAGAGCCGCAGCGAGATCTATATGCGGATGAGGCGCCTGATGTGGAAGCTGAGAACAATGACCCGGAGTACTTGGACAATGAGGGCAAGAATGAGCTGTACTTCATTCACAGGATGGAGTACGAGACAACGCAACTACGAAAAGTCCACGTGGCTAGATTGAGGGAACTGTGGCCAGAGTTGTCTCTTGAGGAAAGCGCTGTGAAGATTGATTTCTTCGAAGCAGTCTCACAATGCGACGGAATATGGGTGAAAAAGGCGCGTCGATGGGCTGATTGTATGCAGAAGGGTGAGGTTGTAAGGTGGGATGATGCCTAGGGAGAGTGAATGTGTTGCCAGCTCGTAGATCTCCCATATCATGAAATGGAGACTGTTGAACCTTTCTACGGTGCGATTCGGAAGAGCGTTAACATAACTGGCGAGGAGATGAATGTCCACTATCGCCGCGCATCATTTAGTGAGGGGCAGAGGAAGATTGAATGTGACTCAAAGTATTAGGAGCCCAACTCAACACCAGTACTAGCCCGGATGCTATTATCATCATCGTCTTGTCAACGCCCTGCTGTGTTTTTTTCTTTTTTTTTCTTTATTTTCCGGCTAGCGCCATGAGCCGCCAAGAATGTACATGTAGCCTTGGGGTCGGGGAAACAAAAAGCTTGAATGTCAGTTCTAGAGGCGTTATGCGGGCTAGAGGTCCCAGGAGAGTTGGCAATAAGGTCGGAGAACGGACAACCGAGAGGCAAGGGCATTGTCTCGGCCATTGATCAATCAGTCGCAATTATGTGGCCACATTCGGTGCAGTGAATGCTCCCCAGCGGAGGAGGCATGGGGTCGATGCGACATGGATTTCAGCCGACAGCATTACCTGTGTACTGCGAGAGCCGATGATGTCCGCTTGATGTAACGAGCCTGTGTCGTGGGCTAGTCCCCCTGATTTCTTGATTATTGAGGGTGGGACCTGAGGATTATTTGAGAAGGCCATCATTACATATATATAGAGAGACGGTGCCTTGAATCCATCAATTGGGTATCTTGTCTCGGCATGCTCTATTTATTCACTAAACAGTGGAAGCCACCATCTTGTGCTGCCTTTTCGTTGTTATATAAACTTGGTAAGTCCTTCGCAGAAAAGGAGGTGATGTTGGGTCTACATGTAATGGTTGATCCGGATCCATAAATATTCAAGTACAGTGCAAACATACTGGATCCAGAGCAGGAGCCTTCAAATCGCTAGGAAATTGGTAGGAGGAGCTTTGTTGGGGGATTGAGAAAAAACTTATCGCCCCCATGAGCCCGAAATCAATCGTCAAAATTTGGCCCATTCCAAATCATTGGGCTCCCCAATTCGGACCCTGAAGGGTCGTGGCGCTAACAAACCAAATATCTCTTTTCCCAACCGTTTAGTGTTCCAGCTCCGGTCACACGACCCTGGCCTCCGGGTATATCTCTTTCCTTCGCCATCAACCTCGCCCTTCTTCACCACGGCATCAACGACGCAAATCACGACAAGCAATCGCTCAGGCTCAGGTTAGCCAGCGACCCGCATCCTCGACCAGCCAAACTCTTCCCCCGCTCTGCAGACGGCGACGTTGAAAAGATCGGCGGCCAAATCGCCACTGGGAGGAAGACCACTTGGCAGAACAAACAAAAAAACTCTGTCCGCAAGAAACGGGGAAAAGGGCGCACACGCCGGCCGTCCATGGCCGAATGGCGTCCGCGATAAATTCACGACAAATTGCAGATACACGAGGAGCCCACAGGAATGGAGGAGATTTGAGCCGCACGATCCCTACGTCACCGAGGAGCACAGACTCCGCGACCCAAGATCCTCCGTCGATGGCTAGCAGAGCCGGCGCAAATGGGGACACCCGAGCTCACGGCGAAGACGGCGAGGGTGTAGAGACGGAGACGCATCAACCGACGACACCGTCCGTGTCATCCCCAAGTTCTGCGACATCGCCGCCGTATTGGCTCGTTCATCATTCGCAGAGCAATATGTCTGCGTCCGTCGATTCGCAGGCTTTCTTGGAGGGCGGTGGTATCACCATGAGGGATAATGAGTCGGAGGACTGGGGAGGGCGCAATAGCGCATGTTGGGCGAGAAGCGTGGAAATTCCGAATTACGTCGTTGTCAACGGGAGCGCGACCAACATCGGCGCTTTCGTAGTTTTCAACGTCCGGGTGGAAACCATGAATGTTCGTTTGCAAAGCCTTCCGCTCCATCCGAAAACATCCCCCTTCTTCTTCTTGGCCTATATTTGCCCAGCAATGGGTGGATGTGAAAAGCAACCGTCAAGTCTTGGCACGAACGTGAGTGCGCTAACGTGCGATCTTTTTTTACTTTGCAGGGTAGCCACATGAATATTCGCAAGCGATATTCCGAATTCGACGATTTACGGCGCAGACTGATCCGAACGTTCCCCAACTTCGAGGCGGCTGTCCCGCCCTTGCCGCCCAAAAGCGTCATATCCAAATTCCGCCGGCCGTTTCTTGAGAAACGGAGATCAGCCCTTCAATATTTCCTCAAGTGAGTCTGAGTGTGATCCAGTTCTGTGGCGTGCTGTGATATGCTGCAGTGTGTTGTGGTGCCTCGGAACCCGCGTGCCTGCCCAATACCCGCCCTCTGCCCTCTCCCAAGTCCCTTGGCTCCCTTGGCTCGCTTGGCTTCCGGCCAAAGCTTGGCGGGGCCTTGCTACAGAAGTTCTCGACATGATGAAGTTGTGATATCGGACCCAGTGCTGACGCAAGCTCCTAGCTGCATCTTATTGAACCCAGAGTTTTCTGCATCGCCGGTTTTGAAGGAGTTCCTCTTTGCATAAGCCTCTACCTTTGGACTGTTTATACTGCCCATACATTCACTTGTACATTTTCCTTGAGGATTTATCTGCTCACAGCTTCTTAACGCTTTTATGAACATCTTTCTCTCTCTTTTTCTTTCTTCTATTTTCTGAGCGCACAAGCGGTCTAGGAAGCGTTGCCACCAATGATTAATGATAATAAGATTTCAGTGCGAATCTCTGACCTGTGGGCTTATCATCGCTTTGCTAGACTGATCAAGGGTTGTCGGGCGGAGAAGAGATTGAGAGCTTGTGCTCCTCTCCCCGCTAAATCCTCTATTCCTCCAGACTGGGTATCATTGTTTTGTTTTCGCCGTTAAGTGTTTAGAAACGAACTTGTTTCAATGCCGATGTAGTCCGTGCATGCCATTTTTATCCAGAAGGAATGATCCTGAATGGTGTCTATGATGCGAGTATATTGAAGGCCTCGAATAGACTAGCATAAAATGGATCCATCAATGTATTGACGGATCGTCCAGATGATGCATCCCTGGCTCACAAGCGCATGTTGAGTTGGGGTCAGACGTCAGATGAGGGGTGAAAGCGTCCAGGACAGGCCCCTCCATCCATGATCCATCATCAATGGCTGCACGGCCCATGCATCAATCATGGACCCAACAATTGATGGATCTTGGTGGACTAGCGGCAGCGGTCACACCCACGCGGCGTCGCCGTGAGCTTAGCCGCTAAAAAGGTCCCAGCCGCAATCATTCGATGAATTGTGAGACAGTCAGGCCCAAAAGGTTAACTAACGTGGTCAGGGTACTTGCCTCAGAGGCTTCGACTGTAGCGTATGTCCACGCGTATTACACCGAGGCTCAGACGAACCGCAGTTAAGAATGGTAAACAGGATTTGCGATGAGGATTGACGATCTTAGCTCAAGTCTATGCTTTTCTTCTTTTCTTTAATTTTTCTTTGTCTTCATTATCTCCTTTCGCCTTGAAATAACGGAAGAAATGCAGGTAAATAGAGCATCTGGATGGTGCAATACGACGTGTCTAGATATACAACCAACGATGCCCCCGCCAAATAAGCGGCCTCCAACGGCGCAAGAGGACCTTTTGGTGGGTGACTTGACGTTGCAGAGGCACAAATCTCGGCTCGGACGGCATTTCGCAAGGGCCCCAAGAACATTGAACGCTCCCTGGTAAGATTCTTATTATTAGCCTCTCGAGCTGACTGGGCTTCTTTTCGACTCCGTCATTCCGGGCTGCAGCCGCGCTCTTGGGTAGCGCTACCTGGTTGGCGCAGAGCATACTGGATTGATTGCGCACACCGTGGCTGGCTCGTCAGCCCCATCGCTACGACAGTCTCCTTGCTGCGTCCTGCTTCCTGCTTCCTCTGGACCCCTCCCCGTTTCTCTCCCCACACGTAACCTAACTTCGGGAGTTTAATTCAGCTTGGCGGCTTGGTCTTGCTGGGCAGAAGACATGGGTCATTGCCGTGAAAGGAAGTAGGGTAGATTGGACTGGGGAGACTTTGCGAGAGACAAGTGTTGCGCGTCTACATGTAAGATATTAAAACCGGCCCTTCAGACCACTTTCCGCCATCCCGACTTTGAACCCTTTTTCCTCCTCGTATATGAAATTGGGATTTTCCCCTTCCTTCTTAGTTCAAGTGCGCGATCTATCGCTAGTGTTCCATCGTCCTTTCCCATTTCGGGTCTACCTACATCTAGAGGCATTTTCCCGACCGATTTCTCTTTGGGGTTTCGATACTCTTTTTTTTTTTTCCCCCGGAGGAGACTCAATGGCCGCCATCAGCCCTACAGGCACGGAAGAAACGGCATCCCAGGCCCGTTTTCAACCGCCAACGCGTACACTGACAATCGGCACAGCCGATTCTGAGAGCACTGACGTCACCCCACTTTCGGAGGTAGATGCGCAGGATCTGAGCAAACAACATAAAGTCCACGTCGAGTACCTGGAATCTCTCGTGCCCCCTTCCCCTTCCCAGTTTCATAAAATCTCCTTCATCCAAGAAGAGCGTGAGCTGGAGCACCGACGACAGCGAAAAGAATCACGCAGACGCAGCCAAGGACACTCATCTCTCAATAGCCCCTCGCTGTGGTCCCAGGCAACGATTGCAGACGACCCCACGCAAGACCCCACTATAATCATAGCCGCCGCCGACACTGCCCCCGGGAACGCTCCGACCATGTCTCAGGAACCGCCCCCAGCCGACCAAGAGTCGTCTGAAGCCGCGGCCAAATTGATCCAGAGGACCTACCGAGGTTACCGCACCCGACGAGAACTTGAAGGCATCAACTTAAACGCATCGACGAGGTGGGTCTCCGCTATTCGGGAGGCCCAATGGAGGAAGCAACCAAGCCCAGGGCGAGAAGGGCGGGTTCATCCAATGGCCCCCGGCCCTCCTCATCCGCGAGTAAAGAAGAGGTCAACCAGGCTGCGCGGGAGCACTGGAAGAAGGCTGCTGCCGTTCTTCGGCGTGCCGGCCATGACATCGACGCCGACCCGGACACGAGCGACTCCTCATCCATCTCTTCTTCGTCGTTATCCTCACTCTCAGATGACGAGGATGGCAATGGCCTCGCCGCGCGGCACCGCAAGAAGAAGCGTGAGCAGCTCAAGCAGGGGAAACACACTCGCATGATGGCGCTTCAGTATTTCCTCGAAATGGTCGATCAGAAACACCGGTACGGCACCAACCTCAAGGTATATCATGAGGTGTGGCTCGACGCCGAGACCCACGACAATTTCTTCCACTGGCTAGACCACGGAGAAGGTAGATCTCTGGACATCCCCGCCTGTCCGCGCGATCGCCTTGAGCGCGAACGAGTGCGGTACCTCTCCCGCGAGGAGCGCCAGTACTACCTCGTCGAGGTGGATAGCGAAGGGCGGCTTTGCTGGGCCAAGAACGGCAATCGGATTGATACAACGACGGATTTCAAGGATAGCTTGTTCGGCATTGTCCCCAAGGACGACCCGGCCCCGACCTTCAACCCTGAGTCTTTGGACTCGCAAGACCACCCCGTGAGCCTCGATTCCTCTGACGAATCGGCTGAAGAAGCTGATCGAGCTGCCAAGTACGCGACGCCTGAGTTTGACAAAGCCAAGGGCCCCAAGAAGTTTTCCCATTTGTCTACTACTACCATTACCAATAAACTTCTTCGCAAGACTGTTCGCAAAAACACCTGGATCTTCGTCGCCGATGGTCACTACCGGCTCTACGTCGGCATCAAGGACTCAGGCAGCTTCCAACATTCTTCTTTCCTACAAGGGAGCCGCATCCGTGCTGCTGGTCTCATCAAAATCAAGGATGGCCGGTTAAGGGCTCTCAGTCCCCTGAGCGGACATTACCGGCCCCCGGCCTCCAACTTTCGCACCTTTGTGAAGAACCTCAAGGAATCGGGAGTTGACATGGGCCGCGTCTCCATTTCCAAGTCGTACATGATTCTGACCGGTCTGGAGATGTACGTAAAGACGAGCACCAAGGGCAAGAAAATGATGAACAAGCTCCTTCATCACAAGGAGCAGATCGTTGACCCGACCAAGGCCGCTCAAAAGGAAGAAAACCAAAAGGACCAGAGCAAGAGCGCGAGGCGAGAGCGCGAGGTCCTGGAGGAGGAGAAGCGCGAGAAGGAGGGGCGGGCCGAACTCGAAAAGGCCGAGCAGGGTGGCCGGCGACCGAGTCTGGGCGACCTGGCTAAGAAACTTCACATTTCACACGAGAAGCGGGATGGGCAGGTGCATAATGGTGTAGTTGATGGGAGCCAGGGGTGAGCCGGGAACGAGTTGACTTGGGTGGCGGGGTAGTCCTTGTTCTTATCTGAAAGAGGCGGAATTTTGTTGGAATATACCCATTGGTACAGTTGAGGCGTTGGAACGGATCCTTCAATGCTCTTATTTTGGTAGCCTTCTCCCATTTAGTTGGTTTTTCGTTTCACTCTTGAGTAATACTCCACCCCTTCACACTCTTGACGCTTTTGGACGGACTCAAAGGACAAGTACTGGATCGTGTGACTTGGATCTTGTAAACAGGTCTATTGATGGTTGATTTGTACAAATGAGCTCCCTCGTCTTTCCCTAAAACAATGCCGTTTGAGGCTTTTGTGTCCGAAAATCTTCTCCAACCTCAAGCCCGTGAATTCGCCGAAACACGATTCTACAAGGTGCCGAAGCAATGCTGATGTTTGTTTGATCTCCAAATCCAGCGAGGGGGCACAATTAATAAAAGAAAAAAAGAGACAAAAGAAGGATGCCAACTTCAATCTATGTGTGCCCTCACATCCCCACTACCCACGTAGTTTTTCCCCACTTGCGCCATTCCGGTAGTTGTTGATGCGTTTACGCCTTCCACACCCTCTTGATGGCCTCCGTGACACCAACATCGTTCGTCTCGAACTCGTAGAGACCGACACCGGCGAGGAGAGTAGCAGCGCCGAGGGCGATGTTGCAGGCCTTGCGGGACTTGGGGTAGGTTCGGCTGGGGACGTAGTCCTCGACGATGTTCTGGAAGCCGAGGTGGCTGTGGACGAGGACGGTGGCGCAGAGGACGGCATCGAGGCCGGGGTTGAGAGAGCCGGCGGCGAAGGGCGCGACGGTCAGAGGAACGAGGCCGAGAGCGAGGAGACGGTCGAAGGTCCAGTGGTAGGAGCCGTGGGCCGGGTCTCCATCACGCCACGAGGTGGGGTCGTTGACTGTTTAATAAATAGTTAGTTGATGTTCCCATGCTGCTGGGTGAGTGCCATCGCCGAGCTTGCACTAGGTGGCTTTTTGCGCGCGTACCTGTCTTGTTGATGACCTCTGTATGAGAGAAAACGAAGTTAGTAGAGTAAAAGAGAAGAAAAATTGCGCATGCTCATGGCAAATCGGAGAGCCAATAGAGAGCAGGAAAAAGGAGAGAGGGCTATCAACGTACGAGGACCGACAGGCAAGAGAGCCTTCTTGCTGGTGGTGTGGAAGGAAGCAACCCTTAACGCCGCATTTTGCTGGAGGGCGGACTGGCGGAGGGTGGACGCAATCGGCCGGCAAGAGCGTGCGAGGGAGGCCATGGCGATCGGTAGTTGGACGAAAAACTTCAAAGAAACTGTTTCCTGGATTTGTTCGTTCGTGGTGGTTGCGTCGCGACTTTCGAATGGCGGGCAAACGGGGACAAAGGAAACGGGTTGGTTCTCTTGCGGGAGAGGTTTGAATTCGAGGTGACGGAACTTCGTGCTTCCCGGAATCTTGACGTTCAGATTGCCGAGGATGTGGAGTGGACGTAATTGGAAGTTGTGCTATTGGCTGGGCTTGACGGCTTTGCTGACTTAGCGTTCAGAGACTTGGCCGAGCCCGCGGCCTTCTCGAGCAGGCACGTGATAAGGTGGGACTCTCCGACTTGCTTGTCGAGAACTTTGAACTTTCCTGACGCTGTACCCTATCTTTGCATCGTAGAGGAAGCCGATGACCATCATGATTGTATTTGAAGCCTAACGATTCCCGTATCTTGGGGGTTTCTTGATGGTACCATTGATGTAATTCCCACATGGAAATCTACACATAGTTTGGTGGCTCCTCTGGGAAGTAGCTACTTGATGAGAGCTCGACCAAGGACTACCTACGTTCATTGAATGAGGCGATTATAACTTTCGCATACAGCTGGCACTAACACTCTCCCTTCGATTGGGCCGATTGAAAGGGTCTTCAATGTCATTGTCGCCAAGGAGGCATTGTGACGCGAGTGACACTCACCAACGGGGAATGAAGGTCCGGAGGTGGGGCCGGACCACGTGCGCACGTGACACCGGGTCAAAAAATAATTTGAAAGAAAATCGATGGAGAGCTTGACACAGCTTCCCTGTACCTCGAGATTCCCAAAGATTGGTGACCATGACAGATTAGCGTGTCTAATTCAAATTCTCCTTTATTTCACGTCGCGGAGTGAATCGGATCGACTTTCATCCCCTAATACCGCCCGACAATGCCGCTACGGCCTCTACCCGCGATGGCCTTCCTGCAGGCCTGCGAACCCTTTCCCTTCGAGGAGCTGCGTGTCGAGTGCAGGCGTCTGGTCCCGCCAATGGACAGCAACGCCGTGGAATCGCGGGGTCGTGGAAGGAAAAGGTAGCTTCCGCAGAGAAGGACTGGGCCGCAAGGGCAAAGGATATCTCCGCAGGGCGACGACAGCACGTGTGGGACATTTTTGACGAGCGTGGCTTCATCAAGGACGTCGCGGGGTACGTTTGACCTAGCTACGTGATTACTTGGGGCGCGATCGCAAGAGAAAGTGAAGGCGAATGACGCGTGCTAACTTGGGCTTTTCTTTTGCACCTCCTTTTAGACGACCAGAACTCATCAAGGAGCTCATCCTCAAGAAGCGCATCGGCGCCTACGTCGGTATCGACCCCACCGCCGAATCGCTCCACATCGGCCATCTGCTTCCTCTTATGCCACTCTTCTGGCTCTACTTCAACGGCCTCCCCACAACGACACTCATTGGCGGCGCGACGGCGAGAGTGGGCGACCCCACTGGCCGGTTACAGAGCCGCGAGACGCTGTCCAACGCCGACGTCGCGAAGAACATCACCAAGATACACTACCAGCTCAAGAAAATTTGGGCCAACGTGCAGTCCATCGGCCGAAAATATGGCCATGAAGGCGAATGGGCCGGCCGTCCTTATCTTAAGAACAACAACATGTGGCTCAACTCCTTGCCTCTCTACGATTTCCTGAAGCGGCTTGGGAGGCATACCCGGATTGGGCCCATGTTGAGTCGAGAAACGTGAGTTGGAGTGCCCCTTTACCAATAGGGAAAAAGAATGCATATAGCCTAAGAAGTGCTTTGAGTGGAGATAGGCTAACTCGTTTGTAGTGTCAAGAGGAAGATGAACGAGGGCGACGGCATGTCATTCGCCGAGTTCACGTACCCTCTGCTCCAGGGCTGGGACTTTTGGCACCTCTACTCCAAGAACAGTGTGCAGATGCAGATCGGCGGTTCAGACCAGTACGGCAACATTGTGGCTGGCATCGATATTGTTAAGACGTGTCGCGATACCGAGACGGCCGAATACCTCAAGTTCCCCAGCGACTGGTCTCACGACCCCATCGGCTTCACCGTCCCGCTCTTGACCGACTCGTCCGGCGCCAAGTTCGGCAAGAGCGCCGGCAACGCCGTCTGGCTCGATAACACCCTGACCGCCCCCTTTGAGCTTTACGGCTACTTTGTCCGCCGGCCCGACGAGGACGTTGAGAACCTATTGAAGCTCTTCACTTTCCTACCCCTGCCCGATATTTCGAGGCTCATGGCGCTCCACGGAGAAAATGTGGCGCGCAGGATTGCGCAGCACGTTTTGGCCTTTGAGGTTACCTCCCTCATCCACGGCCCCGAGGTCGCTCTCCGAGAGCAGATGCAGCACCAGCTCATGTTTGGCAAGTCCCCATCGAGCTCCCCGAGGGCATGGTCACCTCGGCCAAGGGTGTGAAACTGCCCGAGGTTTCCCCACCGACGGCCTTCGCACGACCGCCAACGACGCGACGCAGGAGACCATCAAGCTCCCCGAGTCCCTCGTCAACGGCAAGTCGATGGCCCGTATCCTCTACGCCTGTGGTCTCGCCTCGTCCACCAGCGACGGCACCCGCCTTGTCCAGAATAGCGGTGCCTACGTCGCCGCCTCTCCCGGTCCTCACAAGCAGAGACTCATCCCCGGCAGTCTTGACTGGACTCCTATCAAGACCTGGTACCCCTCCGATACTGCCCGCTTCCTGATTGACGGCCGCATCCTTATCCTGCGAAAGGGCAAGTACAACGTCCGCATCATCGAGGTGATTTCCGACGAGGAGTGGAAAGAGTCGGGTATGACTTACCCCGGCGAGCCTTACACGGGCAAGCTGAGGCAGGTTCTCAAGGCGTTGAAGGAGGAGAAGGCGCTAGACGAAGAGGGCGCCCTGGAGCACGACGAGGAGTTTAGCGAGGGTTCGGAAGAAGGCAAGAACGGCACCAACTCGCCACCTTCCCCGTCCGAACTGTCCACAACAATCCCGATATCCACTTCCCTCTGGGTCCCAGGAAAGGCAAATCCAATTAAGGGAGCCACATAGAGGATGCGCACTGGAGAGGATGAACCTGTATAATTCCCATGTATCATAGAAAAGATTCACGCGGACTTTCTTCATTTTTTTGTTCCAGTCTTGTTTGGAGTAAGACTTGCTTGTAGGATTAAGCTAGAGCATATATAGACGGCGAGCGGATATCACGATGGTGATCTTAAACAGAAAAAAAAGATACTCCCACCACCAAGGATAAAGCAACAACCAAGTGAGCCCAGAGTGAACAATCCGAAAAAGCAAAGAATTCATGTCTAGGAGAAAAGGCCTCCCCAAACGTAACCATCTACCTGTAAAACACCGTCAGATCGCCAGCCGGTAAAGGCAAGGATTTGAGCTTCTCGGTAATCTCCTCATCCGTCAAATTGAGCTCGGTAATGATTTGGTCGAAGCAGTGGTTTCCATCCGTGTACTTTTGCAGCGGGTCACCGCCGGGCCGGGAAGCGGACTGCCCCGAGGCGAGGGCGGCGACGTACTGCTTGGAGACGACGTACTTGTGGACCCTGTAGAGGCAGCCCTTGATGACGCCGAACTGGACGAAGCGGCGAACGTCGACGTAGCGCAGGACGTCGAGGCCGGCATCGTGGTGGGCCTTGAGCCACTCGATGACGGACTTGCCGACGCAGAAGGAGGTCATGAGGCGGACGAGGTGGAACGTGCTGAGGCGCTGACGGGAGTGGATGCAGGCGTAGGCGGCGCACTCGTCGACCATGCCGTCGACGTTGGCGACGAAGTCGGCGATGCCAGGCCGCGGGGCATAGCACGAGGAGAAGAAGAACATGTCGAGCAGGAGAATGGTGTCGTAGTAGAGGAGGTGGCGGAGGGCCGTCTTGGCCAGGTCGATGGACACGTCGGCGAGGAAGGCGATGCGGCGGACGTCGGAGGCGCCGTCGATTTGGGCAATGATTTTTGCATCGTCAGGTCCCATGTGGCGTCGACGATGTCGGAGAGCTTCATCTTGGCGACGGGGACGTGCCAGCCTTTGACTTCGGAAGGCTGCTTGTAGTGCGGGAACAGTTTCATGTTGATGGTGTTGGCGTCGTCTGGGGAAGTTCTTGTTAGGCTAGCTATTCCAACAAGGCCGAGCTTTACCCCATCACACTCGGTCCTCTCCCAGGATGGGAGAAAACCGGCGAGAACGAGAGGGGCAAACAGGAAGAAAAGGACGTATGGGGGAGGGGGAAGGAGTTTATGGCGATCCCATCTTGAGTAACTCACCCACGGGAATCATGCACTCGCCATAGTTGTTCAAATCCTCTCTCACAATCTCCAGCAGCCCCGATACGGTCCGCCGGCCCTTTGTCTCGACGACACCCCAGCCGCCATCGATCTCGACCTCCTGACCGCTCAGGTAGCCGTCCTGGACCTCCATCTCGGCAAAAGTAACGGCGAGACGCCTGACGACCCTCTCGTAGGGAACGCGGTCGACGTCGGCATCCAGCACGACGCCAAAATTAAAAATGAACTCATTGCGCACGTATTTGTCGTGCGCGATGAGCACCGGTGGCCGAGGATGACGTACTTGCCCTCGGCGTCGGTGGCGGACACGAGGCGGTTGACAAAGGGCTTGCGGGGATGATGTAGGCGCGCAGGACGTCGAAGTCGAGGGTCGACGTCTTGGGGTTGCCCATGAGGCCCGCGGGGGACTGCGAGACAATGGTAGGTCCTGGAACGGTAGCCCCTGGTTAGTCTAAATGTGCCGGGTGAATAAGACGCCGGCGATAAGGGCGTTGGGGAGGGATGGGAGCGATGCGCCGCTCTCCCATACATACCCTCCTTGGGGAAGAACCTTGCATAAAAGATACCCTGAATCATGATGGAGGCCTACATCGTCCGAACCTATGTGCAAGCTTGAGTCTCTCGTGAACCGTACCAATAAATTGTTGGACCAGAGTCGCGAGGCTGAAGGGTGAGTGTGAGTGAGGATGTGTGAGTTTGAATTGTCGGTGGTGGGTACGAGTTTTGGTACATTGATCGCCCGTCGGTTCGCTAAGGTGGGGAGTTCAGCGTCTGCAGCGTGTGCAGTGATGCAGGTGGTGTGGCGGGTCGGTGATGGTGGGGTGGGATGGCGGGGAAGGAGCTCTCAAAGCTAGCAGCTATTAACAGCTAGCTCCCCTGCTGTTGGGCTGTCTCAGAATGCCCATCCGAACAGGAGGGCTTGGCCATCTAGAATATGCAGCCTAGTCAAAGATCCATGTCGCCCTCACTCAAATATTTATTAGATACGTTTACTTCTGGCGCTACTGAGCCTCTGGGAGACAAGAGAGCTGAGCATAATTGCAAGAATGGCCTGCTAGGTGAAGGCACTGCAGTCGAGATTCGTCAAACCAAGACTACATGTACCTTGATAGATGTCACGGTTTTACAGAGTCACTATGTGTTAATGCGAAGAAAAAAAACACCCTTTGAGATCAGATTGCATTTAGTTCATGGCATCTTATGAATAGTTCACATTGGGCGTCGTGTTTTCAACGCCACTTCTTCGTCAAGTCACTGGTCTGAGTGAGTATGAAAGAAGAGGATAAAAGAAAAAAGCAAGCCGCGCTCACTTTTGTCAACCGCAATGTTCTCCCTCCTTGTTCCCTCTCCAATGTATCAATCAGAAGGGCGCGCTTCTTATCCGCCCACCGCATCGGTCATCTTCCATCTTCACGCTCAGCTTCCACCGAGGAGGTGCTCGACGGCGCCCTGCACACTGCCTCCGCTGCGACGCAAAGCAGCAACGTTCCTGTCAAAGTCGTAGAAGCCCATATCGTTGAGCTGTCGAAGTTGATCGGCGTATCGCTCTTCGGGAGGTCGATTATCTACGGGTGCTGGGGGCGAGCCAGCTCCCATCCCTTGAAGTAGCTCCTGGAGAGACCGCTGGAGATCAGGGTTTCCCGCGGCTCCCGCGCCGGGAAGTTGGGGCCGAGGAAAGAAAGGAAAGGGTTAGCGGCCGCTTGATCAGCGCCAGCGCCAGCACCGGCGCCAGCGCCTGCTCCCGGCTGGTTGGCATCCTGGCCGGCGGCGGCGTTGCCAGCCGCACCCGGCGCGGGAGGGAAGCCGGGGAAGGGAGGCATGAACATGAACGGGGAGAAAGGATTTTGAGCATTCGCGCCGGCACCGGGGGTGGCGTTGGCGTTGGCGTCGCCCTGGGGGTTCTCGGACGAAGGCGCACCCGTGGGAGTGTTATCCGTGGCACCTGGGGCGGGGAAAGCAGGCATGCCACCTTGTCCTTCCATGCCGTGCATCTGGCCCGCCATTCTGAGCATTTCTGGATTTGTCATCATCTGGCGCATAAAGGGGGACTGGAGCATCTCGCGGGCGTTGGGGAGGTTTCGGAGGGTGGGGTTGGAGTTGATGAGCATGTTGATGAAGTCGGGGTTATCGAGAGCCGCGTTCATGGACTGCTGGACCACGGGGTCGGACATCATGCGCGCGATTTCGTCGGTGCTAGGAGGAGCGCCCATCTATTAACCGCACACGAGCAGAGAGCAAATAAGTCAGCCATCTTCGCACGCACACACACGCACAAACACAACATGTCGATCACCACAGATCAAATGGGGAGAGGAGGGGTTGGAGGAGGGAGGAAAACAGCGCAGGCGCATCTGCAGGGACCTGCATGTCTCATCCTTGGGGGCAGATTCGTTACTTACTCCGCCATCAGCGCCAAACATGGACCGGCTAGGCAACGGGACATGGCCGGCAAAGCGAGCCCCGTCAGGCCGGCGAGGGTTGTTGGCGGTCCCGGCGGCCATGTTGGTAGGTACTGCGGGGACGGCGGGGGTAGTGGCGGAGGAGGCTGCGGTGGAGGGTGTGGGGTTGCTGGCGGCACTCTTGACGAGGTGGACAGTGTTGTTGGGCTTGATCTTGTAGGTGCTGAGAGGGTCGTCGTTCTTGAGGACCCGGCCCGAGTAGATGAGGCGTTGGCGGTCGGCGGGGATGTTCTCGTACTCCTCGGCGGAGAGTTTCGTCTTCAGGTCTAGAACGGTGGCGGACTCGGGCATGGTGATGGTGTGGACTTTGTCGTTGGACGACTTGACCTTGAAGGTAACTTCCTGGGGCTGTCGCCTCCCTCCGCGTTGTCGGCCATTTTTGGGTTGTGATCAGGGGGTTGGTGGAGAGGTCGGAGCAGAGTGAGGGAGACGGGGGAGGGGGAGGGGTTATCGTGATGTTGAGGAGGGAGGGGAGGGCCAGACAAGTTAAAACTTGTAGACGAGAAAAGGATGGGGGAAATGGTAAGAGGGAAAATTGCGCTTCGACCACGAGAAAGCAGCGAGGCAGGTAGGAAAAGGGTCTGAGGTGATAACGGAGATGCGTCGTGGGGTGACTAAGAAAGAGTGGTTGGGAAGTATGTGGAAGGGTGTCGGGAAAGGGTCGCGAGAAAGAAGGTTAGTTGGCAGCGTGGCCAAGATTAATGGGTCCGTTGACGAGGGTGAAGGGGGAGGAAACGCTCAAATCAGAAAGCTTGGTTTATTGTTTTGCGGTGCGATGAGATCGAATGCGTCGAATGGCGGGGTGCTGCTCATCGGCTTCTGGTAGATGGGGGCAGGCTGCCTGGGCCGTGAACGTGAATGGCTGGCCTAGGAGGATTGATGGAGCTGGCTCGGCTTCTTCCACTTGAAGCGAATTGATCAAATGGGATTTGGATTGCTAGGCGGGCCCTGTGAGGTCAGGTTGAGGTATTCCGACTTAGTGGACACATGCGGCAGATGGGGAGGCACAAGGTATTGATACGTCAGGCGAGAAGTCTAGGCCCTTGTGCAAACCTCAGGTTGGTGCTGGGCTTGATCAATTGATGACGGAAGGAGCTGGCACAGTCAACGTTGAACATCGAACTGTCCTGTCCAGTATTGATCCACTGGAACGAAGACCCAACATCGGCGGGCTCGGTATTGGTTTAGCGCCAACCAGAAAGTTTGGCCACTATTAGCATGAAGTAATCCGACACCCCTAGACTTCGTTGATGTTCTTCAGAGCTTCCCATGGAACCACATGGAACATATGTAATTGTCGAAGCCAGACATCCAGCGATAGAGAACTGCCCCTTGTCCATTGACCCCTTTTCTTTCCATTTCAGTAACAAAAGGATTAAAGTGATCAACACGATCCTTTTACTTCAAAGTGTTTTGCAAGGCCACAAGTTGGTTCGCTCAGAGATCTAATAATCAATCTTTTCTGTCTTGTGCTTGGTGACATCGACCACTATTTTATCTCCATTCATCAACTTGTATGCTCAAGGTCTGCTTGTCAGCCCTCATAAAAAAAAGAATTGGTGAAATATGTAGGTATAATCCATCGCTAGTCATCTATCTCGTGATCCTCTTCAAGATACGTTTAAATGTTTGGCCCCATGTTTCCTCCTCCCACCACCCGCCCTGGATAGCACCATCGCAGAGACGAGGACTCGATACACGCTTGCCCTCTTTTGCAAAGAAATAACCCTATTTCCCCTTGCTGGCCATAAACTGGCTAAGCTGCTGGAACCTATCCATGACATCCCGGTCCACATTCGCTACCCAGTCCTCCTGGAACCTCTGCTCCCCACCAACCCGTTGCACAACGTCTGCGATTCTGGCCTTGACGAACTCGAATGCGTGAACGCTATGCACGGGGTCTTTGAGCATCAACTCGTTTTCTCTCGTGTTCTTGGGACAATGCCACTCTTCCGGGGAAGCTCCGTCGTGATAAGGCAGTCCGTCTCTTCTCCGTCCTGGAGGTCCGAGATGATGTTGGTCCACATAGTCAGGTAGTCCTGGAGCTTGTTGAGCACCAACGGCTGTATAGGTTCTCCAAGTTCCAGGAACCGGGTGAGCCCGAGGAGGTATAGCTTTTGCCTAGCCGCAAAATCCATCGCTCCGAGATGCGAGAACCACTCACCCACAAGCCAGCTCCATACCCCATCGACCGGGCCGAACCGTGAGAGCACTTGGGCAAACGCGTTTGGCTCTGCTAGGGCTAACCGGGACAAAATTGCAAAGTAGTCACCTTCCGTGACCGTGTTCAACTTGCTGACCCGCCGGTTCGACCCGTCGTTTGATGCGCATCCCACGCGTCGTGAAGCGCTTCGATGATGGCTCCGAGTAGGCCAATCTCCATCAAGTCCTGCAACACAACGGTAACGCCGCTGACACCCCCGAGCTCCGTCGCAGAGCGGATCACGTACTCAATGCAAACCGTAGCCTGACGGACTCTTTCGCGACTCTGCGACTTCAGAAGCTCACCGAGACCAATCAGTGTAGGCCGTCGGAAACGATCCTCCAGTATGGCCTCCGGGGCCATGAGAATGTAAGACTCGACAAGGTCGAGGGACGCAGACGCAGTCTCCGTCTCATACTCCAACAGAGGTATGGCTAATTCATAGATATTGACAAGTTCGCCGGATAAAGGTGGATTACTCTGCATGACGACAGAGTTCCAAAGCTCCAGGGATTCATCAATCAAGTGCCCGTGAAGACCGGAACCAGGACGTGCCGATTCGGCGATGAGCGGGACTATGTGATGCTGATATCTCTGAGATTCGGGACCCATGGACATGACGAGCGCGCTAAAGATGGCAATCACTGCCTGCTTGATCATGAATTCCTCGGTGCCCGACGCCTCCCATATCTGGGGCAGGGCCGACATGAGGAAGTCTGCAAAATGCGTGGCGTGGTTCTCTATCCTCGTCACGAGCAGCCTCATCGTCTCCAAGATGGCCAGTTTTGACTCATCCACGTCGATTGTAGACACGAGATCGGCCAGCTGCGACATGACATCCGTCGCAAACGGCAGGAACTTGTCCACGTCAAAGTACATCTCGTCCACAACCCATCGAAGTTGCCTGGCCGCCGTGATCCGGACAACTAGGTCGTTGCACTCGTCGTTGGGGTTCATGAAATGCGTAAATAGCTGATAGATAACAGGCCGGTTCCGTTCCGTGCTCTGGACCGTGACCCACTGGCTCAGGAGAATACCGATACGCCGCCGGAGGACCTTGGCGAGTGGTCCCTGCTGTTGGGAATCTCTAACCAGGGTTGTCTCCAGGAAGCTGTCAAAATCTATATTCTGGCGCCCTTCCGACTCTGGTTTGTTGTTATGGAAGTACGTGGAGAGGTGAGCTGCCGCCAAGCCCATTGCCGTGTAAACCGCCTCTTTCGTGGTTAGGTCTGCGTTGGGGTCCGTCGAAGCATTGAAGTAGCCGAGGAGCGGTGGGATCAAGAGATCCTTGTAACTGGTCAAGAAATCAAGGAATAGCTTCTCTGCGCAAGGGCGGACTTCGAACTCGTACGCGTTGCCTTCACCCTGCTCCCTTTGCTCCCATTCTTCAGGATCTTGCTCCCACGCGTCCAGGTCTGATTTGCGGAACAAGAAGAGCCGCGTAATCAGAGTATTCGTGATTTGGGTCACGAAGTCGTTTGTAAGCCATTGTGTTTTGAGCAGCTCCACGGCCGTCTCGCGGTCCTTCTTCTCATCGTCGGATCGGTATCGAAACGATTGGAACGGGCGATGGGCAATTTTCACGCAAATTCTGAGAAGGGTGAGAGCCATCAGAGTTAGTCTTTCCAAGAGAGGGCCTTCTTCCTCATATTTCGCCTGTCCCCCTTTGTGGTGGATTGGGGAATGCCAGCAGAGGAATCAAACACTTCCGCAAACTTCATGACGAGGTCCCAGTAGCCATGAATCAGCAGCAGCGAGTTAGGAAGTGCAGTGAAGCTTGCCGGATGTGAGTCCGCCATCGTGACATGCAACTTTGCAAACTGAAGCAGGTGCTTTCCCACGAGGTTACGGTAGTTTGCAGGAATGGATGCTTGGCCAATGAAGCCAAAAAGTGACTAAAGTGAGTTTGGGTTATCGACCAGAAGTTGGACACCGTCTCGTCTTTATACGGACTCTCGTAACCGGTTGTAAATAGGCGGCGCAAGATGCGCACGCAGGACAGACTGTTGTGCATCGCAAGCTCGACGGCTCCAGGATCAGTCGTTCCCTTGGTTAGCGAATCGACCCATACTGCCGCTCTCTCTGCATACATTTCTCCGAGGATATGTGAAAGCTCTGGCGTAATGCCTTGAAGAGCCGTCTGCGAAGTCCGTAGGCGAGCGGTTGACATCTCCTTCACGACGCGGAGAACAACTTGCAGAGAACCGTGTACTTTATTTTCGTCCCCATTTTTATAGGTCCGCAGCAGAGCAATGAGACTTGGTAGAGCTTCCGGCCACGCCTTTTGGTAGTCGATCCTAACAACCTTAGCCACCGCGAGAGCGTTCTGTAGCGCAAGGGCCTTGTTATCTTCTTCAACGGTGCCTTGGAACAGCCTTGAACGTATGGCGGCCTTCTCCGGCTCAGTCAACCCTCCCTTGACATGATTGAATAGTCTCCAGTGGCGGTCAATTCCATTCTTCAGCTGTATAATGGCTAGTAATCTGACCTCATTGGGTAAACTTTTGTCGAGGAACACGGACTGGCGCGGGGTAGGTTAGTGACGAGAGTTACCGCCAAGAGGAAATTGGAAAGGAAGAAAACAAGAAATAAAAAGAAAAAAGCAACATGCGATGAGAAGTGGGCTCGGAGACCTACCTGAAGCGATGAATAATAGCCTTGCTGGGACTCCCAAGATGTCAATTGCTGGCCCACGGCTTGCCTCCTAGGAGCTGGTGTTGAAGATGCTGCCGCGTCTCGAAGGGCGACAAAGAGCTCCGCTGGGGTGAGCGGTTGGGCCTCGCCAGGGGCTTCAATGGCAAAGCTCATGGTGAAATTTTAGGTGAGGGTGAACACAGAAAAACCAACATTGGGAAGGTCTCACAAGAATTCTCCCATGCACAAGCCCGCAAGGAAGATAAAAGAGGGAACTTGGGTCCAGGAACGATGTGAACTTAAGGTTCGGAGGCAAAGTACCTGTCGCGTAGGCAGTGCTAGGCAGTGGTCGACAGGGGCAAGGCAGAAGACTTGGAGGGGTTGTTGAAGGGATTGCGGGGTGTGAATGCATCTACCCAAGTTTACCCTTGTATGAGTATAGCCGTTACCACAGCTGGCACGAGAGGCCGTGCCACTTGGCAACCTGGCAATGCAGCACAGGTCAAAGCAGCAGCTTTTTTAGGTGCGGATTGCCGAACCTCGGCTGCCATCTGACCTCATCAGCTTGGCCGATGTTTCTTAGCCTCCCTAGCTTGGCTGGCTAACCGCAAAGACAAAACCTGGCGTGAGGTCGCCTGCACCATGATACGAGCGATCTCAGTCGTGTAATTCACCTTTACTCCTCACATTTATCGTCGCCAGCATGACTTCGAATAGCTTTGCAGATGCCTTGAATCGCTTATCCGAGCGCCAACAGGAACGAGAACGGGCAGCTCTCGTCGCCCGCCGCGCCAATGCCGACACGCCACGCTCACGAACCCGCGCCCGCTTCAGCAAGCTCCCGTACCCCCTCAATCAATTACCAGTAGCCTGGGACACGATATCCGACCCAGACGGCACGCGTCCCTCTTTTCGAGTCGGCCAGCTCGATGCCGAGCTTCTTGACGAGGAGCTCCTCGATCTCTTCAAGGGTCAGGTCGGGGACGCTCTTAAGTACATCGCCGGCGGCCACCTCAAAGACGACTGGTCAGACGAGATACAATTAGTCTTGCGAGCGATCCTCTTCAAGCTTACAATATGGGATCACGATGCGAGCTACGGGGCTGCGCTCCAGAATCTCAAGTATACCGATGCCCGCAAAATCGGCGCAGTCTTGTCGCCGCCAACAAAGTGGCAGAAGAGCATGTATGGGCTGTTTACAGTAACGGGGAAATACGCCTGGTCTAAGTGGGAGGATTGGTTGGTCAATCAAGACGACGGCTACAATGAGCTGAGCCCGCGCGTCGAGCAGCTCTCTAGAATCACAACGGCCCTTTCAACGACGCACTCTGCGGCAGCGCTTGCCTCCTTTTTAGTTTTCCTAGTCCAAGGTCGATATAGGACTCTCTTGGACCGCATCCTACGAATGCGCCTCGCACCACCCACTAGCCAAGTCAGCAGAGATATATCATTCGAGTATCAGAACCGGCAGCTCGTCTGGCATGCCTTCACAGAGTTCCTGCTATTCATCCTGCCGCTCATTGGCATCAACCGTTGGAGGCGCTGGCTATCTCGGACATGGAGGAAGACAAAGGCGGTTATCCGCTCCGGAAGCGACGTCGAGTCCACCATGGCTAACGGCGAACTCTCTTTCCTTCCAGAGAGAACCTGCGCTATCTGCTACCAAGACCAAAACGCCGCGTTAGCATCCGAGGCCGAGGTACTCGCAGCCGCGACGTCCAGCGGAGTAATTGGATCCGCCCAAACCGACATTACTAATCCCTACGAAACGATTCCCTGCGGATGCATCTACTGCTTCGTGTGCATAGCTACGAGGCTGGAAAGGGAAGAAGGTGAGGGTTGGACCTGCCTCCGCTGTGGCGAAACGGTCAAGGAGTGCAAACCATGGAACGGGGATGTCCTCGAGCCCGCCAAGCCCGCACCAAAGACGGTCGCCTTCTCAGACGATTTGCATGACGTGAGGCTGCTCGAATCGGTTGAAGAGATACAAAACCTGCCGTCTTCCATCTCTTCTCTATCATCCCCATCTCTGTCTGACGTTGAAGAAGAGAAGGAGCCGGTAGAGGATGACTATAGTTCAGAAAACAGGAGCGAGGACGAGATTGACGAGGATGAGGAGGAAGACGCGGCGGAGGAGGAGTTGGATTTGTCTGATTATGACGAGGGTTTCTGATTCACAGAAGCCTAGTCTCCACGCAATATCTCTGCGATGGAGGTCATGGCTGGGAATTTTATGGTTAGATGGGAATAGGGCGTTCTGGGCATCACGGCATATTGGGGCCATCGATGGGCTTTGCTTTTAGATTTGGCGCCGTCAATATAATACTTGTATCAAACATAAGACTACCTCGGTACAGCAAGGGCAAGATTTCCCCAGTGATATTGGTGCGTCTGTCAGTCGGTTGGGAGTCGGTGTTTTTCTCGAAGAGATCACCCGACCTTGACCAGCTGGTTATCGATGTACAACATTCGAGTAGCGCATTAATCGCTCTTTGCCCGACGAAAATGGATCTAGAATTGATCAGTGTTGCAGTGTGAGCGCGTCACTAATCACGTCTAAATGTTCTCGAGGGCCCCCATGACCCGCATTGATACCCCCAAAGTTGGACCAAGCTCTGGCCCCCACTATATTATCTCGCATATGTCGACCATTTCGAGAAACAGGTACTTGCCCCTGCACCAAGCGTAGGTGGGGTACACAAACACGTAATTAAGGTACACACTGCGCCAAACAATGGTTCGAAAATTACGGTGTGTTTGGTGGACCCTTTGTTTCTCCAGATGGTCCAGGGTCGCTTTGCTTGACGTGCACTTGCGGTAACACAAGAGGGCCGGCGATAGCGGAGTACTTCCTGGCTCGAGGCTTGAATAATTTGTTGCCATCGTGAGAGCCACCCGCAGCAACTTTGAGAATCGCACATCACCACACCCGAGCCGACCTTACGACATCGCCGTGACACCGCCCGCGACGGTTGCCCTCGCGTCGCGCTCCCCCGCCTCCCTCGATAGGAAATTTCCTTCCAGGCCGCGCATCCACCGACTCTCTCTCTCTCTCTGTCTCTCTCTCGGCGATTCCTCTCCCCAGCCTCCATGCCGCGACCGATCTTGTCGATAGTGAAATGCCCACCTTCTTCCAATTTACACAGGGCACCGAATCCCGCGCTCGCTTCAATCCCGATAGCTCTCCCCTTCTAGGCCGTTTTCGCGCCGTCCCCCGCGCCCTGGGATCGGCCGGGGCCGCTCGCCGGGGAACCAGGCGAACCCCTTTGCCTCCGCCCGTGGGAGCGTGCACATCGGATACGGCTCGATCTTGTCTGCGGCGGGCCTCGACGCAGATGACTCGGACTCGGATTCGGACTTTGAGGATGAGCTGGCCGCGATAGAAGGGATAGGTCCTGTTCGACGGATATGGCGGAGGAATATGAGGAAGGTCTCTGACCTCTGGGTCGAGCCGAAGCAGGCGGCTGTGAAAAGAGTCGTCGACCGTTGGTGGAGTCGATATTTCACCTTGATTGTGTTGCCAGCACTTCTAGTAAGATGCCCATTGTCAAGGAACTGGTGACCAGCGCCGGGAAAACTTTAGCTAACCTCCGCCCCGCCTTGCTAGGCTATTGCGTGGTGTTCCATGCCCTTCCCCAAGTATGCATTAAATGATGAGCATGGGCGGCCGACCGATCCAGGAAGCAAGATCCCCGGTCACGGTGCTGCGAGAGTGCGAGTCAACTTTTGGTTTTTCTCTTCTTCTTCTATGGCTTCTACAACCTCACGGCCCTCATGTGGATCACCAAGGTCTTCAATCTTTATAGCTTGAACTGGTTAGTACGAGCCCTTACTCTCCCACTAGACGAGCTTCTTCCTTCCCTCTTTTCCCGCTCTCTCTCTCTCTCGGCGACTTTGCTAACAGCCCGTTCTAGGTGGCCGCAATCCTTGGGGTTTCCTCACCGTTTGTCTCATTGCAATAGTCTCGATAGCTGTTCCGGTACCCATCTATCTTCGCGAGGAGACTCGGTTCCTCACAATCCATAACACAGCATGGATTTCTTGGACATTCATCATCATGGCAATGCCGGTAGCGATTGCCTGTATCATTCTCTTGATCAACGAGCGTCATCTCAGCCTACGATACACCCTCTCTGAAACCCAGCGCCTCTTCACTACCTCGTGGTGGACCGGCGAGGATGATACAGTGTCGAGGAGAGATCGGCGGAGGCCTGTCCTGCAACCAGATTCGTTCGATCCAGACTCATTCCAGGTTACCGAGCAGCCCGCTCCGCGGCGCAGGGGCGTACCCACCATCGATCGGCGGTGGCTGCCCGCTAGCTTTGTCCGCTTCATCTGGTTTTGCCTCGCCCTCTTCGTCGGCCTCATGGCATATGTAATCGGAGAAGCTTATGCCGAGATCTATCTCCGAACCCTGCCGCACGACAACTTCGAAACGGTTGTCTATGTCTATAGCTGGGTAGCGACGATCCACATCCTTGATGGTCTAACCGCCTGGATTCTGGGTGTACGTGAGGGTGAGCGGGTTGGGAGTTACCCCTTGAGTTGGGCGTTTAAACTGTAAGTGACCCTTCCCTTGTTCGTATTTGTGCCTAGAGCCATGCCTCGAGGCCTACCCATACGAGTTGGATAATTGAGCCGCTCGCTGACCTGCCCTCTTTATAGCTACTTTATGTTGACGTACCAGACATACGTTCGAGCCTTGTATGCGCGTCTACGCTCCCCTGCCCAGTTCATCACCCTTCAAGCCCTATCCAGCGCCGGCCTCATCATCTTTTACCCCACACTCATGTCGCCCATCTTCCACCGCATCCTTACCATTTTAGGCATCAGCACCCTGTCCTACCCTTCCTACCAGAAGCTGTGTGTCCGTAACGTCTTTATCCGTTTCATTGCCGAAAATGTCTCCATGGCCGCATTTCTCGGCTCCGTCCTTATTCTCCACTTTGGGGCGAACAAGGACGTCTACCCCTACTTCGCCTTTGATGACCCCACGGAACCCTACGATTTCGATCTCACCTTTTATGCCTCGTCGGTGACGTGGGCTTGCGAGCTTGCTGCCGCCTTCTGCGTCCGGATTGTGATACGTTGGTTTTTCAAGCTCGATGTCGACATGGAGGGCAAGCTTGACCTAGCTGTGTGGCCGGAGCTGCTGCCGACTAGCGCAGCCGTGATCCTACACGTTCTACAGAATATGCTCTTTTCCATCATTCGTCTGCAATTCCGCTGATACAAAACCCGCGCCGGATGGTGTGAATGGAGGGTTCTTTTTTTTTTTCTTCCCACCTCTTCTCTCTCATCGCGTGGGGGCTTGCGCCTATCAACGGACTGGCCTTGGTATCGCATCGCTTGTTTTCTTTTTTTTTTTCTTTTTCCCTTTGGTTCTATATACCCACCCCACCATCGTTTTTGAGCCGATTCTGGCCTATCGTGGACGGCTTCCATATCGGTGTGGCCTTGCTTCCATGTATGCTTTCCCCATGCTTATGTTTTTCTCGGGTAGAGCTACCACTAGACGAGGGAAAGAGGGTGTATGAGACGGGGCAAAAAACTAGTCATCTTCGAGGGGATGCAAGGGTTTTTATCATGATAGTGGTGGGGAGCAGGTGGGTGGTTCCATGGCCTGGTGGTATATTGGTCTTACTGGAGCGAGCTGCGCCTTGTGTGTGGGCGGGCCACTTTGGATATCCTGCGTCTTGTCGTCTTTGTTCTGTTTGCATTTGGCGGGATTGTCCCCTGCCTGCGCGGCTTGCCTTTTGTTTATCACCGTCTTGGCCGCTTTCTCAGCCCTCTTGTTTTGCGCTGCTTGTTTCTGTATTACACTGCCGTTTTGCATTGCATCAGGCTGATACCCCTTCACTGAGCTTCTCATCTTCAACTCACACCGGGGTTTCTACCCTTTGGATTCCTCATTCTCGTTTCTGCCATTTAACTATAGAACCTGCATTGGTAGTACATATAATCATAATTCAACATACGTTCATCTCCCAGATTCCATCGCGTCCCCCCTCGTCTATCAGGGGAGTTGTGCCTGCACCCGATTCCAAGACACCCTGATACGAGCGGACAGTGATTCAATACGGCTACCAATCGAGGGCTGGTGCTATCTCCTCACAGTTGCCAAAGGGCCAGCCCACCTGCCGCAATCTCCAGCCCCTCCCACCGGCAGTGGAGTTGGGATCGCGAGAGAAAGGAGGCGCGCCGGGGGTCAAGACCAAGCGTTCCTCTACCCCTTCTTTGCATGGAAAATGGCCCGATCCAGCTTCTCGCAGTTCCTGGCGCTCCCGTCTGCCACCCATCTTCAACTTGCGACAGCTCGACCTGATCGGTGGCCGCGCGGGATAGATTCGATAAAATCGGTGAAGGAGGGGCGTGCGCGAGGCCAAAAGCAAGCACTGGAGAGAAAACGGCCCGGGGAAGTCAATCAGCGCGAGGGGGAGAAGAGAGGCCAGGAAAAGGGGAGAAAAAGAAATCGAGCGCAGTACACACGTCTTCACTTCAGCGACCTCTTTTTTTCTTTCCAAAGCACTAGGCTGTGGAAGTATTGGAGAGGATATGCAGGCTCCCACATCCCACATACGCCTCCTCCCTCCACCGGCCTGCATAACCCCTCCATGACGGAGGAGGCGGGTGAGTGGCAGAGAGACGTGTGCATCCTACGGTGTTGTGCGTCTACCCCTCCATGAGCTTTTTGACTAGAAGAGAATGTCAGGCAAACCAAAAGTAAAAAGCGCGAATGAACCGTGTCGAAGGGCGGTATGCAGTCTCAACCGCCCCTCCACCGACTGGCCATTTTTTACCCTTTTACTTTTTTCCCCGCAAGATCTTTGGCAAAGAGAAAGCGCATCCCTCCTAGGACACAAAGGCTTCTGCAGCCAGGCTGTGTGGAGGGGTAAAGCAAGTAACAGCAGGAGTTCAAAGGTGTACGAAGAGTTGACCTGTTGCGTCGCTGTGAAATGTCCCCTTTTCACTCCCTCCCCCGCGTTGTACAGCAGCTAGGCACGAATGGCTTGATAGGGAAATATTCTAAGGGGGATCCCAGCCAAGGTAGAGAGTGTACGCTTGCGATGCTCCCGGGCATCTCGCTGTTCAATACGAGACATTGAACCATCACACCAGTTAGCCCCCTCAAGAAATAGACGGGAAGTGGATCTATTCGGTGACGCGAATCGAACCTACTTTTGTCAAGGCAGACGCCCCTTTACTGGTGCAGGGGATAGAGTGACAGCGCGAATTCCGCATTGTCACACTGAGTATAGGGCTAGGAATCGCTAATGCACCGGATCTCAATGTCTCCCTGCCGCTCTCTATGCTTTCAGCTCAGAAGCTGGAATACTCTGCAGTGAATGGTCAAGGCCGCAGGTGCGACGACAGGAATATGTGGGTTGAGGGATCCGGAATGGAAAGCTGCATCAGAGTTGACATTAACAAGCCACCCATGAGGCGGTAAGCCCAGGCTCTCCTTGTACCCCGATGATGGCGGCGGGGGAGGGGACGGGGCCGGCGGGGTGAGCTGGCGACGTTGAATGGATTAACAATTCGCTAACTCCGCCTATACTCTCCCAGCGAAGGGCCGGCACGGCCTAGTCAGTTCGGCCTTCCGCAATTTACACTTTGCTGGATACATGTATACTATGGAGACTTGAGTACCGAGGTATGAGCATCGGAACAGCCATCACTGTGCCTTTGGCGATTTAAGATTCCAATGGTACATACACTTTTCATTAGATATCAAATAGAATAAGCTTTGGCGTGGGGCTGCTTACAATGGTTCTCGCTATCTGAGCCCAGCTTGCCGTTGCCACCAGCCTGAATCAGCGCGAGGTGCCCCATCCCGTAGGCTCGGTAAGGATCCAAGATGCCGTGGCACCGCACCGAACCCCCAGTTCAGGGTGGTCAAGAAAGCTAACATAACGGCGTCGCAACATAGTGAAGTGCTTATGCTTAGCAGCGATGCCAGCATCACAACCACAGTGAAAATGCGCCTCTGATTATCTCTTTTTCCCCAAAGTAGCTACGCCCTAGAAATCGGTTTGGGGTGGGACATTGGGGGCGGGAACGAGCTAAAGCGCTAGATCCGCCTTCCGGACACAGTCTCGTCTGTCGCTCCCCAAAGGCTCCACAAGCCGGGAGTGAACGTTGATGTGGACAGACGAGGTGGTGGAACCATGGCCTTGGGGTTACAATAACAACATTGAAGAGCAAGCCGGGTAGGGGCAGCTTGACAATTCTCTGGGTCTTTGAAAGGAGGGTTTGACATATTATCAAAGGTCCCGCCCGCCTATGCTGCCAACCTGCTCGTATTAGCTGCTGGGTTGCGTAAGACATGTGGGAATTCTGATCGGATCCCCTCATTGCTCCAAGGCAGCTTAGCGGGAGGCCGAGAAAATGGTTACGCGCGTGTTGCTCACCGCTAGCCCACGTTGCGATATATAGCGAGATATTGGTCTTGCCGAAGCCACCCTCGACAACTGGTAGCCAACGAGTTCCGATGCCATTGGGCCAACCAAGACCACCAGAGCAGAAAAACCGATTCGCCCTCAAATTTCAGTCGGGACAGATCGGCCAAATCGGAAGGGGAAAACCACGCAGGATCAAGCGATAGAGCTTTGTCTGCCTTGTCATCATCGGTTAATTGATGCTGGATGAGAACTCGCTCTGCCCACACTCGTGGAGGGGTAAACAACTAGGCCTCAGTAACATCAAAATGGTATGCTTACGCTTTAAATGTGCCGAATACCTATCGAGATTTGGCGTCTTGTTTCCTCTTTCACTGTCGTCTCCTCGGTTCTTTGATCCATCCGGCTGGAAACTCCAACCTCCAAAAAGACGACTTCGAGCCCCATCGGCCAGAATACACTATGAATTGACGGCTTCTGCAGCGGGACCGGAGCAGGGAGGTACACCTCAGGACATCACTTCCCAATGTAATGTAGCTCCACTCTCAAGCCAGGAAAGTGGTATCAACGATGGATGCTTGTTCAAGGGCGACAAATGGTGGAAAGCATGAAAAAGGGCCACTGTCGTGAGGAGCCATGATAATAATCCATGCTCGGATTCAAGTACTCTTTCAATAAAAGTGGAGTAGTCTAGGATTGTGATTTTACATCAAGAAGACGCCAGGAACAAGTCGGCTCGCTGCTCATTGGGCCCCTGCGACTTGAATTGATTTCATTCCTGTTGAGTTTGCTCCATCGAAGTGATGGTGTTTACCTGCCGTTTCATGAAAGTAAGTTTTCGCGGATTCATTAGTCCTCACAGCCGCCAGCTTTAGAAGGGGCCTAGAAGCTAGAGATGCGAGATGCAGGCTACAAGCTACACTCAATTGATAGTAGATGCGACTGGCTTCGAAGTGGGCTGTTTTGACAAGGGGTGCGGTGTGCATTTCACATGCATGTTCCGTGCACGCCATGTGCTTGAGGACCTGCCTTTTCAACAGGCGTGCGGCAAGTTGGCCGGAGAAATATTTGACTCATTGGGCGGACCCTATGGAAGGGGAAAGGAACCGACCTTCCGCGTAATAAATTCGCAAAACACGGCGCCCACTGGAGGAGCCCCGTCCTCAACTTGCGGATGATTTGAAAGAAAACATATTAGAGGCGTGACGTGGAGATACTTGTACTTCCTGCTGCCTCCACCCTGAACGAAACAACCTATGGAATCCACCTCGAATTTTCCTCAAGTAGCAAATCTCAGTCGATCTCAGTGTGAGATACTCGGTGGCTCTGGTTGATGATAAGAGTGACGTTGGATGTACTCTATACACCAATGTTGGACTACTTCATCCTTTCCGCCCTGTCCAGGGGAACTAGAGATATTTGCTGAGTTGGCTAGTATCAATCCAAGCCTGTTCATTACCGTTCCTTCCCGCTTTAGGCAGAGACCCAGCTCTCTCCACATACTCAAGTTGCATCGCCCGGGCCGGAGAGGATCTCTGAGTTGTTCAACCACCTCACCTGTGAATACCATAGCCGTAAAGTAGTCAAGGAAAGATTGTTCTGACAAGTTGAGGAGATATATTTGAGGTCCAGCCAAAGTTGTGCATCACGCACTTGTTTCCCTCACGTCGATTCCTTCAATATTCCTGTCTAACGGGCGAATTCGTTCTCATTTCGTATTATCTTACTAACACATCGGTCTAACGCACCTTGCGCACCTACCAAGGTCGATGATAATAACTAGATCCCCAAAAGTACCAGCCCAAAGTACAAGTAGCCAGCAAGCGCAGTTGAAGGAGCTTGAGGGGGAAGGTCTAATCAAGATAGGTACGCGAGGCCAGGTACCTTGGCTGGGATGTAGCTTCCGTTCCCTCCTTTGCTCTTTCTCATTATTTATGGGGTCGGTCGACTGATACGTTGTCGTGCCTGCCTAAAAACAAATAGAAAGACAGAAACAGAAGGAAGCAACGGCGTCCTGGACGAAAAGAATGTATTGATACGGTTCGAGCTCTGCCGGGGAGAATCGGCTCACACCACCCCGGGTGATTCTTCGCATCTCCAAATTTACTGTTTGCTGCCGAGGCGATGTGCGCCGGTTACTTGCTCCGCTGCCTGTGAGGCCATTCCGCCGAGACAAGCGGCATCCGTGCTTGCTCCAGACCAGACTTTTCGCGGTTTTGGACTTGGTGTACTAGGGTGCCAGGCGTGAGAAGAACGTCTGATGTTTGCACTCAACGGGATCCAGCCCGATTGAGCATCTCACTTCCACCCGTGTCTTAATTACGGCAATATCGCAGCCCTTCGTAACAATTTCCCTTATATATCCCGTACACTAAGAGCAGAATGGTTTACGATGGCACGGCTGGCTGGCTGGCTGGCTGGTTGGAACTCTGGAAGTCTCCGCGGTACAGCCTGGAGTAAGTCGCTCGTCCTCACTCCATGCCCAAGGAATGGATCCCTGCCCTATGTATCGGATATTGTTTCTGTCGCTGGGGGCGATGTTGTCCATCTCTCGATTTCTGTTTGCGCAAAGCGACTATCATCGAGGGTGCAAATGTGCGCGCGCAGGTCCACCACAAGAGGGAGGGTGCTCTTCAGACTCCCCACCATTCAACATGACATCTCCACAGGCGGCTTAATTCGCGCAAGTTGCCTAGCGGGCATGTATCAGGTTCGACTCCGCTGATGCTTCCAACTCTATCTTTTAATAGGCAGGAAAAGCATATCCACTTTTGAAAGGTTTTTTTCCTTCTATTTTTCCTTCTCAGGTTTCCATTTCCATTTCCAGAGTAATTTTCTTTTTCCGGCTCTCATCTTATTATTGCGAATACTACGGAAAGGCGGCCTCGGAACACTGGCCGAGCAAAGGCTGCAAGCGCAAGACGACGGAGGAAACAAGACGAGGTGCATACTACATTCCCAATACATTGATATCTTGTCCAGATTTCTGTGACTCCAGGCTTCGACATTCGGTCCCTCTTGGTTAGTCTCGGCACCACACCGCCAGGAAAGGATCTTGAGTAAGTTTCGCGCTTCCTTTCCCTTCGTCCCCTCCCCCTCGGCGCTCGCTCCGCGCCCACCTCAACCACCCTGGCCTGGTCTGGTTTGTTGGAGCTGCATTTACAGCTCGCCATCTTCCAAGGCCATTATCCCATTCCCAACCGACTACGCGCCCACCCCAATGCGCGACTTGACACCATCGTTTTGACATCCCTCACTTCCTCCCTCCATCCCTAGTCACCGGTCACAATACCACATCAGACTTGGCTTGGGCTGACAAGAGACCTCTAGCCCCGTACCTGTCGGTTTCTTTTTTGTCCTCTTTTGGCGTGGTACCAAGTTCACGACACTTTTGATTCTCTCCCGTTCGCACTCCCTTGCATTCACCCCTCCGGGCTCTGTTCCCGACACACCCTCCCCTCTCTGGTATCACCCGTGTGGGAAAATACAACAAAGAGGATAAAAAAATTCTTTAGTTAAGATACAACCACCTTTCCTCTCAGCCCTCTTTTGAACCCGTTCCTGGCCTTCTTTTTCCTTCTCTCTTCTCTCCTTTTCTACCAACATGCAGTCTCCGGAAGAGGTCAAGGCTGCTTCTTCTCAAACCGGTGCATCCTCCGCCGCTCAGCCAGTCTTGAACCCCCTCGCTGCCCACCCGGTTGACGCCAATCCGGCTGCCACCGCCCAAGATGCCTCGCGAGGACAGTCCGCCTCCGCCTCCGCCGCCTCCGCCGAACTCGCCAGTGCAAAGATAACTCTCAAGTCGGCTTTGCGCCACTTCATGGACTTCCCTATCAAGGGAATCGACTTTGTCGACATTATGCCGCTTTTCGTGGACCCCGTCGTCCACCGCACCTTGCACACCGCGCTTGACCTGCAGGTTCAGGAAAGCTTTACGTCCAAGCCCGATATCGTCGTGGGCCTGGATGCCCGAGGTTTCCTTTTCGGTCCCGGTCTCGCCCTTCGCCTTGGCGTCAGCTTTGCCCCGGTCCGAAAGAAGGGCAAGCTCCCCGGCCCGTGCGTAACCGCCGCGTACGAGAAGGAGTATGGCACGGATTTCTTCCAGATGCAATCTGATGCGATTAAGCCTGGCCAAAAGGTCTTGATTGTCGATGACATTATTGCGACTGGTGAGTGGCACTATGGATAGCGACCGCTTGTCCTCAAGCTTTCTTCCTCCCCCCCGCCTCCCGTTCACTTCTCAGCTTGTTGGCCGTAAACTAACGTGTGTGTTTGCGCGTGTAAAGGTGGTTCTGCGGCCGCTGCGGCCGACCTTGTAAAGCAGATGCAAGGTGAAGTAATCGGTTACTTGTTCCTGCTTCAGATTGAGGGTTTGAACGGCAGGGAGAAGCTCGGCAATATTCCCTCTCACATCATGCTGGAGGGTGCGTAGTCATACCAAAGCCTTGATACGCAACATCTTAATATGGGGGTTGTGGCGGCCACGCAATCTTGTAACCGGATACCAGGAGCAAGACAGCACTGCTTCCCGGATTGCCTTTTGTCCCGCGATCCATGTCTCATCAACTACACTACGAGCGATTTGCAACCGGCCCCCTATATCTCGGTCCCGGGTCCTGGAAAAGGATACGTTAGACATAATACGTTGGTGGCTGAAGCCGAAAATATCTCAACAGGTGGTTGTAAGTGATGCGTGGCCCAATCAAAAGGGCACCATCGTAATGGCGTCGAAGGCTCGTTACACTTCAAATTAGTGCCTGCATTTTGTTCTGCATTTTTCCTTTTTCCTCATGGTGTCTTTAAGCTCTCCACATTTCGCGACGTCTTCTTTATTTACGCCTTGTTCTTTTTTTTTCCTTCTCACTTTTAGCATCTCCTTGGTAGTGATAGATTCATTTAGGTGTTTTCACGAAATCGAGGACCTTGAGAAAAGCGGTCCCGTATTGAAAATCGAAATAGTCAAACAAACAGTGCGTGCAGTAGAGGACCTACCTACTTGTGCCTTGTAATCAAACCAAAAGATGTGAAAATGGGTATTCCTTGGATAGGGACGAAGGGCCGGAACGTTCAGGAGATTTATGAATGGTAGCTATGCAAACATCCATTGCCATCATTTCTAATTCTTTGCTTTATAGATCCGTATCCCGTTCTCCTTTTATTTCGGCTGCTCTCTTTTGTTTCCCGACCATGGCCTCCTGTTTTGGCCCCTAGCAGGGCATCAATGCGCCGGCCTTAATGGATGTTTCGTTGATATGAACACCGTAGCTGCCGTGATGCGGCAACACATAATTTATACCGAGGTACTCGAAGAGTGAAACCTCTCCTAAGCTATATAGACCGCTAAGCTGTACAGACCGCCCATGGCACTAGAGAAAGAGAGAAAAGGGAAAAGCATATGCCGTATGTACATTTGGATTGGTATGAGGTTTACAAAAAAAACCCCCAAAATAAAAAAGACGTGATAATCATTTCGTCAAACGTGGCCATAGGTAGACATCTATATTCTTCAAGCCACGTGCGGGAGGGGAAGTTGGGACGTCCCGTAGATGGTAGGCTTCGTTAGTGCTGCGCTGCTGGGAGGGAGACCCAGCAAAAGATTCACCGCCTACCGCACCCGTAGGTTCGCGATACGCGTACCTCTCGACTGGACATGGTACAGCCTACGGATACCGATGCTGGTGGCCTCGGCGAATTTCTCGTAGCCACCCGGCGGGGTGCGCACGAGGACGAGAGGGATGGGGTTATACCGAGGGAGGCCGGAGGAGGTGAACTGCATGTGCTCGAGGTTCGGGCTGACGAGGCCGTCCTCGCTAGGGTCCCCTTCGTCATCCACGACGACGACGAGGGCGAGGGAGGAGGCGGAGGGGTAAAAGTTTGGTATGCTGGACAGCTTCTCGCTAAACGTGCAGGCGCCGCGGCGGACCACGATGACCTGGTGGCTGCGCGGGGCGTCGAGGGGCAAGGGTTCGCAGGCTTGGTCGGTCATGTAGATGGAGGTCCAGGGCAGGTGGATCTCGGATTCGGGATCGGCGGAGGAGACGTACTTGGCGAGCGGGGCGTCCGGGACCAGTTGGGCTCCCTTGCCGACGGGCGTGGCGGCGAAGAAGGAGTCGATGCTTTCGTGGACGAGGTCGAGGTTGTCCAGGTCTACGTCTAGGTCGAGGCCGAGGTCGTACATGTCCTCGTCTTCGTTGTCGTCGCGGAAGGCGGCGGCGGCGGCAGCCGCAGCAGCAGCAGCGGAGGCCCTGCCGACTTCCGGGACGGGGGTCCTGGTGGCTTGGAAGCGCGGGAATACAAGGCTCACGCGGTCCTTGACCGTGCGCATGGCGGCCTTGTACGCGGAGACAAAGGAGTTGGGCCCGCCCTTGACCGCCTCCGGCGTAGGTCAAAGGGATCGTGGGAGAGGATGAGCTCGACGGCCGACTGGTCGCGCACGCGGTGGAAGAGCGGGTCGGTCATGTCGGAGATGATGTCGGCGTCGATGATGGCGCTCTCGTCGCGGCCGAGGGGCACGTTGTTGACGGAAACGATGCGCCAGATGGAGGACAGGCCGTAAGAGTCAGTCTCGAGGACCATTTGCAGCTTGAGATCGTCCAGGGACGCGATGAAGAGGCCCTCGTCGGGCATCTTGAGGACCGGCTGGGGCCACTGCGGAGTTTCGGAGCGGCCCGAGGCGCGGCGGGGAACTGGAGGGTGAGCTGGCGACCCTCGGGGAGGCGGTGGCAGGAGCCGTTGGTGGGTATATAGGTGGGAGGGAGGGTCCACGGGAAGTAGGTGTAGTTGGACTTGGGGCGCACGAGGGCGATGGGACCGGCGTCGGTCTCTTCGACGCCGACATGTTCCACCTCGCCGTGGATGTTGGGTGTCGCGTGCAGGCCCGTGATGCCGGCGGCGTGGTATAGATCCGTGCGGGCGGCGACTGCTGATCCCGTTAGCGGCGCTAGGGCTGGGCTGACGGGGCATTCGTTGGTATATTCGGGGTCGAAGTAGGGGCGGCTGGGGCGGACGGGTTCCTGGGCTTGGCACGCCCGGCGGAGGAGCGGGAGCTGCCCGTCTTCTCGCGGGGAATGAGGAGCGGGTGGCCCTCGGTGGAGAAGACAAAGGGGGCGTCGAGCTTGTTGAGTACGTGGTCGGGGTCGAAGAGGAGGTACAGGTACTTGGTCGTTTCGCCGAGGAAGAAGCTCTCCATGCGGTCCGACTTCTCGCCGGTGCGGACGTCTTGGAGACCGGCCCAGCCGCAGTCGGTGCGGCACCGGGCGGTGACGTCCTTTAGGACCATTTCGCCCACGTAGAGGTACCAGGGGTCCTGGGTAGCTCGGTACAGGTGGTAGGTCGACTCAATGAACTCGGGCCGGCCGGGCCACCAGCCTAGGTTCGACTCGACTTGGCCGTCGCGGAGGGACCACCGCTCGGGCAAGGCGCGGAAGCGGGTCCAGAGGGCGGCGTAGAGCAGGTGGGCCTCGACGGCTTCCTCGAGCTCGCCGGCGAGGGTGAGGAGACCGGGGTAGAAGGCGCTCAGGCTGTCGATCCAGAGGGAGGCGACGGCGCCGGTCTGGTAGTTGCCGTTCATGTAGCTGGGGTGGTGGAAGTCGTCGTTGGGGTTCTGCCAGCTGTTATACAGGTGGCGCTTGATCGCGGCGTGGGCCTGGTGCCACGTCTTGAGGAAGGCGTCCGAGGAGTGCTCTTCGGGGTGATGGGCCGCTGGATGAGGTTGGGGTCGAGCCACTGGGGCTTGTACTCGTTGCGGCGGGTAAAGGACACGGCGGTCTCGTTGGGGGTGTCGAGGCCGGAAAGCAGGATGTGGGCCTTCATGGCGTACTCGAAGAAGCTGTCGATGCCGGCGCCGATGCCAGAAGCGGTGCTGATCCAGGTGGCGCGCTCGGCGTCGATGCCGCCTCCAATGAGATCGAGCGGGCTCCGCTCTTCCCAAATGGCCCAAAACGCACGCTTGGCGACTTCCTCGAAACGGGGGTCGCCGGATAGCCTACTCAGAACCGTGAATTCGAGAACGAGCGTGCCCGCGCCGGCGCTGCAGGTCTCGGTGATGTCTCTCCCGTAGGTGCCCCGGGCCGCAGCGGATTGGTAGTTGAGGGGAGTTTGGGTAAAAGGGATGCCGTCGCGGAGGTTCACGCGGGGGTATGGTATGCCCGTGTTGGTGTAAAAGGCCGGAAGGAGGCGCTGGGCGAGGTCTAGGGCGAGCCGCAGCAATTGGCCGTCGTAGACAAACCCGCCGGGCCATTCGATGGGCGGCGTCTCGAGACGATTGGGGTTGCTCCAGCCGGGGGCGGCGCCGGCTCGTATCCCGGGATGGGCAGGTCGCCATTGGCGAAGAGGTGGGCGCTCAGGAGCCCGCCGACGCCGCGAATGACCGTTTCGAACACCTGGACCTTGCTGTCTAGGTCGAAGCCCTTGGATCGAGCACCGTGGCCGGAGAAGCCGCGACGGCCGTCGCCGTAGAGCTTCACAATCTCCGATACGCCGCTCTGGAAGTCTTCGAGGGCCGGTCGGCCGGTATAAGGATCTTCTTCGGGCCCGCCAGCGAGGATGGCGAGGGTAGAGAGGCTGTCGATCAAGGTGAGGGAGTAGTTCCCCAGGACATCGTTCAGGCCAATGTTGGCGGGGTTCTCTCGATCGCGGGTGAGTGGGGCGCAAGTGACTGGTCGCAGCTATCAAGATGAAAAGGGACAAGACATTAGCAATTAGGCACGGATATTCCTAGAGATGGAAAGGGGCCGAAGCTAAAGAGCTAGCTATGTCAAAAGGTTGGGGGCGGCGAACTTCATCTTCGGGGAAGGCATGTTCCATGTAGTTATCGAAGCCGTGTCGGAACATGCGAACAGTCTCTTGGCGCAGCTGCTGCATGTAACCCGGGCCCATGGCCATTGAGAGCCACGGGCCCAGGACCAGAGCTATCAGGCAAAAGGTGAGGTGGCGGGAAGCCATGGCGGATGCTGGACAAGGTCAAAGGGGAAGGACTCGGCCGGGGGTGGCCCAAGGGATTACACCGAGGGCAAAGGGTCGGCCAGAAGAGTAACGTGGTCGGAGGGAGAGGGGTGGCTCCCGCATATGGGAGCTATAAATAAGCAGTAGTCTGAATCGTCATCTCGACCGCCGACCCAACAAGAACCAACAAAAAGAGCGTTTGGGGCACAAAGGGTGAGCTGAGCGTATTCGAGAAAAGTTGTGGTGTCGCGTGTGGCCCTCGTGTCTGATTGATGGAAGGGAGAGCGAAGCAAGCCGGGCCCATTCGTCGCAAAGTGTCCAGAATCACAAAATGGGGCTTGAACGCAGCTTCGAATAGCGGGAACCTTGATCTGACCAGCATCGGGCGATACTATTGGCTCGTGCACGTGCAAGGTTCATGGCATGGGCAAATAGGCTTTGTGCTTTGGTGGGGACGCCACAGCCATGCGTTGACCATGCACTCGACATGTGTGGCTGGGGCAGGGGTCCTGGACGGCGTCTTGATAATCCGTTGTTCGTGATCATATTAGCCGGCCTCACTACGCTACAGTTTATTCACGTCCGGAATGGTTGTTTTTTCTTCTCTCGTCTTGGCAGAATTGGACTTATCTTGCTTCTTTGTTTGCCCTTCAAGAAACTCAAGCTCACCTCAAAATGCTAAAAGCCGGGCTTGGATATTGACTTAATACCCCCTCTTCACAAAGCACACAAGAATTGACCCGGGCCACATCCGACAGTCTACATTTCTTGGCCAAGAAAGCCACGCGCTTTACCCACTGCCGTCCCTTGGCGAGCATCGTTGATCTTCTTGAGGGGATTGCGTATACCTTGCCAAATTTTCGGCACTCAATGTTGGTCTTAGGATTGCGTCTGGACAAGGTTGAGCCAACACATTGAATCTTGCAAAGCCCATGGGGACAACTCTACACGTATGGTTCGGTAGGGGTTTCGGCTTTTTGCGTGATGATATGAGCTCCCTAAGATTGAGGCTCTTCAGGCTCCATTACTTTAAGTATGGAATGGCTATAGAACTGGAGGCTCTGGTTCTGGTCATTTGTTCTACTGTGCGAGGTGTCCCCAGTTACTGGGTCTTTGACGACGAGCGTCTCTTTCACTATGAGACTCGACCTCTACTGTAAAGAACAAGGGCTTGGGTGGAGTCTAGGGTGCATCAAAATATTCTTGATTGGCACTTTTCTGTTCCAAACTGACTTACTTAAGAGGTTCCTTAAACAGAAGTTACAGTCGTCGAGAATGAACTTTGAGCGATGGGCTTGTCCCTGCGCTGGCCAAGGAGAGATTGAGACATCCACAAGGTCCGAGTGTGTGTACATCAGTCTATAAACATCGGTATCCATTCGGAAACTTGTGCTTTGCGGAGAGAATATCAATATTGATCCATTGATCCATCCATTAGATGTATCAGCGGGGCTGGGGCATCTCTCCCAACAGACCGTTCCTACCTGTCGCGGGTGTTAGTGGGCCTGGGCGACATGCCAAACGACGGGCACAACGGGGAAGCATGCTCGAAAATCTCCGAACGAGACCCGCAAACAACCAGATTGTACGTTCTCGCATCGCTGCGAATCGTTTCGTTGATCTCCTCGTAGATAGTATTTTCTAATCTCGAAATGAAAATATACAAAAGAAGAAAAAATATTTCGGGCTACGAATCTCAAATCAAAAACGAAAAGGAAGAAAGAGAAATATCGTAAAAGAATTTTCCAACATTACTGCAAGTCAACTCTATCGTATCCGTCTCTTCTGCACAATCAATCTCTGATTTTCTTCTTCCGAGCCAGCAGCGCCAACCCGCGGGGAGCCCCGGCCAAGATCGACCCCATATACCCGGAATATAATTAAATTAACACAAGACTTGCTACTCACTCCAGAGCCCCATTTTCAACACTGATACACCAGCGCATTGGCTCTCTCATGTTATTGCCACGACCTATATCAGACCTATATCACATCTTCTAAAGCCTTCTTCTTGGACTCATCACCGTTTCCATCTGCCCTAGCCTCAGACTGATCCGGGACAATGAGTCGGCAAATCTTGAGAACCCACCTGGCCCACCCCCACGGGCCTTGGCTCGTAAGAATAATTGATGGTGCCCAGAAAAAAATAAAGCGAGGGGAGTCTAGATTATGAGGGTTAAACCTGATGCATGGGAGGGAGGACAAAGCAGACGTCTTGGGTAGCCATGAGGCAACTAGGAACGTATAAAGCCGGCTCTCCTGGCCAAGGGCGCGGCCTACGGCAACCCTGTCTGCTCTCCTTTCGCTGCCATCTCCCCTATAAACCGCCTGCCTACCCCGGATTTCGGTCTCCGTCGCACGTAGTTCACCCACCCCATCACTTGCGCTTACACACAAGCGGGCACCAACATGCAACTCCCCGTGGTCGCCGCCGCCCTCCTCGGGCTCGCCCAGCAGGCCCGTGGCCAGGCCATGATGCGCTTCGGCTGCTCGCAGCTCGTCGTCGAGCGCACCGACCCCCTCGTCAACCCTGGCCAGGTGTACACGCCCCACGTCCACCAGATCGTGGGAGGCAACTCGTTCAACGTGTCCATGGACCCGGCCGACCATGACCCGGCCGCGCTGTCCACCTGCACCACTTGCACGTACTCTCAGGACATGTCCAACTACTGGACCGCCGTGCTTTACTACAAGGCTCGCAACGGCACCTTTAAGCGCGTGGCCCAAGAAGCCAACATGGGTCTGATTCAGAATGGGGGCATTACCGTCTACTACATTCCCCCTATGATGGCAGGACCACCGTCACGGCGTTCCCCAAGGTATGACTATCCCTATACTATAGGCCGATACCAACAAACGTTGGGAGAGGTATTTTCGTCGCGATTTCACTCCAAACACCTGACTAACAAGAGGGTCGGAACGTAGGGCTTCCGCATGATTGCCGGTGACCCGGGCCAAGAAGGCTCCGAGGGCATGCAACCCGGCATCTGCCACCGATGCTTCGGCAGGAACCAGCAGCCCTTCGGCGGCGCCCCGTGCACCGGAGCCGACACGGCGGCTCTTCCCAAGGAGATGTGCCTGGGCGGCATCCGAACCACCGTCACCTTCCCTACCTGCTGGGACGGCAAGAACACGGACAGCGCCGACCACAAGTCCCACATCGCTTATCCCACTCCGGCTTTCGAGGCCAACGGCCAGTGCCCCGAATCTCACCCCATCAAGCTGCCCCAGGTCATGTACGAGATTATGTGGGATACCAAGCCCTACAACGACCCTGAGCTCTGGCCCGAGGACGGCTCGCAGCCTTTCGTTTACAGCTTCGGCGACAAGTAAGTTTTCGCTTTGTTTGGATTTTGTGTCTCACTCTGCCTCTGACCTATGGCATTTCTAACCCCTCCTTGTAGGCTCGGCTACGGTCAACACGGCGACTACCTCTTTGGCTGGAAGGAGGACTCCCTTCAAAAGGCGCTCGATGCCCGGTGCAACCTCGACAGGTGCGCTAGCCTCGATTACCAGACCCCCAGGAAGCCATGCAGTGCAATGTCCCCCAGACGGCTACCGAGGAGGTCGACGGCTGGCTCAGCGCTCTTCCTGGAAACTGGCCCAACGCCTAAGATTAGGCACGGAAAGCCCGGGATATATCTCCTGTATGAGCTGAACGCCTCCTTTGGACTATAAAGACCATACGTATTGAAGCCCTAGCTATACTGGTAGTTGCTCATATATAAAAGAATACTTTATTGATTGGACAGAAAAATGGGAGAATCACTTTTGAACACGTCATCTTTGCAAATAAGTCGTAGAATTCGTCTCAGCTAAACATTAAACCCTAGTACCAGGCCACGGTACGCCCCGTCTGATGAGACTCCCTCGCCAGTTCAATCACCCGCAAACCGTCCCTCGCGAGCTCTGGCTTGATCCGGGGCTCGCACTTGCCGTTGATAGCATCCGCCACGTTCCGGTAGTAGTCCCTATACGAGCCATCGAGGCTGGGATACTGTCCGATGTAGAGCTTGCTCGCCTCGTCGTACTTCTGGGAGGCGGCGTCAATCTCGCTCTTGGTGGAGAGCGTGCCCCAGATGCTCGGGTCCTCCTTGCCAAAGTTCGGGTCGTCCGCCGGCTGGCCGAGCTGGCCAATGGCTCTCGCTTCCTGGGGATCGTAACCGTACTAAAGATGCGCGAAAACAAAACACTGTTAGCCACAAGAATATCTCTTCTGTGCCTTCCTTTCCTAGCTGGCTCCGAGTAGAGAGTGCCTGCAGGTGTTAGGTTTCCTGAAAACTTACCTTGATGTAGCTTCCCTCGGTACCTCTAACAAAGTACTTGAGCTGCTCCTTGAGGGGGTGACGATGGCCGTCTTCACCGTGACAGTCAAGTCCTTTTGCGCGCCGTCGTACTGAAGGAAAATGGTGAACGTGTCGTCGATCTCGCTGTCCACGCCCCGGACGGCGCGGAAGAACCCCGTGACGGACGCGGGGCGGCCGAAGAGCGCGAGGGCCTGGTCCAGCGTGTGGGTGCCAAGGCCAAAAGCCATGCCGTCGCCCGGGGCGTACTCTTTACGGTTCCAGTGGTGCAGCCAGCCGGGATCGCGGAAATCATAGTGGATCACGGCGTCCTTGATGTCGCCGAGAGCATTGAGGGAGATGAGCTTTTCTAGGGTACGGAAGTCGCTGTCGTACCTTCGGTCTATGGAACAAAAGCAGAGTGGAAAACGGGATCCACGGCCTCCATGTGAGCGTTGGGTCCTTGGGAGTGGGGAAAAGTAGGAAGGAAAGGAGAGGGTGAAGGGTGAAACTGACTCTGGAATACGGTCAGGACCTTGCCCTTTTCCTTGGCGAGCTGGATGAGCTCGTCCGCCTTGGCGCTTGTCTTGAGGAACGGCTTTTCGACAACAACTATGGCTTATGAGTTAGCAACGCCCAAGCTGCATCTTCTCTTCCTTTTTCTCCTGCAGGAATCGTACCGTGCTTTCCGGCGTTTAGTGCCGCCTCGACAAACTGGTCGTGCTCGTGCGTGCAGACGATGACGAGGTCAATCGCGGCATCCGCGAAGAAGTCGTCGGCCGTCCGGTAGTGCTTCGCCTCGGGGAAGTCCACCGTGCAGTGGCCCATCCTCAGCTCGACACCGGGGTTCTCCGAGGGTGGCGCCGCGCGCTGGAGGAAGGCGTATACTTGGAGCTCTGGGTTGGGCAGGATGTATGGCAGGTGGAAGCATTTTGTGGAGAAGCCGTAGCCTACGATTCCGACCTTGATGGGCGCCATGTCGTTCTTGGCTGTGTTCGTCTTGAGCTTTCTACTCTCTCTTTTTTTCTCTCTTTTGGTGACCACAAAGTTGATTTATGTAGCCCTTTTTACAAAGCTTTTTCTTTTTCTGAAATACGTTGACGAGCTTAGAACGGGGAAAGAGAGTCGGGCGCGTGGGATAGAAATGTAAAGAGGGGCATGAGAGGAGGGTATAAGTAATGGTTTCGGGGAGAAGCTACGATCTGCGCCGGCCCGCTTTAGCCGGAGTACATGAATTAGTCAAGGCGGGCGGCCGTCGAACTGCTCGAGGTCGAGACGAGTAGTAGATCTCGTCGCCCGCTCGCTTGTTTGAAGGAGTGCGGGGGCGGGGGTTTCTTCGTCAAGGGCGTACATGTAGGCATTGGCTGTTGTTCTCCTTTATTTCCAGACCTTCTTTTTCCCACGTTATCTGCCCCGAGATTCCGCGGATACGGGGTTTCCTCTTTCCTTTTCTGTCCTCATCACCGAGTCTCGAGGAAACGCCTTGCTCTTCTTGTCCTTCTTGTCCCCTCTCTCGGCCATCCAAGGGGTCGGAACACTGGCTAAACAGCGGTTCTTCTATTTAGCTCCGGGTTCCGGGGCCCCACGACGTGGGATTTCGGTGGAGGTGTCGTTGTGTGATTCGTCCCACGCTGCCCCATTCCGGATGCGAAAGCAAGCTACCCCTCGCCTGTCGAGTATCAAAACTTCAAGTTTAGCTTCGTTTGGCCCTGAAATTCATCCAGGGATGGACCGTACCTCCTCCCTTTGAAAGCGCTAATCCCTTGCATTGAAAGATCTGCCGGAAAATTGCCGCCATCAATGCTTGGCTAGACCCCGACCCCGTGTGGAGGGCGACGGGGCGGATCCCTGTTAGTTCTCCCAAGAGGATCTATTCTTGGGGAGTCCTCGGGGTTGAGACTTTTGTTTCTTATGTCGGGGAGAAGGTGAAGCTTTGTTGATATGAGAGAAGAGGGCCACCAACGTTGAAAAGTCTGTCGATATGGAGTTGGAGTCTGAGTTAACGGCGAGCTCTCGCTGTTTGGAATTCTTTCAACGTATCAGCTTCCGAAACACCATACTCCATTTTTGCCTTCTCGGCGAACAACGTCTATCGGATAGACGATGGCTTAAAAGTAGCCAGATCCATCCATTGATGTCTGCTCCCTTGCGTCCCTCTCGAAGAAGGGTTCAAGTACCGTGTGTATTGGAGGGGCTAGAATTACCGCTTTGGGATATTCACCTTCCCCACCAATCTCGCGTGACTTTCCACTTGGCATGGAATGGAGGCATGAACTTATTTGGTTTATATCAATTACATGTTAATCAAAATGCTCTATATAGTGAGGAGAAGTGTTGGACTGCCCTCTGCACCAAAGTCGTGTTGACTACACCGTGGATCGACCCCAGATTGTGACCCGAGCGTTGACTTGGACAGCTTTTGGCCAATTCTATAAGTTCCCTCTGTCTAACCAACAAGCGTGTTCCTCCGACTCCTGTCTGGCCTTAGATCCTTTCTGCCTAGAATTGCCTCCAAAGCCTGTGTCAGGCCCTTCGCGTCGTATCTGCCCCCTTACCAGAACCCCCGAGGCTAGATTCCGACTAGGTCCGTATAGCCTAGTGGTTTCGATACTAAGGTTTTCGAACCGCTTCTTGTCGACAACGGGCGAAGAGGGGCCTTCGAGGTAAATCACGTGCGTGACGTAGAGGGAGTACTCGTCCTCGGAAGGAGGTGCTTTGCCACGGGAATATGAGCAAGCGCGCGCGATGGCGGCCACGAAGTCGAGGGCGGTGAAGGGGTCGGAGGAAGGACCAGTCTCGCGGTCGAGCGTGCCGTTGAGGATGAGCACCTTGCTCCGGATGGCGGGGTTGGTGGCGATGACGTCACCGACACCCTTGAGAACCAAGTTGGGGATGAGGGAGGTGAAGAGGGAGCCGATGCTGTAGACCACGCTGTCGCTCTGCTCCAGAGCCTGGACCACGCGGGGGTTGGCGGCGATACGGATCTCCTGGCCGTACGGGTTAATGTACCACACGCGCCCGATGCGGGCAGGGAGCTCCTCCTCCTGGTCCTTGGAGAAGCTGATGGCGGGTTTCCGGAGGGCCGGCAGCGTCCCCGGCAAGTTGGCGTCCTCGACCTTGTCGTGCTCCTCCGTGTCGCTCTGGCTCCGCAGCCAGGCCGGGTAGAGCGCGGCATTGGGGCTGGGGACGGCGGCCGTGGGGACGCTAGGGTGGGAAATGTCGTTTTGGCCCGTGATGACGTCCCCGTTGGCCAGCATGGCGGCGATGTGGTGGGCGAAATTGCTGTTGAGGGCCGGCAGGACCGTCACCTTGTCCGGCATGTTGCAGACGGAGCTGAAGAGGTGGATGGCGGCCTCGAAGCTGCCGGTGAAGAGCCGGGCCCCGTCAAAAAGAGGTTGCCGACGCTCGCGGCCGAGTAGTCGAAGCGGCTGCTCGGCCGCATGCGCTTGACGGCTTCTTGGTTGAAGCTGTTGAGAAAGGAGCGGATGAGCTCGCGCCGGGGGACGATATACCCTCCCACGACGGGTGCACGCCCTCTACGATGTCGGCCCACTCGGCCCGCGAGGCCTCGACCGACTTGGGCAGGCGGTGGTTGAAGAATTGGCGAATCGCTACCGTTTCATCGGACCCGTTCTCGGGGATGAGCCGGACGAGACGTGACCGCACGTCTCCGATGCCTGAGCGCCGCAGTCCCCCACCTCGTCAGCAACGACTCCTTTTGTGTGCTTTCTGCTCTAAGCTTTTGAATAAGCATGCATGCATGCAGAAAAACATACCTGGACCGCCAAATACACGAATCACCTCGCTCGTACTTCCACCATTATCGGAAATGGGAATCACATAGTTGAGCGTACACCGCTTTGCCTCGCGCACGTGCTCAAACACGTCGACGAGCGAGTTTGCCGCAGTGCCCCCGAGAAGACGACAATGTCGCCCCCAAACGGAAACGACTTGGAAAGACCTGGACTCTTGGTCGCATCTCCCAAACCTGGAGGCGGGGTTTGCGGCTGTGGTGGATCGCGAGACATGGTAGGCACGAGGGTTCCTTCTATCTTGTTCACTTCCAACAACTGGCTATGTCTTGGACTGCCCGAGGTCAACCGAGCCTCCTGTAGCAAGTCCTCAAGCCGGCCTTTTGTAGATGCCCCGGAGCGATGCGAGGAGATGGATTCCTAGTCGTCGAAACGTGGCCTGAAGGGGGTGCGTTGACGTGATGGGTCATCCCCTCCGCTCCTTGTTTCCAGGGGAAGGTATCCCCAAAGCAAGGTACCCGCACACACTCGGGTGAAATGTACGTAGTAGTAGGAATCAGGCAGCTCCGAAAATTCAAGAGGGAATCACGCCTCCCTTGGAAATATTCGGAAAAGGCCACAAAGCCTACGAAGCACAGCCTCAATTAGTGGTTTTTGCACACGTACACGTCAATGGTTAGATTGGAGTGTGACCCCTTTTTTGGGTTATGACACCTGATTACCCTAGGATTTCGTGTCCGGCAGCCGTGCCGAAGTGCCTTTACGATAAGAGGCAATAGCCCCTTTTCTTGTTTATATTCTTTCGCCTTTTTCGGCGTTTGTTTTCTTTCTTCCACCGGGCGCCTTGTAGCACTGCCGTTTGCGGAGGAGAGCGGCGTTGCAATTGGGAGGGCGGAGTTGGATATGGGAAGACGTCAATGGTTGTTTCAAGGTTCCGTGTAATGGATTCAATTGATCAATTGGGAAGCAATTCGGCTCCGGTCAATCTGAGCAATAGCGCACGCACAAGCCAATGGACTGATAGAGCCAAACTGTCGGGATTTATCCTACTGCCTGTCTTGTCTTGGAGCCCAGCTGAGCCCAGCTGCAACGTCGAGAGGGTTTGTGGATTGCCCAGTCAGTCCACTCGCACCTTCAGTTCTGACGTCAACTTGGATCCCCAAATCGGGCGATGCGCACGCCCGAGATATCGTGATGTTAGACGTCAGAGTGGACGAGTTTAAAACCTTGAAAAATTTCCACTCCACCTCCGGGAGTACCGGAACTCTTCGACCTGGAGATTCGGGAAAACAGAAACAAAAATGAAAACTAGCGGGAAGACATCGCGGAGAGTAAGTATGTTGCGTGAAGGTGAGGTAGGTCAAGCCTGGGCGCATTCTTCCCCCGCACTTAGCATGGCCTGTCACTGGCTGCGCCAGCTCTCGCGGAATTGTTGTGAACAAGAGGTTCCACAAATCTTGATCTTATCGAGCCCTTTGCCCTTTTCTCCTGATAAGATCGGGGGAGGGGGCGAGCGAAGGGCTTCTTTCAAGTCGTCATGGCTCACGCGCCAGCGAGATTTCTTTGCGCTGTCCAAAAATATATAGCATTTGCCCCCTCGATCAACATCCGTCTATCTTTAGTCGGTTTTTTTCTTTTTGCACGCCGCTTATTCCCCTTTTGAAACCTGTACTATTATTGATAATATCAACATAGAACCATTTTGTAACATTTACCGTCCCCAAGGCGAGAAGAAGGCGGCCTCCAGCGGGAATGCTAGCCTTTTCGATATGTCTCTTACATCGTTACCCGCCGAGATCGTCAAGAAAATAGCCGGCGAATGCTTGCTTGATGATATAACCTCTCTGGCACAATCGTGCCATCGACTGCGCGAAATTTGTCGCCAGACAGATATCTACATCCGTTCCTTTGCCAATCATGTAAAGAACCCCTCGTTTGATGTCCCCTCTGGTGTTTAAGAACAAAAAAAACCCCCAAAAAAAACGCTCCTTGCCGATGAAGTCCTGAAGGAAAGCTGACATGTGTATGTGCTTTTTTAACCCCCATCTATAGGTCGGACTACGAGGAGAAGGAGATCTGCATAAGCTCCGAGCTGCCATTTCGGAGCGAGGCCCGGACCTAGGCCACACCACGTGGCGTTGCTTCGCGGCGGCGGCCTCTTACTTGCCCCAGTTGAAGACCAAGCTGCTAGACACCATGGTGCCGTATGCGCTTGCTTTGAGCTCCGACGTCCCGCAAAACCTCGACTCGCGCCAGTTGGATAAGATCCAAGGCACCGTGGGCCTGTACAGCACCCTCGCCGTGATCGGCTGTACGATTGTCCCTCCTATGTTGATCCGGTCACACTTTCTTTTGCTTTTCTTCTTTTCTTTTCTACAGGTATTCTGACAGTAATGGCATCACACAGACAACTCGGCAATCGACGCCGCGTTTACCGAATCCATGGCCATCCTCGCCACCGAGGCCAATATCCTCCAATATCCCTACCCGCCGCACAACGCGCCCCTCGCGCACCTCTTTTCCACGCAAGTAGGCTTCTGCTTCGCCGCCGGCGCCCTGCTCCACGGCGTGCGCGCGAACCTCGACGAGCTGGCGTCCTGCGCCCTCAGCTGCCTCGACGACAACTCGGGCTTCGTGCCGACGGAGCACCGCACCTGGCAGGCCTATCAAGCAGCGGCCCTAACCTCCATCGGCGTCTTCGTGTGGATCGTGGACCGCGAAGACGACGGGTCCCGCCTCGCGACGCCCTCGCCGCGCAACATCCCCTTTCTCGACCGCGCTGTTGCTGCTGCCGCGCCGACTCCGCAGCGCCCCGCCGCTATCTACCCCTCCCGCGTGAGATGACGGGCGAGATCCCGCGGCTTACGCGGGACGGCGTCAACCTCGCGTTTTCCTCGCGCCATCGTGGAAGTTGTGGTACGAAGACTGCGTCCGGCGGTTCGTGCGGGACGTCACGGAGGGGCCTGGGAGGGCATCACGATGAATAGCACGCGCGCTAGCTACGTTCTGGGGCTCCGGCTCACGGACGTCGTCTTCAGCTCCCGGGCGACGACGGGGACGGCCACATCCGGCTAGAAGGTAGGGGCGCGAGCGACGCCGAGGGCCCCGTTGTGCTGGTGGGCGATATGGACAAGAGGACGGGCCAGTTCCGGCTCGTGCGGCAGCCGAGAGAGGCGTCGCCCGCCACGCTGCACTGGCTTCGCGGGGTGATGACGCCGCTCGGAATGGCCGGATACTGGGGGAGAAGGAGGAGGATGCGTTGAACGGGCTGGTGTGGTTATACAGGCGGGACTGGGTGCCGACTGAGAAGATTCAGCGGTGGGACTGAGCTGAAATCAGGGCGATGACATGGGGGAGGGCGAGGCAAGGGGTCTACACAGCTTACGTTTGCAACAGGGTTAGTAATGAGGCTGGACTTAAGCCAAGGGCGCCCGTTCAACTCATCGTGAGAAGTAAAAACCCCCAACAATAAAACGGCAAAAGAAATTTCCGGTCCGTTTTCGAGATGAGGGCGACGAGGGGGGCTCGGTGGATGCCGCCACCCCCAGAGTTCCGCACCTTGTGCTTTGCACTTTAAAGGACGTCTAAAGGGGTTTCCAGAGGACAGCCGAGGCCCCCTCGTCCTAGATGGTAGGTGCTCTCGTTATCAAGAACACAACACAGCAGGTTCTAGGGCCTTAACCACGCAACCCAGCTTTCGACGTTTTCTTTCTTCCCTTCACCCCACCGCCCCGTGCGCGTGTTCCCTGGCTTCGCTAGCTTGGGGCTTACCGGTTGCACCGGGCCCTGTCATCTGATTTCAGACAAGTCGCTAAATAGATCCGAAAAAACTCCTAAGCGTTGGCATACGTAACAGTAGCGTTCGTTTCGTCGTTTGTGGCTTCCAAAGTGATACCGGAGATTGTTCGTCCCATCGCCCGTGCTATCGAACCCTCGGACCATCCATACCCCCACCTCCTCCCAGCTTCTCTTTGCTCAAGTGCTTGCTGCAACCCCTCAGCTTGCTTGGTCCATCGTCAGCGTCATCGCAGCACAGGCAAGCACACAGACGAGACGGATTCATGGACTCGGAGGAACTGAGGGAGGGAGGGGGTGGCTATGAGCTAACACCTCGTCCCCAGCCTTCCCCTCCTCTCTGCGCGCGCGTTGTCCGGCGCCCGTTCCCCCTCCTCCTCTTTTGCTCCACCACCACCGAAACTTCCAAGGCTGTTGGCTTCCCGATGGAGTGATAGGATGTGTGAGCCAACCTCTCTTTCATCCCAATGTGATACGCGCCGAGGGTGTCCATGCGCTCTTCTCGATGGCTTTATCTTTTCTTTTTTCCTGTTCTGTGACAGGCTTCTTTCGTCCCGTCTTTCTTTTTTGTTTGTTTCCAGCTGCGTGCCTCGGCGCTCAGGTTCGGATTCTTTGTGGCCGTCGCTTTGACGTTGGCCCCCGACCCCTTCTCTTTCTCCGCTTTGGGCAATAGTGTGACCTTCGAGGTGAGCTGTCGAGGGGTCCGAGAGCCTATTCGGAAAAATAGCAAGAAGAAGAAAAAGAATGCGAGGTTTGCTTTGAAATCCGACTCCCGGCCCTATCACCTAGGTTTGGGAACGGAAAGAAAACCGCCAAAAAGAAATTCTGAGATAAAACTACCGAACACTGGGCGCGTCTGCCCTCGACTCCCTGTGTCATTCGGCGCAGCGGGGATGGTGGATGATGGTTGATCGATTCCGTGGATTGACGGATCCATCAATTGATCTGGTTGGAAGCGGGACCTCAACCCTAAATGCCAGCTCTTCAAGAGCCGTGATGCATGAATCGCTCTGCTCCTCCACCCGCGAGCTGGGTCGCTACCGAACTCGCTTCAGTGCGGGATTCAAGCGATTTCCCCAAATCCTGGGTGCAAGTCCCTCAATCACCTGCTCGTGACTGCCTCACTGCCGAGCTGAGCACCACTCGTGGCACATCCCTATATGTGCATCCCCTTTGTAATCTCTCGCGAACCTCATATTACTCCCCGCCCTGATCGACGTTTAGGAAAATCCGATGCCCCCTCCCCTGCGGCCGAGGCGAGGCATGAAAGAAAGAGAGACAGTCGACGGTTGCCGGCGAAGTGGCGGTATGTGCACAGCCCTGGGGGAAAATGACCCTCCCCTGAGGGGACGTGCTTTGGCTTGGCGACTCTAAACCGTCCATCGATGGATCATTGATCGTTCGTTGGGGGCGGATGAATCTTTTTCTTCTTCTTTCTTTGGGTCGTCGTGGGAGATCCAGGGGAAATCCCAAGACGCCATGATCGACCTCGCAATGGCATTGATGCCCTAGTCGCCAAACACACTCTGTCCCAGAGGGGCTCGTATCGTTGGAAATGGCACGCGGCATTGCGCGAAGGGATCGTGCCTTTCCGCTTTAGCTAGAATCGTGGGTGAATGAATGGATGCATGGCTTGGAACACCAAGCACGTATATAGAATGCCAGCCTTGGCTTGCTATGGTCGTCTGGCTAGATAAATACATCCAACGCTCATCAGTTGTGCCTTTTTTTCTCTTGTTGTCAGTTCGGTTCTTTTTTCCAGTCACTCATTCATCTCAATCCACTCGTTTTTTGCTAGCTGCTTGCCTGGTGCCCACGCTCGCTTTCACCAATCTTTAATCATGAAGTCTCTCCTATTCTGGCTCCTCCCGGCACTGGCGCTCTCCTCGCCCCTCCCGGACGCCGCATCCAACGGCGCCGCCTCACCCTCCCCACCATAAGAAACATCACCACCTCCGGCTCCGGCTGCCCCCAACACCGTCGCAACCATCCAGTCCACCGACCTCGGCACCCTCACCCTCGGCTTCGACGCCTACCAGACCTTCATCGGCCCAGGCGTCGACCCGGCCGCCGCGCGCCACGACTGCCTCATCCGCGTCGAGCTCGACAACGCGGCGCCGTCTCGAGGTCGGGGTCGGGGCGGCCGCGGCCGTGGCCGTCGGGGCGATGACGTCGTCGCCGAAGTCACCGTCCACGGCTTCGCCCAATTCGAGGCCGGGCTCGGCGGCGTCTTCACGACCCAGTACCAATTTCCGCGCGGCCGCGGCGCCGGCGCCGGCGGCAGGTCGATCCGGGGCATCTCGACCCGCAACGACGTCCCCGCCAACAGCGACCTCGCGGCCGGTCTAGTCTACACCAAGACGGACACCGTGCCCCTCGCGCAGGGCGCCGCCGGGCGTTGCGGCCGGAGACAGACTCTCCTGATCCGCACGTCTGTCCGGGTCTTCGCCTCCGCCGCCGCCGCCGGCGGTGCCGGTAGCGGCACGCTGACCGTGGATGATTTGACCATTTCTCTCAAGAGGCGAGGGTCGAGGGTGGGGTCGCAAGCACTAGCCGCTGTCGAGCAAGAGACGGAGGTCGCAGCTGATGAGGTCGTTCTGGAGCTCGGCGCCACAGGCGCGCTAGAATGAGATATTATTTGTTCTTCACGCCCTACGTTAGCTCTTGGGAGCAGAAACCGGCGCCCTCAGAGGGCCGCCATACAAACGGTAGGGCTTTCATCCCTTTCCCCCTTTCTTCTTTTTTTCTCGACACGGGGATTGTCCCACACTTGTGCGCTCTTTTGTCCTCCGCCCAATGCACTAACACGACACAACTAGGCCCAATACCCGTCATGTTCACCATGTACCGGGTAACCCCGATGGCCCGCTTCGGCTTTTGCTGAGCAGTGTATACATTGTACCATTACGGATGAGGAAGGTGTGTAAGAGATCGGCCAGGCACAGGTCTGCGGCAACTCCATTAGTTCAGGGGAGTCGTCAGTATCGAATCTTGGGGTTGACGGCGGCAAAAACTGGCATCATCGCGCTTGTCGATCTCATGCTATCGTGTATTCATGGGAATTTTTTGTTCTCTTTTTCGGTTCTCTCCTCTTTGAGACACGTGGTGTTGGGGACGGGGAATTCTAGGGCTGTTTAGCTGGAGTATTGGCGCTATCGACATTGGGGATTTGTTTGGTCTAGCTCAACATCGTTTGCATTGGTTGGACAACGGCGCAGGTGGGAGGCTCTAACCTTTTGCCCCTTTTCTTTTTGTTTGTTCAATATCCTTCTTTTGGATTAATTTTTCACCAAGTTAAGTGAAAGAGATAGTGTATGAGAACCAAGGAAAATTTTATTTGCGTGAGCGGTATCATGAGGGTTCGAGCTTCTCCCTCGATAAAGTAAGAAAAAGACCTATGTCAAACAAGTCATGAGCGGTACCTGAACGCCCATGCACACACATCCGTGGGTTCCCTTCCCAGGTTGACTAGTTAAAAAGAGTGTAATGAAAATCAACAAAGAAAAAAATGTGTCGCCAAGTCATGCGAGCACTCGGTATCGTGAACCCTCCACCCCTCCCCGCCCATCCTTGCGCCGGACCCGAAATGCAAACCAATTTGAAATCTCCCCCACATTCTTGACAGGTACCTCATATCGTTTGCTTCCAGATGGGCAGGAACAGGAAAACGAGGGTGAATATCGTGGCGAATACTGCACCACCAATCATGCTCTGGATAACAATCTTGTGCTGTAGCTGCCTTAGACTCGCGTCCTTGACTCGGAACTTGCGGTCAAAGATCATCAAGCGGGAGAGCGTCTTCACGATGGCGGACTTTTGCGAAACCATGGAAGCGGAGTCGTCGAAGCGTTCCCAAGGCAGGGGCTGGCGGCGGGTAAAGAGTAGGAGGAAGAAGCAACTTCCACGGAGACCCGACAGGATCAGGGTTATACCAAGCCACCACATGGGCCACGCGCCAAAGGCGTCCCACTGGCTGTGGGTCCCGATGTGAGGCGCGAGAGAGCGGGTGAGCATGTACAAGAAGCCGGCAATGGTGAGGACGATGCCTAGGCCAGTGGCGACGCACACCGTCTCGTAGGTTCCGTTCGAGACTCCGAGGCGGATGAAGTTGCGATGAGAGCAGTTCCTCAGGAGGAGGTAGACGTGATCGGCAATGGGGCGGAGGTGCTCTGGGTCGGTGGAGAGCTGGAGCTTGTTCAACGCCTGCTCCTCATCATGGGAGGGATATTCAGTTCCTTCTCGGCGCCGGGGGCCAGGAAGAGGCCAATGATAGCGGCAACTTCGCCCCGGTAATCCGGGTCAGCTTCGGTGGCGCTCGAGCTGCTGGAATCGGCGCCATTTTGTCCAGTGACATTGGCGGCGAAGGCCTTGACACGTTCGCCAAAGGTAGGTTTGCACCCGCTGGTTGTGCACATGGCAGCACTACCAATCAGGAGCTCAATCTGGCCGAGGGTTTCTTGGGCTGCACGAAGGCTGTCAGCGACATTGGCTCTTGACTATACACGCTAGATGGCACGGAACATACCAAGTTCGGGGTCAAAGACGGGCTCGGAACCCTCATGGGTCAGCTCAATTTCCGTGACGCGGGTCGACAAGAGAGCCTGAGCATCCTTTTCCTTGATGCTCATCGACTTCTTCGCCTTCTGGCATTTCTTTTCGTAGTTCTTGAACCTACAGACCGGGGACGCCAGGTTAGTCGAGGCATTCAAGACAAACTTTTGGTGAGCTATGTCACAAGGCAACTCACCAGATATAGAACTCAAGGTTCTCGGGAGAGTATTCGATATGCTTCAAGTACATGTAAAAGTCGTAAAGGGACATTGGGCTGCAAGTGGTGTTCTCTAGCACCTTTTCCAGGCTCAGTCGGCTAGGGATGGCCGTCTTGCCACGGCCATCGGGGCTAAGAGGTCGCCTGCCCGTGCCGACAGCGGTCGAGTACTCCTTGATATCCCGATAATCGGGCTTCTTGTACCACACGAGCCAAGAGGGAAGAGGCATCGTGACGGTTGGGTGGGTTGCACGGTGTTACCTGGGTACGCGAAGAGGGCCACAGCCGGCGTGAGTGTTCGACAGAGAGAGATAGAGGGCGTGAGATAGAGAGGATGCCAGAGAGGGGCAAAGTTAAACCGACGCCTTTGTTCCTCGGTCGATGTCGTCGAAGACGGGGACTAAGGAGGAGCAGGATGTGGTGGCGGTACTAGGAACGGGAATATATTGGAAGCAAAAACCAAGAACAGGGAGCCAGGCCGTGAGATGGAAGATGGGAAACGGCCACATTTAACTATATTTGCCCATCGTCCCTTCGCTCGACAGACTCAGACTGGTCAAGCCGAGCGCCACTCACTTGGCCCATACCCCACCCTCTCGACGAACCAGGGTTGTCAATGATAGACAAAGGTCAGAGAGGGATGAAGAGGGAGCTACACTAGAGAGGACGTGTAATGTGTCGTGGCGAGGGAGGGGGCGTGCAACTTACACCTCATGGATGGCAGAACGCTATGAACCTCGAATTAGTGGGAGGAGGGGAGGGGTGGAACTCCACCCTATGAACGGCGGGCGGGCAATGCAGGTCGGTAACTCGCGAATAGGGCAACTTTTTTTCTTTTCTTGTTCATTCGTTTTTCCCTATCCTATGTTTGGCTCTTTGACAAATACGGAATACATGAGCACCAACACGCGCGGCATCCGTCCCAGTTTGATATTTTGGGACCGGAGACTTGAGAGCGTGGGGATGGGGTGCAGGTTTCTGCGAGGCCGGTGACTCGAAATACAATACCGGATTGGTTCGGCGGTGGTGGCCTTGGCCCAGTCGTGAGCCCAGTTTGCTTTTCGTCAAGCAGACCATGGAAAATCCCGTCGATCCCTTGGCAGGAACCGACAGCGCAATCCGCCGTCACTCTCAGCGGCCAATGGCGGCGAGAGACGGAAAAATGGTGTCCGCTCGGAGTTCTCTGGCCCATGGGGATCAAAATGAGTTCAGCTAGGCACGCGGCCAGGACAAAAACGCCAACATGTTGTATCGGGCAGGCGGCTGAGAGAGAGATAGATGTTGCCAGTAAATTGGCCCTCATATTAATAAAACAGAAACAGAAAACGGGGATATTGTTCCATCAGCCGAGCCAGGATGATATGGTCTATTATCGGCAGACGCGCAAGGATTGAAGGGAACATTGAAAGTTTCCAGATTCTTTTTCATGCCACCACCCCGTTTATCCCACTTGGCCTCGCCGGTGCCTCTACGTGCGCTTTGCTTTACTCGAGCTAAGACGGATGAGAACGGAAGGCTTCTGGTGTGCCAAGGGCCGCAAAGGGGACTGATGTTCGCGACGGCGTTGCGCGACGGTGCTGGTTAGATTGGCCGAAAGGGCGTTAAGTGAGGAACCTCTCCAGCCTGCTTTTGCGCAGGGGCCGTCTGGGAAGAATTGGTTGACGAAGGCTGGTGTGTGTAAGCCGCCCTCGCAAATGCGCCTTTGGAGGTGTGTGTCGACCCTGGCGATAATACATTGAGCCCGGAGCGGCCTGGCCACGCGTGGCGTGCGGCTCGCAGGGGTCGTAGCGCAAAAGCTGCAAAGGTATTAGTGGACGGAGGAGGCTCGTGTCGAAATACTACCGAACAGGGGGAGCGACAAGAGCGACCCTAGCGCGAGCTTAGTAGGGCCCGCAGGCCCAAAAGGATACCAGGAACGACGAGAAAGGGTGGAGGGGAGAAGCGGTCTGCCTGAATGATTGCAGAATAGCCAGAAGGGTCCCAAGCAGGAAGGGTCCGGGCATCATCACATGGCTGGCGATGCCGCTGGCCCGTGGTCCGAGACCTCAATACCGCGCCTGTGCTCAAAACTGTACGAGTGCGACTCGCAGCGAAGTGGACGGAAGAGGGTATATGACTTGATGATCGTCCCTTCCCATTCTGAGAGACCCGCCACCTCTCCGCACCTTCCAGCAAGCAATGAGCAACGTGGGCTGGCATGAGCCGGATCGGCAGGACCAGGGAGCAGAAGGACAACTTGGGCACGGGCGGAGGGGAGCACTTGAGGTGAGGCAAGTGCAAGTAGCACTGGGAAGTAGGCAAGTAGGCAAGGAGGGTCGCAACATAGGTAGGAAAGGGCGTCAGCGGGTTGCACTTGCAGCGTCGCTCGCTGGCGATCCCTACCCATTTGGCCCACAAAGAGCAATGCTTAAATCGCGTCCACCTTGCAACTGCCCTACAGGGTAAAGGCCGATGGGCCATGCCCATGCATGATCACTGATCAAGGCAGGAAAGAGCAAGATCTGGGACTGGCCATCTGAGATTCAAACACGTCGTCTCAGTTAGTGGCCTTGGAAGGCAAGCTTGGAAAGCCATTGATCGACCAGTTCATCTTGCAAGTCCCCGAAAAGCGAAGAGGGGCGAAAGAGGAGCAGGAGATATTTCAGTCCAGACATGGACTGCTTGTAAATATGATGTGACCCATCCGCCCGTTCCTGCAACCGATGTGGGCAAGGCAAGGCAAGACCAAGTGGAGACGTCAAATCGCAATCTACAAGTATCTCAATATCGTGACGAACCTGCCTGAGCACGAGCCTCCTGCGCAAACCCCTCCCTCGGATTTTTATTCAATGGTGATCGCGGGGTTCAACGACCATCAGTTTTTAGCGTACCAAGAATTCATCTCTGCGAACGACTGGCTGGTGGCAAATGGTCACAAAGATTCACGTCAGCCATCTCTTTTTTTCTTTCTTTTTTCAAATCCGATTCCAGTGCGGCCAGATTGATATCCACAGATTCGTCGCGTTTGCTCTGCTCGCTTTCATCCATTCCATTCAATTGTTGTCCCCTCTGACCTGCTCCCCCTTCTTTCTTGCCCCCATCTCTCGTGCTTTTCCTTGCCCCCCTCCTCTTCCCTCACAGACTCGCATTCTTTCCTCTCTTCCCTTCTTCTTTCTTTTTCCCAGGGCCGGCGTCAAACGCGGCAGGATGGGGCAGCAAGAAGCACGATCAATCAATTGTCTGCTTTAACATGAGACCTAGCTCACGGGGAGGAACGGCATTTGGAGGCGACACCCAGGACCTTGGTGACGGTGGTTCAACCGACGAGTGGAGTCAATCTGGGTTGATTGGGAATGATAGCTGAGGCCAATGTCAATTTACCCATTGATTGAAGCTCCCATGTATCGACGATCCCCTGACCCAGCTGAACCATGGTGGAGGCATTGTGGAGGCGTTTGTCTCAGCCGACTAAAAAAGCACCAGAGACCCTAATGATGGGCCAATCTCACCATTGATCACATCGGACCATGGCCTCTAGCTCCTCCTTTTTTCCTCTGACAATAGATACCCTTTTGACGGGCGAGCCTGTAAGTCGGCTTGAACCTGGTGCCTGGGTTGTCTTCGGAAATTTTTGCAAGACCGGCCCCAATTTACAAGTCAAGGTTCCCGGACTAAATTACTTCTCTGACCCATGTAAACAATTGTCATCGAGCATATTCACACCAGCCTCGGTCCACAGTAGCCGGTGACGATAATTGATGGTGCAATCCATGTTGGGCATTGAGGTACAAGTGTTATTGGAAAACCACGAATAATTGCGCACATGGTAAAGGCCCGAGAAATGCGCCTACGAATATTTGAAAAGAATAAAAAGAAGACAAGAGGGAAAGAGGGAAAGAGTTGAAATTTCCGACGCAGTCACGTCTTCCGTCGAGGAAGGCGCAACAAGTCACTAGCCCACCCTCAAAGCTCAGAGAGACGAGTCGAGCCCTTAGATGGTGACTGAGAGAGTTTGTGTCGGTCCCGCCGACGAATGCCAAAAAGGAGGAGGAACATTTACAAAAGGAAGAAAAGGGGGAACAGAAAAGGTAGGAAGGCAGAAGGACGAAGGGAAACGAGGGAGAAAAAGAAGAAAAAAACTCGGATGTGCCTACTGAGAGAAGGCGCATTGGGAATTGAGCCCAATGCGGGGTCGAACCCGCAGCCTTGAGATTAAGAGTCTCACGCTCTACCGATTGAGCTAACCGGGCAGGTTATGTTTGTTGTTGATGGGAATTGCACTAACCTCAACTTTCTGACTTACTCAGATTTTGGGAACCGATCTCTAACAACGTACCACACAATTATAGGACTGATTCTCAATCCGCCAGACGGTAATATCAATAATATCAATTCGCATATCACTTCGCCTCTTTTCAGCTGAACATTTCTCATGGCTCGGACGAGCCGTTTTTGGGCCGCAAATTCTTCAGCAGAGGCGAAACCAGTCTCTTATGATATCTCAGCTGCGGCTCTGACGAAGATGAGCATAAAGAAGGAAAATAAAAAAGCCTCAGCTCAAGGCTTGGCACAAGGTACCACAGTATCACAGGGATGCAGCAGATATAACTCGCATAACACGCATAACACGCATAGTGCGACCAGGGCCCTCCACGCCACAGACAGCTGGGACCTCTACTATCTGTTGGATGTGACGCGGAGCGGCTGACCACATAGTGTATGTGACGAAAGTCGCACAATGAGTAGGTTGTCACTTCACCAGAGTATCTTGGCCGTTTTCGTCACTCGTTCTTCTGCCCTCAGCCGCTTGACTGCTCCTATATCTGGTCTCGGTCAGGCAGTGCGACCCAAGGAGCGGCAGGGTGCCGTCATTTGAGCGGCGCTCGTTGCAGGTTCGAGTTCCGGGGTCTTGGGAGTCTCTCCCGGCGAAAAAAGGAGATCCCGAAGCGGCGCCGGGCCGCGACTCTCATTGGCTTGCAGGTTTCCGGCTCCGGCAGTTGAAAAAGGGGCCTGCCTTGCTGCCTTGCCGCCATGTTATCTACGGATAATCACAACATAGTCAAGGAGGAAGCAAGTGGATGCGATAAATAGAGGAAGTGTGATGCTGAGCGAAGAGGGGCCACTGCATGCCATGTCTTGTCTCAGGACCAAGCCAAGTCTATTTCAGTGACTAGGGGCAGACCGCTGGTCATGACGAAAATAGGGGTCAGCGAACCTTTTCCGAGAATTCTGGCGGATAAATCGCATCCCCTTACGATAGTCATCACCCTCTAGATGCCTCTGCTGTGACGCGATCCGATTAGAGGTTGGTTTTCTGAAATGCCTCAAAGCTTGCAGACTATCAAACTGGTAAAATCGCGCGGGCTATGTAAGGGAGCATGTTTTCATTGTCACGCGGGGTTGAGGACATGTCCGATTTTCTGCCAGTCGATGAAGGTAACCATGGACACACGTGAAGGTGAACAAAGTACAGTACAGCGCGGACCCTACCTTTGCCTTATAAGCATTGGCCTCCATTGGCCTCGAATGAAAAAAGTTTTGTACGAAGCTCAGGGAGCCGGCCTACGCCCCCACCCGCGGATATCTCGCCGAGTCCTCCCAGAGGCGCTCGACCCGAAGAGCGGGCGGCGCCTGTTGGCAAGGGCGAGAACGCGTACAATCCAAGCGGGGAATACAGACTATTAAAAATGTCAACCACATACGAGTGCTGCAAAGGACAGGTGGATACCAACAATGCGCTTAGTGTGTTCAGAAAAATGAGACATGAAGCGACCTGCACCCTGCTGAGGTCGTTGATGATAAGGAAAGAAAAGAAGCAAGGCATCTAGGCGTCGAGGAGGGGCCACGGCCTCGCTCCTATCGTGGGTCTTCTGAACTCGCTGTTGAACCGGCATGCGAAATGTGTGGCCAGGCCCGTACACTCAGACAGAACGAGCAAAACTCTCGTGGGTGCGAGTGATCCCAGGGTCCCATGGGACCGGTTGCGCCTTCCTCACCTGTTCCTGGCCGAATGATACTTCCTGCATTGCATGCGGCAGGGAGAGAACATCAACCGCTCCTTCACTGGCCCCTACATCCGCTTGACCTAATCACCCGAGGGAGACATGGGGGCCCGACTGAGATCCCGCCTGGACCCGGAAAGCGCCGCGAAATAGTGAATCAACACACATGATAGAGCCAAGACTTCGTGCCGCGTGCCCGCTTAAATCGTGAGCCCTGGTTCTCCATGCACCAACGCCCTACCTCCCTCGCCAGGCCAGTCAGTCTCAAGTTATCCTAGATAGAATGAGCTACGCGGTGGGGTACAAAGCCCCAGCATCATTCCTCTCTTTCGTTTGATCGGGTGATTTGCGGCCCCGTCAGCGATTCACCTCTTCCACTCCCTCCCCCAAGTTAGCAGAGCGCGAGCCAAACCGATGGATCTTTCGAGTATTATTCTCTTTACGTGGCGAGCCCATTGGGGTGGTTATCTACTACTTCTCGCCGTGCTACCTATGGCATCTATCCTTACCTATGGCTTGACCTCTACAAGAGCACGACGTGTTCAGGTGGCCTCGAAATCGCTGGCCTCGACGTCTCTGCTCACCCCCACTGCTCCGTTTTGGGTGCCGGGAATCGCACATACTTTCGCTTTTACTCTTTGGCCAGTGTCATTTCTCAATAACCTCTTGTATGTTCAAGACCCAACTTGGAAACCAGATATCGCACATACATAGTTTGATAAGCCTGGCTGGGCTCCCATGTATCCCCGTGGTGGTTGACAATGATGTGATAGGGCCAAGTTTGGACGCGCTCCTGCTCTTCTCCGCGTGGCAGGAATGAACTTATACGTCATCCCTCACGGTGATGGCATTGTCGACATTTTCAAAAACTCTCGCGCTCTGTCCAAGTATTCGGTGGGTATCCTACTGAAACGGCTGTTTGGGATGCAGGAACGCGACTTGGCTATCTGGATTACCGACAAGTCTGGAATATATGCCAATCCTGCTCAAGGCACCAAAACCATGGAGCCGGAGCATCGCATGTGGCACATAATTCACAGAGATTTCAGGCGCACTTTTCGGGAAGAGCCCTGAATGACATGGCAACAAAATTTGCCGAGTTTTTGGCTCAGGGTGTCGCCGAGATGCCAGATATTGACCACGTAAAGTGGACGACGATGCCGGATCTCGACGAATTTTTACGGCGCATCATGCTTCGTGCTGCCGCTCAGGCATTATGTGGCCCGGGCCTTCTGGAAGTTTGTCCCTCCTTTGCCGAGGATTTTTGGGCTTACGACGTTGCCTTTCCAACCATCTTCAGAAGGATCCCCCGTGTTCTCGCCCCGAAGGCGTACGAAGCACGCAGAAAACTGCAGGAAAACATGAAGCGCTGGCATGTTTGGGCGATGGCCAACTTCGATTGGGAGAATCAAGCAGCTATCGAGGAGAGCTGGGAGCCGGTATATGGATCGCGCCTCATGCGAGCCCGTGTCGTGATGTTGCGAGACTCTGGGATGAGTCTTGACGGATGGGCAGCCCTAGACTCAGGTTTCATCTGGACGTAAGTTTGAGGGCTCCGTGATAGGCCAGGTAGAGAAGGGTTTGCCGACTAAAGTATTCTGTATAGGGCCAATGCCAACTCCATACCAGCCGGGATCTGGGCAGTACTCGATATCTTGCGGACCCAAGGCCTGAGAGAACGCATCATGGCGGAGATAGACCCGTGCTTCTGCCCCAACAGCCTCACTCTGGACATTCCCAAACTTTGTTCAAAGCCGTTGTTGAATTCCGTTTACATGGAAGGTTTACGCCTGCGAGCAGCGGCCACGGTGACGCGCCAGGTCACCTCGGACAACTTCCACATCGGCTCATGGAAGATTCCAAAGGGGGAACATGGCCCTATTTCCATGGTTTGCGGGAAGGGACGAGTATTTCTGGAACGAGGGCCGGGATGATGATACACACCCAGTATCTCGATTCTGGGCCGAGAGATTTCTTAGCTACCCGGATGATCCAACTAGCGGGCCTATACGGAAGCGTGATGACCCCGCTATATACCAAAGCAAGATGATGGGCAAGGAAAGCCGCTCGAGAAATGCCGAGGACGACGCGAAGGCCACGCTGATCACAACTGGCATACAGGGCCACTTTTACCCATTCGGAGGGGGCATCAAGATATGCCCGGGAAGGTACTTGGCCAAACAGGAAGTCATGATCATGGTCGCTATCCTACTGAGAGCCTATGAGGTTGAATTCGTTGACCCGATTGCCGCGGAGGGAGCAACAGAGGATTTGACCAGATTTCCCCTAGGAATCTTGCCACCTAAAGGCGAGTTTCCATTCAGGATTCGTCGAAGAAACATTTAGATCTTTGCCCCGCTGGTACAAGCAGGCCCCCTCCCCCAACCTAAAGGACGAATACTAGTCTAACCAAAAGTTATGACTGCTTCATCTGGCGCGCTTGCCGCCAGAGCCGACACACGGAGCAGTACAAGTATCTGACACGATATTACAGAAGATGGTGTAGAGGCTCTCGATGGGGTGAAGCCACAAGAGCAGAGGCGGTCATCGGTGTCAAGACGTTTAATACAGCTCTGGATTGGAATTAATTGGGAGAACGATGCTTGCCTTGCTCATCCACCATCTCGAACAGACGATGTTGGGCAAGGGGCTAACCCGGAATTTAGCCTCAACACAATGGATTCTGGCGGAGGTGACTTGGCATGGAATTGGCCTCACGCCTTCCATTCAACGTGAGAAATAGGGTAGAGCTGGGCTTCTTGAGACTGTGAGCAATAGGGGGAAGATGAAATTACACACACCCAAAAGAAAAAGAAGAAAAAGAAAGAAGAAAAAGAAAAGAAGGGCAGGAGCCTGTGCCATAATACGACCCCACGGCGAGTTTTCGAGTTTCGATTTTCGATTTTCGATTTCTTGAAGAGCGAAGTGAACACAAGCTCATCAGGCTATGCCCCTGACGCGATTAAACTTCTCACTCCATGTGATGGGGTGGCGCAGAGCGGGGACGCTTCTCTGAGACCGAGTCGGCCGCTTTGTGTCTTTCGGTGTTGGAGGAAGAAACAAACGACAAAAAGAAAATTCTCCATAAAAGGGGAGTACATCTTAGCGCGGGCTGAAGCTGAAGCTAGTGAGCCTTGCGCTCCTTGGATTTGGACATGGCTTCTCCATCATCAATCCTGGTTTCACGGCGTTGCCGCTTCTGCCTCGAATGGATATTACATGTTGATACTTTTACTCGTTTTCGGGATTTCTCACGTGCACGATGACATTGTGAAATCATTGCCCTTCGTCGCTTGACTTTTGGCTCGCGAGATTGCCGTCCGCATCTCGGTTCCGAGGTTGGGTTGTGTGAACCCACGCTGGGCCGGGCAGAAGTGAAGGATTCAGACTTGATGGCTCAGCCTCCCAGCCTAGAATTGCCCGATAGGAATTGGGTGAGGAGACGATGTTCAAGGTCGTGGCAGTGCTTGTGTGGCAGTTGGGAATGCCTATTGCTCACCTCACCCCGCTCGCCGACTCACCTTCTGACCTAGTTTTGTACTGTGTACGGAACTCGGTTGCATGCGCTACAGGCTTGGCAGGATCTCGAGCAATCAACCTTCTTCACAGACGGACAAGAAACAGAAACAGGGAAACATTGAAGGGTAGCATCGAGGGAGATGGATATGTTCCCTTGACCTTCCCGAGAAAATAGTAGAGCGGACCTCATTTTACCAATAATTGCAAGGGTCCTTGCCGATCTGCAATTTAACTGGCTGGTGCTGGTCAACACTTTCCTATTCTTGGAATCGTGGCGTTGGGGAGATTGGCCGGGAAGGGCTTGTGGAGCCTGACGCCAGGCGAGAGACGAGCTTCTTTCAGTGAGTGTGCGGCGATTCTGCTGTCGGGAGAGTACGAATTGGTTGGAAACAGATGCCACAGTTGTTTTTGTTTGGAAGCCTCTGTCTCTGTGGCTTAAGGTTGAAGATAAGGCTGGATTGATCTCAGTGTAGGAGGGATCTTCTCGTTCGGTACCATCGCCTCTTTCGCCAGTCTCAGCCTGAGAAGAAAAATGAAGAAAGAAGGAAATAAACCCAAGAAGAATCGCGAGGGGGCCAAGAGGATTGCCGGTCTGGTCCAGCCCCAGCCGACTTCTGACTACTGTCTCTTCCGTCTGTACGAAGTATGGATGGTGCATGTCGTGTACAAAGTCTGCGTGTGAGTGGGGGAGGAAGGGGAGGGGAGTTGTGAGCTAGCGGCGGTCAGCTAATGATATGAAGGAATACGCGGGGCTGGGCCGGGCTCGTTGTCAATCTGTGGGACATTACCGCTTTGAGGGCACCAGCCCGAGGCAATTTTCGACCGAGCTGACATGGACCAGGCCAGGACCCAAACGTTCGATGCATGCTCCCTGGTCGCGCGCCTTTTCCGCGAGATGCATGAGCCCTACCACCAGGACTTGTAGTACATATGATGGGCAACGCCTTCCAGTCGCCCTCTGGGGCTGAGGCCGTTGATCTTCCTCGCTTCTCTCCCTTCGACACCTCGTTCACCCCGATCCCCCGTAGGACGCGTCGCAGAGCTCGAAAAGACGTGCGGAGAACCCTTGGGACAGTCAACCACCACCAACTCACCCGGCAACGTATTTGACAAGATGGTGATGGGATTGAGGACAATTGTTCCCCTCGCCCTTTACTTGGGCGGGGCGGCCGCTTTCGACCCGGACTTCGCCTGGCACGAGGCGAGGCAGACCGACGGCGACTTGGCTAAGATGGCTGGCATCGTGCCTCTTGCGACTGCTGCTCCTGAGCCCGGTCTCCTTCAGAAGAGAGGCACCAACACTTGCGGTTTCATCGACGGAGATGCCAGTACGTTATTTCCCTTGTGTGACCGACTCTCTTCACTGTTATGGAAGCCTTGTTTTTTGTCACCCGTCTCATTTTTATTGAATTAATGTGCGCTTTGTATAAGCATTTTCCCCCTCTTTTGCCTTACAATTTTTGTTTCTTTTCGCGACCCTCGCTGCATCCCTCCTGTCGAGAGTCCGGTTTGGTGGCTAAAGGGCCGAGAGTCGAGGTGGCTGGAATGAGCTAACAATAACGTGTAGGGCAGGGAATCACTTGTCGAGCTGATCTCGGCGCTGAGTGTCTTTACGATTCGACAGCGTCTGCGATTGGATGCTGCGCGACAACCAGCTGCAGCATCTGGACCGCTTGCTTGCCCTTCACCTCCTCCGACGCTACTTCAACCGTCGATTTGGAGAGGACTCGTTATTGGTAAGTGCACATGAGCGCTTCGATGTGTGAGGCGCGCTTGCGACTAACACTGGACTTTTTCCCACCCTCTAGCTCCAACAGCGCCCTGCCCCATTGCGCTGTCTACAAATTCGAGGACCCCGTATGGACCGGTTACACGATCGCGGTTTGCGACTCCGTGTCCTCCACCTACTCCTTCTTCCCCTCGCCTCTCGGCGTCACCACCACGAGTTCGCGCGGACGCACGACTACGACTTCCACTACCAGTGAAACTTCGACGAGTTCGAGAACTTCAACCTCGCCTGGCCCGACCACAACGACGTCTGAGCCTAGCGGTGGGGGTGCACCCGTCGGCGCCATTGTGGGAGGTGTCATCGGTGGCCTTGGTAAGTTGAAAAACCGCGGGCCCATACCCGCCTCCAGAATATGACCGGAGTCACCTGCTAATGTATTTTATAGCTGTCTTGGCCCTGTTCGCCGTTGGTCTCTTTTTCATTCTCCGACGACTCAAGCAGAAGGGCAACAACAACGTCCCGCCTACTGGGCCTCCCATGATGGCCGCCGCCATCCCGCCGCCCGGCCCTCAGGCGCCTCCTCATCAACCCTACACGCCTGACCCCATGAAGCCGCAGATGTACGCCGGCGCTCCCTCGTCAGTGCCCTCGATGTACGGCCCCCAACCGGAGGACCCGACGGACAGGCTGGAGGCTTCTACTACAACCAACCCCCGGTAGACAACCGAATGAGCATGGCCTCCGCCACCCCGATCTCCCCACCTCGTACGCCCCTCCGTCGCGGGTGGTGCCATCGCTGGCGGTGCTGTCGGTCTCGGAGCAGGCTACGCCGCTGGTAACATGGTTCACCCCGGCCAAAGCCCTAGCCCCGTCGGCCCGGAATACAACAACTACGCGCAGCCCCCACCACCCGCAGCCATCTCCCCCGCTTAACCAACCTCAAGGACAGACCTCTCCGGTAATGAACACGTACGCGCCGCCGCCACAGCAGGGCGGTTACCCTCAGCAGGGTGGCTACCCCCGCTCCCTACCACCAGGGTGGCTATGCGCCAGGTCCCGGGCAGCACGCCCCAGCCGAACTGCCTACGAGCCGACCTGATGGCGAGCTTCGCGAGTTGGCGTAAACGAAGGAAGAAAAAGAGAAAATCAGCATATTTTGGTAGCTCTAGATTTGGTGTTTTGAACTTTTTTGGTACTGGAGGGCTGGGACAAGAAGGGGGACATTTCAATGTGAGGAGAGGGGACATGGAGAATGGCCTTCTCCTCCCCCAGCTCGCACCTTTTTCTCTTCTTTTGGGAGATGCAGGCAACTTTACGCCTATATTAAGCGGCTTGGCCGCGGACTAGAACGGGCTATGGTGATTTACGACGCTCGGCATCCTGATATCTTAATGAATAATACCACTCATTATCGCAAATCCGTTTTGATCTCAGTGACTTGGCAATCTTTAGATACTTGGTGCTTTCACCGAGAAACGGTCTTGTTCGTGGCATACTGCTTGGAGCATGGTCTTGTATTCTGGATATTATTATTTTATTTTTCTCCTGTCCTCATGGCTTTCATTTGTGTAGCCCCATGGGCGTAACGCAGGAAAGGCACGCCTCGATAGACATCGTACGAAGCTCGCATCTTGTTTCACCACACGTCCTCCTGCATGACTCGTTAACTCTTGGCTCCGAGAGGCGAGGTTTGCAAAGTTTCTTTTGGGGGCTGGATGCAAGACGTACCTGGTACCTGTTTGCGCCACGCATATGCACGATGCGGCGGTCGGCCTCGCCAGGTGTGATGCTCAGGCACCTGCACAGGATCTCGGCGAGGGTGGCCTGGACGCCGTGAGCCATGCGGACGTCGCCGCATACGTAGACGCGGCCGTGCTCGAGGATGTGCGAGACGAGTGCCGCTTGTTGGCGCAGGACGTCTTGCACGTAGACTTTGCGGCTGGATTGTCGCGAAAAGGCCGTGAGGAGGGTAAACCGGTCTCCGAGGGCCTGCTTATACGCCTACAAGACAGCTAAGTTAGTCGTCGACATTTTCGGTTCATGGCGTCCCCTTCAGCTGGCCCCTCGCGCTTCGCCCTTTTTGATCACTCACCTTCCATTCATCTTTGTAGAGAAAATCATCGGGGTCTCTCCTGCAGCCAAATACAAGAGTCATATTGCCTACGGGTTTACCCGCCTCGGCTAAGGCGGACCGTTCCTGCACAAAGGCCCTGAACGGGGCCACGCCGGTCCCCGGCCCGATCATGAGAATCGGGGAGGCATCGTCTGTGAGTCTAAAGCTTGACTTGCGAACATACACCCAGGCGGCGGGGCCCGATATCTGGTGCGAGACCAAGGAAGTCAAATTGGCACAATCTGTCTTGCCCTCGCCGAGGAACGGGCTACGTTGAGGAAGTAGCTGGTGGCCACGCCGCTAAACGTCCGATTTGTGTTGGGAACGGCTACTGATTCGACGACCGTCGTGATGGATAATTTTGCAGGGTCTACGCGAGGTGAGGAGGAGATGGAGTAGAACCTGTGCCGCAGCTTTGGGATTCCGTCGACGAGCGTGGCGAAGGGAACGGCGAGAACTGGATCTTCGGGAAACAGGTTCTCGATAAAGCTCGCTAGGTTGTAGTATTGGTCTTGGGTTGCCTTCGCAAAGACCTGCTTATCCTTGCCTAGAGTTGCGAGGGTGTTTCGCTTACGCTCATCAGAGACGAACCCGGCCAACGTACAGACGTGCTGCCGCGATACGGGGCGTTGATCTCAAGGTAGTAGCGGAGCGCGGCGTCGTACGTGGTTGGCGACGGTACGGGTGCCTGGCTGCCGCTAGCAGGGGAGATCTCGATGACGGTATGGCGCTTCTCGGTGAGGCCAAAGACGCGCAGGAAGCGGTCAACCTCTTGGTCTGCGTTGGGTGGGATGATGCCCAAATGGTCCCCCGTCTCGTATCGTAGACCGGTGGGGGAGAGATCGAGCTCCATGTGTAGACATGCGCGATCGCCGGTGGAGAGGCTGTAGGCTTTTGTGAAGGAAGCGAGGACCGGTGTGTATTGGCCCTGAACTCCGTGTTGGCCGTTGTGGCTCTGGCCGCTGAAGTTTGGTAGTTCAGAGACCTTGCAAGAGGTCTCCGGCGTCGTCTGCTTTTGCACGAGGCCCATCTCTTCCGCTACAGATGGCCACATTTCCTCCTTCCAGGTCAGAAAATCCTCTTCCATGTCGCCTTTTGCGTCGTCGAGGGCCCCGACCGGACCGAAGCACCGAGCTCCCATCTCACCAAGTGCGTTGTGGACCTTGACCATCACGGCGTTGAAATTTACGTAGTTTGTGTTCCCGAGGCCCAGGGCGGCGTACCGCATGCTCCGCAAGGGTGCGTCCCCGTCAAAGGGGGCTGCTGCTCGACGGCCATGAAGTCGAAGAAGCGCTGGGCGTTGTCTGTCGGTTCCCCGTCCCCGTACGAGGCGAGTACAAAAACGGCGAGGGCGTCGGCCGGCCAGGCGTGCAGGCCGTCGTAGTCGTAGTCGTCGAGATCCGCTACGAGAACAGTGAGTCCATACCGGGACTGCGCCTCCCGCGCGATCTTGGTGGCCATATCCTGGGCGTTGCCGGACTGGGAGCCGAAGAAGACGACGCAGTTGGCGCTTTGCAGCTGCATTCGGCGCACGATGCACCGGGAGTTGGCGAGGTCTTGCTTTGGGACTCTACACCCGGCATCGTTGTTTACGAGCCGGCGGAGGCTACAGGAGAGACTATCGCGGTAGAGGTAGGCTATCGTGCCGAGACCGATGGCTGCGAGAAAGAGCGAACCGTATTCTGCAGTGGTGCTAGACTAGAGTTGAAAAAAGAGATGATGTTAGTGAGGATCTGTTTGAGGCCAGGGGTAGTCGCAGGCTGCTTACTAGGTTTACGGCTTGCAGCATTCGGCTTGACGCCATTTTTCTAGGTCTTGAGCCAGTTCCATGGACGGTTTGGTGATATCCATGATCACGGCTCTTGGGCTGTTGTCCCTGGGCTGTCGCAAAGAGAAGCTCGAATGTCGCCACAGGCGTCTTGCAAAAGATCTTGATTTTACATCCAACTGTATTTCTTTTCTCCGATTCCCTAGGTTAAAACTGAAACTACACTACACGTTCCTGATCAATGATTTAAATCAAGAAGAGTCCGCACGATTATTTCCGCAAATCATTCACCCATCACATCAACCAGCTCATTCAGGCCGGGATCGGTCCATGAGGCCATCTGTGGATCCGGGTCATCACGATAATGGGTAGGTATCAGGGGCTTGCAACGGTTGCTCTGGCATAACCACCCCTCCTCTCACATCCTTCATGCGTGCGAGTAATTTCCTCCGTGCTATGGCCCGCCCCCATACAACATTAATGTTCCAGCGCTGGCTGGCCGGTGGTGGGAAGCGGTAAAGGAGAAATTCCGGCAATTCTTCGTGCAGAGTAGAGGTAGACCTCGCAAAACGGAAAGTTGGACTTCGGTATAAAGAGGGAGGGTTTCCCGGCTGAAAGGACGGGCACTCACACACCATCCCCCATCCCCCTAAACCTAGAACAAGGGGTGCCGGTAGAATCGGCGCCTCCCCGGAGTCGGGACCGAGACTCGTCGGGATATGCCGAGGATCCTCCGATCGAAGATGGCCCGAAGTGGGGAAAGGGAGCGGCCCCTTTTGGCCGAAAATCAACATGAGGGGAAAAGGAGAATGCGGGGACGGTGCACGGGGCTAGGACCCATCCGGACTTGGGGTGAGCGGCGGCCATTTTCTTCTGGTTGAGGGGTCCGACTGGGAAGGTGGAGGTAGCCCCGGACATGGACCAGGCACATAAGAGAGCCGGGGCCGTGGAGGGTTCATTAAGCGAGGACTTTCTTCAAGTTAATGAAACAATCTCTCAAGTAAACATCTTGATTTTTCTCATTCTATAGCAAGATCATCCTAGCCCAGTTCACATCGGGTGCCTCTACATACCCAAGACCAAAACCTTTTTAAAAACCCCAGTCCCCAAACCAACTCATCAGCATGTCGGACCTCCAGGCTCTCGAGAAGCGTCTCCGCATCCTCGAAGACAAGGACGCCATCACCTCTCTCCTCAACCGCTACTGCAACACGGCCGATGACCGAGATTGGGTCTCCTTCGGCCAATGCTTCACCGAAGACGGCGTGATGTGCTTCGAAAACTGGGGAGATGTCGTGGGACAGGAGAAGATCACGGCAGCGGCGGGCGGCGCCGAGGACCGGTTTGAGGGCTTGCAACACTCCATGACGAACCAGCAGGTGGACGTGGACGGAGACGAAGCCGCTTGCAGGTGCTACTTGTGGTTTGCGGCAACCATGGATCGCAGCAAGCCCCACGAATACCACGCCTTTGGTGGCCACTACAGGTTCAAATTTAGAAGGACGGCGGAGGGGTGGAGGATCTCGCAAATGCAACTTAAGAAGATGTGGGCTCAGAATGAAGATACTGAGGGCGTGTTTAGTTAGGTAACAAGCATGTTTGATTTGGAGAGAGTAGGGCAATGTCTCGTGTGTTTTTCTTTCCTTAGCTGGGCTATAGTGTACTGGGTAGTTACTCTTTTTCGTCCATTCAATCAATATGAAGGTTTTCTGCCATCACTCATACCATTGAAACGAAAGAGGCGGCAAAGAGTGAGATGCAATTCCCGGACATGCCAAGTTCACAGATGCGTACGAGGTACTGCGATGGAATAGGACGCGGAAGTTTCGTGTGCGGATCAAGATCAACGAGTTGAGCTCCTGCACTTGGCTTGGCCAGGGTTGAATTGAGGATCGAGTCGTCGTTCAAGCGGGGGCCCCAGGGAATCCCTCCCGGACTTGAATCTGGTGGAGAAAGCACTTGGGCACTAGGGAGGTTGGAAAATTGGAGTCTTAGTGCTTGGCTTGAACATTTGTGGTTAGCATCACACTCGCCTGGGCCCATATTTTCCCCATGGGGTTGCCCCATCTTTGTTCCCCGGAAAGTTGCTCTGGCGAACTCTGAGGTCAAGCCCAGCACATGATAAGCACGTCCTGTCCTTAGCGTCTTGGTATTAGATCCGGAGGATCTTCCAGGGCTGGGGGCGTACGTTACCGAGAAGCGAAGGGCCCCCGGGAAGGGGGTGGAGGCTCCCGGAGGAACAACAATACCAACATATGCATCCCACCCATCTATACTAGATGTACTACCGGCGAAAGGGAACCTTGGGGCTGTTGGGTAGCTCCGACAGCACGGTTACGACTACTTCTGAGCAGCAGCCTCGGACGAATTCACATTTGCTTCAAATCATATGGACAAATGATTGGCAAGGGCCTATGAATTCTGAAGAAGAAGAAGAAGATTAGTTCTTGCAGCAGCTGAAGAGACCAGGTGCTCATCAAGACGCTTGTTGCGGACTAGCCTTGCAGCGATCGAAGAGTGTGAGTCTTTGGCCGCCTTCCAGATAACCCCGAAGCAGTGTGTATACGGGGCAATTGCTCCAATCTTGTGCATCGACTATTCCTCACCTCGATTTCCTACAAATTTAACCCTCGCCGGCCCCCGTCCCCACCGAAAAAGGGCGGATCCACCAGAGCTCAACGCCTCCGTCTCTTGTCTTCATTCACCTTCAACTTTCTGTTGTTGGCAGGGCACTCTGAACCCCAACAGCGACGGCGTTTCCATAGGCCCATTTTCTTCCTCTTTTTCACTCTTCTTCCTGTCTTCTTACACTGGTTCGCACACATCTCAGTAACCTCCCGATCTCAGGAGTCGCCAGTCATCATGGCGCCCACCGACGAGATCCAGCCGGCCCCGGCCGTCATCACCGGTGACTTGGCCCAAGACCAGGCCGACGAGCTCCGTTCCAAGGCTCTCACGGCCGACAAGTCTACCCTCCCCGACGGGTACTACATGAGTCCGCGTGTCATCGGCACGTTTGTCGGTCTGGCGTTCAACCTCGCGGCGGCCTATTGGGTCATGCAAGCCGCGGCGGGATGCCTTGTCCAGATCGACCAGGACATCGGCCCCAGCGCCAACATCTACATGTTCACCACGGTATGGGTCATTTGCCAGTCCGTCTCCATGCTGCTCTTTGGCCGCAACTCGGACAAGTTTGGCCGCCGCAATCTCGCGCTGTACGCGCAGGCTCTCGGCATCGTTGGCGGCATTGTCGGTGCCACGGCCAAGGACCCCAACCAGCTCATCGGCGCCGCCGTCATCCTCGGCATCGCGGCTGGCGTGCCTGGATCATATCCCTTGCTCACGGGCGAGCTGATGACGAATAAGCTCAAGTATCTGGGTACTGTTATCGTCGTGGTCCCAAACATCATCGCTACCGGCTTCGGCCCTTATTTGGGAATTCGCCTGGCCACCATTGCTCACTGGAGGTGGATCTTTTACATCTACATCATCTTGATGGGTAAGGAAATATCCCTATTCGAGCTCCTTGTAGCCTAGAATACTTCTAACACATCATATTTGTAGTCATCGGAACCGTGATGTGGTACATCTGGTATCACCCTCCCTCGTACGTGCAACTTCATGGCGAAACTTCGTCCCCGTGGAAGCACGTTCGACAGATTGATTGGATCGGTACCTTTCTCCTCACATCTGGCTTGGTTCTTTTCATGTTGGGCATGTCGTGGGGTGGCCCGTATCCGTGGTCATCACCGCGCGTACTCGGCCTCCTCATCTCCGGAGGTGTGGTTCTCGTCTCGTTCGTCCTGTACGAGTGCTTCTTCAACATCAAGTTCCCCATCGTCCCCATGAAGATGTTCCTCGACGTTCGCGGATTCACGTGCGTCGTAGCAATCTCCGCTTTCACCGGATGCATCCAGCAGAGCATCTTCATCGTCTGGCCATCACAGATTCAGTACATCTTTGGAAGCACCTCTACCGGTGGGTGGGAGCAAACGGCGTGGATGGCCAGCGTTTCGGGCTTTGGCTCTTGGGCCGGCATCATCATGATTGGGCCTCTTTACCACATTGTCAAACGCCTCCGCCTACAGCTTCTGGTTGGCTCAGTCTTTATGACGGCCTTCCTGGGCGCCATGGTCTCAATCACGTATACCAACCGCGCGTCCGCGATTGCATTCTGCTTCTTGAGCACATTCCCCATGGGTTGGGGAGAGGTCTTCACTATGTTGATGGTGCAATATATCGTCTCTGAGACTGATCTCGGCATTGGCTTTGGTAAGCAAAACACAACCCCCTATCTCCCCTTCGACAAAATGATTGTGGAATGTGGCTAACACTAGAAAATTTCTTTTTCCAGCTATCGTTGCTGCCTCGCGACAAGTGCTAAGCGGCATCTTCGCGCCCATCTTCATCGCCCTTTACACCAACAAACTCCTGGAAAGCTGCAAGATATTGTAGTGCCCGCCGTCCTCGAGGCTGGGCTTCCGCAGTCTTCCCTCTCCCAGCTCCTCACCGCCGCCACCCAGGCGAGTCAGGCGGCCCTCCAAGCTGTCCCCGGGATGACCGACGAGATTCTCCGAGTGACCAATAACAGCGTTGCAGACGCATACGGGAAGGCATTTTCATACGTTTACTACTTTGCCCTGGCCCTTGGAGCGATCTGCATCATCGCCGCGGCTTGTCTTCGAGACTTTGACCAGTATCTTACGGATCATGTCTCGCGCATGGTATACCACAAGAAGGACACGAAGACGGATGTTCTCAGGGTCAAGAATGTAGATGGGGATGATGGAGACGGCGAAAAGCCCGTTAGTGAGACGAAGGAAGTGGCATGAGAGAAAAATAGTTAACATGAGTGTTCACGCGTGTGGCGTGGTTCAGGCAGAGTGGCCATCGCGTACTTGTAGCTTAGCTTAGTTTGGGTAGGACGGGACAGACACATAGTAATGACAACCCTAGTCACTTTCCTCGATTCTATCGCCGTCGATAAGCCCGACGGACAGTTCTATTCCGATGATACGCTGGTTGTCAAATGTTGCGCAGACGCATGCAAGCTATCCCCCAAGATGATGGCCAGCCTCGATCGATGGAGGACAGGAAGCATGGGAAGCTGTTCGCAGACCTCACAGTCTTGCTCGCCACCTCAAACACCCATGTCGCTAGTTTTAGCCCCCGGCGTTGCATTCACTCACCAGATCGGAGATTGTGGGGCAATCCCGGCAAGATTTCGCGCTCTCTCCGGAGTAGCACGGATCGTAGATCTCTGTCGGGGTTAAAATCATAAATCTCGATTCGGATTGCAATGGAGCTGCCACTAGAGGATTCGGTGGGTGTGCCACAACAATCCGGTGACCCCTTGCATTGACCCTCGGTGGTGGGTTGAGGTAGACAACAAGCAGCTAGAGGTGAGCGCAATATCCAAGCCTGATGCTACATGTAGGACATGAGTGAGGAATTGATGGATCAACGCATCCACGGATCAATTAATGGGTACATCGTCATACTTAGACCCATGAATGTATAGGTGTTTTTCGCCTTTACTCCCGTTTGAAGATGGACGGACGCTCTTGACTTTCCACAAAATGGAGGATGCAATAGGGGTATGTCTTACTCAAGTTTCCCTTCACATCTAATGGACCTTTCCAACACTGTCTGTCTGTCTTCTGCCCCTAGTCTAGTCAAGGAACTTTTGTGCAGCAAAACTATGAATGTCTTGACCAAGTTCTCCGCCGGTCCAAAGAGTAGATAGAACAGATTGGCCCCTCTATCCATCGGTGCAACACCTTGTTGAAGCAAAGAACGTCTAAGACCACGAGTTTACACATCCAATGATCCTTGATATTCGCCTCCAAATTTAGGTAGTGGATGGACTGGAGAGACATACCCATCGATGACCTTACAATGTATTTTTCTTGATGGAAATCTGAATCGCTAACTGGAATGACGGTTGGTGGCAGGTTGGCCCCACGCTTAAATTCTTCCTGGAAACGAAACCATCACACCTCAACAATGTCATAAACACGCGCCCTGCCACATCGAGACACAATAATAGGTATAATGAAGGAGGAAGCGGAGTGAAAATTAAGAATGACCCATCCCCATTGCATACTAATCGTACTGTGACAAAAATTCCATGGCGCCCGCAACTTCCTTCTTGATGATTTCCACATGGGTCTCACTCCTGGGCTTAATCCTCACCTTGAAAGGCAAGGGACACACGAGGTTGGACGATGTGTACGCGTCCGGGTCGAGGTGCTGAACCTTGCCCGTAGCGGGATCCAGCGGCTCCGCGAACTCAAAGGCCCATAGGAGCTTGGCCGCGATGCGCCACATGCTGCGCTCGGCGAGATGGATTCCGGGGCAGATGCGGCGACCGCCTCCGTAACCGTAGTGGTGTGGAGAGGCGAGAACAAGTGAATGTTAGTCCATTTCTCTTTTTCAATACGTAAATAAGGGGAAGGGGAGGAAGAGGGGCAGAGACAGGGAGAGAGACAATGTCGTGCTGTGATGGAGCCTGCTGGGGAATATGGAGGGACTTATCTCGATGGTCATAATCCGATCCTACCGCGTACTCATTGGCCAGTTTAGGGTGTTGGAGAAAACGGTCTGGGTCAAATCTGTCGTGGTCTGGATAGTACTGCTCATCTTTATGCATAGCCCACACCCCAACGAAGATTGTGCTCCCCTTCGGGATGAGCATGCCGTCATACCAATCGTCTAAGACATGAGGGTTAGACACTGAGAAAGAAAACGAAGGAGGATGATGGTGGGGGTGTGTGGTGAGTATTTGCCACGGAGGGTATACTCACCCTTGGTTACTGTGTGCGGTAGTCCTAGATCCGATCTGAAAACACCCAAAAATCAATTAGTATCTCACTCAAAACAAATAAATAAATAGAACGCCTTTGACGCGGGTAGGCAACTACACGCCCCCACCCGGGGACGGATTGGAAACAGCGGGAGGGGCTTGGCAATAAACGGGGGCGTAGAAGGGGGGTATGAAGGCGCTTCACATACGTTGGTCTCCACCGCAGACCTTCCTTCACGATGGCGTTGATGTACGGCAGCTTATCAAAGTCGGAGAAGAGCGGGGCGCGCTCCGTCCCGCACACGGCATCTAGCTCCGCGCGAGCCCGGACCTGGATCTGGGGATTCATGGCGAGCGCGAGGATGAGGGTGAGGATCTGGTTGGCCGTGGTGTCGGCGCCGGCCTCCATGAGCTCGCCAAAGAGGTTGTTGAAGGCGACGTCGCTCATGGGCCAGCCCTTCTTGGCGTACTCGTCGAGCTTGTCGTCGATCATGCAGGACCGGGCGTCGCCGCGCGATCGGCGCTCCTCGACCAGGCGCCGCGCGTTGCCCCAGGTGCGGTCCATGTAGTCGCGCATGTGGAAGGCACGCTTCTTCCATTGGCCGGGGAGGTACCATAGCCACGGCATGAGGTCTACGGGGGTTCGCACCGGGCTCGATGGCTTCGAGCCACTAAGAGGGTGGGGCGTTTCTTGTCAGATTTCGGACTCTGGCGCTGGCTGGGGGAGGAGGGCGTCTTTTGGTCTTTTACGTACCTGCTCAATCATGGCGTTGACTTCCTTGAACCAAAAGGATTCGGTATCTTTGGCGCGGAAGCCCCAGGCCAAGATGGCGGCTACTGAGTTGGCATAAAGTCTAGAGTAGGTATAAAAGTTCTCGGGTTCCTCCAAGAGTCGGTTCATGTATAGGACAGCCCTAGATACGAGTTAGCAAACGACCATGTATTTGTGGCTGTTGCGACTGGAAGATGGGAGACGATGACCGCAAGGGTGCCGAAAGAAAAATGGACAAACTAACTCGGCTTCTTGGACGCGAAAGTGTTTCTCGTCCAGACTCTTAGGGTTAAGGTTTCTTGTCACCACTGTGCGCTTCTCTCTCCAAGAAGGGCCTTGGCATTCCATCGTCATATGGTTTCCTCGAGTGATGAAGAGGGGAATGACATTGGGGGACGGTCCGAGTAGATGCTGCCCTTGCGGTCGATGAGCTCGTAGACAGCCTTTCTGTCACAGATGACAATCATGTTTCCGGGGCCGACCTTGAGTGAGAAGATCTTTCCGTATTGCTGAGACCACTCATAAAACCTGTGCCTTCTAGTGAGTAAACATCCTCGACGTGACAGCGTCGGGGAGGGATGGTATCTCTTACTTTTTCCCAAGCCGGTGGCCGGAATATCTAGCATATTTCCAAGCACAAGCTTGGTCGGCGGGCCAGGCGGCATACGAGGGTCCCTCTTGCCTACCTGCAACAGCTTGTAGATGCCATATGCTGTGATGGTAATGGCCGCAGCAGCAGCGATGCTGTGCTGGTTCTCCGCCAGCTTTTGGAGATCGACGAATTTGTCGAGGCCCTCCATTGTAAAATAGGGACGACGGGGGTGGGAGAGATCGGCTCGAGATGGAGTCGGGAGACCTCTTGAAAGGATTGAATAGAATTGGGGAACGGGAAATGAAAGCGAAAATGGGAATGCGAGGAGATCGTATAGTTGGGGATTCCTGTGTTCACGATAAGGATGCCATGGGAAGAGGCCAACATAGGCACCTTAAATGGCATCCGCCAGGAGCAGCGCGTGCAGCCCATACGGTGCCCGAGTACATTCTCCTTATCGAAACTAGGATACCAGAGCTCTCTGCAAACTCACTAGCGCTACGTTGCTCACGCTCACCGGACACCCTGCTTGCAGGCTGTTCATGACCTCTTGGACGACAGGACAGAACTGGTGGATATTCTCATGGGGTCTAGTTCCGATTGCAGCTAATGCATGCCCTGCTATTGGCCATCTCCGTTTGCCAGATGCCCCGAAATTGGCCCCTTCCAAGAGGGACGGGGAGGAAAGAGTCCGCTCTACCCCAAATAGGCGGGGATTTTCTGGGGATTTTCTGGCGCTAAGCAGATCATAGTTCCCCGCAAGCGCAAACCCCGGATTTCTGTTTGGGAATTCTTGGCTCGCTCATCTTGAGGCGCTTTTCGTTCTCAATAGTATTACGCCGGGTTTTCTAGTACATGTACAAAGGCGGCGGCCGCTCTTCAAGGGCCAAGCCCCTCACAAACTTGCAGCAACAAATATTTGGGTCGGGCTCGGAGTATCTCCGTGCAATCTCTTTCGTCGACTAACATACACCATTCTTGTTACATTGGCGGGGAAATGGAGAGGATAGAAGTGGCTGACCAAATTATGGATGTCATTCTTGTTGATGCGTACTATAAGCTGAAAACAGAACTTGGAAACAGATACACCTTGACGTTATGCTGCCCCCTACCCTGCCCCATACTTTCTTTCCCATCCTACGTTCCAGCACTCTCTAGAGCCCCACCATCCCTGGGCCTAGCCCTTATTCCAAGAATCCGGCTGGCACGTCGGGGCCCCAGATATGCAGGCTATCCGGAGAGGCGAGGGACTTGTTGGTCGCGTAGCTAGAATTGACTAGATCACCATCGACATAGTGCTCTAGTACGAACCTCGACGGGTCGAACCAGTAGTCGAAGATTTGGCTGCCCATGATGTGTCTTCCGACGCCCCAGCAGTTCTCGTAGCCCTTGGAACGCAGCCAATCGTGACCCAGAAGCTGGGTGTCAAAGTCGTAGGTTTCGTAGGAGGAGTGGTGGACGTGGTACTTGGGACCTTCGAAGAAGAAGAAGCAGTGGTGGTCCACGAGCTCCTCGCCGCGGTCGAGGTGGAGGAAGGTTGTGATGTTGCGGCCGGTGGGGTCGTGGATGAGCTTGAGCAGTGATATCTAATGTCAGCCTCTTGATTCTGGGCCTCCATGTACTTGGTTCATCTCCTTGAACGGACGCGCAGAAGATGTGCGTAACTTACATCGCTAGGGAAAAAGTTGAATCGGGTGGTGTAAAAATCGTACGCCTTTTCAAAATTCGTCACACACATTCCAAAGTGGCCGAGTTTATGTACCGGCGCAGGTCCTAAAAGAGAAGTCCCGGAGATTTAGTTTTTGGGACGGTTTTTCGTTGTCAAGAGAATATGATGACCCACCTTTTTGGAATCGTTGGAATTCATTGCCTGCCCGGGTTTTTACAGTTGGCTGTTGCTGCTAGTCAGAATGGTGATGCAGCCCAAAACGCAAGGTCAAGACATCAATTGATGGTGGCACGGGAAAGGCAAGTTGCGGAAAGCATAGCAAGTCACGGTTTACTCACAAAATTAAACCTTCTCTGCAGCAGTCCCGCGTCACTGGGGTCGACTTGCGCCTGTCCGTAGACCAAATGAAATGGGAACCCGTCAACGGGATCGTAAAACGTCACCCTGAACCCACCACCGGGTTCTTCCGTCATCTCATGCACCGCCGTGGCATTGGGCAAGGTCTGCGCCGCATAGTCCAGGTCTTCGCGGGACTCGACAACAAAGGCGGCGCCGCCGAAGAAATCCTCGTCGCCGGCCGTCAAGCGGTAGACAAAGGGCTCGCCGCTGGTGCCGCGGTAGTAGGTGTTGGCGCCGGCGCGGGACACTTCCTGGAAGCCAAAGTCGTCGAGGAAAGCCTTGGCGTTCGCCTCGTTCTTGTGGGTGTAGAGGACGTGGGCGATGCGCACGAGGTTGATCCTGCGCGGGGCTGAAGTTTCCGTCGCCATGGTCGGAGATGTGGAGCGCGAGGCTGAAGATGGCCGGGGGACGGAAGCAAAGGAGATGGGGTGCGGTTCGGGGAGAGGGGAGGGGAGCAGAGTCAATCTAGATAGATGTTGCGGCGAGGAGATGGGTTGGCGCAGTCTCGAGCAGGCATGAAGATATCTAGCAGTTCGCTTTTTCGCTTATCGTGGGAAATTCTCGCGATCACGTTCGGGGTCGCACCAGGGGATTCAGGAAGGATGATGAGTTGTTGGGCAAGGGATACAACTTCGCAAAGACTCTGTTGCTGGATGTTGATCCGGCTTCACAATTTCACAATCTTACGAGGAGCTTGATTATATCTATGAGGCCAGATGATGCAACTTGTCGTACGACACTGCGATACCGGCCATCACTCTCCCGTTACGAAGAGCCGACAACAACCATGATGGGGCTATTTGGCTTTTGCAAAGCCGGGAAGCTTTTTTTTTTTGGGGACTTGAAGTGAATCAACAGCGCGAATAGAGCGCGGTTCTTGAATGAAGTGTGACCGAAAAGCATCCGTCCCTCTGGGGGAACCCACTTTGGCATGGCAGCGGAGCCTCACTCCACTCGCCCCAGCATGTGTACACCAGAGCAAGTCGCTAGACCCAGCCAACTAGGCTGACCGAGCTGGCTAGGAGTGTTCTGCGTGTTATGGAGTTTTGTCTGGGGGTGCTAGGGGCGCGTGTCGGTAGTGGCAACGCTGTGCCAGATTTGCCATCACCGCCCTCTGTGCCAGTCAGCAGTGCGTTGTTAGTTACGAAGAAATTATTAAGAGTGGGCGCGGACAGCACTTCCATGCATTTGCTGCGCTTGGTGCATTTCCCGGGAATCGGCGGACCAACTTCGGACGATCCGGGTGGGGCTCCGGATGGGACCAGCCAATCACAGCGCGACCCACGCTGCTACCCCTTACAGCTAGTTGCCGCACCGAACCCATTCACTTCCTTCTCCCTCCACATGGTGTCGTTCGGCATCGAGCAACCTGTGGGAATATGCCCGCAGGACAAAGGTAGACTGAGGGAGCGAAAGCGAGACGAAGAAACACGCAGAAAAATGTGGGAGAGCGCGGCGGACGGTGGGCGGGTGGGCCGAAGTAGAGGATGCGCGAGAGACCGTGCTGGAATAATGCCGACATATTAAAGGAGTCCACCGAGGAAACGGGATGCTTTTCTGAACGGACACGAGAGCTTCCATTGAGTGGATCGAGTAGCACTTTGGAATAGGTCGCTCGGGTCAGGTCAGACCGCAAAAGGAGATACCTTGCATCCTAATAGAAGAAGACGAAAATCCACACACACACACACACACACGTCCCGCGGTAGCTCGGAAAGCTTTATTTCCCCTTTGAGCCCCATTCATCTGTTGGTTGTTCGTGTCTCGGTCCCTTACTCTACTTTCTTGTATCTTGAACCCCCTTCATACTCATTCGTGTCGCCTTCCTCCACATACACCTGCACCTCCTCCTCCTCCGCCCCCATCCCCTCCGCCACTGTATAGAAAGCGGAGGCAGCGCCGGCAATGTCCACCTTCCGCGCATTCCAGCTCTCGTATATTACCTCGTCACGAACGCTGCTCGCCCGCCCGTCTCCCGCGTACATGTCCCGGAAGCTCTTCACCAGCGCCATTGCGAAGTCACCGCGTCTTCGATCGATATTATCTTCCAAGAGAGCCACAATGTCCCCCACAGCACCACAGACCTAGCCGTCGACGGCGTAAACGGAGCCGGGGTTCCCGCGGCTGCTGCCAACGGATTTCACACTCAAGCGGAGACTACTAGCTCTTTCGCCGCTGTTCCCCAGCGTGCGGAGGTTCCAGGAGACTCTCCCCCGATAGAAACAGAGTTTCTCGTCGTGGGCTGCGGTCCCGCCGGTGCTGGTTTGGCGTGTTTCTTGGCTTCTCATGGTAAGATGGCCCAGGACTGGACTTGGCAGACGTCTTTTCTTGCGGGCCGGTCTTTGAAAGATTTGGCCTTTTTTGTTTCAATGTTTCTAACATACCCTATGTGCAAGGCCTCACTGGAATCATGATTGGAGCCGCTCCCGGTACCGCGAACACGCCCCGGGCGCACATCACAAATATGGCAGCAGTGGGTAAGTAGAAGTGAATACATCTTGTCACAATTTCCTGCGACCTCCGCTTCAGCCTTCCTTTCTACACACATGCACACTTCAACAAGGTGACCAGAAAAGTCTCAGGAAAGCTAATTATGGAATGGTGGAATGACAGAATGTCTTCGCGACATCGATCTCGAACGCGACATCAAGCAGGTCGCCTCCAAGGGCGACTCGCACATGGTCCACACACGATGGTGCCACAGCATGGCTGGGCAGGAGTTTGCGCGGTTATACTCGTGGGGTAATGACCCCAAGCGAAGGGTGAGTGAGACAAATATGAACACGGGGAACGGGAAAATGCATACCTACGGGCAAAAGAGCACCTTGCCCCCAAATAATCAAAGAAAAACGAGCAAAATAGCTTACGTGTTCCACTACCTCTAGGGCGACTACGAACTCGCGAGCCCCTGCGAACCCGCAGACCTCCCGCAGACCCTCCTCGAGCCCGTCCTAATCCGGTACGCCACCCTGCACGGCTTCAAGGTCCGCTTCGACACCGCGCTGGAGTCCTTCACCGAGGACCCGGAGACGAAGCGCATCACCGTCACCGTGCGCGACAAGGTGTCGGGCGCCGCGTACCGGATCCGCACAAAGTACCTCTTTGGCGCGGACGGCGCCCAGAGCCAGGTCGTCAAGCAGGTCGACCTCCCGCTCGACCGCAAGCCCGGCCAGGGCCTCGCCATCAACGTGCTCGTCAAGGCCAACCTGTCCCACCTCGTGGACTCGCGCCGCGGAAACTTGCACTGGGTCATGCAGCCCGACAAGGCGCACCCGGACTTTGGCTGGATGTGCATCGTGCGCATGGTCAAGCCGTGGGACGAGTGGATGTTTATCCTCTTCCCGAACCGGGATGCCGATCCCGATATGAAGCCTACTAATGAGCAGTACCTCGAGCGGGTGCGCGAGCTTATCGGCGACGATACGCCCGCCGAGATTCTCAACGTGTCCAAGTGGTTCGTCAACGAGACCGTAGCGCAAACCTACTCGGTCGGAGACAACGTGTAAGTCAAACTTGTTCAAGTCAATCATCCACCTACCTATCCTACAAAGAAAAAGAAAAGAAAAAGAAAAAGAAAAAGAAAAGAAAAGCTTCCGACTGACACTGGCACTAGCTTCTGCCTCGGTGACGCCGTCCACCGCCATCCACCCATGAACGGCCTCGGCTCCAACACCTGCATCCAAGACGCCTTCAACCTCGCATGGAAAGTCGCCTACGTACACAAGGGGCTCGCCTCGCCCTCCCTCCTCGACACCTACAGCACGGAGCGGCAGCCCGTCGGCCACAGCATCATCTCCCGCGCCAACCAAGCCTTCCGCGACCACTTCCACGTATGGGAGGCCATCGGCGCCCTGCCCGCCGACCTCGCCGAGCGCCAGCGCATCCACAGCGAGCTGCAAGAAGCCACGCCCGCCGGCCAGAGCGCCGCCGACAGTTCCGCGAGGCCATCGAGCGCACCTCGCACGAGTTCCACGGCCTCGGCGTGGAGATGAACCAGCACTACGCCGGCGCCGCCGTGTACGACGCCGACGAACCTCAGCCCTGGGCCCTCCCCGGCCGCGCCGCCGAGAACCCCGTCCTCTACCACGAGCCCAACACGTACCCGGGCTCGCGCCTGCCCCACGTCTGGCTCAACCGCTCCGTGCCCGAGGCCCCCACCTCTACCATCGACCTTGCCGGCCACGGTCGCTTCGTCCTCTTTACCGGCATCGGCGGCGAGGCGTGGAAGGAGGCGGCCCAAAAGGTCGCGGCCGAGCTCGGCGTGCCCCTCGACGCCCACTCTGTCGGCTTCCGCCAGGACTGGGAGGACTTTTACTTTGCGTGGGAAAAGGTCCGCGGCGTCGAGGAGTCGGGCGCGGTCCTCGTTCGGCCGGATCGCTTCGTCGCGTGGCGCGCCAATGAGGTGCTCGCCGGCGTGGATGAGTGTGCGACCAAGTTGTCTGGCGTGTTGAAGTCGGTTCTGGGGAGGAAGGAGTAAACAGATAGGGTTTCCTTTTGCTTTTCTTTTCTCTGTTTACTTTTTTCTCTCCACCCCCTTTCTCTGACATTGATTCATCTCTTTTCCTTCTGCTTCGTTTTTTTCGTCTTCTCTTTTGCGTCGCTTTTGAGGTCTCGTAAGCAAGTAGACTGTGATGCTAGCCAAGCCATTCTTCGAGTCATAGATAGTATATATACTTTCATCTTTGTTGTTCAATGTTCTCTCTTACAAGAGCACGTTCGAATAGTACCCCACGTCAGAGCCTCTTTGATTCTGCGTCATTCAAGCAGCGGATCTATTCTACGGCGGGACGAATCGCTACATCAAGAGTGTAGTTTCACAGATGCCATCTAGGTACATGTACTCGTATAATATAGTATTAATCTGCCCTTTGCCTTTTTTCCCTGCCTACCCACTAAGACGAAGAGCACGGTTGGCAAGGAATAGCACGATTAAACGGGATTAAAGACATGGAAATACGCATTGAAGATAGGATAAGTTATATTTTAAGGAAAGAAGAAACTAATTAGGTGACGCCTTGATATCCAAATGTCCTCCAAAAGAACTCGATTGATGCAGCTCCGTCTTCTCGCAAAGGCCTTTGACCTCGCCGAGTAGATCCGCCAGAAGTCCTGAGGCCTCGAGCGCCTTGAAGGCATCGCCGGTTTTTACCCTAGATCGCGGCAGATAGACCGCCGCCCAAAGTCAGAACAAATCCTTTGCCCACCTGGCGCAATTCAGCTCTCCCAGTGGGCAAGATGACAGTGGATCGAAGCGCAGAAGGAAACGCGTTGGGTGCCAAGGGGTCGCAAAAAGCAAAGAAAAGAACAAGACTTACCTGAGCCACAAAGTCGCCAGCTTGAGATCCCTGCACTCCTTAAGAACCAACGCGCTCTGAATCGACCCGCTAGCCCCCTGAGAGGTCTCGGCGTCGGTGGCGAACCGCGAGAGGGCCTCGAGAACACGGGTCCGGCCCGCCTCGTCGGCGGCCCAAAAGTGGTAGACCGCGACATGGCTGTCGGTGGAGTGCCTGTCCGGGTCGTCCTGGCGCTTGAGAAAGCCGGCTTCCTCGTCGTAGTGGTGCAAGTCGTAGTCGGGGCTACCGAGGCCCTGCTTGGTGCGCAGCAGCGCGTCGCTGTCGACGAGGGCCATTTCGCGCTTGAAGATTTCGGACGAGACGTGGTCGATGAAGAAGCCGATGGGGTGGGTGTAGCCCTCGAGGCCCCAGAGGGTATCGGGCTCGCCATCTAGGTCGCCGCCCCAGTAGTAGGAATCGCCGTAGGGCTCCGTGGCCGAGACACCGCAAAGATGGACAAGACGCTCTTTCCACTAGAGAGCGGGATGCGCGGGCAAAGGCTCCTCGTCAGTTCCTTCTCTAATTCCCTTTGAGCATAGTGAATGAGAGAATGGTGAGACTTACCAGAGGAAGGGCGCCATCTCGGCCGACGACGCGCGCGACAACGTAGAACCTCGGGGAGTCATATTATGTCGTCGTTTCCGGTATAGCAGGACTTTGTGATAATAATTCAAGGCAATATTTACAAAGATGCGTGTTCGACGGTCAATTGGAGACGTTACCTCAACTAGGCGCACGAAAAGATCTGCTACAGCAAAGGTCACTACAATGCGAGAGCGCTGGAGACAAAATATGTGAGATCGGAGGCCCACAAATAAGAAGGATGTGGGGAGCAAAAGGATGAACGGGCGCCTTCTTCTCCCCCGCGTTGGTCTTTTGAGAAAGCCAGCTAAGAGGGGACCCTCGGAGCCAAGCCGTGGGGATCCTCCTACTACCAAGGACGAGGGGAGGATGAGAGACGGGCCATTCTCGGGCTCGTCTGACACCCTTTAGAGAAGGTAACTAGATGCATTGCTTATCAATATCAAGTCGGCTGCTTCTCACTGCGCCCTTGAACCTGGGAAGGAGGAAGGGAGAGAGGGGACGGCTTCCCTCGCTGTATCCTTTCCCAAGGAATAGCCCATGGAATAGATCCATTGGAATAGTCCCTCCGTGGCACCACCCCCTCCCACTATCTAGGCCACCTTGTTCCACAGGAACCCTTCCATTCTATCACCAGCACACAGCCTGTTGAGCCCATTCCTACTCGCAGATTGTTCGTCCTAACCCTGAGCTCTCATTGCGTCACGGCGCCGGTGCCCTCCCCGCGCCGGTGTTCGGCTAGTCCGTTTGCGGCGCTAGTCGGTCTCCCACCCCGCACGCCACTCGAACCGCGCAACCCCAAACTATCGGCTCCCCCTTTTCGCTCCAAAGTCACTCCATGTATTTCGGAGACCAGGGCGCCGGAGGGATTTCGCTACGATTGATAATGCACTCCGGAGAGATTTCAACGCACCAGCACACCACCTTCGCTTCCACCCGGTCCACACCCTTACCTTTCTTCCTTCATCCTCTTCCCCCTTTTCTTTTCTGGTGTTTTCGAGGAAGGCCAACCAGTTCACATGTGGGAGTTCGGAGCACCCTGACCCCAAATTTTAGCGCGCGCGCCACCACCAGGTCAGGAAGTCCGGGGAATAGAGGGGTTTGATGACTCGGGTACCATGGGTAGCATGGCGACGGGAATGGACAAACAGAGCAAACTCGGCTTCTTCAGTCAAGGTACTGGACCCTTCTCGGAGCGTTGCAACAGCACTTCGCCTCGACTCGTTGACTCGAGCTAGAGAGAGACTAAGTGCGGGGATCAACAATCAATATATGTCTGTCGAGTTTCGCGACTGAAACGTACATCTTGGAAGGGAGAACCCCCAAAACTGCCTCCACGTCTAAGTGAAAAAGAAAAGAAAAAAGAAAGAAGAACAAATTCTGTGATTCTTTGAACTGCACGCCTCAGGGACCCAGAACACGTTTTAGACTTGTAAAGATTTGCGAGTCACCCACCATGCCGACGAAGCAGGTTATCCAACTTGTCATTGTGCCTCACAGGCCCGCGGTCCCCGATGAGATCGCAAAGGACCTCGCGCCGGCCTTTTCCATCCTACAAAAGTAAGAGATTCGCCTACTATAAAAACCCCTCTCCGCCATTTCAAACCACTAATTCAAACTTTTGACATAAAAAGGGCTCCCGGCCTCCAAAAACTCTGGAGGGGTAAAAGTTCGAGGACCGGTACACGCAAGTGGCGCTGTGCCTGTGGGAGAACCTCGAGGCCTCGCTCGCCTTCTTCACCAGCGAGGCCTACGCCGAATTCCACCGCGTCCTCCAGCCCGCCATGAACGGACGCTCCATCACGCGGACGGCCCACGCGCTCCTAGAGCACTCGCGCTTCAGCGACGCCGAGCACCTAGAGCAGACCTTGGCCTCGCCCGCCATCGAGATCGCCCTCACCAAGGTCGTGGAGGGCGGCGTGGCCGGGTACTACTCGCAGTTCGGCAAGGTGGTGTCTGGCATCCTCGACGCCGAGGAGGGCTGCGATGGATATTTCATCAGCCCTCTGATCGAGGAACCTCAGGACCAGCTCCTTCTAATTAACTGGAAGTCGGTTGATGTAAGTCAAGCGCTCTCAGCCCTCTGTCAATTTTTTCCCATACTCTGCCGCGCATCCGTGTCTAGTGGCGGCGCGTGTGTACGTCGTTTGAGAATCCATGCTAACCTAGCGGACGTTTGGGATAGGCGCACCACGAGGAATTCGAGAAGAAGCCTGGGTTTGCGGCGTGCATTGATGCGCTCAAGGAGTACTATCGCGTGTTTGTCGTCCCTTGGCATATTACTGAAATTTACAAGGTTGAGCTGTGAAGGCAGGGTTGTATATAATTACACGGATAACGAGCACTGGAATTGGACCACCGTATTTATTCTGCATTTTGAAATCGAGCTCTGCCTTGTACTTTGTGAAATTTGGCGTGTGAATGGATTGAGTAGTACTAGGAGTAACCGAATTGATCTATCTAAAGATTCAATATATGTACGTGGAGTGACTCTGCCGGCTGAGGAAGAAGTTTGACCTTGAATGTTGTCCATCTATCCGTCGTCCTTTGAACTTTAAACAGCCCATCTTCGCATGTCTATCTCGATCGATAGATGTCGATTTACGCTGATACCAGACTTTCCTTACAGAAAATCAGAAAAGAAAAAGCCGAGTAACCGATGATGACAGTCAACTGGGTTACCAATGTCACACAAGACAGTTTAAAGTAGTCAAAAAGATCTTTGCATACATAATTGATGCCTCGTACAAGTCCTGACAGCGAAGAACATTCTTGAAACCCACAACGCGCTCGTCATCCAATGATGATTGCACCCCCAAGCCATATACCGAACAATTCAACACCTAGCAAGCGCTGTACCCTCCATCAACGGTCCAATGGGCTGGAGTCTCCACGTTAGCGTCGCGTACATTGTAGTATAGCTTATCATCTGTGAACATACCTCCTGTGACATAGGACGCATCGTCGCTCAGCATGAAGCACAGCACCTTGGCCACCTCATGTGCTTGTCCCATGCGGCCCATACACGTGGCGGCGCTGGTCCTCTCGGAGCTGAAGAGCCCCTTGGCTTCGCCATCCCTAAAGATAGGAGTGTCGATGGGTCCCCTAGTTTGACCGATGTTAGTCAAGGTCCGATATAATATGGTGAACGACAGTTTCCGATGATAAACGGGAAGCGAATGGCAAGATGACAGTGGTTGACCTACGGCAGAATAGCGTTGACCCGGATTCCCTCCCGGCCAAACTCGCCGGCCGCAGACTCAGACAAGCCGATGACGCCAAACTTGCTCGACGCATACGCGGCATTGTTGGGGAGACCACGAAGGCCCGATGTGCTGGAAACGTTCACGATGGCACCTCCTGGCCTAGGCAGATGGGGGATTTGTGACCTCATGCAAAACATCACACCTGTGAGGTTGACGTTGATCATTCGATCCCAGTCTGATTGCCTCTGCGATAGAAGGATAGTAAGCACAAGTTCAAGTCAGACTTGTCGATTCCTACCCCGCATCCACCCCCAGGGGCAGAGCGAGGCGTGATCAAAAGAGTTGCTAGTGATAGTCACTGAGATTAGGGGAGAGGAACTCACGATGGTGGCGCATGTGGTGTCTCCGTCGCCGCCCGCCATGCCCGCAACGTTGGCGGCCCCATCCAGACGACCAAACTCCTTGACCGTTGCTTGGATCCACTCTTCTACCTGCTCCGGGTTACTGACATCCACCTTGGTCAGGGCGACCTTGACATCGCTTCTTATCTTCGTACCTGCGAAGGTGAGATGCAGACCCCAATGTCAGCTCGTCTCAATGTGCTTCCTATCCCACTGCTGAAGCAGGGGAGTTTGCAACCAGAAGGGGAGGAGAGCAGAGATAGAGGCTTCTCGCCTAAATTCAACTTACATAGATCCCTCGTCGTCTCTAGGCCGGCGAGATTAAGATCGCTGAGGGCGAGACCCGCCGCTCCCAGCTCGGTAAGGCGGACGGCGACAGCTTGCCCGATTCCGGACGCCGCACCCGTGACTGAGTATACCCTTCCGCTAAACGAAGACATGGTGGCTGTTTGTTTATACGTAATGTCTATTTCTTTCTTCTTTATTTTTTTCCTTTCGGCTGTCAAAGAGGGAAACTACGTGGAAACTGGAACTGGGAGCCTCCTTGGTTAGGGGTTGCTATCGTAGACTTGTAGTTTTGTATAGAATGCCTCCCTTCTAGCTTCCGTGTCTCATCCGCTGCCCCGGGTTTTACGTCTGACAGCTACGAGATAAATATCCACTTGTCGCTAGTCAACACCACATATGATTGAGCCGACTGACAAATTGTTCCAGCATCTCGCTCCCGCGACCTTCCCCTCCTGACCCCGAATGTTCGTGCGGCGGAGGAATACAAAGGCACCAGACTGCATTGGATGGATCAAATCCCCTCGATGAACGTAGATGTATTGGCCCGAAGCTGCTACCCCACACATTGGCTAATTCGTGATCGAACCAAGGCCAACGCTGTCGCACGCCTCCGGGATTAGTGCTCTCCGCAAAACCCAAGAAAAAGTCAAAGGAAAGCGCCGGATGGGTCCCCGGACTGTCGGATCAACATCGACACTAGGCGACTTAGCGCCGTGCGGGGAAAAAAGGCTGGTGGGGCACAACCAAGGGCACTCCGAGGGTCCTCTTCAACTGGACTGACGATCGCCATGTCCCCCTCCCTTCTCGATGACTTCTGGCGTTCGTTCTTCCGTGTCTCTAAAATGAGAAGCACACTAAAGAGTTAGTCTACAAGATCTGTCGAGTAGTGAGACACAGCCCAATGCCCCTCTTCTAACTACCATCACAAGGACCACGCGAAAAGAATCAAGGGTTTTATTCGCCCCGGAGTCGCGCACCGTCTTATACTCCGGCATGTCTTCGGCTGGATAGCTCCGGCAACCAAGACGAGGGTCCGCCCCCGCCCCCGCCCTGTACCATTTTTGCCCATTGATTGATCAGTACATCTTGGCGTGCGTAGCGGCGTGTGCCTCCTCAAGGATTTCTGTCTCCTCTCAGGGGCACTGGAGAGGCATCTCTCCCGCCGGAGGACGGGCACCTGGTCAGCGTCAATGATGCATCTGTATTTCAGGTGCGATTATCTGCGTAGAGGCGAATCCCATACTTTTAGAAAGGGTAACCAACTAAACCAATCCAATAATAGGGAGACGTAGGGAAGGCTTGGTGAGCAGACGAGGCGAGGTGGTTGCGGATGATCGAGCACGGCGGGCTATCTTCGTGTGGTATCCCCGAGCGCAATCTCGCCCTATAAACCTTGTGTAAATCTCCAACTCAACCTCTAAGAACCAATATTGATCCCTCTAAATCCAGGGACGTAAAAAAAGCGATCCCCAAAGCCAGACCAATACCAATTCTCACATTGATCCTTTTCCTTCTTATCCTCCTCCTACACAGCTGAAATCAGCCCTCTCACCACCGACACCCCACCAGCCCATCCGTTCTCACACCAATGTCCGTCAAAGACAGAGTCGCCATCGTCACCGGCGCCGGCGGCGGTCTCGGCCGCCTCTACGCCCTCCACCTCGCCCAATCCGGCGCCAAAGTCGTCGTCAACGACTACGGCGGCACCCTCGACGGCCAGCCCGGCGGCATCGCCCGCGCGCAGGCCGTCGCCGACGAAATCACCGCGGCGGGGTCTCGCCGTCGCCGACGGCCACGACGTCTCCGACAAGGCGAGCTGCCTGCGCATCGTCGCCCGCGCCGTCGACACGTGGGGCCGCCTCGACATCCTCATCAACAACGCCGGCATCTCGGGCAAGCCCAGCTCCCACGCCGACCTCGACCCGGAGGCCTTTATGCGCGTGCTCCAGATCGGCGTCCTCGGCTCCCAGCTCATGACGAGCGCCGCGTGGCCCGTCATGGAGGCCCAGCGCCACGGACGCATCGTCTACATTGCCTCGGACGCCATCTTTGGCTTCGGCGCCGGCGGCGACTGCGCCTACTCCGCCAGCAAGGGCGCGACTTTTGCCCTCGCCCGCGACCTCGGCCGCTTCTCTCCCACCTGCGGCATCCTCGTCAACGCCATCCTGCCCTCCGGCGCCTCCCGCATGGGCGACCTCTCCGATGCCTCCAAGCATATTACTCGCACCTACTTCGACGCATCCCCGCGCCCTCGTCGTTGCCCTCTGCTCCGACGAGTGTGAGACGTCGGGCGAGTGCTTCACCACCGGCGCGAACCGCTCCGCGCGTGTCACTTTTGCTACCTTTCCCGGTCATGTCAAGGAGACCACGCCCGAGGGATTCGTCAAGAATTGGGACAAGGTCATGGGCGACGCCAAGGATGTTTATCTACCAACCAGCACTATAGACCATGTGCGGTATGGTGTCTGGCATGCGTCGGGGATAGAAGTGCCGCCAATTGACGGTTTTGGGATCGTTCCTAGCTCGTCCTAGACGAAACATGCTGTGAGAAGATGATTGATAAATATTAAAAGACTTTAAAGCCACCTTCCTACAGACGTACACAAACGTCCATTACACATACTCTCGCACAGCCAAAGGGGCTTCGTAGATTATATTCCTCACCAACCCGTTACTTCGGTAGCTGTATCAATTGACGCAGATGTCTTAAGAAGGCCGACTTACAAGATTCACATACATCCGTACGTGTATCCATTGATGATTTATTCCGTCCCATTCCACACTCTGCGAATACAATGGATGGATGGATGGATATGTAAACAGTGAGGTTGCTGCCCGTTGATATTGGCCCCGTCGCTAAAATGCACTAATTACTCCCTAACCTGGGCAAGGTACAGACGCCATGCCACCATCCGTACCTCGTTGACCTACTTGACAAAAATCCAAGGAAGAAAAAAACGCCAGCCCTCGAATACCATGTCGTCCGGGAAATCATACATGGGCGCAAACATGAAAAAGAAATAAAAAAGCTTGCCAAAGATCGCGCTGTCCCATAGCACCAACGCCCCAGATAGAGAAAGCAACACTTTTCAGTACGTCGTCAAACCCGACAGTGCGTCGTGGATATCAATAGGAAGCTCCAGATTTCTCCAGTCCAATTCATGCTGCAAGTCCATCCCCGACAGCCCCTGCGAGTCAAAGAAGGCCGCACTCATCATCGACGACGGCACGCTCGGCGCTGTCCCGCCGGCGGTCGGTGTCGATGCGGACGCGCCCATCATCAGTCTCGCGTCGCCCCCACGCATGGCCATGTGCATGAAATCGAGCATGGGGATCGCGGACTCAGTCCCCTCGCCAGCGCCAAGCGGCGTGACGTGGTGCCTGAGATATTCCGCCCGGGAGGTGGACGTCGTCATGGAGCCGACGTGTTGTTGATCTACGATGACGGTAGCCGGGGGCTATTGGGGACGAACTGGGGCAAGGGAGGTGTTTCTGCGGTGTCGGGGAGGGTGCGGGCGGGATTGTGGGATGTTTGATCTTTGGAACCTATTGAGAAGAGTTAGTTATTTGATCATGGTTGTGGGTCGCAGAAATTGAAGATGGGAAAAGAAGCAAGGAAAAAGAAAGAGAGAAGAGGAAAAAGGAGGGGTAGGATATAGACAGAAGCGAGAAAACTGCACCTACGACTGCTTGTTCCAGGTCTCTCCTCGAGTCCTCGGTCAACACCTGCTTGCTCATCCGCACCTGCTAATCGTTTCGACGATCTCTCCCGGGACGGCGGCGGCCCCAGATCCGCCGGCCTCTCCTTCCCGGAGCTTAAAGCCCGCGCCTCCTGACGTGCCGATGACTCCTTCCCGCCGCCTGTTCTTGTCGGCTGCTGGCCCTCCAGCTGCATCTCTAGCGATTCCAAGTTCTGCTCCATGGCCGTCTTCGTGTCCCAAAACTCGACGCAGCGCTTGTATGTCAAGTAGAGCACGTCGAAGCGCGACTTGATGAGCCCTTGGTTGATCCCGGGGCCGCCAATGTACTTGCGCACGAGCTGGACAGCCGCCGCAAGCCAAATGGTGCTAGGCAGGAAGGGGTTGATGTGTTGGATGTGGTCCTCGCAGCTTCGATTGACCACCATCAAGATGTTATCGGCCGCTTCAAAGTATTGGCGTACGCAAGGATCATCCGGGTCTTGAAACCCCGGGGAGCGCTGGAGCTGGAGCCCCCGTCGCCCATTTGCTGCAGCTGACCCGCGTGGCCCGCCTGCCGGGACGCGGCGTGGGTGCCAAACATGTCGTATCGGTGGATCATGAGCCTCGCGAGCTGCGTCATGACGTAAATGTTGTATATCCCGCAGTGGAGCTGGCGAACGGACACGACCTGGCCGGGAACAGGCGGGTCAAACCCCAGGTACTGATTCCGGTACCGGAGATGCTGCGGCAACGCGAGGACAAAACACTGCACCGAGTTGGCCAGCATGGCGAGGCGCTGGCGGGCCTCCTCGACGGGACTCGGCCCCGCGCTGGTGCTGAGCCGCTTCGTCTTGCGGCAGAGCGATTTCGCGCGGCGTCGCTGGTCGAGATCGGGCTGGAACGGCACGCCGCGCGGGCTGGAGATGATTTGGGCGTCCTTCATGAGGGAGTTGATGACGAGGTACCACGCTTTCGGCGAGTGGTTCCCGGTCTCCTGGAGAACTTTCCACCGCTGGACGGGGTCCGGCTCCATGAACGTGCTCGGGGCCGGCTCGTTACGAAACCAGTCGGCGTCGTCCACCGGCAGCAGCGTCTCCATGTGCGCCCAATCGATGGCGGTCGGGGTCCGGCGCACGGTGCTGGCGAACACGTCCATCTCCCAGACGGCCCACCACGCTCTGCGCTTTTCCTCGGCGTCGCGCCACCGAATGGGGTCGGACGACCGCTGCCGCCCCCTCGCGGGCGGGCTCCAGCGCGTCGACGAGGTGCAGGTTGAGCTCGTAGGCGAGGCGCACGCACATGCCGAGGAGGCGCCAGGCCTTGCCGTGGACGCCCTTGGTGAGCTGGCAGTGCGTGGTGATGATGAGGGCCTGCACGAGGCAGATGGGGGCGGCTCGTCGTCGCATTCGACGAGGGCCTCGTCGACGAACTTGAGGGCCATGGCGATGAAGCGGTCCGGGGAGTGGGTCTCGGCTTCGGCGCGCAGGAGGTCGGCGGTGCCGGGGGCCGCGGATTCGAGGTCGGCGGCGTAGAATTTGGCGCTGAAGCTGCACATGGCGGCGACGAGGGCGCAGATGTGGACGGGGTTGGCGAAGTTGGCGACGGTTTCGTTGAAGGTGGGCTCGTGGAAGAGGTTGATGGCGACCATGTTGTTGAAGTAGACGCGGACCCTGCGGGAAATGAAAGTCGGTAAGCTCGCTGTAAAGGATGTCGTCGGAGGGGGTGGAAAAGGAAAAGGGAGAGTGGAGGTAGGAGGTGTGGTGTGTCGAGGCCAATACTCACATGAATCGAGCCATCTCCTGCGAGAGACCAAGCATTAGACAGGCCTGCTGTATCATGCCTTGCTTTTCATGCTCTGGCGTGTCCTTGGTAGTGGAGGATGAGTCCTTTTCGGGGTAGAGGCCTCGTGTGATGGGTGGAGAATGAAGGAGAGGCTGTTGATGTTCAGTTTCGAGTTGCGTCTCTTGGTAGTCCACTCGGGGTTCCGCACATTCCCCATCTGGGAATCGGAATCTTCGCCATCTAGGTCGATGGCGGAATGCATGTCTAGATCCTCGTCCGCAGGGCCCGGCGGTGACGTGGACTTGCGTGATAGTGGCTGGTCGCCATTCTGCTGCATCTGCCTCTCTTGGTACCGTCTCTTTTGCCGCTGGAGGGAACCTGAAGATAGAGAATCCCCATCTAATGTCAGCCGTGTTTTCATCACCTTGGAGGAGCTCGGATTCCTTTTCCGAATACTAACCTATCTTTGGACCGGGTTTCTTGGGTTTCAGAGGATAGTTGCAATCCTGGCCTGTCTGTTCGCAAACTTGACATGAAGGATATTCGCGATCGCTAGCGAACCAAGCCGGGGGCGAGGAGTCAGTCATCAGCTTGCGGGTGGGTTCTTCCAAGGATTATGTGGGGAGCACTCACCACTTTACTTTTCGTCTAGAGATTCGGGAGAGCAGCTGCGCGTTAGTCCACCGCCCGCACAAGTTGGTTTCGAAACAGCCGGGCTACATGCACTCACTTTCGGCAAGAATGGCAGGCAATGATGGATTTCCTCGAGCCCTCTTGAGGCTCGTCCCCCTCCTGCAGCATTGCGAAAAGCGCGCGAGGGAAACGAATTCGAGGGGAGAAGGGGACCACCTCCGACCTAGTTACAGACGAGAACCGGCGCGCGAGGTTGAAGTTGGTCGCACACGGAAAAAAGTAGCCAACAACTCTTTACAAGGAAGAACAATGAAATGTAGGGTTGGGGTGTGGAGAAGTGGAAATCGAGGCACAAAAGAAAACACGAGGAAAAGGGGGAGGAAGGAGGATCGGTGGTTGATGGAAGATGGGGAAAAGAGAAAGCAGACACAGGATGAGGAGCAAAGACAAGGGTCGAAAATAGCTTAACCTTTTTGTCAAACTCGTCGTCTCCATCGCAGCATGTGCAAGGAGGATCTAGTTTACTCTCTACAATAGATGTACGTCTATACGTCGCCAACTATCGGGGGCCAAGGGTCTGTCTACCTTTGTGCTCCACACACCCCAATGTATATCAGGCGTCCCCAAGTCCAGCGGAGTTTCCTACTCCAAACTTTTCTCGCCATCTCCTTTCGCGTCTAATACAGAGAGGCACCCAGCACCTCAACCATACCCAAGGGGTCGCATGAGCACAAGCCCTCGACGCACGGAGAGAGAGAGACCCGGTGCCGAGTGCTTGGGATCGAAGAAAGGCTGAGGCCTAGGTGGCCCATATGACCAACGCTAGTGATTTGCATCATGTCTTTTGAAGATTTTCGATATTCTCACGCTTCTGTCCCTTCCCTATCCGGAGTAGCCAAGACTGCACTGGGTGATGGGCGTGCTTACCCCAAGGGAGGAAAAAACATTCCTTGGTCGAGACCTTGCATCCGTCACAATGGGGAGGTACCGTTCGGTACAAGGACCAACTAAACAACCCCCAGAAGACACCACCAGACTAGCTTCCCCAGGAGTATTGACGGATTTCCCCACAGGAGGGATTGGGATCGATCACAGCACGAGAGTGCTCAAAGTGCTAAGTCTGGTGCTGCTGTGCGGGGAAGTGGGGTAATTACAGCGTGTGCCATTGGCTTTTGATTCTCTGAGCTTGGACAAGCCAAGACCTTTGAACAGTGACTGGTCTGTTCAAATGGCATTAGTTCTGCTCCTACTGCGTACATTCAAGAGACGACGGCTGCTCTCGGGGATCGCCTTGATGGAAGCCTGGGGCACGCGCTAGGATCGATGTAGACGAGAACCAATCCACCCCCATGGGCCCTAGCGACGCCCCTCGTTCTAGGGGGTTGCTGGCCTGGGAGTGTTTCTGAGCAATTCCTCCGAAATCAGTCCGTCCATGTCTATCCCACCAGCACCGACCGGCTGAGGCGTCCTGCAGCAGGAGAAAGAAAAACCAAAGAAACGTGCTTCAATACAAAGATGGCCGGTCTACAGGTCATGATTTGATATCCATTCATTCATTGGTCTATCGGAGTCTCGTTGCCCTTCAAATCCGATCTTCCGGGCGTCCAACATTTCCTCTCGAAATTTGGACAGACTCTGCTGCCCCCACCACCAGCCAACCCTTTCAGGTTCAGTGTTGTTCAAGCAGCAGCCAGCAAGACGCCCTCTCTCCCCGTTTTCCCCGCCATCTCCCCGTCCCCATCCCCATCCCCCACATTGATGGATCCATGGATAGATCCTGTTCCTGCTTTCCCCCTCACTGGCCCTGCACCCGCCCACTGCCGTGGTCTCCAGTCTATGATTCTATCAATTACCGTGCCGTCCGAATTCGTTGCAAAGGTGGGGTTGTGTACGGTTTTCTGTTTTGCGTGAACAATCACCCTAACAAAACAAGCATGTCGCCCGTTTTCGCACGATGGCTGGGCGAGTTTCGCTTGTCCTTTGTTTAAATGAGTTGCTTTTTTCTTTGATTTTTTGGGTTCCATTGACTTTTGTCATGTGCTGCTGCCTTTTGAGATTTCGCCTCAAGGCAGCTTAGTTTTTCGTAGAGAGTTACATGTAGATTTTAGTGACCAGAGTCGACGATTACTCGTAGTAGACCTTGTTGATGAGGGTACCAATCTCTTCAACCTCGACACGGATGTCGTCCTCGTTCTTGAGGTCGATCTTGGGGTTGCGCATGGCGCCGATGCCGGGGCCGGTACCGGTCATGATGATGGTGCCGCGCTCGAGAGTGGTGCCCTGAGAAAGGAAGGAGACAATGGTGGCAACATCAAAGATCATTTCCCTTGAAGAAGAAGAAGAAAAGTCAACAATCAGTACGAAAAAGGACGAGCGTGGTGCTTGGCTTACTTGGTGCTGGAATCCTGAACAGTCTCGCCGTTGAGGATCGCGCGAATGCGCAGGTTGTGGGGTCGGAGATGGCGGAAGGCGCGACCAAGACGGGGCCGATGGGGCAGGATCCATCGAGACCTAGAGTTCCTTGACGTTAGCATCGTTTCAACGACAGACAAAGGGAAAAATAAAAGGCGAATCTACGAACCCTTGGAGAAGCACCACTGGCTGTTCTTGAACTGCTGCGCGCGGGCGCTCACGTCGTTGCTGGCCGTGTAGCCGAGGACGTAGTCGAGAGCTTGCTCCTTGGGGATGTCGCGGCCCGTCTTGGAGATGACGAAGGAGAGCTCGGCCTCGTAGTCGCTGGTGCCGTCCTGGGCGACCTTGGGGACGTTGACCCTGGCGGGGTGGGGGCCGTTGAGGGCGGTTCGGGGCTTGATGAAGAGGACGGGCTCGTTGGGGATGGGCATGCTGGCCTCCTTGGCGTGGTCCCTGTAGTTGAGGCCCATGCAGCGGATGATGGGGACCTCGTCCATGGAGAGAGGCGCGAGGAGCTGGAGAAGAGAAAGAAAATGGACGTGTTAGCTGGGTCTGTCTACTGCCATTCGATTTTCTCCAGGGTACGGTACGGCAAAGAGGGACCGGCGCGCGCTGAGCGCATCGCATTGCGTTTGCGAACACGCGGCGCGTATCTATGCTCCCCGCTCCTTTTCTCCAATTTCTTTCCTTTCTTTCTTTTTTTTCAATTGGTGTCCATGATCTTTCTCCATCTTTGTGAGGTCATATCGAGTGGGGCAAGTGCAGACCGCGCACCACAACCAAACGCCGGAATTTCCACAAGTGCTTGTGGAAGTGCCGAGGCGGGTTGTCCGCACTCGTCCCGCCAAATCACCCCTCGGAGATTCGGCAACCCTCCAAAACCCAAAGACGGCCCGCGGGGAGAGAGAAAAACATTGGAGAAGAGGGGCAATGACGAATATGACGATACCAAAATCTGGCACGACGCGGAAGAAAATATAGAGAGAAGGCTTCTAATCTACAGCCAGAGGGTACTCACAGTAGAGATGGTCAAGGACTTGTCCGTGACGATGCCATCAAAGACATTGCCGGTCACGAGCTTCGCGGTGATGGTCTCGCCCTTTTCCAAAGCAAGGCCAAGGTCGGGAGTCTGTTTGGAGTCGATCTGGCCCAGGTGGACCTGGCCGTCCTCCTTGGCGAGGAAGCGTACGAGGTGAGTCCAGTTGCGAGTCATTGTGCTGAGGGTCCGGCGGGCGGCAAACATTCGCTGGGGGCGCGGGGTATCGAGGAAGAAAGGACGCACACGTTTGGCGTAAAAAGGAAGTAAGATGAGGCTTTGGATGGACGGGGACGAAAAGGTCAAGATTTGGGGGAGGGGAATCTAAGGTTTTGTAGAAAGAAAGATAAAAGGGTAGAGGGTTCAAGGTGCGCAAAGCTCGGCTGTGGTAAAAGGTGCGATCTGCTCTTATAAGAACTGGAGCTCAAGGAGCAACTAGTAAAAAGAAAAAAAAAAAGGGGATCTGCCCTCTCCTGGTTGACGCGGGTCGCTTCGGGGTATATTGGTCCGTGGATAAGCATCAATTGTGGATGTCTACTGGCTTCGTTGATCCGTGGAGGTGGAAAGACTTGATCCATTACAACGTCCGCCCACTGGACTTGCCCACCAAATGCGGTGCCGGAGCCCCCACTGCACTCTCCCGCGCGGTGCTAAAATGGGTTGGACTCGAAGCTTTAGCTTGCTTGGTCGCCCACATCTTGCGCTATCGGTGGGGAGAATGAGGAGAAGCGAGGGCGCGGCTTGTCCGCGAGGCTTGCCTAGCATAGCAGGCAAAGGCACAAGGGCAGGCACATCTGCCGGAAATACAACCCGCGGATATAGAATTCGAGAGGTATTCGAGGTGCGGGCCATTTTCGGAAGCACAGTTGAGAGCTTCCCACCCCCAAACCTCCCAGTCCCCTCCTCCAACCACGGATATATTCCTCTTCGATCGCCGGTTGCGTCCGAACAGCGAGCATGACGATCGATCAAGGCACAAGAGGTATCTCGAGATTCTCTGACCAAAAATTATAAATCCCGGTGGTTGTGTTTCTCATCTGGGCCACGACCTGTCTACGCGGTGCTAAATCACTGCAAGTACCTTGATTGCTCCAATGGCCCATAGGTCCGTTGGATGGGTACGGAGCTGGAGAGCTCCAACAGCTACGAAGTAATTCCCCATCCATCCCAAACTTGATGCATAATCAATTCATCATCATTGGCGCTCTTTGGAGAGAAAGAGCCAATCCCGCGCAGAACCAGCCCGACATGTGAGCGCTTTCGTCAGATTGTAGGATTGTGGGGAGCAAACCACTGGTACTGTGAGGTGAACGTGAAAAAGAAAAAGAGAAAAAAAAGATTCCCTCACCCTCACCTTTGCTCGCTGGCTCGCTCACTCTGCTCTGCCGTGCCCCGCCGCGGGAATTTCGCGGGGGTTCCATGTTCCCTCAGCCACCACTTCGGCAGAGCATCGGACTCCAAGTCGAGTATTGAAGCGAAAGGCCCACATTCACTTGTCACTCACCTTGCTCACTCACCATTAGTCACCAGTCATCAGTCACCACATCGTGACCACCCGGTCCGCCAAAGTGGCCGGGAAAGACGAAGTCGGAAGAATGCTTTGGTCCATCGATCCTTGATGACGGCGACAAACACGCCAATTATCAAGGATCAACGGGAGAAAATCCAAGTTCATCTTCAGGCCTCATTACGCCCAATTCAAGCCCCTTCTTTCCATGCCGAACTCGCCTCTACCCCTTCCCCCTCGGCTTCAGCTCCCGATGTTCGGGCCCACCACCCCCGAAGGCCAGTCCCAGCCCCGGAAAACCCGGGAATACAGCCCTGGCTGGCTCCACACCTCGCAAACAGCCCCTTTGCTCCATGCCACCATACGTCTTCCTTAAATCCGAACGGTCGAGCGCTTGAGCCGGGGCCGAACGGCATCAAACTATAGTTTTCCGCGGCTGGGTCTCTTGTGTCTTGTTGACAGCTCCTTGGGAGAGAATTTGCTCGTTTTGTTTCTTCGTCCTTTTTTCCCCCTCCAAAAATTAAATAGGAGGTAGACACACAGACTGTGGCTATAGGCGCGATGCCATCGAGCTTTTGCTTGGTGCATACAATTCGATGCGCGCCTCACGCTCCAGGCCAGTCACTACGTTGAACTTGAACTGTGTCTCTTCGCAATCTACGGTACGGAAGAGTTCGGCATCTATCTCCGCGCTAGATCCTACATATCATGAATATGGATGAAGAGTCTACAAAGGCGCTTTACGTAGCTTATAATTCACGGAGAAAAAGAATCCCCCGTTACCAAAAGCTGTGAATCAATTCAGACAAGGATCCCGAGCCCGGAAGACGACCGACGCAGCCCGCATCCGAACATGAACTCGTAGACGGTGCATGGAGGCGGGGTTACGGCGCCGACCGGCCCCGAAGAATCTCATCAAGTGCTACAGATAATTGATGGCGCCCTGGCATGGTATGGTGAGGCGGCCGCCCCAGATAGAGCCGTCCCGGGCAGAGCATATGGGTAATCATTTCATCCATCAGGGAGGAATGGTCCCCGTATCCCACTCCTTCTAGAAGAAGAGATAGCGCGATCTCGCAATTCGTTCGGGTCTCATCGAACCGCAGCCATCGTGGTGTCACAAAAACTTTAAAAAACTGCTCAGGCTAGAAGAGCAATACGACGGCGGGTAGGGATGAAAAGCCATCATCGCGCGCGGGTTAGTCCTCTCGCCAGCCGCAGAGCCCTCATCCATTTCTCCTCGTCCTCCTTCCTCTCCGCTCCTGCATACCGCAGAGAGGACATGGAACCGTGCCACTTTACTGCCCCCTCCGGGATATTAATTTGCTCTTCCCTCCTGGAAATGCACGGACGGGAGGAATCGACGTCAGGAACACTGAAGCCTCTGGGATTCCGTCCCCTCACCGGCCGGCCGAGAGTGGGAAGCAGCCTCAACCTTGATCCGGGTCCAGTGCGTTCATCATTTCTCTATTTTACCGGTACCTTGCGAGAGAGAAACGGCTGCCAACGCGGGGATGGATCCTACCCCGACAAAAAAGAAGGCCATTGCAAGACCAGAATATAGTGTAGAAGGGCGTATCGGGCATGGCTTATTTAAAGTACCTGCATAAGTAATATCCCGACGACCAAACATCGCGTCGAGAGCAGCAGGCCTCTAACCATCTCATTCAGAAGCTCTCCTCTTTCATTCTTCCGGGAATTGAGCGGAGATGAGGCACAGTCACACAACCTAAACACCCGTATGCTCTCTCTTTCTCTTTCGCCCTCTCTCCTTGTATTATAGACGAGTCTTGGCATCCGCCCAGAACACAAAACCATGACCATCCCCGCCGGGTTTCCCTCTCTAGGTTGTCATTCGATTTTCATGTAGGGGAACGACCAAGAGAAGCGAAAATAGAGAAAGCACAGAGAAGCATCTCGTTCCTTTCGCCGCAGTAACCTGTCCTAATCATGGCTCCGTGTAAGCCCCACACTCTCGCCTACGGCCTACTCGCCTTGGCCTCGCTCGCCGCAGCGTACCCGGCCTCGGTGGAACGCGCAACACTCCTAGGCAGACAAGAGGACGCCCTCGACGAGTATGACTACATCATTGTCGGTGGTGGCACCGCCGGCCTAACAGTCGGCGACCGCCTCAGCGAGGATGGAAAATGTAAGCTGCCCTGATACATCCTCCAGTGCCATGATTATCCCCGGCGCATAGTCTTCTAACCACACTCTTTCTTTTCTCTCCTTTCAGACAGCGTGCTAGCCATCGAGTACGGTTACCTAGGTAAGTCAGACAAGGAACCAAGCAGCTGAGGACCGAGGACCGGCTAACCCTCAAAACAGAGAGAGACGGCTACCGCCCGGGTCGCACCACGTACAACATCACCTCGCAGCCGAGCCCCGAGCTGAACAACCGCACCTTCAACGTCGGCATCGGCTGCATCGTCGGCGGAAGCTCCGCCGTCAACGGCCAAGTCTTCCAGCGAGGCACCGCCGGTGATTACGACATCTGGGGGAGCTCGGCGGACCCGACACCACCTGGAGCTGGGAAGATATCCGCGGCTACTTCAAAAGGTGAGCCTTGCTCAATATGTTTCGTTCGGTCCCCCGGACTTGCCCCCAATTCTCCCATCGCACACAAGACCAAAACAAAGACGCTAACCGCGATGCACGGCGGCGCAGGGCATCCATTTCAACCCGCCCCCGAGGACGTGGCAGAAGCCTTCAATATCACATACGACCTCGAGGGCTGGGGCCAGGACCCGGATACCCGCATCCACGCGACCTACGCCAGGGGCTTAGCACCCCCGTCAGTAAGTTTTTGGCAGTACTTTGCCCCCTCTCCCGGGGGCCCATGTGAGAGTTGGGGAGCGGGTTTACCCTAACCACGAGACCTCGCTTAGTCCCGCTCTACGACGCCATGAAGAACTTCCCCGGCGTCGACGTCCCCGTAGACGGCGCCAACGGCCAAAACGGCCTGTACTGGTTCACCACCTCGATGGACCCCGTCACCTTCAACCGGTCCTACGCCCGGACGGGCCACTGGGACGGGCTGGACCGCGACAACTACGAGCTCCTGCCCGCGACCAAGGTCAACAAGATCGTCTTCGACGGCGACCGCGCCGCCGGCGTCCAGCTCCACCCCGCGACCAGCGCGACGACGTCCGCGTCGTCAAGGCCCGCAAGGAGGTCATCCTCGCCGCCGGCGCCATCCACACCCGCAGGTCCTGCAGCTCAGCGGCATCGGGCCGAGGAAGCTGCTCAAGGCTGCCGATATCGAGGTCAAGGTCGACCTCCCTGGTGTGGGGTCCAATTTCCAGGATCACCACTACATCCCGGGCGTACGCTTCACGTGTGAGTAGTCCCGTACCTTGCGTCCCTCTTCATATCATGCCTTGTTCTTTTTCCTTTTTTTTTTTTTTTTTTTTTTTGGATTGCGTCTCAAGTCCTCCTTCCGCTAACCCAAACAAACACAGGGGGCAACGATCCCGAGGTCCCCGAGCTAGACCTCACCACCAACCTCACCGGCAACGGCATCGCGCTCGGCGCCTTCCTCGGACTCAAGGCCTTCTCCCCCGACCTCTTCGAAGACATCGCGTCGCGGTACGAGTCGCAGAACCCCGCCGACTTCCTACCCAAGGGCACCGACTGCACCGTGGTGGCGGGGTACCGCCGGCAGCAAAGGCCTACGCGCGCGCGATGCGGGACAACTCCATCAGCTTCCTCGAGTGCATGCTCGGCGGCTCGCCCTCGTGCAGCCCGCAGAACGTGCACCCCGTCAGCCGCGGCACCGTGACCCTCAACGCTACCGACCCCGAGGCCGAGGTCATCGTCGACTACAGGGCCGCCTCCAACCCCGTGGACATTGACATCATGGTCGAGGCCGTCAAGTTCTTCCGCCGCTTCATCACCACGGGCGACCTCGCGGTGTACGAGGCCGTCGAGGATACCCCGGCGCCGAGTACGAGTCCGATGAGGACCTCGCCGAGTGGGCCCGCCAGACCATTATCCCTAGCGTTTACCACCCCGTCGGCACCGCGGCCAAGATGCCTCGCAAGTGGGGCGGCGTCGTCGATGAGGAGCTCCTGGTGTATGGCGTCGAAGGCCTCAGCGTTGTCGATGCTAGCATCATGCCCACGCTCGTCGGAAGCACCACCAGCATGACGGTCTACGCTATTGCCGAAAAGGTTCGTGGGCCCCTCTTCCATTCTCATTTCTTTTTCTTTTTCGAACTTTTCGCTAACTTTTCCTCTCCGCTCGTCCTCTAGGCCGCCGACTTGATCAAGGCCCGCGCATAATACAGTGTAAACTGGACATATTCATTATTTTGGAAGGGGTTGCCTGCCTCTTTTCGCTTCGCTGTATATCGATTCGTATGTAGATGCTTTGTGTAGCGAGAATACAATCTCTATTGTGCTGAACGACAAGAAAATGCTACCCCCAGTGGAAGGGCCAGTGGGAATTCGAGGAAAAAGGCTCCAATTCTGGGTAAAGTTCAACCGCCTATTTGCAAACGTAATTATTTCATATGTTACTATTCCCACTTGCCCACCGTATACCCTGAGCGCTGCTGCGCTTAGATCAATGTCAACTTGAACCTGCAGCTCCCCTCGAATAGCATGACCCCGCGCGAACATGACAGTAAGACAAAGGTTCCCGGTGGGCCCACGCGACTGTGACCTTGCACCCGCGCCGTCGCTGCTTCAAGTGGGGTTAACCTAGTTGAGAGTTAATATTTGTCGGCTTTCTTTTTTTTTTTTTTTTCCCGTCGCACCTCGCTACAAACTCAATTGAGGGCCATTCCAGACCTGGGAAGAAACGAGAAAGAGCAAGGCTCGGCAAGAAACATGTCCGACCCGGCCCCTCCCCCGCCCGTACCGCTCCCGTCGGCGCCGGCCGTCCGCCTCGCACCCAACGCCACACTCCAACCTCCACTATCCCGTCGCGGGCACGGCCCGGGCTGATCATCATTGACCCGAACCACAGCGTGCCGGAAAAGCCTTCCGCCGAACCCCCTTCCGAGACCTTGGATCCGGCTCCGCAGTACAAATGGGCCGAGGAGGGTACGCCGTCGTTCGCTTGGCCGTGTCCAGCGGGGAGCGGCCGAAGGGTCATGGAGCGTGCAGGACGATGGCCTGGGAAAGCGATCGCGGCCCTCATTAAGCTCGAGACCTGCGATGTCAAGGACAAGGTCGCCCTCATTGGTATGTTTTAAGCCATGCGCGTGAACGGGGTTGGGCACCTCCCGAACTACGCTTAAAAGGGGCGAGGAAGAACCAAGCAAGTGAAGCGCACTGACGCAATGCATCTGCGTATCGCTAGTCTACGGCGATCCAAGCGAGTATCCTGCTGCCTTCAACGAGAATCTGGCCTCTGCCCTTGCCAACTGCTCCTTCATCGTCGCCACCGTCTTATTTTCCTCATCGTGGAACCTAGGGCCTGCTTCTCAGCCCATTCTCATCCACCACGCAGCGGACACGGGTCCGGCGCCATCCGAAACACCCGGCATTAAAGTCCACACTTATGCCCGTGCTCGGTCACCAAACTTCGTCGTGCCCGGTGCCGAGGGATTTTCCTACACAGCAGCTTCCGTCTCACACAGCCGGAGCCTCAAGTTCGTCAAGGACCACGTAGGCGGGCCGTTCTTTGATCTTGAGAAGATTTGGGATGAGCACACCTATTTCGAGTTCGCCGACAGATCGGTTGAGCAGACCATGGGAACCATGGTTTTAGAACCTTATGTGAACCACATACCCACGGTAAACACCCTCTTCTCCCTCTGCTTGCTAAACCGTGCTTTCGCTAAAGAGATGGGCCGTACCCGGTGTTTCTACAGATGACTGGCGGTATTGGGCGAGCCAGACTGACCAACTTCTACCGCCACCACTTCATCTTCAACAATCCCGAAGACACAGAACTCGAACTCGTTAGCCGCACCATCGGGGTCGACCGCATCGTTGATGAATTCGTTTTTGTGCTGACCCACAACAAAGTAGTGGACTGGCTGTAAGTCGAGACTCGTCTATCCATGATCGCCGCAGAGGGTAGATTATCCAGAGACGCCGGCCAAGCTGACAACGAGACTCCTCCTCTTAACAGCATACCCGGTATCCCGCCGACCGGCGTGACCCTTCGCATCCCCTTCGTCGCCGTCGTCAATGTCCGCGGCGACAGGCTCTATCACGAGCACATCACCTGGGACCAGGGAACCGTGCTAAAGCAGCTAGGCCTGCTCCCCGACTACCTCCCGTTTCCCTACCCTGTGGATGGACTCGAAGGCAAGAACCTAGAGGTTAGAGTCCCTGTTGCCGGGGTCGAAACGGCCACCAAGCTCCAAGACCAGCGAGCGGTGGAGAGTAACTTGATGGTGCTCCCCACTGAGGCTACCATCAGGGAAGTCAGGGTACAAGAGTCCTCCTCACAATAACGGCCACTTCTCGTGTGAAAGCAGGGATTGATGGGCGATTGCTGATATCAACGTCTCGGAACCCCGGTTGGCGGATAGTAGATGTAGGCGCATCCCCCTCTCCAAAATATCGACAATCATGCCAGCATTTCAACCTTTTTCCTAGACGTGCGCTTGCTCCTCCCTTTTTCGCCCTCCTTTTTTTTTTTTTTTGATTCTTTTCGGAGGGGAATATCGCAACTGACGTGGTTGCGGGGCTGGCTATGGAGCGCGTGCACGATATCGAAGAACAAATAATAAAAATAAAATACAAATCAAAAGGGGGCAATCTGGAAAACAAATGAGCGAGCATGAAAGCTGAAGGATGAAAGTAAGGGAGGAAAAACACTACAGAACACTAGTCTGCTCAGATCCTGGTCCTACGACACCTCGAGTACGCGGTCCTGGCCCAACTCAACGGAGGTCGGGGAAAAGGTAGAATCCAAGAAGCAAAATCCAACGCGCGAGACACGAGCTCACACAGCCTTCGTCTTGTCTCACCTTCCCGAACGCCACCCGCCCCAACCCCTAGATCTACCCAGTTCAGCCCACAACCTTCCCGTCATGTCTCAAGCCTGAATCGGGCCATGGGTCGGATTTTGAAGCTACTGCATAAGTGTATTCTCGCTCCCACAGAAAGCAACCCCGCATCCATCAAGGCCGAATACGGCGCAGGCCCAACGTCAAACAATCGATTGTCAAAAGCCAGACTCACGCCATGGGTTTGTCGAGATCAGCTGGCACGACTGAGCTATGATGACGCTTGGCGGCAGTCGAACCGGTAGGCTTATTATTTAGGGATTGGTAGCACAATGCGCCGCAAATGGAAGCATGGCGCGGAAAGAGGAGAGCATGTTGTGAAGGAGCAAAACGAATATATTAAATTAGGAGCATAAGTTCTTTACAAAGCAAGCGCGACATAAGTAACTATTCATACAAAGAAAACTTCCCCAAATCATGACACCACTGTTTTATCTCGCTTCTAGACAAAGCGAGGGGACTCGAACAAAAGGCGTGCATCTGTTCGGGTGAGGGGCGCGCGCTTGGGCGCAATCCTCATCTCGGCATCTTAAAATTGAAAGGCCTCGTTAAGGCAGTCAATGGCGCCTTGTCCGCTGGCAAAGCTGCCGGCAAGACACTGGGAGGCAATTCCAATGGCATGGGGACCGAGCTTGACGCCGCAAATTGCGAGGTTGGCAGGGAGTTGGATGAGGTTCGAGCTGGAGAGGGCAAGGCACTCGGGAGGGAGCTGGCTGATGCAGTGCGCCGAGTAAATGTTGGTGAGACAGTTGAACACATCTCGGGGATGATCTGGGCCACGCAGACAGCAGCACCTCCAGCACCAAACACACCGAGGGCGGCAGTACAGGCTGCAATCATGATCACGCGCTCAAAGATGTTGATGTTGCCATTCAGCGCCGAGCAAGCCGAAGGCATGGTCGGGCAACGCACGATGGGCGCCCTAGTAGTGGTGGCCACGGCGGTTGAGCTGGTGGTGGTCTGCGGCTCAGGCGTCACGGTAGTGGGAACATCGGTCGGGCTAGGTTCATCAGTCGACGATGGCTCCTCGGTCGGGCTAGGCTCATCAGTCGACGAGGGCTCCTCGGTCGGGCTAGGCTCATCAGTCGACGATGGCTCCTCGGTCGGGCTGGGCTCATCAGTGGAGCTGGGCTCATCGGTCGACGAGGGCTCGTCAGTGGAGCTGGGGGCATCAGTCGACGAGGGCTCATCAGTGGAGCTGGGGGCATCAGTGGAGCTGGGGGCATCAGTCGACGAGGGCTCGTCAGTGGAGCTGGGCTCGTCAGTGGAGCTGGGGGCATCAGTCGACGAGGGCTCGTCAGTGGAGCTGGGCTCGTCAGTGGAGCTGGGGGCATCAGTCGACGAGGGCTCGTCAGTGGAGCTGGGCTCGTCAGTGGAGCTGGGCTCGTCAGTGGAGCTGGGGGCATCAGTCGACGAGGGCTCGTCAGTGGAGCTGGGCTCGTCAGTGGAGCTGGGGGCATCAGTCGACGAGGGCTCGTCAGTAGAGCTGGGCTCGTCAGTGGAGCTGGGGGCATCAGTCGACGAGGGCTCGTCAGTGGAGCTGGGGGCATCAGTGGAGCTGGGCTCATCAGTCGACGAAGGCTCGTCAGTCGAGCTGGGCTCGTCAGTGGAGCTGGGGGCATCAGTCGACGAGGGCTCGTCAGTGGAGCTAGGCTCGTCGGTCGAGCTGGGTGGCGCGCTAGAAGAGGAGAAGGTAGCCGCAATATCGCTGGCAGAGGCATCGGTAGCGGAAGAGGCATCTGTGGCCGAAGACTCAGCAGAAGAAGCATCCGTAGCAGAGGCATCGGTGGAGGAAGCATCGGTGGCGGAAGAATCGCTGGCCGAGGTATCGGAGGAAGAGGTCGTGGGGGACGCGCCATCAGTAGCAGAAGAGGCATCAGTAGCAGAAGAGGCATCAGTAGCAGAGGACTCAGCAGAGGAGGCATCCGTGGAAGAGGCATCCGTGGCAGAAGAGGCATCGGTGGACGAAGCATCAGTAGCGGAAGCGTCGGTGGAAGAGGCATCGGTAGCGGAAGCATCAGTGGACGAAGCATCAGTAGCAGAGGAAGCATCGGTGGACGAAGCATCGGTAGCGGAAGCATCAGTGGAAGAGGCATCAGTCGCGGAAGCGTCGGTGGACGAAGCATCGGTGGCAGAGGCATCAGTAGACGAAGCATCAGTAGACGAAGCATCAGTGGCCGAGGCATCCGTAGAGGAAGCATCAGTAGCAGAGGAAGCATCGGTGGACGAAGCATCAGTAGCGGAAGCATCAGTGGAAGAGGCATCAGTAGCGGAAGCGTCGGTGGAAGAGGCATCAGTGGCAGAAGCGTCGGTGGACGAAGCATCGGTAGCGGAAGCATCAGTGGAAGAGGCATCAGTCGCGGAAGCGTCGGTGGACGAAGCATCGGTGGCAGAGGCATCAGTAGACGAAGCATCAGTAGACGAAGCATCAGTGGCCGAGGCATCCGTAGAGGAAGCAGTCGGCGGCGCGGAAGGAGTCAGGATGAGCACGGTGCCAGTGTCGGAGCCATCACCAGGGGGCAGGGTCAGGGTAGTCGCGCTAGGACCGGGCCAGCCACCACCAGTGACCGTAGTGTACGGGCCAGTGAAGGTGGACTGAGTGGTAGGGGTAGCAGGGCCAACAACGTACGCGGTGCCGGTCTCGTCGCCTTCGCCGGGGGGACGGTGAAAGTGGTGGAACCGGTGCCAGTGCCGGGGTAGGGCGCTGTGATGGTAACCACGGGTCCGGTGAACGAGGATGTAGTCTGGGCGGGGGCGGGGCCGACGATGAAGACAGTTCCGGTAGCGTCGCCATCCTGAGGAGGCACGGTGTACGTGGTTCCGCTGCCACCGGTACCCGCCGCACTAATGGTGGTGAAAGGACCATCGAACGGAGGGGTGGTGCTGGGTGCAGCCGAAGGGGTGAAGATGATCTTGGTGCCCTCGGTGTCAGTGCCGGTAGGAGCAAGCGTCAGAGTGCTCTCACCCTCTCCTGACCAGCCACCTCCAGTAAGAGTGGCATAGGGACCGGTGAAGGTGGTGGTGGGGACAATGGGGGTAAGGATGACCTGAGTACCGATCGTGTCAGTGCCCGAGGGAGGGAAGATCAGAGTGGTGGGGACCTCTCCTTCCCAGCCGCCACCAGTGAGCGTGGTGTAAGGACCAGTGAAGGTGGTAGGTTCAGCGCTCGGGGTGAAGATGACCAAGGTGCCAACGGTGCCAGTGCCAGTGGGGGATCGTCAGGGTGCTCTCGCCCTCGCCTTCCCAGACACCACCAGTAATAGTAGCATAGGGACCAGTGAAAGTGTTGGAGGCGCCGCCGTTAGGGGTAAGGATGATCTGGGTGCCAATGGTATCAGTGCCAGCAGGGGGACAACCGTGGTGGGACCTTCTCCATCCCAGCCGCCACCAGTGATAGTGCTGTAAGGACCGGTAAATGTGCTGCTAGGTAGACCACTAGGAGTGAAGATGATGACGGTTCCAACAGTGCCAGTGCCAGTAGGAGCCAGGGTCAAGCTGCTCTCGCCCTCTCCATCCCAGCCACCTCCAGTAAGAGTAGCATACGGACCAGTGAAGGTAGAGGTGGCTACATTGGGGGTAAGAATGACCTGAGTACCGATGGTGTCAGTGCCCGAGGGAGGGAAGATGAGGGTAGTGGGACCTTCTCCATCCCATCCACCGCCGGTGATAGTGCTGTAGGGGCCGGTGAATGTGCTTGTGGGCTGTCCGCTAGGAGTGAAGATGACCAAGGTGCCGACGGTGCCAGTACCAGTAGGAGGGATCGTCAAGGTGCTCTGGCCCTCTCCTTCCCAGGAGCCACCGGTCAAGGTAGCATAAGGTCCGGTGAAGGTGTTGGACGCGCCGCCGTTAGGGGTAAGGATGATCTGGGTGCCAATGGTATCAGTTCCAGCAGGGGAAGGACAACTGTGGTGGGAACCTCTCCATCCCAGCCTCCGCCGGTGATGGTGCTGTAAGGGCCGGTGAACGTGCTAGTGGGCTGGGCACTAGGGGTGAAGATGATGATGGTGCCAACAGTTCCAGTGCCGGTAGGAGCAAGCGTCAAGGTGCTTTCACCCTCTCCTTCCCAGCCACCGCCAGTATAAGTAGCATATGGACCAGTAAAGGTGCTCGACACACCTCCAGTGGGGGTAAGAATGATCTGAGTGCCAATAGTGTCTGTTCCAGCAGGGGTAGGACAATCGTGGTTGGGCCTTCGCCATCCCATCCACCACCAGTGATGGTATTGTAGGGACCGGTGAAGGTGGTAGGCTCAGCGCTCGGGGTGAAGATGACCACGGTGCCAACGGTGCCAGTGCCAGTGGGGGATCGTCAGGGTGCTTTCGCCCTCGCCTTCCCAAACACCACCAGTGATGGTGGCGTAGGGACCAGTGAAAGTGTTGGAGGCGCCGCCGTTAGGGGTAAGGATGATCTGAGTGCCGACAGTATCAGTTCCAGCAGGCGGGAGCACAACCGTGGTAGTACCCTCTCCATCCCAGCCACCACCAGTGATGGTGTTGTAAGGTCCAGTGAAGGGCTGACCGCTAGGAGTGAAGATAACCTCGGTGCCAATAGTATCAGTACCAGTAGGGGCAAGGGTCAAGGTGCTTTCGCCCTCTCCACCCCAAGCGCCACCAGTCAGGGTAGTGTAGGGACCAGTAAAGCTGCTCGACACACCCCAGTAGGGGTAAGAATGATCTGAGTGCCAACAGTATCGGTTCCACCAGGAGGCAGGACAATCGTGGTTGGTCCCTCACCATCCCATCCACCACCAGTGATGGTATTATAGGGACCGGTGAACGTGGTGGGCTCAGCGCTCGGGGTGAAGATGACCTTGGTTCCGACGGTGCCAGTACCAGTAGGAGGAATCGTCAAGGTGCTTTCGCCCTCGCCTTCCCAGGAGCCACCGGTCAAGGTAGCGTAAGGTCCGGTGAAAGTGTTGGAAGCGCCACCATTAGGAGTAAGGATGATCTGAGTACCGACAGTATCAGTTCCAGCGGGGAAGCACAACTGTGGTAGTACCCTCTCCATCCCAGCCGCCACCAGTGATGGTGTTGTAAGGTCCAGTGAAGGGCTGACCGCTAGGAGTGAAGATGACCTCAGTGCCAATAGTATCAGTACCAGTAGGGGCAAGGGTCAAGGTGCTTTCACCCTCTCCGCTCCAAGCACCACCGGTGAGGGTGGTGTAAGGACCAGTGAAGATGCTAGACACACCTCCCGTAGGGGTAAGGATGATCTGGGTGCCAACAGTGTCTGTTCCAGCAGGGGTAGGACAATCGTGGTTGGGCCTTCGCCATCCCATCCACCACCAGTGATGGTATTATAGGGACCGGTGAACGTGGTGGGTTCAACACTCGGGGTAAAGATCACCTTGGTTCCAATGGTACCAGTGCCAGTGGGAGGAATCGTCAAGGTGCTTTCACCTTCACCTTCCCAGACACCACCAGTAATGGTAGCATATGGACCAGTGAAAGTGTTGGAGGCGCCGCCATTAGGAGTGAGGATGATCTGAGTGCCGACAGTATCGGTTCCAGCAGGGAAGTACAACTGTGGTAGTACCCTCTCCATCCCAACCACCACCAGTGATGGTGTTGTAAGGCCCGGTGAAGGGCTGACCGCTGGGAGTGAAGATGACCTTGGTGCCAATAGTGCCAGTGCCAGTGGGAGGAATGGTCAGGGTGCTCTCACCCTCTCCACCCCAGCTACCGCCAGTCAAAGTCTCATACGGGCCGGTGAAAGTGTTGGGTGAACCGCCATTAGGTGTGAGAATAACCTGGGTACCAATCGTATCCGTGCCAGCAGGCTGGAAGAAGATGGTTGTGGGGACCGGGCCATCCCAGCCTCCGCCAGTGATGGTGCTGTAGGGACCAGTGAAGGGCTGACCGCTGGGGGTGAAGATGACCTTGGTGCCAACAGTGCCAGTGCCAGTCGGGGCAATGGTCAAGGTGCTTTCACCCTGACCCTCCCAGCTGCCGCCAGTCAAAGTAGCGTACGGGCCGGTGAAAGTATTGGGAGCTCCACCGTTAGGTGTCAATACCACTTGGGTGCCGATGGTATCAGTGCCAGTAGGAGGGAAAAAGATGGTGGTAAGACCAGGACCATCCCAGCCTCCACCGGTGATGGTGCTGTAAGGGCCAGTGAATGGCTGGCCACTTGGGGTGAAGATGACCTTGGTGCCAATAGTGCCAGTACCAGTAGGAGGAATCGTCAAGGTGCTTTCGCCAACGCCCTCCCAAGCGCCACCAGTGAGGGTGGCATAGGGCCCGGTGAAAGTATTGGGCGATCCACCATTGGGTGTCAGAACGACCTGGGTGCCGATGGTATCGGTACCAGTAGGCGGGAAGTAGATGGTCGTGGGAACGGGACCATCCCATCCACCACCAGTGATGGTGCTGTAAGGACCGGTAAAGGTTCGCGGGCCCTGGCCATTAGGCGTGAAGATGATCTTGGTACCAACCGTACCAGTGCCAGTGGGAGCAACGGTCAAGGTGCTTTCGCCGACGCCATCCCAACCGCCACCAGTGAGTGTGGCGTAAGGGCCGGTGAAGGTGTTGGGAGCGCCACCGTTAGGTGTGAGAACGATCTTGGTGCCCACGGTGGCGGTGCCCACAGGAGGCAGCGTGACAGTGGTGGGCTCAGATCCATCCCATGCACCAGTAGCAGTGGTGTAAGGTCCAGTAAAAGTGTTGGGAGACTGGCCGTTGGGGGTGAAGACGATCTTGGTTCCAACTGTGCCGGTGCCAGTAGGGGGACGGTCAAGGTGCTGGGAGTGGGGCCATCCCATCCACCTCCTGTCAGAGTGGCATAAGGCCCAGTGAAGGTGTTGGGAGCTCCTCCGTTGGGGGTGAGAACGACCTTGGTGCCAACGGTATCGGTGCCTCCGGGAGGAATGGTCATGGTAGTCGGGGTCGCGCCATCCCAACCGCCAGCAGTGACAGTGGTGAAGGGACCGGTAAAGGTGTTGCGGACGCCACCATTGGGAGTGAGAACGACCTTGGTCCCAACAGTATCAGTGCCAGAGGGGGCATGGTGAAAGTCGTGGGAGTCGGGCCATCCCAACCCCTCCAGTGACCGTGGTGTAGGGCCCACCAAAGGAAACTGGAGCGGGGGTGCCGCCGGTAGGCGTAAGAACAATCTTGGTGCCGACAGTTCCAGTACCAACAGGCGGGACGGTGATGGTGGTGGGAGTCGGACCAGCCCAGCCACCTCCAGTAACAGTCTCGTAAGGACCGGTGAACTGCGGCTGTCCAGCTGAGGTAGGGTTCAGAACATACTGAGTTCCAGTCTTATCCGTGCCCTTAGGGGCAGGTAAAGGGTGCTCGGAACGGTGCCAGTGTACTGTCCGATAACTGTCTCATACGGGCCGGTGAATAGTTTGGACGTGCTGGCAGGGATGACGATCAGGGTTCCGGTAGCTTGGCCACGACCAGGAGGTACACTGATGGTAATAGGCTCAGCTCCGCCACAGTTATCGCAAGCGTAGGTCACAGTCGAGTAGGGTCCGGTGAACGTGGTCTCGCCACCCTTAGTCGGCTCAACCCAGATGGTTCCGCGGTCACCTCCCCAGAGCGGAGGCACAGAGAAGCGGCCATTGGGACAGTGGTTGCAAGCAAGAGCAGTAGCGGTGGCCCAAGGACCGTTCCAGGACTTGCGACCGGGTCGAATACTAAGAGCGGGCGATGCCGTTTGAGTCAGCACTGAGTTCAAGGTATAGTGGCGTACTACTTGTTTGAAGCAGCCATATCGACGGACAAGAGGGTTTCAAAGACTTACCGGGTGTAGGTGGTGTAAACAGTCTCAACACAGGTCACCTGGGTTTTGATAGAGGTGGGCGCGTTGTTGACAGTCAAGGTCAGGTTGTCGTTGAGGGCGATCTTGGTGGGTTCAGGGCAGTAAGTGTTGACATCAATGGGCTGGCGGATAATATGCGCGGCGGGCTGAAGCTCGACCACGAAGTGACCATTGGGACAGACCGGCGGAGGCGACTTCAAAGATCCACCCAAGGCCGGACTACCCAGGGAGAGGGCAGCCCCAGCGATGAGGGAGAGGCGCGCGGAGAGCGACATCTCGTCACGCCAGAAAGTTCCTCTCGAGCCCAGTCAACACGGAGAGGGATTGGAGAGAGGAGAGGGGAAAAGGAGTGAACAAGCTAGAATAGCTATTAGAAGGAACGGCTGCAGTAAAGAAAGGAATGGAAGGAAGGAATGCCCTGGAGAGGAAAAGAAATAAACCGAAGGATGATGTGGTCCACGTCTACTTTTATATCCAAGACGAGGAGAGGCATCTCGGGGCGAATGGCATAGCAGAAGCGTAGAGGAAGAGTGCCCATCGACAAAGCACGCTACCCCTTCTCTCCATGCTCATGTCTCCCATTCCATTCAGCCTGTCTCTCTTGCAGTCAATGGATCATGTAGGATGTGAGGCATCTCATCTTCGGTCTCCATTCAACTTCGTCACCTAAGCTCAGCTCGCCAACAAGTGTCACTGCGGAACACCTCAAGGAGTCAATAGACCCAAGAACTAGCCCTTTGGATCACTCAGAACCATTTCCACCGAGACTCACCCTCTGCTTTCAGTCACTCGGAGATGTGCGCCCGCCAATAGCCTCTCAAGATCACGGCAGAAGGTGCCATCTCGGGCGGCCTAGCTTGGGACGAGAGCTGAGCTAGGGTGTTCAGAGGTGACTTTGGCATTGTCATTTCAGGGAGATGATGCATGTCTATGTTTATTTTTGTTTTTCGAGATTCTTCGCCCATCCGAGGACGAGGTCATTTGAAGCTTACCCTCAAACGCACCACATGTGGGTGTCGACAGTGCAGCCGCAGATATGTTTCGGTGGGGACGGCACTCTAAGAGAACGGAGCGGGCCGCGGAGGCTGAGGCTAAGGCAACGGCTGGCGCAGTCCCCATGGTTGCCATATGGTAAGGGTGCCTTGGACAACGAGTCAGCAACAGGACAGGAAAGTCAGAGCTGAAGAGGCTCTTGCGCAACAGTTTAAACGGGAGGGACGCGGCAGCCAAAGAACCAAAATGGCGTGCCTCACCAGTTCTACCACTTGTGGCACAGGGTACCCACCGAATTGAGCCTAGAAACAGACCAAATAGGAAGCGCATCGCTATCTGATGAAGTTTTCCATAATCCAAAGCGTCTATTCGCGCAGCCGAGGTCGGGTTGAAAGCTGCATCTGGGATGGCAGCAGTCAACACGTTGTCGAGATTGGTGTCGGGACATTATATTTCAGCCTCACTCAGCCTTCATTCTATCCGTGCCTGGAGCGTAGCGTGGCAGGCAACAAATCTGGAACAAGGCTGCAGAGCAAGATGGACTGACCTCGTGCACAGGAGTGGAGTTGGGCGAACCGATGTGGTGTATTCTGTCCACTTGGCAGGATATTCTACAAATGGACGCAGGAGTGTGACACCTGCATATGCCCTCCATTGCTCCAGAAAAGCAGAGAGGAAGGGGGAAAAGAAACTTGCGCTTCAATATTTGGAGGCCTTCGCCGCTCCTCCAGGAGTGCGTGCAGGACATTGAGCAACGAAAAAAATATTTAAAGGGGCCGATGAAGCACTTCTCTCGCGAGGGAGAGAAGATTCTGTTCCGCGGTCGTGCTGCTGCGTTTAGTGTTAGTCATCGAGCACTTGTGAGATCCATCAATGATGAGTGTTCTCTTAAAGTCACAGGCACCTCAAATGCACTTTCCCTCTTGCCATTGCACTGCGTCCGTCTCAATAGACATTGATTATGAAGTGCAATGTGCCGTCGCCGAATGATGTGTCGGCAGGCTATCGACGGTTCCATTCCAAGGATTCGTATCTGCTCAATTGACCTCCCATCATGACCACCGCGATACAATTCAAGTATGTCCTTGTGCGTCTTCTCTCTCTCTCTGTGACTCTCTCGTCCTCTTCCACTCCACGCTTCCAAGCAGCGCTCCTCGGGAGGCTTACACTTCAGTGACAGAGTGAACCCTTCACTCATGCCAGAAATATGTCATCACACGGCTGCACGGCAACGATGGTCTCATCGGTGCGTCGAGTGTCCGAGGTTGCCCACACGGCAAATTCTCCGAAGCTGACCCCTGCACTCCCGCGCCGGCGGCTTTTACACCTCCCCGTCACTGGCCACCTAAACATGAGCTCTCCATAATCTGATGCACCCTATTTTTATTTTATTTTCTTATTTCAGTTTAGAAAACAAACAAGAAACAGAAAAAGACCAAAGACCCAAGACATCACACATATAGAGAGGCAGAATTGGTGAGGGAAAGGGAAAGGGGGGCAACTGAGACAATCCTAGGTCCCAATCCCTGATCCTGCCCACGAGAGCAACACTAGATCCCTATGCCCACGCCCTGCACCCCACCCTCAAGTCTACTGCATGTCTTGTCCTCGCCGAGGCCCTTTTTCCAAGACACATGGCACAATGCTAGTATCCCAAGAGGCAAGATCGCATTTATTTTGTCTTTCAGCTGTGCTCAGCAAGCGTGCTAGTCTCACCGTCGCGTATCCGGTGTCGCGAGCCATCAAGCCTCATCGCCGTCCAGCGGCCGGTAATCAGGTCCCATCCCGCCTTAAACTCCCAATTAGACAACCTTGAAATGCTAGTTTCCCGTCTTAAACCTAGTGTCACTGCCCTATAACGAGACGCGGTTGAGCGCCGAAAACCTGCCCGTCCCATGTCCCTCGGTCGCGCGCGTGCCTGGTTTCGCCAGATATCTATATAAAGAATGTCTTCGGCGTCGATGAAGACAACTTTTTCTCACCCATTCTGAATCACAACAACCAGCCCCTTTCTGCCGTCTTACTCGTCTTTCCATCTTCGCTTCTTAATCCCCAGGCTCCCTCGCCTATTCCACTCTTTTTCTTGCCAGGCAGTCCATCAGCTTCTTGCTCCCACACAAGCCTTTACCCAAGCCAAGCATAAGCTTTTGCTCCCTCACGCTCGTTTCTCGCAGCCAGAAAGCCTCTCTTTTTCCGAGAAGAAGACTACCTTTCGCACACACACTCCTTTGCGCAACAACGCTCACGCCAGTCGTACAGAAGCAACACAGAAACTCACGCTCAAAATGTCTGCTCTTTCCAAGCTCTCGCTCTTCGTCCTTCCCGCGGTCGTCCTTGCCGGCGTCCCGGCCCCTCTCCCCGAGGAGGACTGCACCACCACCATCATCAACCCCCGTCGTCATCCCCACCGGGTTCCCCCGTCAAGGTCCACCCCGGCCCCAAGGGCGGCAGCTGGGTCAACGTCCACGACGTCGTCTATGACCGCTTCGGTGCCGACGGCGTTGAGCCCTGCACCTACGAGGTCACCAAGACCTGCGACAAGCCTTGGTGCGGTGGTCTCCCCACCGACGGCCCTGCTCCCGGCTTCACCGTCACCACTGCCGTCTGCAAGACCTGCGGTCCCCATCCCATCACCGCTACTTTGACCACTCCCTGCGAGGAGGAGACCGGTGCTCCCCGCCCCAAGCCCGGCGGTGGCAACGGTGGCAACGGTGGCAACGGCGGCAACGGAGGTAACGGCGGCAACGGTGGTGGCTCCAACGGCGGCGGTCCCCACGGTGGCGGTCCTCATGGCGGTCCCCACGGCGGCGGCAACGGTGGCGGCAACGGTGGCGGCAACGGTGGAAATGGTGGCAACGGCGGTAACGGCGGCAACGGTGGCTCCGGCTCCGGTGGTGGCAATGGTGGCAACGGTGGTAACGGCGGCAATGGCGGAAACGGTGGCTCCGGCAACGGTGGTGGCTCCGGCGGCAACGGTGGAAACGGCGGCAACGGAGGTAACGGTGGCTCTGGCTCCGGTGGTGGCTCCGGTGGCAATGGCGGCAACGGAGGCAACGGAGGCAACGGTGGATCTGGCTCTGGCTCTGGATCCGGCGGTAACGGAGGCAACGGCGGCAATGGAGGCAACGGTGGCAACGGTGGTGGCAATGGTCAGCCCGGCCAGCCTGGTACTCCCGGCCAGCCCGGTCAGCCTGGTCAACCTGGTCAGCCCGGCCAGCCTGGACAGCCCGGTGGTGGTCAGCCTGGTGAGCCCGGCCAGCCTGGCCAGCCTGGTACTCCCGGTGGTGGCAGCGGCGGCTCTGGTTCTGGCTCCGGTTCCGGTTCCGGTTCCGGCTCTGGTGGCAACGGTGGCCCTGTCCAGGTTGCCGGCAGCCCCAAGCTCATCGCCATCGGTGCCAGCATCTTCGTGGTTGCGCTCTCCACCCTCATGGCTCTCCCTTTGATGTAATCCCCTTTTAGTTGTTGACAAGAGAAAAGGCCAGGCGCCATCCGCCCAGCCAAGGCAGGGTATTCTTGGCGTGGCTCATACCAGCGGGCCCCATCTTGGGCCTAGCTCCGTAGACACGGTTTCGCTTTCTGTTCAATAGGGTTCATTTATAACGGCTAAAATCTATGATTATAATTCACAACTGCTCGTTGTCGTCGGTGCATTTTCATCAGTGACCTTACTCCTCTCAGTCGACGCTGGCTTGGGAATCCCACAAAGCTGGGCGCGGCGAGGAGATCGGCCCTGGATCTTCCAAAAGGGAACTGACATGGCCTGCCAGACGCAGCCCGCGAGACTTGCCCGCATATCTTAAACTCACTGGCCTACGTTTACCCTACTAATGACAGGAGCGATCAAGGGAATCTTAGAAAGGGGAGGGGAGGGGGATGGAGGTTACCGAGACAGGAAATAACAAGACCGGAGGAGGGCCACTCACAGGATGAGCGGATGAGGAATGTTTCTCCTGCTCTTACTTTTTCGCGCTGTTTTACATCCTACTTAATTTTTCCCCTTGCCAATTAAGAGATTGCTCCTTTCTTTCTTTTGGTGTCTTGAAAGCAAGCCTTGGTCATTAAAAGTATTTTTGGGCCCAACGCGAAAAAGCAATGGATCGATGGGTCCGTGGATGGATGGAGGTCTCTGGTTTGTGACCCTGATTTACACCAGCTTTACCGAGAGGTTAAAAGCAATTGCCCAAGCCGGCGTGCTTAGGATGGGTGCCTAGTCGTCCTCTAAACCCACCTAATGGATTGCAAGTCATTGAACTTTGAAGCTTCGCGAGGAAGCACTGGAGGCATTACACAATCATTTGATCCCGATTTTTCACTGCATCGGCGAAGTTGCCTCACTTCCCAAGACTCTATGGGATCAGAGCCTTTGTGCTCTAGGAAACCTCACACGTAGCACTTGAGGCCTACCAGCGCCAGTAACGTCTTTCTGTTAATTCATCGGGTATCCATCAACGTTAGATCAGGGGCAAGCCGACTATATTTATCCATCCACGAAATGGATCCTTCGAGCCCTGAACTAATACCTCAGAAGTAGCAATGTTCATTCCCAAAAACCCAACAACGTCCATCCCCGACATGCCGTGTTCCCGCTCACCACGGCTGGGACGTGTGTCTCACTCTTTCCAGCGAGAGTTGGCAGGAGATCCCGACAGTCAAGCAGAACACAGTGTGTTCAAATCAAATATGGTGCAGTCCCTTTAGGGGCGCGTCAAAAGGCACGTTGGGCCATTCTCCAGGTCTCACTTGAAGTTTGAAAACATGAGGCAGATCTTAATTTCCCAGCTGTAAATTATGAAGGCAAGGAGGTTGACGGTCACCCTACCTCCACCATTCTCTCCACCCTTCGATTTGGCGATAAAGAAACTGGATCGCGAGGCACGCGCCGCGCTCACTCATCCTGCGTTTTCATCAAGGAGAAACCACACTCACGCTTTCATATCCTTCAAAACCATGCGATGCCCACGTCCGCAGTCCCGAGCGTCGTGAGAAGTTCTAGCCAGGCTAGGGAGAAGAGGGCGGATTATCAGCCATCTGCATAGTGCCTCCGGGACGAGGACCGTGGCTCGCAGTGCTGGTTCACTCTATGCAAGGGGCTCTGGCATCGCCATTATGCATATGTCAATGCCAGTGAGTGGAGGCGGCAGTAATCACGGAAGTGTCAACGAGCCCAGGCGGTCGGAGTTTCAGGAGGGCCGGGAACGTACGTGAGGTTAATGGGCTATTCTAGTGTAGTGTAGGCGCGAGCACGAGTAAGGTTGGTCAGGAAGGCCTGCGTCTAAAAGCAAAGAACAAGGGGGAAAAGGAAAGAAGTACCGAGGTAGGATCCAATCTATTACCTCCAGCACCTAATGAGAGATTGAAGGTGGCTTGGGGCCCTCAAAAGGACACCCAGTGTTAGTCAGGCAGGGAGATGCCCCAGACATTGCCCCAGGCGTATAGATCCATCTATCCATGGATATATCCTGTTACTTCGGTATTGGACGACTTATCAACCCAGCCACAGAGGGCGTGGCTTGGCTTATCCGTCATCTACGCCACAAAATGCCGTTGCCGCCAACGATCATAGTCCAGAACAATCGTGGCGCCGAGCGAAGACGACCAACGACATCTTGTTCAGCCTTGCTTCACGTCACCAAGGAAAACATAACCTGACTCGATTCAATGCAGATCCTACCCTTTTTCTGCTCGAATATCGAGGCTGTAGGTCGATCGGCTTCGTCTGCAAGGAACGGAATGGTAATCGGTGCCTTCACCACGAGGAAATCAAGGCCATGGCTGCTACAAGCGATGACAAAAAACCCAGAGATGCGGCATGGTGGCTGGGGAGCTTCTTCGACCCACCCGCACATCAACGGGGCCGGAGATGGCGATGTCATTCGCCTTTTGTTTTTTGGTTTTTTGTCAGACGGAAGCGTACTGTAGAGAGGGGCAAAGGGATAGAGCGATGCTTTTCCCATCTGTAATATCCCCCTTGTGGAAATCATCATGAACGCCACCACAATTAAAAGACTAGCACGACGCTTCAGTCCCCATCACATCTTCATCTCGGATGCGAAGGGTCTGCAGAATCTGACATCACCGCCCCGCGGGTGATCTCGAGAGATGCGCGTCGATGGCTGACGGGAACTGAGTAATGTCATTAGGAGGAGGCGAAAGAGTCGCGATGTTACCAGGATGGCCAGGAAAGGATTTCGAATACTATGAGCAGCCATGAACCATAAAAGGGAACGCATCGGCGCCTCATCATGTCGACAAAAATAGTTTCCCATCATCAATCAAGCCTAGAACGGCATCTCCACACCCGTTCCTTTCACTCGTTTACCTCTAGGACTGGCCTTTGGTCACCGTACACTCGTTTTCCTTCAAACGCATCCACACATTCTTTCCACTTCCAACTTCACCTTCACTCTTTTACACCATCATGAGAGTCTCAACTCTGGGGGCTGCCGCCCTGGCATTCGCCGTGGCGAACGCCAAGACCTATCCTTACTGTGTAAGTCATTGCCCTATCAAGTTGTCAGGGAGTTTCAGCAACGGCATCTGGTGCTAACCCTTGTTCGCAAACAGGAGGAGGATAACTGTTACCGCAACCTGATTGATGAGCGGTTCGCCGAGGGAGCTCCGGACGCCTGTAACGAGTGGCTTGCCGGTACCACCACCGCCGCGTCCGCCATCCCTACCGACTTTGCCAACTGTCTCGACGTGGAGGCCTTTAGCTCCGCCTGTTCTTGCGTTACTTATGCCGCTACCGCGACGGACTATTCTTCCGCCAGCGCCACCAGCACAACCACTCCTTCGACCGGTCGGCCCATGACTAGGACCCGTCGTCCACCCTTTACTCGAAGGCCTACTCGACGGCCTACTCGCCGCCCCACTCCCACAGGGAGTGAAGAGCCCACGGAAACTGAGAAGCCTACTGAGACCGAGGCTTTCGAGACGGAGGAGCCCACAGAAACGGAAGAGCCTACTGAGACGGAGGAGCCCACTGAGACTGAAGAGCCTACCGAGACGGAGGAGCCCACAGAGACAGCAGAGCCTGCTGAAACCGAGGAGCCCACCGAGACTGAAGAGCCCACCGAGACTGAACCTGTTGAAACTGAGCCCGTCGAAACGGAAGAGTCTACTGAGACGGAGGAGCCTACTGAGACTGAGCCTGTCGAAACTGAAGAGCCTACGGAGACAGAAGAGCCCACCGAGACTGAACCTGTTGAAACTGAGCCCGTCGAAACGGAAGAGCCCACAGAGACAGCAGAGCCTACTGAAACCGAGGAGCCTACCGAGACTGAAGAGCCCACTGAGACTGAGCCCGTCGAGACGGAGGAGCCCACTGAAACTGAAGAGCCTACGGAGACTGAACCCGTGGAAACCGAGGAGCCTACTGAAACTGAAGAGCCCACCGAGACGGAGGAACCCATTGAGACGGAGGAGCCTACCGAAACCGAGCCCGTCGAGACTGAGGAGCCTACTGAGACGGAGGAGCCTACCGAGACTGAGCCTCTCGAGACTGAGGAGCCCACTGAGACTGAGCCTGTCGAAACTGAGGAGCCTACTGAGACGGAGGAGCCTACCGAAACCGAGCCCGTCGAGACTGAGGAGCCCACCGAGACGGAGGAGCCCACTGAGACTGAGCCTGTCGAAACTGAGGAGCCTACCGAGACGGAGGAACCCACCGAGACGGAGGAGCCCACCGAAACTGAGCCCGTCGAGACTGAGGAGCCTACTGAGACGGAAGAGCCTACTGAGACTGAACCTGTCGAAACTGAGGAGCCCACCGAGACTGAGCCTGTCGAGACTGAGGAACCCACTGAGACGGAGGAACCTACCGAGACGGAGGAGCCCACCGAGACTGAGCCTGTTGAGACGGAGGAGCCCACTGAAACAGACGAGCCTACCTCCACTGACGAAGTGACCGCCGCGACTGAGTCCGAGGAGCCCTCGGTCACCACCCCTGGTCCTCCGGCTACCACACTCAACCCACCGGACCCGTCAGCTCCCCCACGGGCTGGTACAACAACTCGACCCGCACCCGTACCCGCACCCGCCGCCCCCTGTGGACCACTTCGACCGCTTACTCCACGACGGTGCGCACAATCTACGCTTGCCCGACCGAGAAGCCTCACTGCCCCGTCCGAAACCCCGTCCTCGTCACCGAGGTTGTGCCGGTCCACACCGCCGTCGTCCCCGTTATTCCCGGGGTTCCCAACGATGCCGAGTACCCCGAGGCGACCCAGCCTGCCGGCAACGGCGGCCACGGCAGCCACGGCCATGGAAATGGCGGCGACGACGATGTCTACGGCGTTGAATTCGAGTTCCCCGGCGACTCCTCCAACGGTGGCGACGTAGATGTCCCTGCTTCTCCCAATGCCGGCTACGAGGGTGATGCTGCCGCTCCTGGCTCCCCAGGTGTCGTCAATCTCGGCGAAGATGGCGGCAACGGTGGCTCTGGCGTGTCGGGTGGTCCTGCTGGAACAGGCCACGTCGAGAGCAGCCCGGCTCAGCCTACGGGTGGTTTCCCGGTGACCGCGGGCGCTGGACGCGCCTCGACCTGCATCCTGGGCGCCATCCTCGGCGCCGCCCTCATCCTTTTGTAAGATTTTTCCAGCAAAATGTCATGTTTTCAATCACAAATGGCGATAGACGGGACTGTCCACGTTGCGCACCGCAGGTTTCTCTTGAACCCTGGCGAGATTCAAAGTGGGAGCCTCTAAAATGTTTTGTAACCAAGCACAGGCATGCACATGGGAGTTTCGCAACCTTTTTTTTTTCTTTCTCCTTTTTGTCGTCTTTTCTTTTTTGATCCATATAATGTCTTAGCTCTTCCTTTCCCACCAAGCAAAGCAACGAAGGGGGAATAAATGATGGCGGGTAACAAATCGCTACCAATAAAAAATTATCTTTCTTCCTCTACAATATTTGTCCTGCTTTGATGTGGACATGTAACCAATGTGCTTAATCAGCTACGAAGCTCATCGAATCCAACCGCCGCCATCAATCAGCTTCGTGATGATTTCGTGTGTGAGCACCCGGATCAATGCGAAGGAATGACCGCGTAGACCGCCGAGGTGGTGCCCAAGTGCAGTCTTGCAAGGTTAAATCAATTATTACACGTGCATGCACCCCAAGAGCCTCGTTTACCTGTAAAAAGGAATAATTTGCTCACTTGGGCTTGGCAGTGAGGTTTGGGCAGGATCTTGCGGGAATATCCCATGATGTCGACATGAATTGTTTGCCATCGTGGAGGTCAGCGCTACCAAGAATGTGTTCCTTCTTGGCTTCGCAAAGTCCTGAACTCATGCCGCCCTCTAATGCCGTTTGAGCCGCTCAGTCACGGGGCTCCGAAAACTAGCCCAGAGCAAGCCGATCCCGATAACCCACCTCTTCCACATGCAATGGATCTATGGATACTTGTATGCAATCCATGAGAAGAGGTTGACGATTCACTGCTCTCACCACCTTCTCGTCGAAGCAACGGAGCCAACGTCCCCGTCATATCAATCAACAAGTAGTCCCCTACGTAGATTCTAAAAAACCATTCCACGCGATGCTTCCATTAAAATAAAGCCAGCGTTATCCCAAATCCCAGAAACCAAGCAAAACCTTTCTTCTTTTCTTTTCCTTTGCATTTGGGCTCATATAAGCCACTATGGATAAATAGGCTCCCCACCTCCAACCCGCGCCAGCACGACCAACCAAGGTGACGTCTAGTCAAATTGGTGCGGGTTTCAAAATGAGCAGGCTTCAATATTTCCCACTGAGCGTGATCAAGTTGGGAAGGAGGAAAGACCTCCATTGGGAAGTCATCGTCCCCACGCCACCGAGTTCCCCATATCTTCCCCAAGACTTCCCCACCCTTTCCCACATATGCCATATCGTGTGCCCACCATCCAGTGTCACGACGGTCAGATCTTGAAATAAACAAAGGGGCCAAGCCTTTTTCTCTCTTCTCTGCTGGCATATCGCTGTAAGAATCGCTCATCAGTGGTCCTCGCCGTGAGGTATCCTGTCACCATGTCCCGTCCCCCTCTTCCGGTTGCCGCGCCCTCAACCCACCCTCGTCCTGGGCGCGTCTAGGCAATATCTCTTGCGCCGTCCCCTTCTATGTGGCAATGCGTCAGGTCTCTCTTACTTCCTATATCCCGTCCGCTCTGTGCCAGCATTTACAAATTGCCCAGGACGGAGTGAGCTTTGTCCGGCTCGGCCTTCTCTTCTGCTCACAGCGGCTCGCAGTCTCTACTCTAGATTATCTCAGGATCTAGATGTAGTTGCATCCGCATTGCTCCCTCTGATTAGCAGTACAGTAAAACCACGAGCACCGATGGGGCCGAATGTATCTCTTTGGCGGTCCGGGCTTCCGAATGATGATATCGCTCTATCCTCTTCTAGAAGAGCTTCCAGAGGGCAGCCAAGCCAATGGATGTTAAACGCCACTCAATCTGACAGGGTCACACTGGAGAGATGAGACGAATTTGATCATACGGGTCATTGGCGAGATAAATCAAGATGGGGGACTAGGGCATATCCTTCTCTGCTCTTACAATTGACGTATTTCTCTTGCATGGAGAGCGGAAAGTAGGGTGGGAATAAAGGGAGGGAAGGGAAGGGAATAGAGAGAGAGAGAGAAAAAAACCTGGGGCCAAGCATCCTTCCCATTCTCGCGATATTAACTCTTATTGAGGAGGGGTGGCCGAACATGGGGGAGGTGACTGGGATATGGGAGGGAACCATCATCTAGAAGATTAAGGGCCCGGGTAGGAGCCGAGAGCACTTCTCCACACGGTAAGGCGGATGCCGGTATAAATATGCGCGTCCTCGTCACCGAGATGAAGGCTTGCAAAAACCCATTCCTCTCGATCGTTCAAGGCACTTTCCCTCTTTCCTCAAGTCATACTCGGACACAATTATCTCCCATCCAGTCAGCGACTGCTACGAACCTTGCTCCCCCTCCCCTAACCCTTCGTACCTTTCCCCTACCTCCTCCCAACCCCCATCATCATGAAGCTCCTACGCCTCCTCGCCGCCACCGGCGCCGCCAGCGCACACACCATCTTCGTCTCCCTCGAAGTCGACGGCCAAAACCTCGGCATCTCCAACGGCGTCCGCACGCCCAGCTACGACGGCCCCATCATGGACGTCTCGTCCCAGTCCCTCGCGTGCAACGGCGACCCCAACCCCACCATGGCCACCGACACCGTCATCGACGTCAAGGCCGGCTCCACCGTGACCGCCATCTGGCGGCACACCCTCGACTCCGGCCCGGAGAACGTCATGGATGCCAGCCACGTCGGCCCCACCATCGCCTACCTCAAAAAGTCGACGACGCCAAGACGGCCGCCGGCCCCGGCGACGGCTGGTTCAAGATCCAGGAAGACGGCTACAGCGGCGGCGTGTGGGGCACGTCCAAGGTGATTCAGAACGGCGGCAAGCACGCCATCACCATTCCCGAGTGCATCGAGGAGGGCCAGTACCTGCTTCGCGCGGAGATGATTGCTCTTCACGGCGCTGGTACCTACCCCGGTGCTCAGTTCTACATGGAGTGCGCCCAGATCAACGTCGTCGGTGCGAGCGGCGCCAAGAAGCCCTCCACCGTCAGCCTACCCGGCGCCTACTCTGTAAGTTTATCTCATCATCGTCACCTTGTATCACCGCGCCTGTGGCTAACACGATTTGCGAATATCAGGGCTCCGACCCGGGCGTCCAAATTAGCGTCTATTACCCCCTATCGAGAACTATGTCGTCCCCGGCCCACAGGTATTCACCTGCTAAGCAGAGTGATGCTTAAATGATGAGACAATCACAGGGCGAGGAAGATGTTTTGCATAAGGATACAGTGGAGTTGAAATCATATAGACTGTAGGATGGACTTTATTATCTTCTTTGTTCCATTTTTTTTTCATTCAAATCCCCGGATATCGGATGTCCTCGGGCAAGTGGGGATCATTTTGGGAGCCGCTCTCTTGCGATGGAGCTGACGGCTGGAAAACGTCTGGCTCACCAATACAATGGATCTATCAAGTAGAGTCTGTCTATTATAAATAGACCCTTACCTTTCCAATCGCTTCAATGCAGTCCACCGTATCTACCTTGCCGTGCAGATTCGCAGCCCTTTTCGGGTATCGCTGACAATACCTACATGGTTGGCATTCCCCATTTTCTATCACATCCATTCCATCCGTCCATCCATGGATGAATGAATGGAACTCTTCTTCCCTTGCTCTACACGTAGCCCTTGTAGCCCACATGTAACCTCTGCATTACGCCTTGTCAAACGGCTCATTTCTAGTCCTGACCGGCCTTCTCCCGCCTCACCGGCCGGATAAATCGGTTCACCTGGTGCGATGCAGCCGCAATCGTGGTTCTGCAGGAGGCCACGGCCCCATGACGCAGACAAAGGAGATTAGAATAACGCTGCGTTTCATTCAAATATCAATCAAGTTCCCTCCGCCTAGCCTACCATGCTCCTCGATGCCCATACTCTGATATCGTTCCAGCTCGCCAGACGAGGAAAAACCACGGTGACTCACGACGCCCGTATGAAAGATGGGGAGCCTCTGCTCGACCATTAGCCTCCGGCTCCAACTACCATTTGCTTGAAGCATCCATGGATCTATCTTTCCGTAATCTATCAGATGGCGCCCAAAGTAAAAGCTCTTGCGTTCTCCTTCTTTTTCTTTCTTTCTAATTACAACCCGCCGCCACCCATATTTACAGTACAGCGTAGCGGTGGGTACCTAGTCTCTCCAAGTCTCATCATTTTCCCCATCGGGCTGTCTCGTCACCCTGTTCCCAGTCGCGCTCAACGTATCCGAGCTCCTCCTTGACTCTGTGAACAGTGTCCTTGTCGCCTGTATTCTTGCCAATATTATCACTAGAGCCGGGAGTTAGCGACAACGAGGCAAACATACGCGGAATTGGAGAGGGGCAGACCAACCTAATCTTGACAGCGGGCCTTCCGGCCGCGGAGCTAAGCTTGATGACGATGTTCAGGGAAGAGACTTTGTGCCGTCCGAAAGATGAAGGAAATCGTTGGTGAGGTAGGTTCCTACACCGAATGTCGGCTGGAATCCGTGATCCTCGGACAGTTTCTTGTATTCCAAGCAGCGATCAACGTCCAGAGAGTCCGAGAACACGATTGTCTTCTTACCAACCACGCCTGCTTTGTCATAGTAGTCACGAAGCAGCTTAACAAAAGACGCGGGGTTCCCGGAATCCTGCCTCACGCCGTTGAAGACCTCTGCGTAGGTCTGCACTCTGCCGCTGTCGTCCTTGAAGCGATCGACCGACAAGCCCTCTTCCGCCGGGGTCACGGGAAGACTAAAAGCCTTGAGGAACTCTTGCGTGCCAAAAGTGTCGGTCAGGGCGATGCCAAGCTTCCCACCAAAGGAATCGACCCACAAGCGGAGCGCGTGTTCTGTTGCGTTCTTGTAGTCACCCGTGATTGCGGCCACTCCCATGAACCATTCGTGAGCGACGGTGCCCACGGGGATGCCGAATCGCATCGCCAAATGGACGTTGCTCGTACCGGTTAGTTTACCAGAGAGACCCTTTGCCTCGGCTTCCTTGGAAGCCTTCACGAGACCGCGAAAGACAAGAGCCTGGGTGTGATAATCGCGTCGGCGGCGCGTGCCAAACTCGGAAACGACACAGCCAGCTTCTAGTAGGCGCATTCCCTTGTCGAACGCGGCTTCTTCCTGGCCGTCATAACTCCAATCGGTGTCCATGTAACGGAAATACGCCTCGGAAGTCAGTGCCAGCATAGGAATCTCGTAGAGAATAGTGCCGGCCCAACTACCCTTAATTTCCATAGCAACATCACCAATGTCCGATGCCGAGCCCGTGTCATCCCCGACGGGCGTAAAAGTCATCTTGACTTGGCGGCGAGGGTCAAGGCGGAACTCCTTGAGGAACGCCAGGTACTCAGCATTCAGATAATCGCAATGAGTCTTGAGAAACCGATACTCTTCATCGGAAAGGCTTATATTACCCAGCTCTAGTACCCGGGTAGATTAGCGATTGAGCACTTGACGCGCGTCTCGGCGGTGCAAAGGCGGGGAGGGGCGCGGCTATCAGCGCATACTTTGGACCTGCTTCTCCAGCCACTCGAAGGCTTCTCGCGAGAGTTTCTTTTCATGGGTGCGGTTGGTAAAAGAATACGTCACGGGTACATCTTTGAAATATTTCATGACGGCGCATTGCATTGTGAGTTTGTAAAGATCCGTATCCAGGAAGGATATGACCCCTCCGGGAACGGAGATGCGTTAGAAAAGTCCATTATTCCTGCGGAGCCGCGAGGCTTTGAAAAGGAGACGAATCCAGTGATATCAAAATTAAACCCTCGGGTTTCCAGCTCATTCGGCCTCAGCGAGGTGAGGTCTTGGGTAGGTTGTGTCAAGCAAGGGGTTAGTCTAGGAGTGGTGAGACAGTGAGAGGTTGTGGTGTGGGATATGGTAGGAGTCAGAGTAGTGCTGAGGTGAATGGGAAAACTGTGGATTCTTGGTGTTTATTAGCAAGATTAGGAGGAACTTGAGGAAACCAAAGTTTAGTCACAGCTTGAGGCGACAAGCATCTAGAAAAATATCCCGATATAGGAGAGGGATTTATAGTAGTCAAGGGAGGGAAAGCAGCAGGTTAAAAGATGAAATAAAAGATAAAAATACAGTCAGAAACATTCTCATCAATATTAACACTAAGATTTTCTCCAGGGTACTTTTCATCAAGAAATCAACAACCTAGAAGGCTCTTTGTAGTTTTGGAGGGAACCAAAGAGTAGAGGGAACTTTGTTTGGCTTGGGTACTCTTTGGCCTCGGTATGTGGTGCATGCGCCATCCATCTATGGACAGATCCCTTTGTTCATTGACTCAGAAAGGGGGATCAGTTGATGAGCTCATTTATCCTTCTACTTCCAGGTTCAACTATCTCATAATTTGACACAAAGCCAGAAATTTGACAACTCAGAGGTCAAGATGAAATGGAAAAAGCAAAGGAGCTATTGATTGGTATTTACAGATGATTCAATGTCCTGTTCTACTTCTCTATTACGTAGCCATATCGTCTATAGAAGAGACCATGTGAGGAAGCTTCTATATCTATATAGAGAGAGAGAAATCATCACCTTTAAAGAGTTAGAAACATGAGATGGGCTAGGTTAAAGTGAGAGAGCAAACCCTCAGTATTAAGTGAATGCTGAGTTGAGGGATTGAGATGGAAAGATCAATGGATCAATGTGGGGTGGAGGGGTAACTCGCGCACAGACCACTCCAACTGTGGCTGGCTTCATCACCAGCAGATGTACGAAGTAGATGCTCCCTAAGCAAAGCATACTCCACCGCCTTCCAGAATTTCTGGCAGAAAAAAAAATATTCTTTTGGCGGGAGCCAGGGTCGCAAGCATCACGGCAGCCAAGGAGCCGCACTTCACCCCTCCGTTGACCTTGAGCAATTCCTTTCCCCTCCGCCATTTCCCCTCCCCCTTGCGGAAACAGAGATCGAACTCCCCGATCTTGGGCTTCTAGTCAGAGTCCTCCAAAAGAAAAATCCAAGACTCGCTTTTGGGGGCATCGGCCGCCACAAGTCCTCCATCCCCATGGATATCCACCGTTGCCGTTTCCTGCCGTACCCTCCCTCCGCCATCAATGCCATCGCCTTCTCCCACCCGAACGCGCAGAACCCCGAGCAAGCATTGAGCTCGCGTCTTGCCATTGGACGCGAAAATGGCGACATCGAGATCTGGAACCCACTCAATGGCACGTGGCTCCAGGAAAAGGTCATCTACGGCGGCAGCAACCGAAGCATCGACGGTTTGGTGTGGGTGACGGATCCCGATCAGAAACTTCCCGACGGAAAGATTGCCGTTGGGCGTATGCGCCTCTTCAGCATTGGGTCGAGCTCCAGTATAACCGAATGGGACCTCGTCGAGGGCGCTACCAAGCGTCACGCTACCGGCAATCATGGCGAGATCTGGTGTCTCGCCGCACAGCCCGCCTCGTCTGGGAAGTCCGGCTCCCAAGTCAGCCGCCTCGTTGCCGGTACGATTAAGGAGAGCTCATCAGCTATTCTATAGAAGACGATACCTTGCGCTTCGATAGGGTCCTGGTCCGCTCGCAAGCCAAGAAGCATCAGGCCCTAAGCCTCGCCTTTGCGAACTCGCACACGGCCGTCGTCGGCTGCTCGGACAGCACTCTGCGCATATACGACACGAGGAAGGGTATGCTCATGCATACGATGACACTCGGATCCGATCTTGCTGGGGGGCTAGGGACATTATCGTGTGGTCTGTCAAGTGTCTGCCAGACGGCGATATCGTGTCCGCCGACTCCACTGGTCAGATCTGCATCTGGGACTCCAAGACGTATACCCAAACCCAAAGGCTTCAAAGTCACGACTCGGACGCCCTTTCGCTAGCTGTCAGTGCGGACGGGACCGTTATTGCGAGCGGTGGCATGGACAGGAGAACAATTTTCTACAAGAAGGTCGCTGGTAGCGATCGATGGGGCAAGGTCTGGGGGAGGCGCTATCACGAGCACGACGTCAAGGCCATGGCAGCTTTTGAAAGCGGAAACAAGAGCGTCGTTGTTTCTGGAGGTATGGTCTTGTTTCGCAGTATTCTTTCCATTGCCGCCAGTTGCTAACAATCCCATTAGGTCCCGACTCCGCTCCCGTCGTTCTGCCTATGAGGGAGCTCGGCCTCGAGAATCATCGAAAGCTAGCACACTTACCCCAGCAACCGCCAGTTGTCAGCGCGGCATCCGCACGGTTCATCGTGAGCTGGTGGAATCAAGAAATCCACGTCTGGTCGCTTCAGCGGCCGTTCGGTCCGCTGTTCAAACAGTCGTCCGGCTTGAGCGTCGATGGCAACCAGAAACTGCTCAAGACGATTGTGCTCAACACCGAGTCCAACATCTCATCCGCGGTGGTGAACTCAGCCGGCACCTTCCTCGCGGTTTCCTCCGCGGCGTCCGGCGTCAAGGCCTTTTCCCTCCGCCACAGCCAACCCGCGGCGCCTGCCGACGTTCAGGTCTCCCCATCCAGCTCCCCGCCGAGTTCTCTCAACTCGGAGCATCCAGCCTCACCCTGTCACCGGACTCACAATGGCTTTGCATTGTACAAGACGGAAAAACTGTCCTCTTGTCCAAGGTCAACCGCCAAAGTGGCTCAGGCGGCTCGGCTCCAGTATTCTCCTTGCTTAAACCCCAAAAATTGAAGCGTCTAAGGCGGGAAGTCCCTCGGCATAGGCTCCTTGGTGGTCTCGGCTCTTACGACCGGAGCATTACTAAAGTCTGCTTCTCTCCCGACAGCAAAATGTTGGCCACCGTGGATTTGGCTGGTTACATCGATACCTGGGTGTCACAGGGCGTCAAGAAGCTCAAGTCTGAAGCGGAGGAGGAACAGGATGAGGACGTCAATTCTTCATCCTCCTCGGATTCCGAGGCAGAGGTCCCCGAGGCAGAGACGAGGAATGGCCAAGGACACAAGAGGAGCAAGTGGACACGGAACCCTTCCTCCCGCAAACTTCCCAAGCTTTCGTCAACCCCCATCGTATTATCGTTTTCTCACGACGTTCCACGCACGACGATGACGAATGGTGACTCGGAAAAAGCTGCAGATGCGACGGTGCCCGATGACTATACTCTTATGGCAGTCACTGCACCCTTTGACGTTCTAGCCTTCCACCCTCTCAAAGGCTCGCTTACGAACTGGACAAGACGGACGAGGGGTGGCCTACTACCGCCCGAGATGCTCAACGTACGTGAAGTCGCCAAGGGAGTGGTATGGCAGGGATCACGTGCGTGGATCTATGGACCGAATTTCATCTTCATGCTCGACCTACACCTCGACCCCAAGATCTCGTCCTCGTACAGCAAGAAGCGCAAGAGGTTGGATGTCGATAGTGGAGCTGGTAACCGGATGCAAGTAGGCGCACTTGGCCCCCACAAGGTTTACAAGTTTGATGGCACCTCGAAAGAGTCACAGGCGCTGGTCAACGAGACCCGGAACGGGGATGAGATGGACGTCAGCGACGACGACGGCAATGACGAGGGCATCACTACGCAGAGCGGAGAGCTGATGGCGTTGAGGAAAAGGAAACGGGCGAGGAAAGAAAGGAGTCAGGACGAGGTGGTGGACGACCACCAAGTACCGGCCCATCCTGGGCATCGTGCCCTTGAGCAACGCGCCGTCCCTCGAACACCAGGTCGAGGTTGCCCTGATCGAAAGGCCGCACTGGGCCATCGACCTCCCGGAGCGCTACGTCTCGAACAAGGACCGGACGTACTACTAACCCTTCTCCTCCGTCTCTCTGCATTCTTCCATTAGTCGCGCTTTCCGCCGTCTGGCAGTCGAGGTTGACGTGGCCCCCTCCCTGCGGGCAACACCAATTGGGAGGGCGACGAGGCGCCCATACCCCGCTCGATCTGCGCATGCTTCTGCACTCATCGCATCGCATCGAACCCACAAGCTTGTTTCTGTTTAGTTTACGATGTCTAGTTTCGGTCAATATAGATCTAACTATCTTTGCGTGTGTCCAGGCGGTGAAGATTTCCAAGCGTTGAAGTATCGATTTGTCTCATACGAGTGCGACACGCCCTCTCCACGGACCAGGGTGCGCATACGTAGTGGATACTTGCTCCCTTTCTTGTCCAACACACATGCCGAGGGACAGCAACGAGTTTAGAGTGGGATAGGTTATGGCTCGACGCTCCGGAGGCGGACTCTGAAGCCGACCTAGGGCAAAGGTATCCATGGTAGTTTGTCCTTTGTCTATCTTAACATCACGACACTTTGGTTTATCGTTTCCCCTCCCTCCCTCCCTCTCTACCCCCTCTCTTCTCTACCGCTACTATGTGGATGTACAGTGAATCCGTGTACAGATGTGCGCTACGACTCTTACTACGTACACTCCGTCCTAGTAGACCTTGGCCGGGTACCATGGCCCATGATTCTGAAAACTGGACGCCGGCTCCAAAGCTTGCGTACCACTTGCCTCCAGACATGACGAAAACATATCCCTTTTTGGAAGATTTGAGTGATCCCGGGTCCAACCTAGATGTGGGGTGTAAGCAGGCAGAGAGGAGAGATATATGTAGGCAGATAGGAGAGATAGGGTTGATTCTCCAAGACCAACACGAATTAGGAAAAGAAAGGGAACCCGAAAAGAAGAAGAAACAGAAAAAAATAAAGAAAAAGGCCTCGATGACGGAACAACTACCAACATCGCCGGAGTTCGAGGTTGAGAAAAGGCCAATTACGCGCGTCCTGTTTCCCGCAAGGGTTCCTCGTGGCGCGGGGCGGGACCACTCGGCGTCACGAGGCCTTCGCCACGGCCACTGCTCTTTGAAGTTGGGACGAGGCAGAAACAAGTTTGGGGAAACTCGTCAATGTTGGTACCTAGTGTTCGCCTTCCCTTCAGGCTCCCGGTGTCGACGGTGTAAGGCTACGTATATTTCATGGATGTAGGCAGACATCAATCAGAGTGCGCACGGCGCAGAGGGAAGACATCGGGGAAACGAGGCATACGAATCGACACGCAATATCGAGGGCTCGCTGTTCCCAACGGTTTCTAGGCTCATCGAATTTCCAGAAAGCCGGCCAGTGCCTACGAAACCTGATGTTAGAAAGCATGGTAGACCGCCCACAATCCACTAGAATCCGGACCTGGTGCGCAACAATCGCTAGCCTGGAAGCTTTTGCCTTGTCTCTTCTTGGCCACATTGCCTTCCCCTTGTTATCGATCACCCCTTTTTCCATTTTGTTTTCCTTTTTCTTTTTCTTTTTCTTCCTTAGTTTTCTCTTCTTCATGCCTACTATACTTACGGTGTTCCGGATGTTTAGTTTTAGTGGAGGCTATTTGGTGGCGTGTTCCTCTGGCCGCAAAAGGCACTTGGTGGCCCTCGAAAGGAAATGGCGTCTTGGCAGGGACCAAAGGCCTCCATGTGCGTTGTTCAAAAAGGGAAAGATTGGAGATGCGGCACAAACCGATTCCAGAACACGGGAATGGGGCAAAAACCAACGACTGGCCAAGTGGAGATAAAGTGGAACAGAAAACTCGCCGTCTCTGACCAGACCTTCGATTCCAATCTATCTCGGAAGCGGTTGATCTTTTTCAGCATCTCGTTTCCCCCTGCTTTTCGACGTTTCCTTTGAATGAAACCTGCCATCCTCTCACATCCGCTTTCCCTTCGTAATCCCGTAATCGGGGCTCTTGCAATGCTGACGTGAAAGCCAAGGGCAGGGACGCAATGGGTGAAATCGGATAAAAGCCTAAACGCGGTAAATAAGGAACATAGGAAGAAGCAAAGGACGGGATGGAAGTATCCACAGGCTCAAGCTCAGGTTGACACGCCTACGGTCCCGCTTCTCTCCCCTCCCTACCCCCATCCACGGCTTGCAATCCTCCTCGCCCTCACCTCCGTGATCGAAAAGGTGGGGGAGGAGAGAGAAGAAGAGGGTATGGAAAGAAGCGAGATATTGGCAAGTTGAGTTGAGCGATCTCACCGCAAGTCAGTGCAAAGAAGAGCCTGGCCAGCCAGCAGCCGACAAGGCCTCACACTCCGATAACCAACAGCCGGGCATTGACATGCCTCAGACACAAATTAATGACCGTTGAGCCTCATAAACCGAGTCAAGTATATAGGCCGACAAGTTGTTTCGTTTTTAATAATCATAATTCATGATTCAGGCGTCCCGCCTTCCACGATCTTCATCGCGCACGCTCCCCAAACAAGTTGTCGTCCACGCAAGCTCGCCCCCGTCGTCTTGGTCGCAAACCCGTCCATAATATATGGGAGATGCGGGCTTGGCGATTGCAAATTGCTCGTAGCACCCTTTGCAAGTATTCTCTTAGGGCTGTCCTACACCAGCCGATCGCCGGCGGAAAACACTCGAAAAATAGCCATTTGATACAGGCCAAGATGTGTGAGGGGGCCAGACTGGCAAGGGTGCGAGGTAATACCCAAGGACAAAGACCAAAAAGGGGCAATGTCGAGATTCCAACGGAATGGATGACGCGTCACTCGGTGTCGTCGTCTTTTTCTGCCCTTTGCGTGGCTTCCCACACCCCCTCCGCCCCCAATGGGAAGGGAGGAAAAAGTCTTGGCGTCTGACCCAGCTCTTTCCGTCTTTGTCAACCATTGTCGTGTACTTTGGTACCTGTTCCATTTTTGTCATTCGCCATCTTCGATCCTCACTATTACTTTTTGGCTGGCCGGCGCCCCTTGAGAAAGTCGCGGCCATTGACTTGCGCTGCGGAAACCGAGCTTTCCTTTCAATACATTGACTGCCTAATGAAAAGCCTAGTAGGACTCGTTGGGGAACCCCTCTCATGGCTCTCACAGCACGGCCTAAGCTGCGCACACAGTGGACATGGTGGACATCTCCACATGGTCATGCCAAGAACTGTTGGGGAAGGGCCTTGATGAAGACGGGTCTTTCCCGCCATTGAGATACCAGATCGAACCTACGATCCATGGAATCGTTCAGTATCTTCATGGATGGCCCTGGTGCCTTCTTTCACCCTTTCCATTATCACCAACCTCTCTTCGTTGCCCTCAAGACCAAAGCATCATCTCATCTAATATGCCTTGCTGCTCTCGTTTGCTGTTGCCTAGGCACATCTCACTCTTTTCCCAGCTTCCCTGGGATGGATTGGAATCGTAGCTATCGGCGGGGGTAACTACAGCCCGGCATGTCACGAATCCGACCCTCATGATAATACCCAAGCTCCTCCGGAAGTAGACTACGGGAAGGATAAGGATAGAGGCAGAAACCTGGGATTCATATCTATCGAACCAAGATCTTCAAACACGCCTCCGAGTAGGCAGTCGATTCCAGTACGTACTTCCGTCCCCCTCGCAGAGTCGTATAAGTCTTGGGGTAGCCGCGTCATTCAGACCCTTAGCCGTTCTCGTCTTAAAACGGCATTCATTATCTGTTAGTGTACAGACCCGTCGATGGACCGCTGCCTGTCTTACTCCCAAATAGGTATAGGTACAAACGGAGGGGAACCCGGGGAACTCTTCAGTCCATCTCACATCGTCAAGGCACCCGTCTTCTTTTTGTTTCTTTTTCCTTTTGACATGGACGCACGCCACGAAGCAACGTTTTGTTGAGCAACGGCTCGCTTACACCTTGGGGGTCTTCTTGCATCTGTGGTCTTTACGTGTGTATATGTGGGTACGTGAATACCGGGAGTCGAAATCCCTGTTTCGGGGAGGCCGTAAACAGTCTTCTCAGGTCCACCCGCTGATGAGGGCATCGTCAACCTCACGAGGCTCGCCAAAGTCCACCAAGCAAGCAAGTTCTGATCACTCTCGTCCGGGAGGGGACTAGCTTCTAGACACAGACTGATACGCTCCACTCGAGACCGGGGAACGGTCATTGCCGGTGAAGCGCGACGGTTGATCGGCCTTCCTCCTTCCCCAGCAATGGCAAGCCTCACGGCTAGCCAGCAAACGAGGGAGCGAGCAAGTGAACAGGACATGAATCTGCCGGGATTCGGCCATATTACATTGCTGCATCGTTCAGTGCGCTTCGCTCCGGCTGAGGTCAGGACGCCTCAACCGTGAGGGCAGGATAGTAGGGTCCCCTCAGAGGCATCCTCATCTACGAATGCAGGTGTGACGTTCATTTACAAGCCGCTACAAACTCGGTCAATATACGTGACATCTACAACCTAGACTCGTAAGCAACGTGAGAGGAGACTCCCTCCAAAAACGCATCAGTGAGCGTCGGCGCCAAGGGGCGAACTATAACTCTTTCACGACCGAGCACGGGGACGTTACACGGTTCCGGGTGCTAGACTTTCCCCATGATCGACTGGAAGTGTATGCCACTTTTACCAGGAGATAAAAATAAGAGACTCCGTGATCGGGTGATGGGAGGACGGAAAGTCTAAACGATGGGCTGTTCCACTAACCTAATTTCTGTAATTGATGTTTTCTTCCTCTCTTTGGTCTATTTGCAAACCCTTCAAGGGACCCTCGTTGCATTGAACAAGAGGAGCATAAGATATGATGCCAGCCGGTGCTGGGCTTGGCAGTGGATCAGTGCATTGCGCCCAATTTGTTGCAAATCTGACGATTTGAGGTGTTGTCGACGTTATTTGATCGCGCAAGCCTTCCCGGAACTCAAGTTTCCGGCGACCGAGGAGGCGCAGATCTGAAACCCAACATTTCCATGTTCTTGAGAGGGAAGGACTAGCTAATTGAATGCCCCCCCAAGGAAACGGAAAGCCTACCCCACAAACACCCCTACAGCGGAATTACTTCGCTTTTCTCCAGCTCCAAAATCCTACTTAAACCAAAGTGCTTAGAGGTATAGAGAGAATTCAACGTCCAATGTGATCTACGACTGGCTAGAGCTGTGGTTCCGGATTGTTCGATGTCGAACTGCACAAATTTCCCAACATCGCTGTGTAGGCGAGGGGCGATGACTTGCAGCCTTGATCGAAGTACTGCTATACAATAATAATCAGAATAAGGAGACGGAAAGCATGATAAGAGATCAGTTTACGGGGACGTCATATCAGTCATGGCGATAGGGAGGTGACGGTGGAGGTGGCCAAAGGGAGTGGTGATCATGAGTCTGCCAGGAATACAAGCCTCAAGAGCCGTCGATCCACGGTCCAGCGCAATTGTCCTCTCGAATGTGTCCACTGCAATTGATGTTCAAGTTTCCTCCACGCCGCTGCTGAGACACTTACACTGTGGGTAGACCTCACCACCTCGCCATTCAGCTCGCAAAGAACATATGAAAGGAATCCAAGACAATGGTTCCTATTGTAATGAGCGTTCTTCCTTCTCCTCACAGAGGTAACGAGAACGCGTACACCAGCAGCGGATCAGTGGCGAGGGTGACGAACTCTCCATCCTGGGGCGCGACAATTTCCGTGCTTGGGGGCCCTCCATTGCTCGTCGCCGCCTCAGCCACCCCCAGAGGGTTTGAAAAACACCAGACGACAAGCAATTGTCGACAAAGTCATCAAGCCGGTCCAAGAAAGCCGTGGCCCCGAAAGGTTACAAGGGAGTACAACGAGTACAACCCACACAACGTGCGTCAGTGCCAGGTCAACAACCTTTTGACATCAAAAGTTCAATTTCTCAGGAACGGCGTCGAGGGGCTACACTAGATGACACTTCTTCTCGATCTTTTCCATCTTTGCCCCTTTTCCCTCCTCGGTGCTCCTCTTTGCCTCCCTGCAACTTTTGCTTTACTTTTTCTCTTTTCTTTGTCCTGTTTCCCTTGGGGGAAAGAAGAGAAATGGGGCGAAGCGGATCATCCGCAGTTACAAATCACATGGCCCTTCGCCCATCACCTAATGAAGTCGACTATTCGGTAACCTTTCTAGAAGTGATTTTTAGCGGGTGGCCTCTCAATTTTTGTCCTTTCTTCGATGACATCGAAAACCTTCTTTTCTTTCTCTCCATCCTGCGCGCTTCCGCTTCCGTTTCTTCCATCCTAAGACAGCAACGGGCTGATGTTATGTTTAGCCTCCAAGGCCCATTGGACCTTTCCCATCAATCGAACTTCGGGGTCTCACTTGTCCTTGGAGCCGCAAGAGAGGGACGGGCATGGCAGGGCAAATGCAGTGCCACTGGAGCTTCGGTCCAAAAAGGAAATCAACGCCTCGTCATCGCCCCTTCCACCCTCCAAAGCCCCCAGAGGCGAGCCGAAACGCTGGAGGGTGGGAGGCTAAAATGGAAACATGTCAAAAGTACATAGATCTGCTCGTTATCCGAGCTGGATGTTTGGTACTGTGAACTTTGTAGGTGGTGTGACGAGGGTCAGTGGGCTTGTCCCGCGCCAGGTACAGGTACTTCCTCATGCATCGGGTTCTCCAGACGGATCTGCCCACGACGTCCGTCCCAGTGCGTGCTCCTCTGCGTGCTGAGAGAGTTTGCCAGAGTAATCTTGTACGGGAAGGTTTTGCACCATGCGCCATGCGCCATCTATCAATGTTTGGTACCGTGAAAACCCTCATGCTGACCAAATCAGCAAGATCTATGATCCAGAAATGGATCGAACGGGCAGCGTAATACGCTCTTCCAGACTGCATCGTCGTACCGAGTGCGTGTCCCCTCCCCAAATGTATACTACTCCACCCGATCCTTTGATTTTATTGCCTGGTGTGAGTGTCCACGAATACAGCAATATCTGATAGTGGAAACACCCGACCTGTGGGTGCTTGACCACACCCCAATGGATTGAAAGAATTGTTCCGAAGAACCGGATGGCAATCATCATTCATGCCTGTTATCGGGGAGTATGGAGTGCGGAATTAAGCCAAGGGCCGAATTTGCGGGAAGCAAAGAGGAAATTCTAGGTCGATACAACGACGACGTCTTGAGGTACGGTACGAGAACAAAGGGACTCCAAGAGTTTGGGATTCTAGATGATGCTGAAGGCTTCGTTTAGTGACGACGCAAACCGCTTGCGACGAGCGGACAGATGATTTGAAATGGAGGAGTCCGGAGGGGATGGAAGCAATCGAGTTTTCCAGGAGGCGCAATTGGTGTGAGTAATGTAGGTAGGTGCCTTGCAAGAGAGAGCGCAACTCTCCCTGACGAAAACCATCCGAAATACGTTTAGAGGAATGGATGGATGTTGTGGGCCCTTCTTGGCTTGCAACGTGACTGACGACGACGACGACGAGATTTACGACACTTACGAGTGCCAATCCGACACCGTTCGGGGACTCGTTCCATCAAGCCAGAGTATTTAGAGAAGTGTGAGCCCTCTGTGGGCTGATAAGCCAGTCAAAAGAGTCCACCAACAAGTGGGCAAGCACTCCCGTCCACTCAGACAGCCAATACATTCATTCGATTTTTGAGCCAGGCGTGGTCTCCGATCCGTCCATTGTGTCCCTTTTCTTCTTCCATTCCCTTGCGGTATCGTTGTTTTTCGTCTTCTTTTGGTTTCCTTTTCCCATTCATTTTGCACTTGGATGCTCCGAGGAAGGAATACAGCTAGCATCGAACCTTTCCGCTTGGCAAAGGAGTGGCCGAAGGGAACAGAAGGCAAGGCAACAGTCGAGCGCGGATGCGGCTTTTGTGCTGCTACAACAAGGGCAAAGTACCTGTACCTGTACCTGTACCTTCGACGTGGAGGCCTTCGTCTTCGTACTTGCGCATCGGGTTCAAACAGCCAGTGTTAATGAGACACAGCTTCTGATTGGCTTTCCTCACGCAGCTTACGCGTATGCCTTCGACAACTTTGACCATTTCCCATCTTCCATGCGCTTTCCCCACAGGTCCACACTAGGCCCACCACACACAGAGGCGTCACTCCCCTGCCGATTTCTCTTAATTCCCCTTGGCTGGCCCGCCCTTCGTGCGCTGCCCTCCGCCCCAACATATACCCGACCCTCATACTTCCATCGCAAAACCCCCAAGGACAACCTACCTTGCCATCGACGACCCTCTCTTGACGGGACGACTCCCTCAACACCAGACAACACAACGTCCGAACCGCGGTGGAAACCCTTCCTCAAAAAAACATCACCACCCATGCCTTGACCAGTTCGCATCTCGATATCGCCACTCTTTCCAGCTGAGCGCTGCACCGCTTTCCGATCTTCGAACGTCGACGGACTCTTGATACGGAGAACGAGAAGTGCCGAGGCGGGACACGCCCATTAATATCAGCCGAGTACTTTTAAGCAGCCAAGAACAAACTCCAGTGGTGGTCAATTCGGGGAAAACAGAGGGCATCCTCTCGCCTCTCTAGCAGCGATTCCTGTTGCGAACCACTTCTCCAACCCACCTGTCTTCTTTTAATCTCGATTTCCATTCTTGACCCTTCGCATACGACTTGCGACTAATCCCAGTCCCCCTGCTCTCAACGACCGACCTTTGCCAGCGAATCTCGACTCGATTTCAACGATCTCGAGAAACTCTTTTTCCGGCATCTATTCCTACCAGTAGCGAGTCTTCGATCCCGCAAGCACTACGAATCCCAGTCTGCTGCGCCAGTCCTTCGGGCTCTCATCCTCCCGCAATCATGGCTGGCCAACGCCAGCCCAGTGCCGAACCTACCTCGGGCCAGAACTTCGACGAGGAATGGGCCCGAGATTTGAGGATACGGTTTGAATCTCTTCTGCGTGACAAGCGCATGAATGAGTTGCGATCACAGCCTCGTCGCTTCGGCTCCCCGGTCCCCGCGAGTGCACCTCAACCGCCAACCTGCGAGGGGCTTCGTCTGGTCCTTCAGGCAGGCCATCCACATCTCACGGCCATTCCACGCCACCCTCATACTCATCCATCCGACATCTGCCCAAGATCCCCACCCTCCTAATGCGGACGACCGTGAATCGCAAAAGTTCAGGAGCCTAATGATAAGCCTATCTCTGACCCCGACCAAGTACGAAAATCCAGGCCTTCTAGACGAGGCCCTGCAAATCATCCCCTCGACAGGATATACTCGGAGGCAGAGGAGGAGACGCAAGTCTTGCAAGCTCAAGCCGCCAGTCTGGGCCAGACCGAGCCTGAATGGGGTCACCAGGACTGTGTTATTCGAGCACTTCTCAGGTACGTTTCAATATTCATAAACTCCCAGTACTGTGTCAACTAATTTGATGCTAATCGCGGTGCTCCTTGCGGATAGGTGGTTCAAGCGAACCTTTTTCACCTGGGTGAACAACCCTCCTTGTCCAGTCTGCATGTCCCCAACGATCGCCCATGGCATGGCCGCCCCAACACCCGATGAGAGTGCCTGCGGTGCACTCCGAGTCGAGCTGTATCGTTGTTCTGCTGCCGACTGTGGTGCTTTTGAACGATTTCCTCGATACGGCGATGTGTGGAGGCTACTTCAAACGAGGCGTGGCCGCGTGGGTGAATGGGCCAACTGCTTCAGCATGCTCTGCCGTGCTGTTGGTGGCCGTGTTCGCTGGGTCTGGAATGCAGAGGACCACGTGTGGACTGAGGTCTATTCCGAGCACAAGAAACGATGGGTGCACGTCGACCCCGTTGAAGAGATCTGGGACAACCCTAGGCTCTATACCGAGGGTTGGGGCAAGAAGATGTCGTACTGCATCGCCTTCTCAATAGACGGCGCCACCGACGTAACTCGACGATATGTCCGGAAAACCGAGTACGCTATTGCTCGAAACCGATGCCCCGAAGAGGTCATGCTTTTCATTACTCAAGAAATCCGCAATATTCGTCGCGCCAACATGAGCAAGGAAGAAAGGTACCGACTCCAAAAGGAAGACGCCGCGGAGGATGCTGAACTTCGAGGGTTCGTCGTTGCATCCATCGCCATGGCTGTCACCAACTTGGTGCCCGTCATGCCCAACCAGTCTGGCGCGAGTGGAAACCCCAGCAGCTCTGGAGACGACACCAAGCGGCCGGCGGAGCAACCCGCCCAGGCGGGCAACGGCATGCAGTGGATATCGCCCAACCAAGACACAAGAGGCCAACAACAATATCCGGGTTACCCACCACAAGATCCGTCAGCTCGACGAGACCTCCCATAGTTCAAATGGATGATATTTCGGTCGCCCATCACCTCCTTTCCATCCGTTAACGTTCCGCCATGCTGAGATGACCATCAATCATGCCATCTCAAACGTTTTCCTCTCTTCACCAGAGAAACCGGTTCGGACTAGTCATCCCCTGGAGCCTATATTGTGGCTCGGGTTTGTCTAGTCCGCTCGAATCCTTTCAGTCCTCGTTCGCAAGCCTCATTCTCCACTACTTAATGCACCCACCAGCGAGCGCTTCGAGGCTGCTATTCTCCCCTCTTCGAGTCATAAACGATCTCGCTATGGCCACCTACGACACACCCAAGGGACCGGCCTCGTGCGTCATTTCTATCTAATTCCACGTTCGAATACCCCCTAGAACTTTTTTGCTACACTGGCAATCCTTGAATCATAACGAGCTCAATTTTTTGTTCACATCCATCACCTACCAATTACGCCACGCAGATTTTTTCCTTTGTCATCTACTCCTTGATCTATCCTTTTTCTCTGGATGACCTGATTCTGAATCGACCAGAGAAACCGGAACCGTCTATATACACTTTTCTTTTTCCTTTGTCTACTACGGATTGAAGATGACGGGAGAGACGCGGACACATAACGCGTTCTTTTTGGCATGCATCGTTTCGCGGCCGGGCGGTAAAAAGGCCGGGACCGGCGTTCAGGCTAACTCTTTTTGTTTTACATTTGATATTTTTCATCTGTTTGATGTATTCTACTGTTGAACTCACTTCCTTTTTTTCAAAAGGAGGTATTCTCATGACCAGCCAGGGGCGGAGGGGAGGGTGGGCAGGCAGGGACGGCAAGTGTTGCCTACATGTGCATCGGGAGGATGGTACAGGAACCTAGGTTAGGTCTCCTAGTAGCTTGAAGCATAATGGTTACAACATTGAACAGATCTACGGAGCAGCCTTGCTGTTTTGCCCAACGGCTTCCATCGCATTCAAGCTCGTTGCCACCTAGCCTGTTGAATCAAACCTTGAATCATCTAAATCCATCATCGCTCCCACCTAAGAATCACTTGAGAACGTGTCATGTTTGCCGACCCGCTGCCATCGCCAAGTGATTTACAACCGAAAAGCCGCTTCATTTCCCATTATCCAGCAGTACCGAGGTATCGTGCGTCCAAATCGCTTCAAGTTGACTATCCGTCTTTCATTCCCGATTTCCGGGCAAGAGGGCGAGGTGCAGTGGACTCTACACATCCACACCGAACCACGGTTCGTGCGGCGAGAAGCCAAGGCGGGGGTAGGGCGCGGGGGAGAAAGGAACAGACTTTTGCCGACATCAATCAATTGATATCGTCGTGAGCTGTTGACTTTGGGGGAGGGGAAGGCCATCGGCAGTCGTTGTTTGAGTGCAAGTTGAGCCCAGCACGTCAAGAGAGAGGTTGCGGCGGCGTGCTGTGATTCGTGGAAAATACCGGCGGCCGAGTCGAGTTCCCGTTCAATCTCCTACAGGCAATACAGTAAGTGTTTATATTGGACCATTGCTTTGCGGCCTTGGGGGGACGGTCCCCGCTCGTCTTATCCGGAAGAAACATCCAGTTGTTCTTTGTGGGGGACAACCCCATTCGAGTCGGTGGTTAGGCGAGGAGATTAATATTGCGGTCCCCCTCGATAATACGAGCTTGACACGCGCCCGTGTCCGTTTCCCCGGAGATTGGAGCAGTGAACTTGAAGCTGTTCTATTTTAGACATGGAGACGGTGGATGGAGAAACAGAACATTTTAAGCTGGGGGTGGGGGATACAGTTGACGGGTTCTGATTCATTTGAACTTGGTGCGTGTAGCGAGCAGCACCATCGTCTTATCTACCCGGCGAATGTTTAGTAGGGACGTCGCTCTGATATCATATTGCAATATTCGGAAAGAGGATTGAAGAATAGAAGGGAGAGGAAAAGGTGCGAGGATATATTTTCTCCCATTGGTCAAGAGTTTCTTTAGCACTTAGAAAGCCGCCTCGAGGTCCAGGGCAAAGTGAGCCAGCAAAACGCGATACCGGAATTGTTCAGTGGTTGAAACCCCAGATGAGATTCGACTCAAAGTACGCTGGTGCGAAGGTGGAGGAGACTTCTTTAAGGCTGTTGCTTCTAATCCTTACATCCAGCGAGCGTTCTATTCGGCCGTGCTGCTTTTCAATTGAAGTGCAAGCGCCGGTTTAACATCCAGTCTCGCGCTGACACACAAGGTCTCTCGTGTTAGAGACTCCCTGCATGTGGTCTGGCGTGGCCGGATGGTATTGTATTTCCTTTCAACATCAATGGGCTGGGACATGGAAAGAGAGGTCTGCCGTCCACAGAGCAAAAAGTGATAGATGTCTGCATCGAAACCAGCACCGGGGAGTGCTTGCCAGACAGACCTCCTAGAATAACAAATTAAACTGACGCTTCCCAGACCTTACTGTCCAGATGTTTCCCGGGTCGAGCAAATTTGAAGGTGTGTGCCGAATGCACAATACCATCGCGAGAAGCCGACCGGGCTCGAGCAAGTTGGATTAAAATTTCCATCCCATCTTGCATCTAGAAATCATTCCTTTCATCTTTTGATAAACTCTGAGTGTGTGCTGGGCAAGTGTTGTGTCGTTCAGCGCGCGATGACATGGGGATGGGATTGGGGACGAGGGGGCCCTGGCTGACGCGACCACTTTAAGTGTCCGCGCCTCTTGCGCGTCAGAGAAACGCGACACGCCCGTGCACAAAAGTGAAGAGGGGACTGATCATCCCTTCGCCAGCCTCCCTCGTACCTCTTCTCCAGAGATCCGTAATCACAGTCAAGAATACTTTTACCCTTCGACCTCACGACACTTTAGCTTTGGTTTTTGATCTACCTCGGTACTTCGAACCATTTCGCGTGCAGCATTGCCTTTCTTCTACATTAATATCTTCCGCCCAGGACCACATACCCTCCACTACGAAAATCACCATCTTCCTCAATAACTATTATCTCTCCCCACCGATTCATCCTCGCCACCTCGTTGCTCTTCTCGTCCGAAGAAGCCATTGGTTGCAATCAAGAAAGAAGAATTAAAATTCCAACGTCCCGTCAAAATGGTTATGAAAAGGAAGCGATCTATTTCGGAGTTCTCTAGCTCCCCTACGAGGCCCTCGAGCTCCTGCTTCACCTCTCCTTCTGGCAGCATCAACTTCACCTTCAGCCACGCCGGTCCCTCGTCGCCCTCTCCCATGCCTACAATGGATACAACTCCTTTACATCTCCACAGCCGCACTCTCAAGCGGTTCCGCGACAGCCGGCCATCGGAGCAACAAGTTCATCGTACGTCATATCCATCACCTGCTTCGCCTTCAGTCCCCCTTCCCATCACGTACTAACCATCCATTCCGCTCGTTTAGAACGTACCCTCGGCCTTTTATACTCGGCGCAGCGCCAACAACAGCTTCCCTTTGCGCAGAACCCACCCTCCGCCGTCTTCCCCGACGCTCACGCCGCCCCCATTCCCCAAGAAGCCGATCACGCCGTTGTGCATGCGAGTAGTAATGGCACGCAGCGATCCCTCCACAACTTTTGGGCTCTCCCCTCAGCCCCCGCGCCCTCTGTCGCGAGCCCCTCTCGACCACAACCTTGGCATCGTCAGCGGCGTGCGACGACTGCGGTGTCGACCTCCCCGTTTCCGACGACATGGGTTTGATGGAGGTGGATGGCTCCAGCCTTGCGGCAGCAGACTACGCGTGCACGCCCTGCAGCCGAAGGGTCTGCTCTCACTGCTCCGTCACAAATCTCGAGGGTCAGAGGACGTGTTTACACTGTTCCGGGAGGAAGACCTGGAACGGTAACCTGAGTTGGCCCACTGGGTCAGGAATGGCCATGTGCTAAGTGTTGGAGCCTAGTGCTTAGGTGAGGCTTTGGCGAAACTAGTCCAGGGGCGCATCGGGGAGGAGATTGGGGTTTTCCAATGGGTTTCTCTTTTCTTGCACGGGCAAGGGAGAATGCAACCGGCGTTTTTGTGGCAAAGGGAAACGGAGTTTCGGGGCATATTCCATACATCAACCATCCGATGTATTCACGGGCTGTCTATCATATTGGCCCCCGCACAGGGGCCCGCGTTAGGATTCCTCTTCCATTGCAGCAAATAAATGCAAATGATTTAAAAGAAGCCTGTACTTGATGGGCCAGTGCGTGTAATGAAGGGACTCGTCAACGTGCGCTCAGCTCCTTGCATAAATGCCACGCGGTATACTACTTGTCAACAAACAGTTAACGGATGCGGCTTTTCAGCTCATTCAACCTACCTCGAGGCCTCGAAATTGCATTCAGGTGCAACCGAACGAATCCGGACCAGGCAAGCACGCACTGAGCTAAATAAGAGGGCGACACTAACACAATTTGGTGCGTGCATCGACATGCGAGTCTTCGTCATATGCGCTGGCGGGTGCGGGGCAGCTCCCCGCGCCAGTGCGGTGCGGTGCTGAGTGCAAGTGCTCCCCTCTCCCTGCACGCGCCCGAACCCCCCAACCGTGACCATCCGCAGCTCCCCGCCTTATCACTACCTTTCCGTGCGTCGAATAGTTTGCTGGACAGCCCCTCCTTGTGAATTTCCGATAGCTTGCTCTTCTTCCCAGTAAGCTCGAAAAACAGGCCCCGGGCCAGCAATCTAAGAGATTCTTTTCGTTTTCCTGGCCCTTCTTTATCTCCAAACATATTTCACATCAACGAGACTACGATATGTCGACAGCTCGAGCCCGACCCGCGAGCCATGCTGATAGCTGGTACAAGGCAGATGCCCAGGACCTGTCTGAAGAGCTTGAGTCCAACCTCGACGAAGTTCCTAGCTCGCTCGACGAGAGCCAACTTCCGATCCCAAATGCTAGGATCATCATTGCACCGTACGATCCCTCCTTTCCTAAGGCCTGCCCGCTTGTCCCCCTCCTGCCTCCCCAAGAAAGGAGCGTGAGACCAAGAGGAAGAGAGAGAAAAAGAGAGAGAGAGAGAGTGAGGGAGGGAGAGAGACAGAAAGGCGAGGGGGATCCAGTCCAATGCTTCACTTGAGCACATGACAAGAATACTAGATGAGCAGTAGCTAATGTGCACATCATGAATATAGACATGCCGGCTACGACTACTCGGGGAGGTGTGCGGCTTGGGCCTACAAGTGCCTCGACCTAAGCAAGGCAAAAGGGTATTCGTGCTCGGCCCTTCCCACACGTACTACCTCGACGGCTGCGCCGCAACGACATGCAACATATACGAGACCCCGTTTGGCAACCTCAACGTGGACACGTCCACGCTCGCCAAGATCAAGCAGGACGGAGGCTTCAGGGACATCCCCTTCAAGAACGACGTCTCGGAGCACTCGCTCGAGATGCACCTACCCTACATCTACAAGCGCATGGAGCAGACGTTTGCCTCGCCCGACGAGTTCCCCGTCGTCGTCCCCTTACTCATCGGCGACAACGACAAGCGCGAGGAGAAGGAGGTGGGCAAGCTGCTCGCCCCGTACCTCGCCGACCCGGAAAACGCCTTTGTCATCAGCTCCGACTTTTGCCACTGGGGCCGCCGCTTCGACTACGCCGTATACTCGCCGACGGCCGAGCTCGGCAGTCTCAGGTCCTTGTCGCGATCCGACCGGAGGGTCGACGGCCGCCCGATACACGAGACCATCAAGATGGTGGACCAGCTCGCCATCGAGGCCATCGAGACGGGCCGGCACGACACCTTTTTCGATAACCTCCGGGAGACGAAGAACACGGTGTGCGGAAGACATCCCATTGGCGTTGCGATGGCTGCGTTGGAGGAGGTTGGTAAGTTGAGGGGGAAGGAGAGGGCAAGTATAAGTTCAAGTTCGTCCAGTATCAGCGCAGCGGTCTCGTAGAGGAACCGCATGACTCGAGCGTTAGCTATGGTTCTGCATATGCTATAGTATAGAGGGCTTTCTTTTTTTTTTTCTTGTTTTGCTACAATATTCGCTCCGCGTGTTATCCCGGATACCATTGGGGACATAGGAAGGCCGGTGGGCCGCCGTGCACGCAATCGCCCCATGCTAGGAAACCGGGAGAAGGGACGGACAGTAGCAAGGTACGCATTAGATATCTGTTGAGAATGATCGGGCCGCAAGTTTCGACTTCCAAGCCATCTCCCTCCTGCTCCCGTCAATGCCTGCACTCGAAAGGACCTTCGCGTAGTACTCTTTTTCCCCGTACGCTTTACAAGTTCGATATCGGATGAGGTGAAGGGTCAATGCCAAGCAAACGGCAAGAAAAGGCGGGTCCAGGGGTGAACGGGAGGATGAAGGCAGAAGGGGGAAAAGGGCGATGGAAAGAAAGGTAAAATAAGAAGAAGGGAGAGCAGGACGTGGGGCTTGGGGCTTCTTAGCGAAATCAAGGTTGGACGAAACGTCCGATTCTATTATCCGGCGTGGGAGCCTCATGCCGTGACAGCTCACCCGCGAGACTTCGGCGGTATTGGATAATACTGGCCTTGATAATGCTTTACAAAATGATTTCCTTTTTTTTTTCTCTTTTTGGTGGTTCCTCTCTCTCTCTTTCTCTTTTCGGGATGATGATCTCATATTTGAAAACTGTTAGCAGGCTTTAAGCCTGCCCCCTCTCCATGGCGCCTTGCTAGACAAAGCTGATGAGGAGCACGGGAAGGGGGTTTAAAGGGCGTGAGTGCCAAGCCTATAAAAACCTCTCCCTAGTGAAGGGAGAAGGGAAAGCCTAAGTAAGGTAAGGATTTGTGTATCTTGTCTGTGTGGAAGCAAGACAAAAATTATCCAGGTTGCCGACAGCAAAGTTCTCTGTGGCGGCATCGCAACACGGCGATCCTACGGAAATGTGGGGACTAGGGAGAGGTTCAGGGTAAGATGGGCGCGGTAACCAGCGAAGGAGGGGGAGGGAGACGGGAGGGGGAATAACTCGGTTGGAGAGGTCGAACCAAGCGCTGAACGGTCCTCCAAGATCGCCTTCTCCAACTCGGCTTCCGCGAGATACAATATCGCGGGGTTTCGCGGTGGGGCACCGCACCAAGCTTCCCACAAAGAGATGCTAAAATAGGAAGAAGAGGAAGGGAAGGAAGGGAGCTCCGGGGTTCCAGAGTGACGGAGAGTGGGTGTGCGCACGACGAATGCGTGTGCGTATGTGGCGGAGGGCACATCTGGATTGCGGCTGAGGAGTTGGCTAACGCGGGCGCGGCCGTTCGGAGACATCGGCTGGCTGCATGACATCGATAGTTCAAGCTTGATGAATTGGCGAGCCTTTTTTTTTTTTGTTCTTCCTTCCAGACTTTTCACACTGGCGCAGAGTCCATTCCAAGCGCCGGGGGCCGCATGGAAAAAGGTTCAGTCAGCCGACTCGCTTGCGGCCATACCTAGGACTGCTTGCGGGAAAACACCTCACTGGAGGACTCTCCACTTTGTCTCGAAGCGGCGGTCGCCGTTCGGGGAATCTTGTGTTTCTACTTTGGGAGGAGGGGGATTTCAATATGAGTAAGAACATTGAAGAGTAAGAAATGGGGGCTGCGTCAGTCGACATCACCGCACTCCACTGCACGTTGCCACAGCCTCATCTGCCCCAATAATGTGGCACCGCGCGCGCAACGTACTGGGGAATGGAGCCGTCCTGGTAGTACTTGTCATCATTGCAGCGAAATTGACGGTTGGGTGATGTAGTGTAGTAATAGTGTATTTTACTCTGCTGCTGATAAAAATGTGTAGCCTAACCGACTCGGGGGTCGCTGGGGTTATTTCTAGGATGAAACGTACTGAAGTGGTCCGGCAACATCGAACCCTGTTTTCCCGCAAAGAGCAAAGCTCCTGAAGCTCGGATTGCGTTAGGTTTGGTTGGTAAGGCACCGGTGCTGTAACAGGAGCCGGGCGCCGCATCAACCATGAGCGGCGCGGGGGACAAGTTCAAACAAGACATGGGGCCAGGCTAGCGGGACTGAGGACGGTGCAAGACTGAAAAAGTAGAGTCTATTCCTGCCTGAATGGATTGGATTGCAGAAATCAATCAAGAATGAAAACGAGGGCTGGTCCAGGCCAGGCTAGGCGTCAAGGGAGACAAGTAGCGACACGAGAGGGTGTGGAACTGCTTCGTGGGGAGGGGACTGATGATGGGTTAGATTCAAGACCTGGACCGAATCAATCAGTTGATGAGCAAAGAGATAGGTCGTGGCTACTTCGGCAAGCTTGGCCCATTCACGTACGGTCCGGCGTACCCAGTACTCCCGATCGCAGGCTTGATCACTCGTTCGCCGATGGGACCGGGTCCATGTTTGAGCCCCAGTGTTCGCCGTTGAACCAAGTCGAGGCCACTGATTCGATCAATGGAGAGTACCGGAGTTGTACCTGCTAGAGGATCACAGCCAATAATGGGGCTCGATTGCTTCAATCAAGTTGCTGCTGCGGAAATTGGTACTTTCAGGTCGGTACTTGTTCTCGATCCATTTTTATCATCAATCTCAGCCAGCGCCCCTCGTTTAACCTTTTTTACTCTAAAGCTGGGCCCAACAGCGCTCGTGCCTCACCCTCCAATTCTACTGGAATTGTCTCTCTACTGTCCCGAGAGCAGACTTGAGTTGAGCTTGGTATTTGTGGACCCGTCAAATGTCGCTTCTAGGCTGCCAGATAGAGTTCTGCGGCGTGCGCGGTGATCTTGGGGCTTTCTTCACAAGACGTCATCGGCGAGTGCTTCTCGACTGACGCAGCATTAATTTGTATTTCAATCAAATCATTGATCAAAATGGGCAAGAGGTTTTCGCATCAAGGAGTCGCCGCCAGTGAAACGGAATTGGACGAAGAGGGCAATACTTCAGAGCGGTCAATGCTGCACAAGGAGTATTAGTTTTGGGTCCTTTGTTTCTTCAATCGCTTCCGTTGCGTTACACCCCGACCTGGAACCCCTGGAGACATTTGAAGGGTAGATCATTCCAGCAGGGGAAGCTGTGCGGATTTTTTCTTGGCTCCCCAGGACCCCAGCCCAAGTTGGCTTGCTTGCCAGATTGGATTGGCACTTTTACGCCACCTCGAATAATATCGTGCATCCTTTTTGTGTCCATTGACCAGTTGAATGGAGGCGCCAAAACCATTGTGTTTTTGATGTGATCAATATTTCCTCATCCTGGTGTAGTGTCTTGGTGTTGGCATTCTAGCCCCCAAGCAGAACCTCTCTTGATTAGGCCGTCTCCTCCAGCAGCCCCCGATCCTGATGCTACTTTGAGGTGGAACATTGAAGGCGAAGTGACCGAGCATTCCACCACATGGAGAGCTGAGAAAAGTTGTGCTAGCAGAATCAATGATCACTACACCCCGTGCTGTGCAGAGTGTATATCGTGGGTCGGGATTGTCGATTCAGATGAACAATCTAACAGAAGCAGCCCAAATCGCCAGGGACTCTGGAAGAAATTGCTCTTTTTCAATCTCTTCAGTTGATGAGGGGCGAGGGTCCTGGTGGAATTGAACGAGATTTGAAGTAACCTCCAGGATGGGATCCGCCCCAATTGCTACTTGTAGGTTCAATGTTGGCAGGCTGGGCTGATGAAGTGCCCCCGGGCACGCACAGCGAACAAATTGACGAAGGGGAGGACCTCCACAGGACCTGGTGTACATGCCCAACACTACGCCGGGGACGACAGCAGCAAGTACTCAGCGCTGTATTATTGAACACGCCTGCACGCCAATTCTGGTCCTGCAACCTTTTAGTGTGGTCAAATCTCGTCAGCCGCCACACCACAGCCTCAACTGCTCCCTTTGGTGGCCAACGAAAATACTCCGTCGTAATATGGTACCCACTTCCCTCTCGGGGTACCTCGCATGTACCCCCATCCCTCGAAAATAACATTACAAGCTGCAGTTAGCGCATTTTCCGGTTCGCAATCCCACTCGTACCCTTTCCGAGCCATCCAAACTCCTGACAACGGCCGGGCTGCTGTGTCAAAATCTCACCTCCCTCTCTTCCAACGTCAGATCCGTAATATCTCTCCATCGACCCTCCGCTCTTCGAGAACCCCTACCTTTATCAGCATCGTATCCGAATCACCAGAATATTCAATCGCACGCACGACGACGACGACAACGGCAGCATAATTTCGCAGCTCCTGCGAGGCCCCCTTTGCCTGTCTTTTGGAACGTGAACGTCTTCCCTGACTCCGTCCTTCTTCAAGAACTAAGACACAGCTTCTCTTCACAACAACATGAGCAACGTGAGTGTTTTCATCGCCGTCCCGCCTCGAATCTGGCTTCTCAGTCCCACTTGCACCGGTGGTTATCGATAGAAAGAAAGCAGCACCCGCAATCGCCTATTGCGTGGCCGCCGCTTTCAACACCGCAAAGGGCCCGCCCGGTCGAGAAGGCTTTCACTTTTGACCTGAGTTGCTAACAGTCTTTTGCAGTACGGGTTAGTTTTCTACCGAAACCTCGCGATATCCATACCGAACCTAGGAGGACGGCGATTTTCCCGCCTCCTTTTTCCTTTTTCTTAATCTAACCAGATGAAACCCTTACAGTTACGGAAGGCCTAACCCCTTCGACCAGAGGGATTCGCCCTCTGGCGGAAACGGTGGCAACGGTGGCTATGGCGGCGGCGGCGCGGCCCAGAGGCCACCTCAAGCTTCGTTTGGCCAGGGCCCTTCTCCCTACGGCGGTGCTCAAAGGAACAATAACTATGGCGGTATGATTGAGATCTAGTGAAATGCGCCACAGCTAATCGCCGGATCGGCTGCTAACGACTGCAACGTACAGGAGGCAACAACGTAGAGATGTCCAACCTTCCTAGCAATAACAGCTACGGCGGCGGCGGTGGCTACGGTGGTGGTAACAACGGCGGATACGGTGGCGGCGCCAGCAATGGCGGCGGTGCGACGTCTATCCTTGACGAGTGCAGCGAGATTGATAGGGGCATCGAGGAGGTCGAGCAGAACCTTAACCAACTCCGAAACCTCCATCGCGCGGCCCTCAACGATACCGACACCAGCGGTGGCAGCCGCGTCAACCGCGAACTCGACGGCCTTTCGTCCGATACCATGACCCTTTACCGATCCCTCGTCGAGCGTGTCCGAAAGATCAAGTCGAACCCGGCGTCCCGCCAGGGAATGAACGCTAGGCAAGTCGAGCGCATAGACGGTCGCCTTAAGAACGCCATCCGCCAGTACCAGGAGATTGACGCCGACTTCCGACGAGAGACCCAGTCCCAGATTGCCCGACAGTACCGAATCGTCAAGCCCAACGCATCCGAGGATGAGGTCGCGGCGGCCGTTGACGGTTCCGACGGTGGCCAGGTCTTTGCCCAAGCTCTCATGCAGAGCAACCGCCAGGGCCAGGCCACCGCCGCTCTTAACAACGTTAGGGCCCGTCACGATCAGATTCTCAAGATCGAGCGCCAGATGACCGAGCTCGCTCAGCTCTTCCAGGACATGAACACCCTTGTCGTACAACAGGAAGTCGCCGTCACCCAGATCGAGCAGAAGGCCGAGGAGGTTGTCGAGAACCTCGACAAGGGCAACGAGGAAATCGGCGTCGCTGTCAAGACTGCGAGGGCTACCCGCCGCAAGAAGTGGTGGTGCCTTGGTATCACTGGTGAGTGGTTATCTCTATATCCTATTTTTATTTTCGTGCAGACGACCATGCGCCTTTAGATTGTATGAAACTAACCCGAGTTTGTAGTCCTCATCATCGTCATCGTCGTCGTGGCTATTCTCGCCTATCTCGGTGGTAAGTAGTCGTGTCTCACCATCAATCTGATCGCAGATCCACTAACGGAGAACTTTAGTCAACGGAAAGCTTGGCGGCGGTGGTGGTAACGATAACAACAACAATACCAAGCGTGGCCTCGTCAGCGCGAACGTCCAAGCTGTCAGCTCGACCCTATCCAGGACGGTTCCCAGCGTTTCCCGCCAATTCACCGAGACAATCTCCCGAGCGAGATCTCTGCAGCCAGGAGCCAAGTTCAGGAAGCTAGAATAGGAGCCCACTAGCATGCTGTCGTCGCTCTCATTATCCGGGCCGCCATCACAAAATTGGGGAGAGTAAACGCCGGGTTCTTTACGCAAAACGAAAAGCAAGAGCGACAAAGGGATCCCCATGGGGTTGTATAAAAATAAAACCACGATTACCGGCCTCCTGCGCCTGACGGACCATATATTAGTCTTCTTTCGCTCCCTTAAGCGAAAGCCCAACTTCCGCCCCGGTCCCTATTGACCCGGGGGTGGACATATTCACTGCTAGCATCTTTTTGTTGTTCAAATTTCGACATCGCGGGAGACTTTTCCATTCGAAAATTTGTCCTGTCTACACATCATTCTCGGTTTCTCGCTGTGTCTTTGTTTCCTTTTTTCTTTCTTTTGTTTGACCCTCCTTCTCTCTCTCTCTTTGCGTTGTTTTCGTTTCTGGGGCAGCAATATTTTCAGGATCATAGGTATAGTTTAGTCTCGTCCTTTCTGTTCAGTAGCAAAATCTTTGAGCTTTCTTCTTTTCCATTTCTCCACCTTTTCCTCCTCCCTGTCCCCGGTGTGCTACGTTGTAGGCCCACGGCCTATTCAAACTTTTCGACTTCTATCTAGCCATTTTTCAAAACTATGGCCGGTATTTCAAGGATTTAGACCTCGGTATGAGGATAGGTGACTACAAGCCCAGCGTTTCCCGTGAACTGTCGACGCCGGCATGATGACTTTGCTTGTCCGATCCTTGGTTACCGCACGATGGTCAAAATCTCCAACGTCGTAATTAGAAATGAAGAGAGGTGGATCAAATTAGACTACATCCTGAATCTACCCCCGTAGAGGGGAGGAAATAAGGTTGTGATGATTATAGAGTAGTATACAAGCCCCCTCGTTCCTGGTATAACCTTATGACCTAGCGAGGGGAGAGTGGGATGAGGGGAGGTGAAGGTGGGAGTGAGAATCTAATGAGGCCCTTTATCGCCTGTATATTGCAGCTCGTCGCCGCCGAATTCAATGAGAACGATTTATGGGAAGAATGATGAGAAGCTCGATTTGGCCCAGGAGGTCAGGGTCGGTCAATAGATCGGGAGGCCAAAGGTTTTGTAAATGGTCGTAGTGTATGTCAGATCAACCAACTCGAAGTGTCGGTACGCTGTCTCGCATCGATAGAAGGTAAAACGATCCTGGTCTCCAGTGTGGGGGTTGAAATCGCCTTGCGGGGCAGTGGAAGCGGTGCTCCAAGCGTAGATTGGGGAATAGTGGTGCGGCAGAAGAGTAGGCGCAGTAGGAGTTCAATCGCCCACTTTCGTTCCCGATTCAGCCTTCTCGTCGGCCTCTTCTAGGCCTGTGAGCCTATCATCGGTATCGGTCGGCTTCTTCTTTGACTGGCCAGACTCCACAACCCTCCGCATGACAACCATCTGTCTTTCAAACTCCTCGATAAGTGCATTATAGTCCTCTTTCACGTCAGTCTTGGCCCCGCTTCCTTCTTCGGAAAGCTCCAACCCGCCCTCGACGCCATCCACGCCCTCAATCTTGAGCATTAGGGCGCCAGCACCGCCCCTTGGCCCTCTCCGTCCTCCATTGTCCGGAGCCCCGCGTCGACGACGGCCCAGTCGGAGCTGAGGCTCGCGGCGTTGGCCACGGTCCAGGAGCCGTCGGCTCCCTTTTCCAAGTCTACTAGTACGGAGCGGCCGGGCTCGGAATCCGCCGAGGCGGGGTCGGCGGCTGATAGGGCCCGCGTGAGGATGTCTGGGTCATCGTCCGCAAAGATGTAGTGCACGTGCGGGTGGTGCGTCGTCTTGGACGTGGCGTTGTGTATCAAGGTGAAGAGCGGGGGCAGGGTGTGTTCGGGTTCGCCCGCGCCCGCCGCCTCGTTGTCGTCGTCATCGTCGTCGTCGTCGTCGTCGTGCAGGTGTTCGCCGACGGGTTGCGTTTCTGCCTGGGCGGAGGGCGGCTGCTGCTTTTGGGGCGGCGAGGCCGACCCGGGCCGTGGGGAGGCCGAGAGGGAGGGCTGCTGCGGGTCACGAGATGTCATGGCGGGGTGCTCGCTGGGGCAGTATGCACGGGCATCTGCTCTGTCAGTCGATCGGGGCCAGGAATTATCGAGAGGCGCCTCTGTCGAGGCATCGTCGCAAAAACTGGACGGGAAGGCTGGCTGGTTTTACCTATGCGGGCAAGGAACCTTGGGGGAGGGAGCTTTGGGGGAAAGGTGTGCTGCTTATCTTATCGGCACGTGAGTTAGGCGCTGTCGTCACGGCGGGTAGAATAGGCAGACAGCCGGTCACGGTGGGCTGTCCTCGCTACTAATTTGAACGGACTTGGCAGTGGACGACTCAGCCTTTCGGTACCTCGTCAGGAGCAGCCAAGGTTTTACAATATTTGACATGAAATGGCATGATGGATCCATCCATGTCTATAGAAACAGAGACATGACCTGTGCACACCACTTTACTGACTATGCGACCCTTTCCGGGCGCTCCTGGATCTGAGTCCCTTCAGCAAAGTATCTGCTACCTGAGTGGAAGGTTGACAAACGTTGGGATTCGGCCTGACAATCAACATCACCACTATTACTTTTAGGGTTGTTCTTTTTCAAAAAGAGGGTTGAAGTTTCAGAGATACGTTGAAGGGGGAAAAGAAAAATCAAATTGATATTGCTGTCATATTTGAAACTTTGAGAGGGGATAAGAAAAACAGCCCATTTTCTTGTACAACGCCTAACACCATTCGTAGCCTCGCCATTATCAGTTGAAATCATAACAAAGGTAGAGCCCGAGAGGCCCTCGGAATGAGCATTTACTCTTCTGCCTCCGAGGTAGTTTCGTTGGCAGGATCATGCCATTCAAATCCTGGGGGAAGTGAACAAAGAGGTTTCCCAGTTAGTATAGCACAAGCTGAAGAGGCTTTCCCAACAAGACAACATACTCTGGCGGCACATGGGGCACTGGCCTTTAGCAGCCTCTTGCTTGATCCATTCCAAAATGCAGTGCTAAAAGTTCCGACGAGGGGTTAGAGTAGGCCCTGATAACGGCACTCCAGTCTCACAAATCATCACACTCACCATATGGAAGTTGTGGCCACACTTCCCGGACACTTTCGAAAGGAAAGATTCCATGAGCTATTAGTTACATATAGAGCTGGTGGGAGTAAAGAAAAGAAAATCATTGAAAACACTAACAGATGCTACAATCGTCCCGGGATATTTGCAGGTGGGACAGGTTCCGTCAAAGTGAACCTGGCAAATACCACAGACATCGTCTTCGGGGAGATCCCATCTCCAAGTTGCCACTGTTTTCCACTGCGTGATCTTGACCTTCATCCTGTGAGTGTCTTCAAGAACCTGTGGTCGTGGGTGGCTCGCGTCGCGACATGTGCATTTCACGGCCTGCTGGGTGCAGTCGCGACATTTGCTTCCTCCAGTCGGGTCACTCCGCTGAATAATCGGACATTCTTGGAGCGAGCGGTGGCGTGAAATAACCCCGGCTGCAGGCAACTGTCCTGGTGCGTATCAAGAATGGTCCGAGCTCAAGCTCCACTTGTCTCTCTCGCCAAGCAATTCTCCAACCCCATTAGCGAATTTCTCACGATAACCTGTGACAAAGGGCCCATGCCTCTCTTCCCTCTCTTCGCCCTTGACCCGCTAGCTACCACGACGATTCAGATTTAGGCAGGAATAGTCCCTCTCGCGAAATACCCCTGGGATGCACCGGATTACAACCAAATTGCATTGGTATCATTTGCTCTGGTCCTCTTGAGAGGTCTCCAGGCGAATTCCACTCCTCAGAGCGGAACCTCGATCCCCTCGCTTTGGCGATCGCCTGACGACCGGATACCCGCAAGGTCAACTCTTGACTTTCTTTCATAGCGATTCCTCGATACCCCCGATATACCCTCCGATACAATGCCTGCTTCTGCTCTATTTCGGTCCCAACGGGTGGGCCTCCAACACCTGGCCTCGCGAGCCGGTACCCGTGCTCACCTTCCAGTGTCGGCCCGGTACTTCTCCAATTTCCTCGTCACCCCCAGGAACTCGCGGACGCGTTAGAAAAGAACCCTCCCAAGATCAGCCCTGAGCCCAAGACTGTGGCCGTCTGCGCCTCTTGGTTCCTACCTAACGATGAACGCACCGGAATCCAAGTCTTCCGGGATATGCGCATCCCGAAAGCAAGATTCTTCGATCTTGACAAGGTCATTGATAAGCGGTCCCCTTACCCTCACATGCTCCCCGGGGCAAAGGAGTTCGCCCTCGCAATGAGCGAGATTGGTGTTCGTCGAGACGACACCGTCGTCGTGTACGACAGCAAGGAGCTTGGCATCTTTAGCGCACCAAGGGTTGCCTGGACCATGAAACTTTTGGCCACCCCAAGGTTCACCTTCTCAACAACTTCAAGCTATGGGTAGAAGGCGGGTTTCCTACCGAATCTGGTGAATTGTACAGCGTAGACTGCTGCACCTATCCTATCCATGCCATTGAAGAGGCCAAGGTTGCCTCCTTTGAAGAGGTCAAGGAACTCGCCCTTAACCACGGAAAGGAGGGCTCAGAGGGTGTTCAGATCCTCGATGCTCGACCCACCGGGCGCTGGACCGGGAAGGACCCTGAGCCACGGCCTGGCCTCTCCTCCGGACACATGCCCGGCTCCATCAGCATGCCCTTCAATGCGCTCCTGGACCCTGAAACCAAGGCTTTCCTCGAGCCAGAGAAGCTTCGACAAATCTTCGAACAAAAGGGCGTGGACCCAGAAAAGCCCATCCTCTCTAGCTGCGGCACTGGTGTAACCGCCTGCGTCATCGAAACCGCTCTCGACATTGCGGGCTATGGTACTCCTGAATCTAGGAGGGTGTATGATGGCAGCTGGACGTAAGTTTCATACCTCTTTTCTGCCGAGTTCTTTCATCCTAGCTCAAGCACTAACACCATTTCCAGAGAATGGGCCCAACGAGTCCAGCCGGACGAAAATCTCATCATTAAAACTGAGGGTGAAACCTCGACTTAGAAAGATGGTAAAAGCGCAGCTTGCTTTGGTACTCCATCCCCCTTCCCTAAACTTGCCCATTCCACTTTATAGGTTCTGCCCAAGGGGCATTTATCCATGTATGATACTTCTCATCTCTATTATGATTTCAAGTGCCTTGATATAGTCATAATCCATCAACAATCTAGCGCCGTCTTGGTCATTGTTACATTCTTCCGTGATATCATGCAACTCCATTCAAGAAAACATGTCCTCTCCTAAACCAAAAAAGAGTCGTAATAGAAGAATAAGAAGAAGGAAAAGAAGAGGATCGAGAGCGTGAGAAGGAAGGCAAGGACATCGTCGATTTATGGTCTCAATTCTAAAGAGAGTCTAGCCCCCAAATCAGTCAATCGCCCAAACCTCGAGGGATCCATAGATGCATGGATTGATTGAGAATTAGCTTCCAAAGGCCATCTTTACAGTGGCCGAAGCCATTTTCGGTGTGGTGGTCTCCACAGGAGGAGTGGTTGTCCATTCACCGAGAATTGCGATTTCGGTGAAGGGAGCTTTTTCGCCTTTCTGCCTGAAAATTAAGGTCTCACACCAACTTAGGGCTCGCGACTCGACCACACCAAAATTACCATTGGCTGCCCCGCCAAATCCATCACAAAAAAGTTGCACTGAGCGGACCTTGAATCCAGCAACCTCCCCAACACCGATCTCTTCGACCCCCTCAGCCCACTCACGAATTTCCTCACCCAACGCCCATTCGAATTTTCCGAATTTCGAACGACTTTAATCGACACAATGGCTGACCGAGGCGGTGCTCCCGTGGCGGCGGTTTCGGATCCCGAGGTGGTGACCGTGGTCGTGGTCGCGGTCGTGGCCGTGGCCGTGGTCGTGGCAAGAGCGAGGAGAAGGAGTGGCAGCCCGTCACCAAGCTCGGCCGTCTCGTGAAGGCTGGCAAGATCAACAGCATGGAGGAGATCTACCTCCACTCTCTCCCCATCAAGGAGTACCAGATCGTCGATACCTTCCTCCCCAAGCTCAAGGATGAGGTTATGAAGGTGCGATATATCCCGGGATTCCCAATCTGCCCAATCTGAGGTGGAGGCATAGAGGAGATGGTGTACAATCTTCCTTGGGTCTCAGCGTAGCTAACTGTATGGTTTCCTTTTTCCCCCGAACAGATCAAGCCCGTCCAGAAGCAGACCCGTGCCGGTCAGCGCACCCGTTTCAAGGCCATCGTCATCATTGGTGACGCCGAGGGCCACGTCGGTCTCGGTATCAAGACCTCCAAGGAAGTCGCTACCGCCATCCGCGCCGCCATCATCATCGCTAAGCTCAGCGTCATCCCCGTCCGTCGTGGTTACTGGGGTGCCAACCTCGGTCAACCCCACTCTCTTCCCTGCAAGCAGAGCGGCAAGTGCGGTTCCGTCACCGTTCGTGTACGTACAACCCTCACCCTTCCCAAAGGAGACATGGAAATTGGTTTTGGAAAAACCACATGCCAACTCGGGCTACGGATCCCTTTATCATCATTACTAACTATCCCGTGCCTTGCAGCTCATTCCCGCCCCCGCGGTACCGGCCTCGTTGCCTCCCCGCTGTCAAGCGATTCCTCCAGCTCGCTGGTGTCGACGATGCCTACACCTCGTCCGCCGGTTCTACCAAGACTCTCGAGAACACTCTCAAGGCCACCTTCACCGCCGTCTCCAACACCTACGCCTTCCTCACGCCCAACCTGTGGCAGGAGACCAAGCTCGTCAGGAGTCCTCTGGAGGAGTTTGCCGACACTCTCCGGGAAAAGCGTTTCTAAGTGGTTACGAGACGGACCTTTGGCGTTTCCTCCTCTGTTATTTGTTTCTCATCGCGGCGCACACACATAAACTCTTCCCACCCGTTTTGTCTCAGTTCAGTGTTGCATGGGCGGCTGGTTAGGGCATCAGGTTGAGGTCAAGGCAGAATAGCTTCAGTCTGAAGAAAAAGAAAAGAATACACTCGGAAAAGAGATGTTCCAACTCTATACCTCGTCCCGTTCCAATACTCCCCTCTTATGACATGTTCCCATTAGCCGGCTACTGGTGTATGTCGGTTGATAGCTTGATACCGAATTACTTCCTCTCTAGCGGCACAAAGCGTAGGCATCTGTGAAGGCATTTATACAAACAACACTAAGCACTAACGATATCAAAGAACCTCGAAATATCCGTCCAACGCCGCTAACCGAAACCACAGCTCCTCGCGTGGCCCCTTTCCACAACACCCGTTCCTTTCCCCTCCGGAACTTCAAAGCATTCATCTCCCTACCCTATTTTAGAGCGAAAGGGTGTCCTTCGCCTGTCTTTTCAATCCTAAGTACCCCCATCTCGACATCTTCATCACCTGCTGGTGGAGTACCCAGACTTTGCTCTCTAGCCTTACGGCCCACTCGCCGGTTCCCGCCAATATGCCCCTACCGTTCCCCGCGCCTTGCCGATCCTCCTTGGCCACCACTGGCCACCTGTCAATACTAAAGTATCGCGGTGCAATGCCACGCACGCTGCTTGCCGCCCAGTTCCATATTTTCTGTCGTCGAGAGTACACCTGATGCGTCCCGTCGGGTGTGGAAGTCGTCGTCAGTGTTCGCGGCCACAGCGGGTTCAGGTACTCGTTGCACTCGCGGACCATATTCTCCGCCACGTAGGCATTGATCAACTCTTGGCAGCCCTCTCGCTCGTTACCGGCCCACTCGCTCTGATACCGGGCAGGGTCGGCCCACTGAATAATATCCCCCTTTTCATGGGCGGGTTGACGGGTGGTTCGTCGGTCTCCGCGACAGCCTTCTTGAAGGTGGACTCCATCATCCATGACATCTCCCGGTAAAAGTCTGCCAATTTACTTCTCTGGGCATCGGTCAGTGCCTGATCAACTACACTAAGCTTCTCCTCAAGATCCATGATGCTGTATCCGAGGCGCCAGGCCAGACCCCGCGCTACAAGTAGCGCGTTGTCCCGCCACTTTCTTACTTCGACCGGGGTGGATTCAGCGGCCTGTTGATAGGTTTGCGCCTTAGGGGCCAAAGGAGTAGGATATCTCGGGAACAAGAGCGTGTCCTCGGGGTAGAGCGTCATATCTGGGCGCCGATAGCAGCGACCTGCGTTGGTCGAATGAATCCTACCAGGTGATGTGTTAGCACTTCTTGACTTGACGGGCACAACGGCACAGAGGAAACTCTTGCACCACACGTTTTTCCTTTCCCAATCGCCTCCTCTTCGCCTCTTCTCTCTTTTCCGCTCTTGGTACGGGATTGAACTTACTCGACTCTGCCCATTTTCCAGAGCTCTACAAGGAAACCTTGGGCCTCCGCAGCCTTAAATTTTATTCGGCGGAATGAGTTTCCAGAATTACACCGGTTAATCGACTTGAGAAGCGTGTCGAATTCCAGAGAGTCCTCCTCGAAGCAGCTCTTTTCGCTAAGCTCATGAACCAGCGCGTTTAAGCGGTCAGCAAAGATGCGCTTCCTCATGGGCCATTGCGCGGGTAGCGGCTCGAGCAGCTTGTGGCTGGTTGGTCTGTGAGAATACATAGATAGGACGCAGAGCTCCCACTCATCGCCCTCCGTAAGCGCGGTGCGGAGTGCTTCGTGTTCAGGCTGCCCTGCGCTGCCCACCCTGCATTGTCGAGCGGGGAGCGCGTCGCGCTCGCCATTTTCAAGGTAGTTTAGAACCTCGTCTAGGAACCTGCGTGGATACAGTCGTTGAGCCGTCAACAGGTCGCGCTTGATTGTGTTGAGCTTGCCGAGTAACTTGAAATTGGCGTACTGTTCCTCGTACATACCCACCGCGATCAAGGGAGCCCAAAGGCCGTTGTCCGGAAGCGGAGGCCGCTGACTCGGATCTTTGCCGAACTTATTTTCCCAGTATTGCCGCAGCTCGCCTAGGATATTCGGCAACCATTTCTCATTCTCCTCAACAAACCGCTTGTGCCAGAAGATGTACCCCGTCATGGAATCGACCTCCGGCTTGGGGTTTTGGTACGTTATCGGATCCCATATGATGCCAGGCTCGGGTCCTCTCGCCTTGCGCCGCCGCCTCTCCCTTCGTTCTCGCGCTGTCTCCAAAATTAGTTTCCTGTAAGGGCTTTCGAGCGCCCGTATCTCTTTCGTCTGCGACCCAAACGCGCGTAGGACCATGGTCAGCCCAGCGCGGTTGGCACCCCGAAACCGACACCAATCCCATCGCAACCTTTCCATCCCCTCCCCTTGGGTCTCGCGTGGGTTCCAGTTCAAAGAGCACGCTGTCTTCAGAGACTTGAGCGCACGCAGAGGTCCAAGGCGCATGCACGCCATAAAGGTCTCATCCTCAGTCTCGACCATGTTGAAGCCTCCCGGTAGAAATTTCACCTTGTCCATGTTGTTCCAATAGCTGGTCTTGCGATTCCACTCTAGCCTCGGAATTTCGTAACTCCATAGGAACTGCTCGTCCTCGAGGTACTTGGCCATGCAACTCTTGAAAGCTTCCCTAGACATGACGTACATGCCGTCCACAACGCCCCGCGGGAGTCTGTGCAAGAGGTTCCTGGGACTATCTGGCTCATGGATTTGCCTATCCGTGCCCTCTAATAACGTGAAACGAGGTCTCGGCGTGTTCAAAATACTCTTGCGGGCCAGGGCCACGGTATTCCCACCAAGGTTGGGAGTATCAAGGGAGTAATGGTACCGCTCGTAAACGTCGTGGACTTTCATCATGTGTATCGCGTCGTTGAGTTCGTATCCCCAACTTCCGCCTTTTTCCACATATCGAACGGCCAGGAAGGCCAGATACTCGGCTATCTCGCCAATTTTGGCATGCCAGTTCTCCGTGCGGTCAACGTCCTCATCGGCGAGAAAGTTGGCTATCCGAATTAGCGTGATGCGGGTGGAGGGCATCTCCCAGCCTTTGTAAGTGGTCTTGCCGGTGTCCTCAAGTTTTTCGATCCCGAGTGTTTCTAGAAAAGACTCTAGCCAGCCTCGCATCACTGCTGGTTTTGTGAGCCTCACCTGCTCGCCCCCATCAGTCTCAAATTGCTTGAGCAACTCGCTGACCATCCCGGGTGCAGCCACGCCACTCTCGTTAAGTATGTTTGGATGGCCAGAAGCCCGCATGAGAGTGGGTGATTGGTCGGGACTGTCATCGGTGGGTGATTGATCTCGATCATCATCTCTATAGTCCGCCATCTCGTCGTCGGAGTCGTCAATGCGTATCGCCCTCTTGATAGTTTCCCCAGGTACCGAAATTACGTCTTCCTCCTCGCTCAACTCCTCCACGTTAGACTGGTATTCTATCACGAACGGCCTCAACCAAGCGTCCTTTCCATGCATGGGTGTCGTATCTGGTTCGCCGGGCTTCAGGACTCCAAACTTTTCCAGTAACTTCCTTCTCGCCAACCTCAGGCCAGATTCACTCAGGGGAGCTGGTCGCCGCGCAGTTGGGCGCCTCTCTGGAGATCCTCCCATGTGAGCCCTTCTTTTCCCAGCTCCTTCGTAATCCACTCTTCCTGGTAATCGTTCGACGGGTCACCCATCCAAGCCCTTTCTTTCGCCTTTCTGATGGCAGCTTTCCTGGCCAGCGCCTCAGGAGTGTACTCGTCCGGCACGAGCAAGCGGTTCCTCAGCCAACAAAACCTCTCGCTATATATATCCCGGACAATCTCCCAGAGCTTTTCGTATCGTTTCAACAGGTCATCAATGGCATGTCGAGCGACCAGGTCCTCTACGAAACGAAAAACTCGTAAGGGGGTCAGTCTCAATATGTTTGATAAGATTGTGCCAAAGAACCTGAGGCGCATCATACTTCACTCGATCGAGATAATCTCGGAGTTCGACTGCGTTTTCCATTAGCTTGAGAAAGGGACAAAAAGGGGACAAGTGGTGTTCAAAACCCACGCAGTCTTCCATTAATCGCCTCGAATTGCGATGCGCCTCCTCCATTCCCAGCTACCGCACCCGACCCTATAGGGGAGGAGGATCATCATCACTGCTGTCGCTGCCGAAAGGGTCAGGACCATCCCCTTGGGCTACACCACCCCTCGGGCTCTCGCTAGATCCAGCAGACGGGTCTTCTACAGGGTCGTCACTCATCGTCAAGTCAACTGCCTCCTCCTCAGATGACACCCCTCCTCCTTGGGCCGCCGGCGACTGACCAGTAGTGCCTTGTTTACTAGGAGAACCGACACGGGGGCGGTTTCCGCCGGTCTCCGGACTAGTGTCCCCTGAAGATATGCTCACAACTGCCGCTCGTTGATAGCTAGAGCGGGCACCTGGAGGTTCAGGAGAGGGCTCCCGCGGGAGAAGAGGGCCGGTCCGCGGCGACGCTAACTCATTACGGGCAATATTTATCGGCAAGAAACTGGAACCTCGTGTTTGCTGGGTTTCCGGAGGGTGTTGAGATTCCGGCGGTTGTGAAGTTCTTGGTGGATGATGTGCTTCCTGGCGCAATTGAGGTAAAGGACGCTGGGCTGTAGCCGGTTGTCGAGGTGCTTCCCGGCGTTCCGGAGGTGGAGGAGGAGGTGGAGGAGGATGAGATGCCAGAGGAAGCCGCGGCGGCGTAATTTGTTGAATTGTGGTGGGCTGCTGAGGCCCCAAGCCCGGAGGCGCGGCCACCGGGCGCAACGGAGGGGCGGGGGATGAGATGCCAGAGGGCTCTGCGCTGCGGTAGACTGCTGAGCTACGTTAAACTGTTGTCCCAGGGCCTGAAGTGTTGCCTGGCGTAGCAGAGACGATGAAGTAGAACGGGATCTCGGAGGACGCTGGGCAGTGGCAAGCTGTCGAGGCAAAGGAGGCTGCTGGGCTGCGGTGGTTTGCTGAGGCCCTGTGGTCTGAGATGTTGCCTGGCGTGGCTGAGAACGGAACGCCGGGGAAAGTTGGGCTGTGGCAGACTGCGGAGGTCCCAAAAATGAGGTGCTATCCGGCGCTGTGGAGATGCCGACGACGGGTGGGATGCTAGGGAAGGCGAGCCTACGGTAGGTAGCCGAGGCTCAGAGGTTTGAGAGGTCGCCCGGCTCGGTGGAGGTGGTGGAGGAGGTGGCGGACGAGGTGGCGGAGGAGGATGAGATGCCATGGATGGCGGGACTGCAGTAGGCTGCTGTGCCATGGTAGGTGGATGGGGTGCGGAGACCTGAGGTGCTCTCTGATGTGGTGGGGGTGGTGGAGGAGGATGGGATGTTAGAGGACGTTGGGCCGCAAAGGTTTGCTGGGCTATGGTAGGTTGCTGTGATCCCAAGCTCCGAGGTGATGCTGCAGGTAGTGGAGGTGGCGGGGGAGGATGGGATGCCAGAGAAAGCTGGGCCGTGGTAGATTGCTGAGCTACGGCAGGCTGCTGGCCCGGAGCGGGCTCGGGTGATCCAAAAGATTGAGATGACATCGGGCGCAGCCGAGGTTGCGGACGACGCGGAGATGCTGGATCGCCCTGAGTTGCCGCAAGCTGCCGAGCCCTCAATCGCAATTCGGAGCGGGAAATTGTCTGCCACCCCGGTGAGCCGCCATCTCCCTGCCCTGACGGCTCCGCCGGAGGGTCGTCCTCTGGAGCCATGGATGATGGGAACGCGAAAGGTCGATGCGGCTAGAGATAGAGGCGGAGGCTTGGGAGTGGATGACCCGTGACTGGAAAATGAAGGAAAAAGGAAGATATTATAAGGTAGTGTGAGGGATAGAAAAGGTATTCAATAGGGCAACACAAACAATGATAGCAAGAAAAAAACGGTGGTGGTGGGGGACGAGAGTGGGAGAGCAATGTTGGAGGACGGGCGAGACTGCTCTCCTCGCGGGCAAGGTTGATCAGACTCTTAGCAATGGCATAACGTGAAAAATAGAGGAGAGAAAGCCACCGGGCATAGTGGGCATTTGAGTCTCTTTGATATCGTCTTCCGTGTCTCCGGCTTGGGAAGAATATCTTCGGCTAAAGATAGACACTTCGTCATACGTAGGAATTCCAGATGTCATTTTGAAAGCGTGTATGAGGCACGAGCTGGAGGTTAATACATTCCTCAGCCTGGAGCATAGTGTTTCAACACAGAAAGCAGCATTTTGGCTTTTGGAATGTTACCTTTTGGAGATTCCTCCGGATAGAGATCATGGATGTCCCATCTCATGCTGGGCTTTTTACTCTCTAAGGAAAACAAAGGCTCTTCGTTGACTTGCACGCTCTTCACGGGCAGTCACGTTGCGGAAAATAAGGCAAAGACACCACCATCGCCGCATTCGCCGACGAGGAGGGGAACGATTCGTTTTGGCGGCCAAGGTTGTCAAAGACCAAAAGGAATGACATGATCAAAGAAGCAAATGCTTTGTTGCCAGCCAGATAGCTTCACAAAGAGGGACGGAACCGAGAGGTGACCGACTGTTTCAAAATGTCGTTCGGGGCCGTAGTGATAAGAAGACGATGGGCCGCGAGAAGAAACAAAAATCCATGATCCAGGCAACTCTCCGTGGTGACATCTCCAAACTACCCATCAAGTCCAGAAAAAGAACCGAAGAACCGAAGAACCGAACAAGATGTTTGAGCCATCACAGGACCCTAACCCCAAGCATGAGGCGCGCGGAGCCGAGCGGAGATGGGGCGATGGCCCCCGAGCATCAACGCTCCTACATGCGCGGCTCTCTGTATGCCAATGCACCAAACGCCAAGTATCCCCCTCCATCCACGGCCGTCCCATCAACCGCCCCACCACCCTCGGACGAGGACGACTTCGAGGTGGCATCGCAATCCGGTATGGAAACGCACACCCCGGAGGGAGCAAGAAGTCCCGAGCTACGCGGGGACGAGAACCCCCTTCCAACGGCTGGTGGCAGCTCTACGAGAGGCAGCGAAGGGAGGACGCGATCTGGGAACCGCCCTTGGTCATCGGCCGGTCACTGGGCGAGAATCTGAGTGAATGGCAGGTGGCGTGTCGCACAGTAAAGCAGTGGGAAGCCATTCTCGAACATCACATTGCCCAAAATGTCGACCGGGCTGCGTTGACAGCGGTGTTGGAGGAGCTTAAGCTCGCTCGTACGAGGCTTCATGAGCTACCCGTCAATGAGAAAACTGTCACGCCAATGTAAGTGGAGACCAAGCTTGAATCTAAAGAGAAGCGAGAGAGAGGTAGAAAAGGGGAACTGTTGATATGGCACACCCGAAAAGAAAAGCACACACGTTCCGGGGAAACGAAGAGCCTGACCTAACACCCATTCTTTTTCATATAGGTACGAACTCGAAGCAACATCGAATCAGGCGATACAAGACCGGTTGGAAATTCTCCACCGCGCTCACAGCTCAAGCCGCTTCCCTCCCGAAGCGCGCAACATCGCCGCAGCCATCCACGCCTACGAGAGCGGCGAGATCCAGTACTGGGACAAGTACACGGTCATCTGGAACGGCGAGATCGCCGGGTACTTCCCAAAGTACCGCTCCTTCAGCGAGAACCGAGCCCGTCTCGTCGCAGACTTTGCCGAGAGCTATGGCCCGGGCTGGCTGTGGTACGAGGAACCTCTTCAGCCAAGCTCGATGCCGACCACGCTCGAGGGGACCGGACCCACTGCTCCCGCAACGGCTATGAGGGCAACAGCAACCGTCATGGAGGACCGCTTGGGCTACGGCTTCGGATCCTGGACCATCACCATGGGATTTCGGCGGCTCAAACCCTACGTCTCCAAGGGGGCGACGGGCGAGGATGCGGCGGAAGGACAAGACTGCAACGAGGGTCGCGTCCCTTACAAGTCTCGGTTCGCCGAGGATTTGCACCTGGAGCCAGACGAGACCGTTCCCCAGATTCATTTTGACGTCCTTCTCGACTCCGGGTCAACCTACCCAATCCTATACCAGAGTGATCTAGTCCACTTAGGCATCAGCCCAGACTCGTACGCCGCGCAGTCCGTGACAAGAGTGGCCACCGTGAACGGCAACATCGACATGGCCCTCTACGAGATGCTGGCCTCCGTCACCGACATAAACTGCAGCTCCCTCGTGGACGAGAACCGCGCCGTGTGGCCGTCGGAACCCGCCATGCTCGGCAACGTGGTGCCGGTGGGGACGATACGCGGGACGCGCAAATCCCATCAGAGCATGCCCGTGACTCTCTGCCTCGGGAGAGCGGAGCCCCGTTAGAAACCGGGCAAACGGGTGCGGTAGGCTCTCGGGGATGCTGCCCTTCATCTCGTGCTACCTCACGGCCGCGCCAGGGACCGGCGTCATCTGGATGGGCGAAGACAGGGGCGAGGTCCTGGGCGTTGACAAGTTCCCCGGCCAGCTGTCTTACAGTTCCAAGACCAAACCCGCGGCGGCCGAAAGGCTACGAAGGTTGGCGGAAGGCGGGGCGATGATTGGTGTCCACTTTGAACAAACGGTGCCCCAAGGTGGTAGCATCACTGACCAGGACACCGAGTTCGGGTCGAGCACGCTCACGAGGTACGATGCCAACGGCGAGGTGATGGAGACGGTCATTGTCGATCCAACAGGCCGGGGCGAGGCAGAACGTGGCCATATTTGATGACAACGGCTACATCTCCACAAGACTCAGAAGACTCACAAGACTCAAGACACGGATGACGTAGGGCTAGCTAGCACAGACTCGGTAGTTTGTAAATAAAGAAAGCGTGTTCCCCCAATACAGGAGGCTGTCTATCCCTTCGTTCTCCACAGTATTCATTTTATATGGGACAGAGTGTTCGCTAAGAATCTATCCAACAAATTTAGTGTACTAGATAGTCAGGGGCAAAATCATATCGTCCACAGCTTCAATGAGTCGCTGTCGTCTAGAACATCTGGAACATGTCGAAAAAGGGTTGACACAAAGGACAAAGGTACAAAGTACTCGTCTCGGTGGGTTACTAAGCAAGATCTAATTTAGGAAGGTTTGACCAACCCAATGTGGAATTTGAACCGAACCCAGCGGAGACTCGAATTCTCAGGGGAATCGACGATGGACAATCCTCATTCGAAAAATGCAGCACCAAATGTAGTGGTATAATTTTAGAAGAGGATAAATGAAAAAGAAGAAGGGGAAAAAGAAAAGAAACATCCATTTGCTCAATCTCACCGGTTCCCGAATGCGCGTCTTGAGGTTCAATCTTCCATCTCCAAAATTAAATGCAGACAATGGCCAGTCAAGAGAGCAGAAAGCCCTCTCTGCTCCGAAAAGGGGACATGTTCGCGTCCTGCAAACCCCGGTCCTTTGGGCACCGAGAGACAGCCCGAAATGGCACCCCTTTTTAATACTCCCCAAGTATGCATTCCCAGCAGAAACGGAACAGATAAAAGGAAAAGGGAAGGAAGAGGAAGATAGACAAGCGAAAAAAAAAGGGGTTGCATCCGTTCCCAAATCGCCCCTCTTCTCCAAAATTATGCGTCGACGCAGGCGGATGCACCTCGGGTAGGTCTGTCGCTGCTGCTTGGAACAGAACATTGGCAATCGGTTGGGAGTGTTCCCGTCCCATGCTGCTGCTGCTGCCACCCCCATGTCCATCACCCATGTTCGCCGCTCCATGTCGCCATGCCTCGAGCCCTCTCTGACTTGGCATGGACCATTGTGCGCGCCCCTCTGCGCTGCGAGGGAAATTGGATCATGACAACTGCACGTGAAATTAGGAACTCGCACACGAACCAAGGCTTCGAATGATGCTTCCCGTTCCTCCTCCAGTTTCCCACCGCGCCTGGCTGGCGGGACCCGCCATGACAAGTACTTGCATTTCGTGGACAGGAGAATACTGTGTGAACATGTAAGATTGAATATTACATGTACGGAAAACGGAGGACGGTGGGGATGGGGGCATGGGGCCAAGTTTCCAACACGGAATTTGGAGACATAGATACTGCACAACTTCCATCATACCTGGTCACATCGGCCGCATAGGGTCCCTCGTTGATGCACGGCTGATGTTCGATCCAAAATTGACTGATGATTCGCTTCAGACGCCAGCCAATCCATCCATATCGGCCTCCTCGTTTGGTGACCGACTAAAACCGTAAGAAAAATGGCCCTCGCTGGCCACCCACATGGGCCCAGCTTTTCCCCTTTCGCCTCATGGCGTGTCTGTCCAGTCATGGCAGGTCCCGCTGGGTTCTGCAAAGGCGACTGGAACACCATCCGGCCCTAAAATTCGACCATCAGATGCACGTAATAGGAGCAACTAGCACCCGCATCTAGCAAATCCTCGCCGAGATTGACTGGTGGGCTACCCTATTGGACCATGGGCCTGCTCCGTGAAGAGGCATCCGTAAGGCCGTCTCCGCATCAATCAATCACGTAGTGTACATATCTTCAAATATTACCAGAGTCTCGGATTCGTTCTTCGTTGGATGTTACGTTGGCTGGCCTCGAAGTCCATGCATGGATTGAAGGGGCCATCCTAGCACTTGAAGCGATAGGCTTTCGAGCTGCCTAGGGGCAATGCATGTCCGTCACTATCAATGGGCAAGAGAAAAAGTGTGGTTTTTTTGTCATTTTACTTTATTCATTGTAAAACTAAGCTACCTACTGAGGCCATTGGCGTCGGTAGCGGTAGGGTTGGTACCCAACAATTTCATGCTCGTGGAATTTTGAAGCTGCGGCCTTCTCCATGCCGAACGACTTTCATCTATTCGACGACTCGTGAGTAGTCACACAGCTCATTAGTTCATTATAGAACCAGCTCTCTCTTCTCTCGCCAGGGTGCCGTCCTTGCTTCGCCGAATCGGAAAAACAAGGAATAAAGAAAACAAACGTCACCCTCCTTTCGTGATACCGAATGCTCTGCTCACTCGCCTTCCAATTATAATGTACATCCTGCTAGGGCCGCGCTGGGCCCGGCGCATAAGGGTATCGGAATGAGAAAGTCGGGTGAACCAGAGTATTGCGTTAAAAAAGTTTTGGCTTTCGGAAATGCTGAATTCCAGCCAGTGCGTTATTGAATATGTCGTTGCCTTCCTCTTCCTGATACATCATTATGGTGGGAGGGAGGAGCATCGAGGAAAAAGGGGGCGGGCGACACCAAACAGGGGCCAACCTGTCCACTGCCAAACGGATCCAAGGCACTGTGCCTTTTTGTGGGGTGGGAGGGGAGGGGTGAATATTGGCCTTGTTCGTCCTCTCGGAGCTCTTGGTCGTCTGACTAGGCTTCGAGACCACCCGACCATCCTTGCCCCCGAGATGTCGAGTGTCTGCCTCTGCGCTTCTTTGCCGCCCTCGTCTCCCGGAGGAGAAACCGAAGTCCGGTTCGGCGGCCTTCCGGGAACGTCTCTCTCAAGCAAAACATACAAGTGATGAGATAATTGAGAAACGCAAAGAAAAAAGAGAAACCACTCAGTTAAGGAAAAGAAATAGGAATCGAATCGACGCGTGCCGTGCTGTGCTGTTGAAAAAAGCTGAATGCTGAAGTAGAAATAAGAACGATACAGGGGTATGAACTCTCCGACTTTTGGTTGGGGTCGACTTTGAGAAAGGAGGAATCAAAAGAGAAATACAAATCGGAAAAAGGTGGTGTCTTGGCGCTCTTTGGAATCAATGCCATGCCGTATATTTGGGGGTTTTCCATCGCTACGAAAATTCATTCTGTATGCAGACTAGGGTTGTGTTTTTAGTTCGCTTGTCGACGTGCCCCATATCTTGGTGTATAAAAGAGAGGGGGGAGAGAGGCGGAGTTGGTTGAGTTAGAGAGGATGTATGGTCAAGGTCAAGGTTGCCAAGACTCAGTCGTGCTGGCCATTGGCACAGTCACGACCGTTCCTCATCTCATTATTGGTAGTCCATTGCCATGGGATAATGCCTCGATTGCGAATGACCTTGGGGAGTTGGGGTCGCTGGACATCGGGGAGGAACGGCGTATTCCCTTCCCATGCCATTATCGAAGCAAGCGCCGTCGGGTGTGATGGGAGGCGTCATGTAACCGTCGAAGCCCTTCACCGCAGCGCCCTTGCCGTGAGGTGTAGCATAGATGCTGGACTCCTCGACGACGGCGGGCACCGGCTGAGGTCCGGGCTGAGAAGCCGCCCTCCTTGAGATAGCCGCCTGTTGCCTCATGAACTCGGAGAGCTTGTGGGTTACGCGCGAAAACTGAGTCGAAGAGTACTTCTTAGCGAGGGAGATGGAGGGCTGGTGCAAGTGTTGAGACAGGGAGATGAGGGTAACGTTCTCAACGTGTCCCATCTCGCTATCCGCAACCTCTGGCCGTCCGAGAATAGCACGTGCCAAGGCCAAGGAAGATCGGGCCATTACTGAAGGCTTGGTCGAAACGAAGTCTCGGTGGTATAGGGCAATCTCGCTGATGTAGGCAGCCATATGCTCCACTTCAGTGTCATCCCTCTCGACGGCGACCAAAAGCTGGGTGAAGAAGTCGACGGTGGGGTGGCCAATGGTCCAGTCCAGGGTGTTGAGAACGTGCATCTCCATCTGCGTGAACATGCCGGGATCATAGAGGCCACAGCACATGTTGTTGAGCTCGTGAATTTGCGGAACGCGCTCTTTCTTGTCGCCGTACTTGGCCGCAATCAGCAACGCGGCGCAGCCGACAAGCTGGTAGTGCTGCTTGTAGACCACGCGCTTCGAGCAGTAACGGTCGAGCAGGTTGACGGTGAGGAAGAGGGTTTCGGGGAGCAGGTTGAAGCACGCATGGGCCTCGATGAGGAAGTCAATGAGATATGGCCTCATGAACCACTGGATCTCGCGCTGCAAGTCAATAAGATTGGCATCGGGCAACGTCTCATCCTGCATAGGGTCACGCATGTTAGCCTTTGTGGGGAAGCATGGTCGCGAAGACTGTGGAATCCTGGCAGAAACCGTACCTCCATCTGTTTAAGATGCTGCATGATGTCTTCCAAGTACTCATCGCTCGCTAGCCGTGACAGTTCGTTGCCAATAAGCTCTTGTCGGTTCCAGGCCAACAGCTTGGCTGTTTCCTTCGCGTCCAACCACGGGCGGGTGGGTTGATCAGGCTCGTAAAACATGTCGTCGTCTTCGACAAACCGTTGGTACGCCATGTTGGGTGGTGAGGAGCGTAGGGTGGATATGTGTGAATGTAAGAGTAGAGTCTAGATAGGATAGAATCGTTGAGTCTATGCTTTCGAACTGCCTTGCGTGAAGAGTGAGTGTCGGGCGATCGTTTTCTCCGGGAAACTCGGCGTTGGTAATGATTACTCGCAAAAACAAAGAATGAATGTCGTGTCTAAAAAGACCAAAAAGTTGACTTCGGGCTTCCGTGAAGAGGTAGGCCGAGGCGATTAAACTATCATTAGGATTATTTAAAGGAGTGTGTCGAAAAATAAGTCTGAAAGAGTGACAACTGGTTGGGATGAAAAACACAAAGAAAGAGTGAACTACGTCGAGTCCAAATGGTGATTCTCGTCGACTAATCAAGTCTTCGTCCTCTCGATTGATGGAAGGGGGTCGAAAAAGAAGCCGCTCAAGTAGGGGCTGTCGACTGAGAGACTCTGAATTGATAGACAGGGTTAGTTTAGTTCAATGGAAGACAGTGGTGCAGAGTAGATGAGATGTTTCAGGGGGTTTCTCAGTTGACAAGGTGAGGGGGTCTAGGGTGGATTGATGGGGGAATTGTTTTGTGTTCAGGAACAGGTAATTGACAAGTTAAGTTCCGGGAAAACAGATTCAGAATAGACGTAATCAAATTTGTCTCCCTCCTGTCAAAAGGAAGTCTGAATTCTAGGATTGGGAGGGGATGTGAAAAAAGAAAGGCACGCTGGATTGAGGCTCTCACATACCCTCACGATTGAAGCTTAAAAAGCTGGTCTGAGTCGAAATCGAGCTGGTGATCAAGGAAGGTGGGAACAACGAGCTAACGTCTCCCACAAGTCAAACCTCGACAGCTAGGTGCCTGCTTCGCAACCCCACAAATGCAGGCCTCTTTACTTCCAAAGTCTCAAAGAGGCAATCGAAGTCATGTATCCTCGATGGCCAACTCGTCGGGACGGGTGATCGAGAAATCGGAATTTCAATCGAGTCGGTTCGTAATGAGACAGACTCGGGTCAAGTTCGATGGTAGCCGAACTAGACGGGAAGAAGGTGTGGAAAAAGGAAACCAACACTAGACGGAATGGTGTGAGTTGGTTCGGTTGTTGGTGTTCTCGAGTGGTCGAAGAACAAGAGAATGGTGGATAGGAAAGAAAAGAAAAATTGCCTCGTTCTGTTCTCTCCCCTTCTTTTCCCTCGTGATCGCTCGGTGGTCGTTCTCCTGGCCTTTATATACGGTAAAGGTAGGGAAGCCGGGTCCAAGGTTGGCCTCAACCGTGGATCGTGGAGATCTGCGGGTGAGACTACAAGTCGACACAGCTGTGAACTGAGAGGTTCTCCGCCTTCCTAATCTCTGCGCTTTGATGCGAGAGTAAGGGTCGCCCTTCTGAGATAGAAGGTCTGGAAGGAATGGACGGGGAAGGGGAATGAATGGATGCGGGAGGAGGAGAAGAGGGGGAGGGAGGGTGAGGTTGGAGGAGGATGGATGAGATAAAAAGGATTGGAAGAGAAGCGTTTTAATGGGCAGCACTTGCCATAAGTAGCACCCACCAGGGAAAGATGGCAACGACTGAGTGTGCACAAGAGAACCGTGGGCACCACTGGGCTGGGGGTGGGTTTGGAAGGGCTAGGGGCGAGTGGGGTGTGGATGTGGGCGTGGAAGTCGCCTGTGGGGTGTGGGTTTAAGGTACTGAGGTACGCTGGAAGACGTGACGGACGTGGGAGCGAACGCCCCGGGGCTCGCTCCGTTTAATTCGATGGGATGGCGTAGTGGACGTGTTGGTGTCTGTGGGCGTGTCGCAGTGGGCGCGTTCAGTGTCGGAATTGAGTTGACGCACCCAAGGGGCCTTCTGTCAAGTCGAGTGGACCGTTTCCTTAGCGCGTTCTGGGCGACTGGAGGAGAAGCCAGGGGGCGGGAGATTGGGCGGTGCCGGTAATACGGAGGTACCTTAATCCTCAAACTATTATGAAGTACCTCGAAGCTGGATCTGGGGGCTTTTTTTCTGGGCTGGCTGGCTGCTCTGACCTTGGCTGAGCACACCCAAAGCGGATTGATTTGCTACCTCTTATGCACCCTCCCTTCCTGCTCCCATCCAAGCAGGTCCTTGTATGACTGGACAGACACGGCTCCGTTCTTTGGTTCGCCTCTCGTCGTTTAACCCCTGTCGAGCGTGCCAGCTAAAGAGGTGCACAGGATCGGGGCACAGTGCCGCAGCCGTCGTAATATGGTAGATTGGCTTGCTTCCAGTTCCGCCCGCGCACTGCAATGGTAGATTAAAATGTCGTGTGGCCTTGTCGCCCTGTCGCTTGTCAAAGAGCAGCAGGCAACGCAAGACCATGGGCGGATTTCTTCGTCGATTTTCTTCTCCCAAAAAGAACAATCGGGATCAGCCCAACGTGCAATTTAACGTGCGTCTTCAAATGTCTTGCTGATGAGTTGATGGCGGGTTCGATGGGTTCTTTGCAGAGCCCTCGCACAATGAGTGACAACGGCGCCTCGGGTGAATTGATGGGGGCGTTTCTCTCCGTTTGTCTGAGTCCCAGCCAACCTGAGAGGGGAAGGAGGTCCGGTTCCGTCAGAGGTGATCTCGAGCTTTGACTGGCTTGGACTGGCTTGGACGGTGGGTAACCGGCCTCGTTCGATAAGCGGGGGTTCCAACTGTGGCCGGTGCCCTGTTTTTGGGGAGTTGGTTTTTCCGTTCTCCCAATCTTGGCGAGTTGCTTTTCCCAAAGCAGATTTGGCCAGAATAGCAATGTGTGCAATTCAGGATATCAACCTTGTCGCTAAACCCTTTTAAGGGAGCTTGCTTTCTCCCAAGGAAATTCGAATGGCCGGAAGAGGCCAGTCTCTACTATTCGTAGCTCCTCAACAGGGAATCGCAAGTGTTCTCGAGGTGACCGGCGAAACTCCGTTTTTGTGCTGGTCAGCCGTCCAACCCAGCGTCGCAGAAAAGCAGTTCCGCCCGGGGTCGTTCCTAGGTTCGCCAAAGAACAGGGATGCTGGCGAGCCTCTCTGTGTGAGCTGCCAAGGTCAAACGACCGTCAGTTCCTCGAATGCTCCTCTAGTGTGGTCTTTTTGCTGGTTCCTCTTCTCCACAAGTCTCGAGGATCCAGCTAATAAAAGAAGATGCCTCTGAGGGGAGTGGTAATGGTGGATGTGACCGTCAGTCGCCGTCCTAACGTAGGACGGAGCACCGTAATTTTCGAGCACCACCGAACAAACTCAGGGTGCGGATGTGGGGGCCGAACATAAAATTACTATGAAGCGGATAGGTTTATGCCTTGAGCCACAATCAAATGGGATGGATTCTTTTTCTTTCGACTCGAGCGAGGGCCGAAATCTTGGCAACAATGCTGTCCTACTCTCAAGTGAAAAGAGAGGGTATTAGTAGTAATGGAAACTCAAGTAGGTTGCTCTTGGCTTTTGAAGAACAAGGAGGTCTATATAATCGCACAGGGACGAAAAATTTGAAGATTGGGGTGTTGAGGATGGGCCAGTTTTGACGGCCCTCTGCTTCTTCAGCCCCTAGCTTCACCGACCCGTCTGAGCTTAATTGGCCTACGACAAGACCTCATGTTTGTTTAGATTTTTCTTGCTTCGCATGAATGCGGTCTCTGGGCCTTGACGGCCATGGCCTGCGTGAGGGTGTCGCGGTGCTGTACAAAAACCAGATCATATCAAAATAACATTACAACATAGGGCACAATGATTGCTTCGTCAGCAGCTGGGGACTTCTTTCTCGCCAGTGCAATGCGCATGTAGGCGGGCTATCAACTGAAGTGCTCCATTCAATGTTATGTTGCTTCAATTGTCCTTCGGGTGCTCGCTGCTGAGGCCAAACAAGCAAAACCGGACGTCCCTCGTATAAAGCCTTTTTTGTCTCCTTTCTTCCACAACCCAGACATATGAGAGTTGAGAGTTGAGAAGAGTCCCTCGAAAGCTTCTAGTAATAGGCAATATCTTCGATCCATCCGCAACGGCTCGTTTCGATGGGTTGTCAGTTCAACGAGATCGAAAGGTGGATAAGCAGACAAAAAGTCTCCAATCCGGACTAAGAAACAGCAAGTGTCCTACGGCAAAGGCCTCGATTATAGGATGGCACAGGAATGTTTGGGGCTATAAACTATACTGGGCGACAACGATGTGGACTCTTTCCATCATTATCCCCATAACCGCACATTTCCGGTTGGGTTGGATAAAAGGGGGCGCCCTTGTAGTCTGGAAGCCACGACAATGGAAGAGACTACCCAGGTATAACTGATAATACAAGCCGTCTAATAATTATGTATCTCCGATGAAAGATCCCCCTTTTGCATCGTTTGAGGCGGGCTTTGTGGAGGGGACTCAAGGGTTTAGTCGAGGGTAGTTTGTCCTCCACCTTGAGAGCGGCATGGGCATGGAAGCAAAGCAAGCTTCGGGAAGGTATAAAAGTTGTCACAACTCGTCTAATAAATTTGTCTCCGCAATTGTCCCGGTTGTGCTTGCTGAGATTGAGCGCTTGCGGGGTTGATCTCGTTTGTCTCCGTCCTCGTTTTTTTCTTCTTCGTCCTTCAGGTATTGCTCCGTATTAAACTCGCCCCAATTCTCGACGATCTGATTTCGTGGGTCAACCTGGTCATGAAGAGCTAGGCCTGGCGATCGTTGCACTGGTTTCGGGAAAAGGAGCAAGCGCTCCCTCGTCTCCGTGTGAAGAGAAAAACCACCCCATCCGTTTTAGGTTGAAGACAGAGATACGGTATGGGATTGGTCGGCTACTATTTGAACAGTCCAAGGTACCCAGTATTATGTGTACAATAGGTGCGTACCTCAGGTCCACCCAAAATTGTCAATGGCTCCTTGATACTGCGCAGTTGGTCTGAATACGTCCACAGGTGCTGCATTGATCAATCAGACAAGCTACCGCCCCTTGTCAGCATTGTCCAAGCCCACTGGCTGCCCTGTCGCCGTGATCATCCCTTGAAAGTCATTCTCGAACTTCTATGGGCAGCATCGGCAGGCTCGGCGTTCGTCAGTCTGTCCAATGCAAACGATCAAGTCAATGGAGGATGAATGCGGGCCAACCTACCACGGCGCAGCCAGAACAGAAAGAAAGATGGGGAAACCCCCTTAGCATCCAGTCTTCAAAGAGGATATTGGACGTAGAGTGGAGGAATCTCCGAGTTGCTGTTCAAGCCAAACTAGCGCCAATGGTTTATCCGGGCCGATGAAATTCAAGCTTGGAAGAACACGAGGAACCACGCTTGTATTTTCAAAAGGAGCAGAAAAATCCTTGAGGGGCATGGAGAAATGTCAATGTGCCCACTTTGCGGGTGTCCAGGACCAATAAGAGGCTGTCCATAGAGGTTCCTGCAAGAGCTTTCAGGAAATCAATTCAAATTCATGCGTGTCATGACAGCACCAGGATATCATGTCGCAGGTTCAAGGTAGGATCGAGTGGCTCTCGTCAAATCGAAGCCCACCTATACGTTTCGAGAGGAGATCAGGGAAAATCAGGACGTTCACTCTCCTTTCTTTTCCTGGAAACGGCCGGCCTGACATTTGGCGGCTGCCGAGACAGCCCTGCCGACTCCCAAGCCCGGGCAAACCCATGACTCCCCTTCGCCATTCGACGCTCCTATCTTTAGCGATTGCCTGTTCATCCGGGGATCGAGATTTGCTCTGTATCTTGATTTACCGTCCTGCCCGATCGACATCCCCCATGGGCCCATCCTGGTCGCGGTAGACCCCATCACAATTGGTTCGCATTTCGCTACATGTCTATTTGAGCACCTTTCGAGATGCATTGCCCCAAGATCTCGACGACCATCTGGGGCGAGGGAGACAAGGTCCGATCAAGGGCCAAGATGACGCCTCGACTCGGTATCCCCTTGATTCCCACATGATGGGACGGCCCCATCAGCCCTTGGCGACAGCGCCTCGATCACGTTCAAGTGGTCGGACGCTGGTGGAGTATCAGTCTAACGTAAGCTTCTTGTGGTTGGAGGATTAAGCGTAGGCATCAATTGACATCCACTTGGTGCAGTCCCTTGACTAGAACCCCTGCCTGCCTTTGGTGTCAAGGTCTTTTCACATCAGGACCCATCGCCAGTGAGACACGCTCCGTTCGGTGATTACCGTTATGAAAAAGGCCCCAAGCCACACGTCCATGTGTACTGACGACACATCCAAAGATGTGGGAAAACGCCAGCAGAAAACGTACCTATAATGCTCGCTTCAATAGCTCTCCACGGAACAGAGGAGCTCTGGTTACTACTTTTACTGGGACTGCTTTATGGGTGGACTTATTATTCACGGGACTTGACCGGCATCCAGCTAGTGTAGCCTCAGCATCTTCTTCCCTGTTCATTGCCCCAGCAATAAATGGATCTAGCAGGGAGGGCCAAGCAGCCGATAGTTTGAGGCCGATCCTTGCATGCGCCATATCGCACGACGACATCTTGTCACTTCTAAAACTCGAGTCTTTCTTGCAGATGCAGCCATCCTGCCGCCATCAAGGGAGGGAGAGGGAGCCGTGAGGATTCAAAGTCGCCTCCTCCCATTCAAAGTACTGGGTGCCTTCCAAGCCAAACGTCACTGTGCTTGCTTGCTTGCTTGCTCGAAATGAATTGGCTCAATCAATCCAAGCTGAAGGCCCCAGCGCTCGCAGGGGGCACTGATTAATAAGTCTGCACAAGGCTAATCGTTACATCCACCATTCAATTGATGCGTGCATGGCAATTGAGTGATCAATGATACCCGATGTAATAAAGTATAACCACTGCACAAGGGATGAAATTTAAGCTCTGCAGACGCGTATGTAAGCAATTGACGGAATCCGTTTACCAGCTAATAGACGAACGATCCTCCAGAGATCAGCCAATGCAATCAATATCGTTCGTTGGAACAGCTCGTTAATCTATTTTCCCCGGCCGCTGTTCGTTTGTCCCTGAGCAACTTGTATTGCCGATGCACTCTCCTTTCGTGACTAAATATCACATTGATGTAGCGGGTTGACGTGTGATGCCTCAAAACTCTACAACTCCTGTTGCCGCCGTCCGTCTGTCTTTCCATATCAAACTACGCCGACCTGCCAAGACCCTAGAACAGCCTCTCCCACAACCCTCGATCGAGGTAATAACGCGAGACGAGATGAAAGGGCTCAATCACACTGTCCGATTGATCCCATCACTTTTTTTTTTCTTCGCTTCACTTGGTTTTTCCCTCCCTGTACTCTCCACCATCAATGGTAACTAGACTATTACCAACGTAGATCCAAAAGGAATCTCCCTTCGTACGGGGCCTGTCCCATGCATGCAAGATATCGGTAATTCACAGGCTGCACACCGTCGAGCTGCCATGCCGAGTCGAGCAACGGAAACAAGGAGGGTTAAAAGGAAGAAAGAAGACAAGGATGGGATAAGACAGGACGAAAACGGCCATAACGAGATGAGCAGCCAAAGAAAAGGCAAACAAAGAGCCGTGACAATTGGGCGGCGCCGGTCCCCATCATCCCCGATGCCTGCGCTACTGCGCGTTGGTGAATGTTTCGGTTCCAGTTTTTCCCCATTTACCAAGGGGTCAAGGGTCCTCCTTAGGCCCTCAAGAGCAAAGGACGCAGGAAGAAAAAAATTCTAGTCCACACGGCTCCATCCGGTGGAGGAGAGGAGGAGGCGAAAAGAGGAAGAAAAAGGAAAACGGGCTTGGAGAATGCATATCGGCCCACTGCGCCCTTTGCTTTTCTTTCCTCTTCTTTCTCCTCCCCCGCCGCAGTAGTAATAATAGTGAGCAAACGGGGGCCTTCAATTCCCCTGCCTCGGGGTTGGGTCCTCCGCGACATGTCTAATGTACCATGAAAAGCAAAGAGCCTGGCGCCGACCTCCCAGCATATTCGATCACCCAAGGCACTAGGCGAAAAAGAGCGGCCGCGAAGAGAAGCTACTGCCAAATTGATGGGCGATCGGGGACCAAGCCTTCAATTGGACGGAATCGGCGACTGCCCGGTCCCAGTCGAGCTGCATGTTTCGCCCACTCCCTTCTCGTCAGTCGACACTGCCTTGCCCACTGCAGCAGAGTCCAAAGACATAGCCCCGTTGGCCTCTTCATCGGAAGGGAACCCGCGTTGGCTCCCCCGTCTGTCTATTCAAAGACAATGAGGAATGATCTTCAATACACAAGACACAAGGCAAAACGCTGGACTAGCATCAATTACAAAGTACAAGAGTCTTTGAACGTCATCTTACTTTCCCTTCAGTAGCCGTCAGGCGGGTAAGCCCGTAACTAGGGCCAAGGTTTAGCCCTGTGAAGAAGTTTGGTGGTCTCAGAGGATGGATCTGTCCCAATACCGAGAAGGCATTTGCAAAACTGTGGTGAGGCTGGCCTCCCGTACATTATTTTATCCCTCCGCATCATAGGCCAGCCCATCCCTGTCCGATCCCACACTACGCCCCTCGCAAGCGGAACCCATCAAAACGTGCAATGCGGACTTAGGTAATTTCTTTGGTCTGGTGTCAAGGCGACAGCCAATTCAGTATCCTTCTTCGGCTCCTGCCTGTGGGTCAAAATAGTTGACGTCTGAGGCGTTGCTCTTAACATTACGCTGTCGGTAATAGGAGGTAAATTCATTGGATGTTCCACCTTGACGCCGACTCGTAAAAAGAAAAGAAACGCAAGTGGAAACCGAAAAAAGCCGGGGTTCGGGATGTCGTCGCCGTTCATCTCGTTGCCCAGCCGCGTCTCCCATGAACTAAGTCCCAATGTGCAAGACTCCCCGCTCTGGCAAAAACTCTGCTCGCCCCTCGTCAAGATCAAAAGAATCCACAGAGGGGGCATCCTTTTTTCTTTCGTTTCCGAGGCGAGGAAGGAGGCTTGAGCGGGTCGGGACCCGGCGATGGCATCTCGAACAACCGTCCTTCTGACCCCATTCCTCTGCATATTGACATGCTAGCCGGCCTCTTGAAAGATGCGACAGCCGGGAGGGAGTGAGTGGTCAAGATGAGCTAAAAGACGGCGAAAACCTTTTCTTCTTCTCCATCCTATCCTCTCGATCTGTCGTCCGCATCCTCGCGTTGCCTCGTCGGCCCCCGTCCAACCGAAAAAGGGCCATTTGTTCCTCCGCACGCCTGCATAGATGGATTGCATCAAGTGGGATTGAATTTTGGAACCCCCTCTCGACCGGCACGTCAAAGAACGCGACAACCGCGTCTCCGCAACGAAACGCACGCACGCAACGCAACGGCTATACAGACGGGGGTGGGCAAATCGCACAGCCGTAGTGTAGGCTCGAGAATGCCTTTCTCCCAGCGTCTGTGTGTCTCACAAAGGATATCAATGCTCCTTGTCATGCTTCACGGGGCCGTGGTCCGTTGCATCCGTGTCAACACCCTAATCCCGTCTAGGACCCACTCCCGAAGCACGCGACAAAAGGAAGAATAGAAGACAAGACCGAAAGGTGTTCCTGGTAGTTTGTTTTGGCCTACAAAGTGAAGGCGAACAAAGGCGAGCATCATTTTCTCCGTATTATTACTTTTCTTTTTCCTTTTTCGCGCCTCCCTTTGTCAGCATCTATCAACCTGAAGCAGTGGCAGGATCTCAAACATGCGAGGTTGGAAAGGTGCATACATTGATTTATACACTGGAAACACCTCGCGAACGGCACAGAATTGAATAATACCATTAACTTGGATCCTCGATCATATTTTTATGCCCGAGGGCAACAAGGGACGAGTATACCCGGCATCTGCCTTAAATCGTTGGCGAGAAGCGGACGAACACGGCACGCCACTTGTGTTGTATTCTTATCCACCACCGCCCCAGTTGATTGACGCCGACCTTTTGGTGTGCAGTGGAGCCTTTGGGGTTTTTCTTTCTCGCTGGCTTGTCTCTCATAACTGCCATTCTTTTCTTGATCGTCTGCCACCCTTTTTTTCCTCCTCTAGTGCCCCTCCCTTTAATCGAGGAGAGGCGGGCAGTCTCGCCTGGGCCCGCCCCATAAACTTGGCCCCGATCCACAGGCTTCGGCATGTGGGAAGGCTAGAGAAGGAGGGGCACTTGTGCACTTGCCCCCAAAAAAAAAAAAAAACACGTCGCGTAGCTCGACTCCATCCCACTGGGACCCAAGAATGGAAGAAGTGGACTCGGCAAGCACATGTGCGAAGGGGAAGGGAAGAATCAGAAGAAAAGAAAAGTGGAAATGCTTCGTGCATACAGAGCGGAGACCGTTGCAGGCCCAGCTTAGAGCCGCACCTTAGTCTCCGCCACGGCGAACCTGACTTCCCTCCGAAAAGGTTGATTATATCGGTTGAGACCCCTAAAAAAAAATTGCCCAGGGAGACCCATAAAACAGTATCCCAACGTATATCGCGGGAGCATACCGAGGTATAACTTGTTTGAATGGATATGGATCAATGGAGAGGTGGGTGTTTCCTCGTTGTTTCCTGGTCGGCCACCCGAGTCTGCTCACAACTGATCCACCCCCGACCCCCGACTATATCTCTTTCAAGACACTGATATTATCCCGGCCAGGTAAACCCCAAGATCAAAAGGCACCGGGCTGCGGACAGACGCGCCACCTCCAAGAACTCTTCGCGGATGGGAGTGCTCAAGCTGTCTAACATCTATGGATCCCGGGGCGCAACGCAACGCTTGTGGATTTAGGCCCTGGATCCTGACGTTCCCGTTTGATGTTGTGGAATAGCACTTCGCTGATAATTCCTTTTGGGGTTCCACCCCCTCCTCCCTTTCCTTCAGCCGGCTTCCCGTCCCCCCCCGCCTCCCGCCATCTCGCCTCAGTTTGCCTAACGACAGGCGTAATCCGTACCCCACGAGCAGCGCAGAGGAGGTTGCGGCAATGGCTCTAATATCAAGCCTTGCGGCCTGTTTTTTTCTTCCCACCAAGTGTGTTTAGCCGTATCGTGGCATCCCGCCTTAGCAACGCAAAAGTCCGGCCCGTCGAATGAGGGCGAAGAGCTTCTGAGGGGAGGGATAAAATAGAGGCCAGTTCCAGACAGATTCCTTAATAGACATCCGTAAATCTTTTCTTGATTCATACCTCAATCCGATACTCTAGCCTCTTTTGAATACCGATTGCGTTTCTAGAAAGGGCCAATAAAGGCTGCCCGACACGCAAACTCGACTTTTCTGACCAGAAATGAATTCACAACGGCCTCTCCATCTCGTTGGTCCCGGATTGGTGACACAAACACCAATCGGGCAACTGGCTGCTGGGATTCTTCGCTCTCGCACGGCCACCCCCTTCCTCAGTCTGGGTTTGGCTGGCACGCGAAGAGAGGGATCGAGCCTCTCGATGAGCCAACAGAGGGAACCTTTTGACTAGCCTCGGATCTGGCCATCATCTACTAATACTACCCACCCTTTTGAGCTTTGAAGGAAACCTCCCGTTCTGGGAGGTACGCCCCCGTCCAGTCTCGCGGGGGTAGGGGCCCTATTCTGTGCTTTGAGAGAAGGTAATACGGCCTCCAATGCCTCAGAGGAACAACGGCCATGCGCATCAGAGAGTTCGGTCACTTCTAATGCAGCTATGTGTGCGTGCACATTTTTGGTGGAGAAACCCGCCTGCGAGCGTGCAAAGCCACCGCGGTCATCGAGGCAGCGTCGTGCAGATGACCAGGCCCTGAAACCCAATACCCAAGGAAGAATGACGGGCTTTCGAAGACGCCCATTCGAAGACGGGGTGGGATGACCGAGGATCGCATCACCGATTGAGCAGCAGGCATCCGGGGTCAACGGCGGGAGTTGAGAGGGGAACGCCAGATCCACTCGGCGTCGCTCACTGGCAGCGGGGTCCAGGCAAAGAAAGCACGCGGTTCAAAGTGAGGTGGCTGGACGAACCAAAAGAGCTGCACAGGATGAGATTTCGCACTGGGCAAAATCTGTGCAGCCAAATTTCCCAACGTCGACACTGGACTGGACCCGGTGGGCCAGCAGATTGGCAGAGGATCCCCTTTTGGCCCCTTCCTTCCTTTTACCCCTCTTGGCCTCTGCAGAGCGGTCTACGTGACCCAATTGGCCAGGAACAAACCACTCATTATCCAAGACGTGAATCCAGCAGCCCACAGTCCACGCAGTCTAGGAGATAGCCGGTTGCTAGAATCGCCCTTTTCCGAGGCTTGCGCTATTCTCCCGACCAATACTCTGAGAGCATCTTCATTTGTTGGCGCCGTTGCTACACCCTTCGAACATGCTCACTCGTTCCACCCCGGGCCAGCTGAGCCTTCCTGTTTTGGGAATCCCCTGGCTATCGGCAAGGGGGTTGGCGAGTTGATGGAGGGGCGGAGGGGCACGAAGAGGAGCACTGCGACGAACATCGATCCGCCTGTTTGACGCATCAAGGCGCATTTACTTACTGGTTTGAGCTGGTGGGGGTGGCTTCACGAGCGACGCGTCTCCGTTCTTGCACTTTACACGCTCCCAGGATCGACGGAAAGGTCCCCCTCCCTTGTGTTCCCGGTCTCACGGCAGCAGAGTCGAAGTTTTCTTCTTCTTCTCGACGAGTTGTGTGGATGAAACAGACGATGATGGGCCTCTGCTCCAGTCTCACGCTTGCCTTCGGCTCCACGCCCCCGCGCATCAATCTACGTCCCTTGGGCCAAATGTGCTCTTGTGGTTCGCGAGAAAGGCCCGGCCTCCGAGGGAGGCCACTGACGGCTTCGTAGTCATGCGAGTACCAAGTATTTGGTCGGAGAGCCTATCATACTTTGGCCCCGGCTCAAGGCAGAGACTGGGGTCGGCCGGAAACCAGGCCCAGGTTTGAAATGGCGAATTCAATTATTAGTGTAACGCAAGAACGCTATGGCAGCCACAGAGTATCAGCTATCGAATTACCTGGTCACTGGCTCTTCCTGTCCATGTAATCCCATTAAAACAAGTAATTGAAGATAAAGAAAAAACCCCGACATCTTTCAATACGATGTACCAATGTATGGATATCTCGTTTGACCTTGGCGTTGGCTCAAGATCGACATTCGGGCGTTCCTATCAAATTCATCGGCAACCTTGAAATGGCCGAGCGAGTGAGAATGGGCGCTGACAGCCAAAGTGCTGCAAGACGAAAATAGTTAGTGCTGACCTTTGGCTTTTATCCAACCAGCCCAATGACACAATCGCCGAGCTTGAGGACCCCCTCAGTCACAAATATCGTCGACTCAAAATAATTACCGTGACCGCCGTGATCCCTCCTCAAAAGCCAAAGATGTCCAAGGCCGACAAGGTGCCCTTATCACGAACCCTACCCGGTTCTCAAAATAGTCGGCCAGCAGGCTGTGACACAAGAGCTGCGCATAATGGTTTTAATTCAAGGACATGAGGCAGCCCTTCCCAACCATTCCGTTTAGCTCTTGCCAAGTGGCAGTTCAAAGTGAAGAGGGAGGGTGTAGACATGCTGATTGGTTCACCACGGTGGCTTCGCAAGCACGAAACCCATCCTGGTGGTATGGCGTGGCACTGGTGTGGGTGGGAGGAAGCGGGCAGGAGGAGGGTGGACCGGAAACCGCCCGCTAAACGCGAGATGGTTGGACGCGGAGACATCAATTGATCATTATTTCCCCTGGGATCCTCTCTCTCGTCGAGCCAGCCTTTCAGACTCTCGGTGCTACGCTTCTCCTCCTCCTCGAGCTTGGCGGGTACGGAAAAAATCGTCATCGTCCTTGGGTCTCCCTTGTTCTCTGTGCATGGCCGAGGTCATCTGAGCTTGATTGAGAACACGAAGGCGGGGCCGACGACAGCTTCCGCCACTGAACCGGATTCCCTGCGCCCTTGGCTGCAAAAGGGACATATGGAACTATTATTCCCTGTTGGAGGAGAGCAAAAGAAGACATGGGCGAGGGAGAAAAACCGTAAAGGGATCAGATCGAGAGACAAAAGCCGGGAAACTATGGTCCAGGCGGAAGGGTAGGCTGCATCTCAGCTCATGTCGAATCCGTAGCTCGATTGATACTTCCACGGCATTCACGGCATTTCTGGGACTATTGATTCGCGTCAACTACATCATCCGACAACTTCATGCGCACGCGCAGGAGCGCGACATCTCCTGCTAGGCGGCCTCGCCATATTACACCGATCTGGGCAAATCGGTCAATTCAACGCTGGCAGCACGGAGGGAGAACCAAGATTGATCCGCAGCCTGCAGTAGTGAGCTTATCTAGTGGCAGCTGGGCTGGTGGCTTTGGGGTTGGCAGTGGTGGGGAACAACTACATAGATCCATTCGAATTGAGAATTTGCTCCAGCACGTTCGGGGCAATCTCTATCATATCCATCAATTGATCACATCAAGGCTGGATGTACAATGGATTCAAGTTTCGTCGTCCGCCTACAAGAGGTATGCAACCCCAGTCCAAACCTGTGCAATTCACACCAAGTGCGCTCTCCTTCCGCGGCACTGAAGCTGCCCTTGCCCGCGGTTCGCTTGAAAGGATGAACACCTTCGGAAAAAGGCCAGATGCTCGATCGATACCAGGCAAATACATCGATGGCTCAGCACATTCACCGATATTGATCTAGCTCCCGATGCAACCACGACATACCCTACCCCCTGTCAAGTCTCCACGGCTGGCCCACGGCACTCCAAGCTCAATAACGCCAAAACAAAAGAAAGAGGGCCGGGATGAGTTTTCTCCCATTCCTTCCTCTTCCCCTCTATCATCCTACTAGTGTAGTGTCGTAGCTTTACTTAAGAAAAACGCGTTCTTTGTAATGGGATATTTGAAATATCCGCGCCAAGGCCACAGAACCCCGCGCGCCTCGTCCTTGATCTGACCAACAAGTCGGACTTTCGATGTGTGAAACCTTGAACGGTTCCTATCAAGCCATTCAATGTGCACTAATTGGATCCATCCACAATCCAGCCCGTGATTTGACAAACATCAAGACTTTTTGTTCCATCTTGGCCCACCAAACCGTCAATGGCACAGTTGGAGTCTCACCCGACGAGAAGAAATGAGAAGGGAAAAAGGAATTTAAAATCGACAACTAGGAACCAGACGGCCTCAATTTCTGCACTTGAAGAAAAGTAGGCTCTTCCCGAGCAAGTCTTCAAGTATTTCCCCTCGTTTGTCGCTGGAGCATTGCCAAGTTCGCGTGGTTCAGGCTGTGCTCTGTCTACAACGCCGGCGTCTCACCTTGCCTTAGAATCGATCCTTGGTGCTAACTACCAGCACTATCATCCAAGTCGACATTAGGATTCTAGGGAAGGAAGGGGGACAAGAGAGAAAACCGCCGGGGAAATAAACAGCACGAGCTCCAGCCCTTTTCTCCTCTTCCGTCGAATTGAAACGGAGCCGTCGAGGGGGGCCAGGGGTGGACGCCGAAGACTGACGCTAGTGGGTGAGGGATGCATCTTGTTTTAATGGGGATCGATTGATGACGCGACGTGGGCGCCGCTACGCGCCGGGACCACACCTTGACACGCCCACGCGTAAAGAGATTATTGCTGCCGAAGGGCTTTAGCGTTCAGCCCCGCGATCGAGCAAACAGACGACGCGGGTAGTGACGTGATTTGCTCACCCGCGAATGAAAATTTATCTGAGCCCTTCATTTCGCCAAGCTCACTTTTTCTGCGAGAGATTGAGGTCTCCATTGTGTGATTCTCAAGTGGCCGAGACGCACATCTCCAACAGCTTATCATTATTTATGCTAGTTGCAGGTTTTGTTTCTTGTTTTTTCTTTAGGAAGGAGAAAAAAAAGGAAGCGCGTGAGCTTAGACCGGGAGAGTGTTCCGGCCGCGACCGACGAGGACAAACAGATCAATTGTTTTTTCTTTTTCTCTCTTTAAGATCGATTTCACCAATTCAATTCATTCTCAAAGAATTGAAACTAGTAATATTGTCTGTGGCGAGGTGTTTCCTTTTGCATTGGAGACATTGGAGATTTCGGGTTTCAAAGCACGCACGCTGTGCTGTGCACACGGAGAATTCCGATTATGGGCTCGGATTGACATCCAAATGGGATTTGCATAAATCTCGATCTGAGCATGTGGTTCCCCTTGTTCAGAGGCCGTGTGACAAAACCGCATCATTCTAGAAACATTCTGGCGGGTGGCGGCAGTTGATCGCCAAGATCTTGAATTGTTTTGTGGAATTTTATTCCTCTTCCGGGGCCAGTGCGGAGGTGCTGCGGGGTGAACCGGACGTCGTGCGCTAATCTCCGGATCAGCAAGGCGTCCTGAACCTTTTTCACTAGCAAGGCACAAGATGCACTAAACCCTTTATGAGCCAGCACATCGAAAGCCTTGTTCATCGACATTACGCATCACCTCTTGGATTGCGCGCATGAGGCTGACGATGCACAACCTCCCCAATCCCATTGCAACGTCGATCCATAAAAACTTTTCACAATCCCGGTCGCCTGGCCCTGTTCCGGCTCCGCAGCTTCCGCTCTTGCAGGAGGCACACGAGTTAAATGGCAGAGCCAAATGTTACAGTCGTATTTTCGTCCAATGCTCCCCTCCTATGAAAGGTTTTTTGAGCTGTGGATTTGTTTCCTTTCTTTTTTTTTTCATCGTGCTTCTCTTCGCTTCTCCAGTCTCGCAAGTCATCCCACGATCGACACGACTAATAGATCCAGCCGCAGCGCTTGATAGCTTGGCTTCCCATCTCTTTCCTCATGGCACAATCTGAAAAGTGATGATTAAAACCACCTTGGCTAAGGAAGTGTGCTCCTGGTTACTGTTTCCAGACCCAACACTCCGTGACCGTGATAATCCCAGCCCTGATGGTTGCCCTTTCTTAGAACTCATGAAACGGTGGCCTCGCTTGCAGACGTCGAAACTCGTGATCCGTCAACTCGTTTCCAGGACAGCCAGAATAATCTTGCAAGTGCCCGCATCTTGACAACCTTGACTCTGTGCCCGTATCTGCACGACCCGTCAAAGTGAAGATCGTTAATTCCCGAGCGACAAGCCGCCGTCACCTGGTCAATCGGGAAACGAGGCAGGCAGGGGGCCGCGTCTTTCTTTTTCTTCCTCCTTCTTCCTTTTCCCACTCCACACGTTGGGCTTGCCAATCGCTCTGCGCCAGGATAAGGCTGTCTATCCGGCGTAATTTTCCAATTCCTCGCTGCTATCGGCGGGTGTGCAAACGATTGATTGGTGGCAAGATGGGTTGCCAACACTTCAAGGTATAGTTTTCGCAGCTGCTTTGACCCTCGCAGCTCATTTTACAAGATGCTCAGTGCCAACCCGGCTCCAAGGTGGCCCATGCTCCACGCAACCAGACAACCTTGCGAGAGACACAGTGACAGCGCAGCTATCGGTCGACATACCCCCTTCTGGAGGCTTAGGGCGATCATAGAGAAAGGATGCAAAAAAAAAAAACTGCCCAGCGTCGTTGGTGGCGGTTTGAGCAGGGAAGGAAGCCGTCGCCGTCAGGCCAGGTGGAAGGCTGGTCCCGGCAAAACACAATCCTCCCGCAGCCTTGACCGCGAACATCTTGCCTAGGTGATCCCGTTCTCGTCTCAGAGTGGGCGTTGCTTTCTCCTCCCAAGGCCCAGCCATGGTATCCTTCGCTATGAATTCTGGGGTGCAGAGGTGCAATGAGGCCATCTGCATGGGCATCCGAAACCTTGCACTGTTCGGGGCGCAATTCCCAGGAGCACCTTTCTCATCTTCCACATCAAAGGACCACGGGCAGTGGATAACCCGTCCCATATCAAGGCTTTTGCTGGAACGGGAGAGAAAGTGTGTCTCAGATCCCTTGAGGCAGACCTGCTATCCCATCTTTCTTTCAAGCCTACCCCGGACGGGCCTACACGAAGCATACACAAAAGCCTCACAAATTAATACGTATGAGAAGCACAAAGGGGGACGGGAAGGCCTCGAACAATTCCGATCACCGGATCGGCGGCGGGTAGGAAACAACTTGTTTGCCCAGCCTAAAAGGCCTAGAGAAAGAAACCGTTTTCCTTGCCATACTATATGTTTTACCTAGCTCAAGCTAGAGCTCGCTTCCTCTTCTACACTAGATAAGAGATGGGCAATAATAAAGAAGCAGCACTTGTCTTGGTAAGAAATTATAGCTTTGTACTTATTACGACGCACTCAAGGCGGTTCACTGCCAAGGTAACCTCGCACCCCTGGGCAGCCCAATTGGCGCTCGTTGATGTCCCATTCAAACCAGACGATGGAATGGCACAGATACCCGACCAAAAACCCCACGGGCGAGAAAGGCAGTGATGCACGATTTGCCGTCGTATCTGTCCCGAAAGTGGCCGGGGACGGGACAAGTTCTACCCCGGAGAGGATAGCTCTCGAGCCCTTCGAATTTTGACAGCGCGATACTTTGGAGAAGGGGTCAGGTTTGGAACGGAACTCCTCCAATATCTTCAAGTCAATCTTTCTTGCCCCTCAAATACAGTGTTTCCTTTGATACTAAACGGTAATTTCCCCAATAGAAGATTTGCGGTGATATTGAGACTGGTGAGTTGGGGGTTCTACTGGCACCAGACGGTTCCCGGGCGTGGAGGAGCCGGGAGCTCGACCTGGCCCTATAGTACGAAGTATTTGTTTCGAAACAAAAAGAACAAAGAAAAGCAGGGGGCAAAGGCAAAGCGTGTATTAGAGCGTATTGAAAGCGCAATTCCATCAGACCTTCAATTGAGCCTCGGACAAAGAGCCTTCCTCCTCGTGAACCCTCCTCCCCTTCCATTAACCTTCGAAGCATGCCCTAGCTGGCTCTTCCGCTTCTCCGCCCCATGCTTTGCCATGGGCAGACGGACAAGGGTCGACCACGAACTCCTCTTGTGGCGTCTTGGGCAATGTGTGCAAGGACGAACCTACGAGGTGCTCAGACATCTGCAATCTCTCTTATTAGCACGAGCACGTCGAACCGCCCAGCGTCGCACGGACTGGAGGGCGCCGATTTTTGCCTTCCTGGAGCAGACGGTTCTCTCGGCTCAATTGGCAGGCGAGCGGCGTCATTCTCTCTCGCAATGGTCAGTCAGCCATCCTGGGGGTTGCAATGCTATTCTCCCGATCCCAGCAAGAAAGAAACCTCTGCATGCCCTTTTCCCTCATATCCCCTATGAAACCCGAGACCGAGACGACCAGCAAGTTGCAGTCGGTGGCTGTGGGCGCCCACGCTGCTTCCGTCTCGGTTTGCCCGAGGCTAAAACGCAAAGACTCTCGGCCAGTGTATCCTTGAGGATGTAGTGTACAGGTCGCAGTGACAATGACACTGACCGGCATGCGGTTGCTGCTTTCCCGATGACGGCTACATTTTTGTGGCCGACAAGTCCCGCACCCCCGGATGGCAACATCGAATACTTTGTATGGATCACTTTGTTTCTTGCGCGAAAATGTGACAGAGGTCCTTCCGTTCCCAGGTCCGAAGCCACTAAGCCTTTCCCAGCCGGTGGGCGAATAATCCCATCCAAAATAGGAATATCAAACAAGCCTGGCAACCGAGCAAGGTCCACCTGCCTCGTCAGTCTCTAGGAGAGTTATATGATACGCGCTATTTTTCCTTTGTCAACCCTTTCATCCTCCGTGGATGCTTGTACAAGTAGACTAGCAGGAGGAGTACGAACAGAGACAGCAGCAGTTGGACGTGTATCCGGTTGCATTTCGATGTTGGAGAGTTTCAAGTAATGATCAACTTTGTACACTACACTACAGCATACAGAAAGGAATTGCTTGCGGATTCGGCTGTGCCTCTTGCTTGCGCCAAGATTCGCTGAGCCCGAGCATGCTCCTCCTTTGCTCCTCCATATGAGTCGAGCTATCCAAATTTAGCTGACCAAAGTTGCCCAGTTGTGGAGTCTAATGCAACAGCCGCTCACACTCTCTTCCTTGGTTCTCACGTTGGCTCCCCACATGTCGCCGAACGAATGAAAACCGCAGATCAACCTTTTTCCCCTTTTGACGGGCTGTGGAGGAGGAGGCCTTCCACGTCCTTTTGCCCCTCCCTCCCCCCCATTCCCCTCTCGGAAAAGGAGTGGCCCAAAAGAGGATGAGAATAAGCTGACGCCCGGATTTCTCAGCCAACGGAAACCGAATGTTGGCTGTCGCCGTCTTGTCAGTGCTCCCGGTTCCAAAGATGGGCAAAAGGGGGAAAGGGCCAGGTTGGACGAGTTCCCCCAATCCCCCAATCAAGGCGCTGGGTCGGGCTTTTTCTGGCGGGTCATCGTAGCATTATCTCGCTTGATTGACCATTTGTTTGGAAGTGCGGTTTTAAAGTCGTGTAAAAGGAGGGGGAGGCCAGTGCAAACGGCACAGAAATTGGGCCAGTTGCTCTCTGAACAAGGCCTGTCCCTGTACTCCCGGCCTCAGAACCAGGTCTCAGTCCACCACCCTCTCTCCCTCTCTCTCTTTGCTCTTTGTCCATGTCCTCAAATGGGACTCTGCCTCTTAGTTCGCCGAGCCATACTTAGGTACGGGGGCACAAACGAGGATAGTATCTACAAGCCTAGACTAGTAAAACGTCGTTCTCGGGGTTTTTTTGTAATGTTCTGTGCGATTGTACATGTCCTTGCCCCAAGAATGACCATCAAATGACCACGAAACCCTTTCTCCCCTTCCGCTTCAGGCCAAAGAACAGGACATGGGTTTTCAGTGACTGCTCTACAGCATACACTAGATGCACCCCGCATCCAGATACTGTGCGTGAGCCCTTGAGGCGTACCGTTTTCACCTCTATCTAGCTTCTACCCGTTTCGACAATTGAGACTTGCTTTCTTCTTTTCCCCTCTTCAAGCCTTTTAGTTCTACAATGTGATGCTAATCTACGGCCCGCATGGCCTCCTATGCCCTGATCTAACTTGTCCCGGCAGCCAGAGGCAAAATACTATTCATATTCGGGTTGGCAGACACTAGCTCCCCGCAAAGACACAGCAAAATTTGAAGCCCAAGTAGTCGGATGGACAGACATCAATGGTGCCGGTTTCCGTCTCCCAAGCTTCCTCGTTCCAGGAAGAACAAGGCTGAGATTCTCGGAAGTTTCTCTGCCGTTGGGGCACAAGATGGCCATCTTGAGCACACGCGATCTACTAGCTACGGCGAGATTCAGCTTCCTAGTCCATATTAAAGGAGGCAAAGCGCCCTCAATCGATTGATCTTTGCCTTTTCAAACGTAGGTGCATGGCACTACTTTAAGCGATTGTCATCGAAGATGGGGCAGTATCCCTGCCACGCCACTGGGCCCCTTCTTGATAGGGAATCATCTTACGAATCTGGAGCTGCTTATCTCGAGGCCAATTCCCGATAAGTACGAGCAATGGGCGTAACCCGCCCAAGTGAGAAGAGTGCTAAACGCTGGACGACTCCACAAGAATGGGGTCTCGAGGTGGAGACTAGGTCCTTGAGAATCATGGAACAGAGTTGGACGGCCCAATCATGCACGTGTGGGGAAATGGACTATCAAGGGGCTGAGGCAAGCTTGTCCTCTGCGTTGAGCATCCACAGAGCGACCTTGCTGCACATGCATCTCGACAAGTAGGCATCACATTGAAAGCAATTGGTCAATTCATCAAATGGATTATAGGCTCTCTGTCTGGCAGGAAGAAAACGAGGACTTCGAGAATGTCAGTTGGATATGTCAGGCAGCTATACCCCGGGTGCGGAGAGCAGGAATCCTCCGAAATCCTTGAAGCAAGCAAAGGAACACCATCCACTTGCCACCATCCATTGATCTATTCCATTGATCTCATGCCAAAGCGGCCAACTTGTGATTACTCCCTCCCCTGCTCCGCAAGCCCCACCCCACTGGCACTGCGTGCATTCAGATGGAGCAATCCTCTGTTGAACTTTTGGTACCGACGCCCACGAACACGCCAGTTCCCCCAGCCGACAAGGCCAGGCGAATGCGTGAGCGAGGCATGTGGAGTCCAAGAGCCACTAGGTTGATCACATAATTATTATTACAGCGTTGCTCAGGCATCGAACAAGTCCACGAGAAGATCTGCGATCGCCGTGAGAGAAGGGTGGGTGACACCACCTCCCAGCGTACCATCCGCCATTGCAGCAATGGCTGGCCTTGATGGTCGAGAGGTCGAAGACAGAGTATGTATCATTCGTTGATGCAATGCTGGTGGTTGGCCCACGAGAGAAGAATGCACGCATGGGTTTCAGGACATTGACAAGACCAGCCAAATGGGAGAGATCTGGCAGTCGGCGCTCAGTGCATGCACAATTTGATCCCAGCGTGCATACCAATGCCGAGGGGGCAGCACCGAAGCAAACATGAAAGGTCAAGCGAATGCCATCGTCTTGGTGGCGCGCCAAACATCACTCAATATGCCCGGCCGGTTTCCAGCGCCTTGAAACGTGCAGGCTTACACTCTATTATATTGCTCCCTACACCATGGCCAGTGGCCCAGAGGATGGAGGCCGACAAGAGAGGGCTGCGAGGGCCAAGGTATCATACTGAAAGGGCGGCGGTAGTTCGCCTATGCACTTCGGAATGTGGAGTACATGAAGCAGTTTAACCATACACTCGGAGGGGGGACAGTCGCCTCATAAGAATGAAACCACGCGAGCTGGTGCAAGTGCAATCTCAGAGCACAACCACCGCAGGACACGGGAAAATCGTACGTCGGATATTCGCAGTTCCCGCCAATGTGTGCCCCGTCACATACTTCGTAACTCACGGCCCTGCCGCCAAGCTTTCTTCCATGGCTGCCGGCGAACGTCGGGGAACAGACGGTGCAATCAAGCCGAATGTACCTGAGAAAGAGAATGCCGACCGCACCTGCAGCTCTACACTACGGTTAAGTTGCAACCCACGACCTGTCAAGCCGAAGTCTGCTCATTCCCCGCCGCCGCCGCCCACGGACGACGTCCGTGGGTCTTGTTTTTCCTCTCTGTGCCGTGTCTGTTGGCTTCAAAATTCCAGAAGGAGCTGGGGATGCGTGGCTTTTGGGCCTTGCCCCTCCCGCACGGACGCGGGCAATGGGCGTTTTCAAGAGCTTCGGTGCACTCGGCGAACCGTTTAGGAAGGCAACGATGTGTTTCCCTAGCTGAAAGGAGAGAGAGATGGTCGAGGACGAACTACTTCGTACAAAGAGGCAATGCTGGTTCCGAATGGAGGATGAGAGAGTGCGACAACGGCTGGGGGAAGGGAGCATCTGTGCGACAACACGGACGACGGTTGGGAGACGGAGAGGCAGACTACATTTGATCAACCAAAGTCCGTTCCAGGCGCGTTGATTTCGTGTCAATTGGGCCCCTCGTGTTGCGTGTTGATCACCATCGAACGACACAACAATGACAACGACGAACATTGAAGCTACTTTGGAAACAATGTGAGGAAACAAGGAGATGGTGTCGAAGGACAGGCGACCTCTGTGTTTCAGCCCGTGAATCATTCATCAAGACGTGACTAGCTCAGAGTGGGAAAAAGAAGATCGTCGCGGCTTCTGCAGACTGATTACGATATTGTTCATCTCCCTGTTCATCGAACGCGGGGTGTGGCCCTTGTCTAACGAGCTCCACGAGCTAGGAGTACTATTACGCGCAGCCAGCAGGCCTAATCTGAGATTGATCCATTGCACCTAGCATCAAAAAGATTGACCAGTGTTTGAGCTTTCTTTTACCCCCTCGTCTCCCCAAACCCCAACCACCTGCAAAGCTGTGCAAGAAGATTGAATTGACCCGAGACCCAAGAATAGACAGAGCTTCGGCCTGGCGCGTACCTCAGGATTCGTCCGCTCCGAGATGCATCAAGGATCCATTGCATCCACCAAGTGTTCGCCCCCTCCTTCTGTACCAGGGTTTGTTCCTGTCCAAAAGAAGACGGACGGAACGGCCAATGTTCTAATGTTCACTTTACGCGTTCGAATTGAAGCCCGCACCAGCCCGTAGTTTTTGACGCGACGGAACGCGGCAGTAATAGAGCTCTGGGAGCGCTCAATCTCTTTCGCTAATAATACGACGCTAAACCCTTGCAAAACAGCCCCAAAATATCCATAGATACACTCGCAAAGACCTGACCAGGCTGTTAATTGGACTCGGTAATGCCATGTGCAATTATTCTCAGCGGCAAACCCCCTCTCGCCTCCCCTCTTCGAGATCGATGGATCTTGGGGGAGGGCTGGAGTACCATCACCGGATGAACTTTTCTCAGGTCTAGCGAGACCCAAGTAGACAGCTCGAGCGTGATCTACGCTCCACGCCCTCCACCTCGTCTTCAAACGCCATCTCTGATTGACCAATTGGACAAGCAGATGACACAAGCTCGTTCCTCTCTTCTTTTTCTTCTTCTTCTCTGCTCCCATCCATCAGCACAGTCCTGCTGCTTGCCAAGCGAATGAGGGGAAAAGTCCATTCCATGGCGAGGGCGAGCACATCCCGGATTGCCGTCATCAAGCGTTCCATTTGCTGTCTGAGCGAAAGCCCACAAGCCTGTCCATGAGCCATAAACTATTTATCCCAGCCGCCATAGATTCCATATGCATGCACGAGAGGTCGACGACCCACCAAAAATCAGGAGCAAAATTCTCCGATACGACCCCCTGGGGAATTCCGGTGTCGCGAAAACCTGATCACGAAGCAACGCGCTCTTATGCTGGACGCTGGACTGGACACTAGTGTAATTCGCGCAGGCTTCAATGTTCTCTTTTTGTGACGCAAGGACCCGCAGCGTCTCATGACGGGCATTTCCCTGCGAGTGCAAGTTCCCCAGTGCGAAGTCAAGATTGCCTACATTGAAGTGCGTGTTGCATCAATAGATCCAGTTGATCCTACATGTTCTCTTTGGCCACTGCAGCTTTGCTCAGAAGGGAGTGGCTCCGTGTCGAGAACAGGTTGCCAATCGCAAATATTGATAATAGATCCATCTCAGCGCCAAGTAATAGTCTAAACGCGATCAGTAAATGGCACGAGTGCCAGGCTGGAAGACCAACTCATAGCCTCTTGCTAGCTATTGTGACTACGGTCACTCGATGTGCCATCTACGTGTAAACGCAAGTGTCCTCTGCCTTCAACGAGATGAGCCGCAGATGGAATCTGATGATCTAAAGGACCGGTCGAGGGAGTAATGTTGTGACTGGACAGGCTTCTTACATCCAGCACAAGTCGTCCACTTTAGAATGATGATATGCTACCTTTGCCTACCTCCTGGCAATAGCGAGTCTCTTTGTGCTATTACGCCCCATGGCCTGACTACACCAACACAGTTCTTTCAAGTGTGATATTGGGGGCTCTGCCTCAAGTAATTCGTAACAGGAGAGTAGAACAACCCAGATGCGCTTGTTATATGAAGAGTCATGGGCAGGGAAGGCTTCACAACGCCGGCTTCGTGATGACCCTCGCAAATGCGAGTGGAAAGGGGCCCTAAGCGAGGGTCGAGCCCTGGATCTCTTTTTCTTCTCTTATGCCTCTACTTGCCTACAGGTGGCGGTGATATCATGGGCCTTCTCTCCTGATCTTAGACCCTAGAGCATCTAGTTTGTAAGCCTTGACCGATATATTGTCACACTACCTCGGGGATGGGGATATGGCGCCATTCCCAAGACCCCAAACGAGAGATCGTACCTAGGGGAGCCGTTGGCTCTTGATATGTCATCAATGAAAACACGTAGACTACGTGGTAGTCGACGGTGCCAACTCGCTTCAGTTGGTGCCCACCATGCCCCCAGCGTAGAGAAATCTTAGAGATATCTGAAGCCGGGAGGGATGTACTTCAGAGGGTGGGCAGAGCTGGCAGTCCAGTTTATAATGATGATCAATACACTGCTATGCACGAGAGAACACCATCAGCACACCCTCAAGTATATATAGACACAAGCTGCCTTACGTGTAGAACTGTGATGTCGATTTGGCCAATGTTTGCATCCTAGGTCAGTGAGTTGTATGAAACTCTCGATGCTATCAGAGTCCACCGTCACTTCGTCACTCTTTATGGACTCTTATGCTTCTGATATCCCCAACGAGGCGTCTTCTTTCTCCCGGAATGGATATCAGCCGTGAATTTCATTCTTTGAGTCGGTCTAGGGTTTCGATCGCAGTCTCTGGCTCAGGTTTCTTATACTTTTGACGCCTCAGCTTCGGGGGAATTGTTATCTAGGGAAGCAAGAATGACCAGAGTGCTTTTCAAGGGGGACTGATGGGCGGCGTGTTTAAAGTACATTTATATCTCTAGATATATGAAGCCTGAATCGAAAGGCTAATGGTCATGAGAAGCAAGATACCCTCTCCTAGGTAACCACAATCACTTGTATATCCGTAGGCCCTTTACATCCGTATATTCTAACCAACCTTTAGGTTTCATGGTCATTGACTAGAATGCCATTTCGAGAACCCTGAGTTGTTCTGTAGCAAGGAACTATGAAGATTAGTGTCACGCCAGACTGCCCGCCTTCGGTAAACACATGTAGTCAACCGCAGCCTCGGCGGAAACATGGCCAACCGGGAATCATGGATGTGTCAATCAATAGCCACGTGCCACTGGCCCTTCTAGTGTTTCCAGACCCCTCCCGGGCGAAGCGTTTGGATAGCGGTGATGTTTCTCAATGATACATGTACTGGCCGACGACTATCGTCGCAGACAACAGGACATCCGCCTACATCGTTTCATTTCTTCCCACGAAAGGCGTTCAAATCAGGTTCCATGCAGATTCTACAAGATTTTCTTGGATGAATATCTTATGGAGGCCCTGGCCTATTCTTCGCAAAGCCTCGCGTATCGACCGCTCTAGGTAGAATAGTTAGAGTTTGCGGTGATCTACCGCGCACAGCGCCCAAGGTATTGAAGTTGCTTTAAAAGACACTATCTAGAGTATATAAGCCTGTATTGCATCCCGGGGGCACTGGACATGGACAAACAGTTCTCACAATGTAGAGAGTATCCCACTCTTCTCGCCCTGAACGAAGAAAAACACGCCGCCTGGAAAATAAACCGGCCTTCTCGTTGCGAGAGGGGAGAGGTATCACCGTGAGCGAATGTGTAAGGGAAAGGCCATTAAGGGAAAGGCCGTTGTTAGGATATAACATGAGCTTCGAACTCCTCGTCATTTGTCATTCACGGCTCCTTGAGTCAACAGGAACTGAAAAATATGCTCTATGGCATTGATACAGATTCGCTTTTCATCGTGACGACCGTGGTCATGGTACTCTCAAGCTCAAGGAAGCCTGGGGAATCTCAGGAAATCAAAAGGAGAGGAAGTTAGGGGTGAAAATAAGCAGATAGCAAGGGTGGCGTTTTATATCTTGAGCCACCGAGGTTGGTGATTCTTGGTTCCATGCTGGTGGTTGCGCTGCCGACTTCACTCAAAGGTTGATTGGCTTGACTTTTATATTTTCATTGATACTGTACGGATGTATGTCAATTGATTCAGCATGAGCCATCTAATTGGGATACAGACACACTTAAAAGCCGCCGAAAGAAACCACCCCTTTGCTATCTCCAGATCTCGACTCTCGACGCCACAAAGCAGATATCCTGAAAGGGTGAGGTTGAAAACATGCACTAAACCGAGTAGGGGTTGAACGATGAGCCAATGGCGGCGATGCTAATTGTCCAAGTAAACGAGAAAAATTCCCTCTTCAGGAAAGGTCCTGGCCCCTCGGGAATACATAATTTCCCTTTTGTCTCCCAACAAAAAAGACACTTGCGCCCGGCGGAAAATTGCGGATCTAGGAGCGAGACAGAAGTGCACATTGGGCAGCTGGACCGTCCTAAAACAATTTAGATGGTGTTCATATCTGATATCTTCCTTATTCTTTTCTTCTTTCTTTTTCTCCAATAGACGAGGTCGTCGGAGGTTCCCAAAGTGGAAGACGTTGATCGACTATTTAAGCGGGCCAGTCCCTGGAATTTGTGCATCAAACGGGGATTGCGGGTCGCCCATGTGCGAGGCACGACGTCACTCCTCACTCACCCCTACACTCATCATAGCCGTTGACCTTGGTGCCTTTTTTGTTTTTCTTGACGGACTACTCTTTCCAGTCAAAATTTCAATTAATTGCGTATTTTCTTCTCCATTGCTTATACGACTGCTCACCGTCGCCCTCTCGTTCCTTTTGTGTTCACGGCCATTGGCCTTCAAGAACCTGCGTCCAATCCCCCCCCCCGCAGGTTACCTTGACACACTCGGCCAAAATGTTGTTGTGGTACGCTATCCTCGACCGGAGAGCTGTTTAGTGGGAAATTGTTTACTAAAACTCAATGTTTAGGTACCAATCTATACTGGCCCGTCGGCCGGTGCTCACACAGAGCGTCACGACCGCAGTCCTGAACACCGTTGGAGACATCACTGCCCAGCAGGCGGTTGAGAAGCGGGGAAAGATCATGACTGGAAGCGTACTGCACGAATGGCTCTCTACGGAGGAAGTAAGTTCTCTCAGCGTGTTGGCATATCTGCCTCTTCCCGTCCTTCTTTCGTCCCTCTCCTCGTCGTCTTCCCTTTCCCAGTTCTGTTTATCTATTGCGGCAAGAACCGCAAGTCTTGGACCTTTGTCAGTTAACCTCGATGAGTAGTCGTCTTTGGGCCTTGCGCGGCAATGTGGTATAGGTTCTTGACCCATCGCGTGGTGCTCAAGAACAAAAACGCCGAGGTGCTGGCTAGAGTTGCCGTCGACCAGACCATCTTCTCGCCAACCTTCCTCACGGTTTTCCTTTCAACAATGGCCTTTTTGAGGGCAGGAGTCCCAAGGAGAATGTGAAGAAGAATTTCCTCCCCATCATGGCCACTAACTACATGGTCTGGCCCTGGGTGCAACTTGCCAACTTCAAGTTTGTGCCTTTGAACCATAGGCTCACTTTCGCCAACACTGTTGCGATCGGGTGGAATTGCTACATCAGCTACATGAATAACAGGGATAGATGACCGGCCAGCCCTTAAGAAACTGGCCTAGGCTTACAATAGAGCGGAGGTGATACCCAAGACTACATGGAAATGGTGGGGATTCGCTGGGCAGAGACCGGCACGTTGTCCATTTTTATCTATTCGAGTTTTTGTTCTTTCCACCTTTTGAGGGATCATTCTGCAGATACATTTCTACGTTTATAGACGGCGGCCATGATAGTAGCCCCTTATAGATCAGAGGGAAGGGCTAATCGAGTTCACTTCGTTCCTCCTGGAGCTGGAATCCGTGATCTGGTGAGCGGATGCATAGCTGGTGCATGCGCCAGTGTGGAGAGCCCAGCCATTTCTTTGGTCGCGTGATTCCTCCTGACTAAAAATTCGACGCAGTGTTGTCCCGCATGGCTGGTGTGGTGGCGGCATCGTTCGATTTGCTTGGGTGGTTAATTTGCGCCTCAGGCGCCAACGCAAATTCTTGCTCCGCCGCCAAGGCTACGGCCTTCTTCGGCGATGACTGCACAGATGACCTCGATCTCCGCCACGCAAACGAAGCGACCGCTTCTTCTCCCACTTCCCCTACCATCACCCTCCGCCAGCACTGCTGCTTCTCTGTTGTCGGACATCGGTCGATGCCTCGACACTGAAAATCATCATGCTGCAGCATACGGTGCGTCGCGTAGCCTCCGCGGCCACCGCTCAGTCGGCGTTATTTTCCGCCAATTCGCTAGGCGCCCACGCGCCGAAAGCGGCCGCCTCACTCGCGACTCCTCAACGAAAGGGCCCTCTTCACCAGCGAAGATACTCTTCCTCGAAGCCGAGCAGCCCCAAGAACCGCTCCAATGGACCCAAGGGCCTCCCCACGGGCGATGCCGTCTCGGCCACCGCCTCGTCTAGTGAGGTGAAAACTCCATCCGAGAAGAGGAAACGCAGGAGCAAGGTCAACGACGGGTCGAGCGATCCCTTCCAAGGATTTCCTAGCGTTCCTAGTACTCAACACCTCTCGCAAGAAGGTATGTTATCTTTTTACGCTCCCCTTTTGTGCACTTTGTGCTTGTTATCTGGGCGCCGAAACTAATTTTTCGCCTCATCTGGTAGCCTTGGGTTTGTCAAGTTTCTTCTCCATGCACCGCCCAATCTCCATCACCCACAGTTTACCCCGAACCACATCCGACGAGGCCTTCGCCGAGATCTTCTCTGCCCGGTCCGCCATCAACAAGCCCAACGACGTCATTTCGACTCTCTCCCGCGCGGTCGATGATCTAGAAGGACCCATGGCAAAGATGACCATTTCCAGGGAGGGCCAGGCTGAACAGGCCGGCGAGGGCGTTCAAAAATTGACCTCAGACATGCCGACGGTCGCGAATCTAGCGTCTTCGTCCAAGTGAAGAGCATGACCGGCCAGTTCCTGCCCTTCCAACCTCCTCCCCTTCCAGAGCCCCAGGCCGCAAATGGTCAAGTCTTTGGCGCCTCGTCCGAGGCTGACCTCGAACTTTCCCCTCAGCACCGAGTTTATCGCGCCATGTTCACTATTGAGGAGACGCTCGATGCCGATGGCCAGGTCCATGTCCTAGCCCACAGCCCCAAGATCCTCAACGACGAACCCGGTAGCCGATACATTGACCGTCTCCGGAGAATGAGGCACGAGGACGCTCTGCGTAGGAGGGAGGTGCTTCACGCCATCAGCGTAAAGAAGCGCAGAAAGCTCAAGATGAAGAAGAAGAAGTTCAAGAAGAAGTTGAAGTCCTCGAGGAAACTCAGGGAGAGACTGCATAAGATCTAAACGCTCCTTGCTTTGGACAGATGATTGCATTGTTTGGGGAAGCATACTAGACTCGGGTCTCTTGTAGAGATGGCTACCGCGCCCCTGTTCTTCCTGCCGTTATTCCCTTTTCTCCTTTAGTATTTGAACCTTTTTTGTTTTATACACAAAGACCTTGGTAGCTCCGATCAAAGGACAGGCTAGTGAGACGACTTAGAGGATCCTGAGATTCTGGGCTCGCGAATGCCCAGGCGCCCGAACTAGGCCTCCTTCTACGTCGTCCTCGCTCTCTCTGTTCAAATCGCAAGCACCTTCCGGGGACCGGCTTCATGTTTTTCTGCTGGCGCCCCGCTGTAATATAGATAGGCGATTCATGGTGTGAATGGGAATATATCTGTCTGAAAACACCAACTCTCTCTTTTCGTGACGATGTGACAACGCATCCCGACCCCCGACTGACGCCATTCTCTTCTGATGATGCTCTCGGGCGCGGCACGAAGCCAAGAACTAACTCGATTATGAGGGGGACAGTAGGTATTGCTTGGTCACCTTGGTCGCAGTACAGGTTGGGCGAAGGATGGGGCTGATAGCCCCTTTTAGAGGAATGGGCCTAGAACCACACGGAGGGCTTCTCGCGAGACGAACCGGACAGAAGGCCCTGTCTTAACATATGGGGATGAAGAGAAATGATGGGACAGTCAACCAGGCTCAGTGGCAAGCGACCGTGAATGGGAGTCAAACTCTTAGCTTCTGAGTGAGAGGGTAGACTTCGAGCAGGCCACGGAAAGCAAAGCTTTAGGGGACAGGGAGCTGCTCGTTCGTGAAGAACACCTCGGACTTGACTTGGGGACACGACGAGGTCGAATCAAGTTGGTCTCAGCTCACTGCACCGCCAAAACAGCGTTCACGACATACTGGGAATCTACTATGACTTCTTTAGGCTCTAACGATCGCTGTGGTTTGTCCCTTTTATCTTTTTGCTTGGGGATTGTCCAAAGGCTCCGCCTCCAACACCTTCTCCCCCTTCCCTTGGGTATCCTCCCCCAACTCTTGATTGAGTCACCCTCTTTCGTCGTCTGTAATGGTCGGAGAGTGAAAGGAGGTAGGCTGACCTGCTACCCCCTTTAGGATGCGCTCCGGACAAAAGGCATGCCCCTATTTTGAGAGGAACAAAGCTTATCTCGCTTGATCTGAGGGTCAAGGTGCATACCGCAAGGCCCTGTCAGGGTGGCTCTCAACGAAGCCTCGAGTTCCATGACCCTGTCGCGTCCCCTCATCTACTACGACGGGACGTATTATATGATATATTGACGAGAGCACTACCTCCGTAAATATCTACTACCATCAACTTTTAGTCTTTTACTTAGAAAGGCCGCCTCACTTCCAATTTGATATGACCCCGAGCTAGGTTTGTGACCAAGGAGCTGCGTTGAGAAACTCTTTCCATTCTGACGAGAGGCGAATGGCGGGAGGTTTATCCTAACCCGAGCAAACTACGGCCTCATAATATCCCCTTCTTCTGACTGTTACGAGACACTTAATGATACGTGGTAAAAGTCAAACCTAAGTAGCTACAGAGGCAAGGTTGCATGGCGGCGTGGCAGAGCAAGGTTCAAAAAGCTTTACAGGAGCTTTAGAGACGAGTGATGAAGTCAACAGAGATAGCCCGTCTACCAACTGCCAAACTCACAGATATGGGACCAACGCCCGATTTACTGATCGCGAAGGATTCATCGCCTAGGAGCGTTCCAATATGAACCATCGCTGATCGTCGAGAGATCGATCCTCCCACTCTTTGGCACCCAACGCGTGGTAGTTCATCCACCTCGGGGTCCTGGTCATCGAGCCCGGCTCTGCGGGAGACTTGCTTAAGCAACACGTCGTAGGGTTAAAGGTGACGAACAGACGGCACTGACACGTTCGGCGAGCCAACCCCGACGACACTGGCGCAGGTGCCTCTTTGACGCTTCACCGGACTTATGTGGAACGGCAAGTGAGCATCGAACGCGAGGATCATGCATGATGAACGTGCGGGTATTTTTCTCATGCGTCCTTGAGATGTGGCGGGGGTATTAGGGAAGAGGAGGGAAAAGGGAAAAAAAGGGGGGACGCCCCCGCGGATCCCTTGTAACCTGATGCTCGATTCGTTTGCTAGCCACACAGACACCGCTTTTGACTCTTGGTAAGATAGAGGAAAATCATTCTTTGTGGTAGATGAAGTTCAATCCTGGGATCGATACCTCGGTAAACCCATTTGCGTTGCTCAACTTAGCATATTGCGGGGGTTCTCCGTCCTGGTCCTGGTGGCGCTCGCGAGGGAGAGAAGCATTTTTCTCCTTCTTTGCTTTTGCTCTTTTCCTATTTTCAGGGGTTCTTTTGGGGGCGCGAGGTAATAATGGTAGACACAAGACCAATCTCCTCGCTGGCAACCCGGCTCACGATGCTATCAGTGCCCTTTGTGCTCGGTCACATCAAATCCTGTCATGGCCCACAGACATCGCCAATCAGCGGCATGAGATTATTGACGGTGAAGGATCGCCCTGTTGCTGGAACAATTCTCACGTAGGTCATTGAGGGTACCGAGATAAATGTCACTCTAAAAGAGCGTCAACATGGGATGCTTGTCTGCTCGACAACGGGGTCAAAAGTTGGGAAGAGGCAGCAAACGAGGCAAAATAAAAAGGAGAAAGGAGTCAAAGGCACAAGGGACCCCAAGAAAAGGGGGGTTCGTCTGCGCACAGAGACGGCCTGTGTGACGGGTGTTGGTTTCGCGACACAGCTTAATTCTGTATTCAGGCTCAGGATTGGTTGCCAGGAAATATATGCAACGGAAAGAACGGAAGAAGGAGAGAGCAGAATAGAAGGGGGCTTCATTGGCAGGGGATGTGCATCATGATCTCTTGATGCTCATGTGCTAGCCGTCGATCTCGAGGTATGGGGTCCCTTTTGAAGTGAGCGTCAAGGAACATGCATGCCGGGGCTGGGGGAGATCAGAGGCAGGCATAGAAAGAAGGACGGCCGGCTCGTTGCCAAGCTTCAGCACACGACTTTGCGTCTTCGGCGTCGAAACCCGACTGGGCGGCAATATATCGGGATTTTCGCAGAGCTCTTTACGCCGGGCGGGCGATGAGGGAGTTTGGGCGAATGGATTTCCGCTGATTAGCGAGTCTGCGAGGTGGGATCGCAATAGTGGGAGCTCTTTTGAGAGGCGGCGGGCTTGAATGCTTCAAGGGTGAGAAGGGAGAGAGCAGAGTTTATTGGTATGGCTTCATAGTGATAGAGATGCTAGACAGCGCCACCTTCCTCCCATCTTCAAAGGCTCGTGATCGCAACAAATGGCAAACTAACACCACGCGCCTTTGAAGGGACTTGAGAAATTGAGAGTATGTTGTTAGTTCAGCTGAACCCCGAAATAGTGTTGTGTGACAAGCACAGAGAACGCAGAGTCGAGTTACTGCCCGTGACGTCATGATACACAACTGTGTGTGTTTTTGAGTTTTCACACAGTACATGCAAATCTCTTCCTCGAATAGGTGAAAATTTGATCGATACCCCTGTCGCGGCACACAACCTTAAAAGGCTTCTGAAACAGGAACTGGGATCCACCATTTGGAAACACTCGAAGTTGCCTCTTTGGCCTCCGGGAGGACGTCGGCGGGTCGATTGTCATCTCTTCTTTTGCGGACGGTCTTGGGGTTTGACGTCTGCATAGCTTGGACGGGCGGACCCCCTACCCTACCCATTGGTAGAAATTGTGATTTCGTTGATGAAGTCATCCAACCATCCCGCCGATTCCGTCGATGGACTTCAGAATCGGCGCTGTTCGTCAACGTCTTCCACTAGCAAGAAAGCGGGACACTGGAGGAACCAATGAGTGATCTGAACTGCAATCACCATGCTCTTGACAAGCGCCGAAGAACCAAAAAAGCACAGCCAAGAGGAAACTAACCGTTGATGGAGGCGGGCAGAATCACGTGACACATTACTAAGACTTTTCTCGGTTTCTATTGGGCCAGTCTTTGAAAAGTGCCAAACACCCCCTGGTCCCTCCCCAGCCCTTCGCTTCCCTCATTGTGCTAGCACCAAGTGCTGCGTCCCCAGCACTACCCCTTTAGCGGTCTTGGCATGCACCCGAAAGCCAATCAGAGGCGGTCCCACACGCCTTGACACCAAACCTGGCGCTTCTCCGACGTATGTCGTCTCAAGCTCGACCCTGCTACCAAAGATCCTTCCCTCACCACACCGCAAGGTTCCTTTTAGGCTCTCTCTTCTTCAATCGGATTTACAAGATCTGACACGGGGGCCTTCCTTGCGAAACCTCCTCGACTTCCTCCTACGTCTGATCTGCCAGCATGGCCGGGAAGGTCGTAGGCGGAGGGAGAGGGGGAGGCGCCCACTCTATCGTGGCTTTTGTAGTGTAGCCTTTACCTTGGAGCCCATATTATTCTTCATCATCATTGCATTGGAAGTATCCATCCTCGCTCATCCATGCCCGTGCCGAAATACCTTGTGCCGCCGCACCTCCCCTTCCCAAGATTAGCGCTCTGACTGAAAACGCATTTCCTCTTGAGCACCGACACCGTGACACCGGCAGTATCCACAACTTCATTATCCTGCCCACGGTGATCGGCAAATTTCCTTGGCCTGCCGGCCAGGGTAGGCCACTGGGGAAAGGGGTCAATATTTGGGGGCCTCACTACAGTGACCAGCGACGAGCCAGTCGTAGCCCGGGCCCTGTTTCATGCCATGGTTTTTGGAGGGACAGTGAGGCAGGGACAGCGAGGTAGGGAATGGGCTAATAAGGGAAATATCAAGGATATCGTGAGGGAGCGAGAGAGGCTCTCAAGCGGCGGGGAAAGCATCAAAAACAAATACAGAGAATACTGTTTAATCGCCACTGAGATAAACCCCCAAATGCATCCATGGATGTCCCAAGGTATTAGCTGCTGGACTGCAAACCTTCAATCCTCCGGTGCACAGGAGGTGGATCATAACCCGTAACCATCGGTACTTGGCTGCGTTTTGTCACGGATGAGCTTGACTGGATGAATTTGTGTCAGCTGCGATCAGAACCTTGTTCATTTCGCGATTAGGCTTGGTGTTTTGGGGGAGGTGAGGGAAGAAGGAGGGGGCAGACTGGGGTCCTCCCCAGCCGCCCCTGCCCTTACTGATTTCCAGCTTTCTCCGGGCCCGGGTGTTACATTCGCCTCACATTGTTCGTACCTTGTCTTTTGCCCACACCCTCCACATCTGTGAAGAAAAGGGCCCCCTTCAAGCCCACCCCCTGTCGCCCACCCATTCCCGTGCTCGATGCATTGTTGTCACACATCCTTTATGACTTCTTACCGCCCACTCATCTTCTCGCCTCCCGCCTCCACCCTCTCCTTCTCTCTTTTCCTTCCTCCTCTTTTCTTTTCCTAATCTGCATCTCGGCGTGGTAGAAGAGACGATCCTTTCAAGGTCAAGACTTGTCGACTCTGCCTTCTCTCTCTTCGCTCGAGAGCAACTTCACTTCTTCGCTGCTGGCTCAGATCGCTCTTTTGAATCCTTTTTCTCTTGTTTTGCTTTTTCTTTTCCTTTCCTAGGACCACCTCGCGGCTGGAGCTCCGACGAATCCTTCCCCTCGTTATCGAACCTTGCGTCTTTGCTTTTCCTCATTACGAATTTAATAACGATATTTCCGTCGTGAAAGAGAAGGAATTCAACTTTGGCAAGAGGGAAGATTGACTCGCCTCCCGCTCCACTCGATCGAATCGCGGCCGAATCCCGTCGAACCGCCTTACCGATTGAAACCCCGTCGCGAACCTGCTAGCCGCGGCCTAGGCATCGTCGCAGGTCGACTTTGAGTTGTGGTATCATTTCTACTTTGAATACATATCGCAGCGAGGAAACTAGCTCTCCACCGCCAAGATGGATACAGCAACGTTAATAAAGAAGCAATTTACGGGGCAGAAGATGCTCTTCCACCTCCTCTTCTGGGGTGCCCACTGGGGTGTCTTCGCTTTCGGATGGTAGGTTTTCTTTCTCCTTCTTATTCTTCTTCTCCTTGGCTATGCTATTGGAGCCGGAGGAGTAGAGCGCAAAAGCATGCTAACAATGTCTTTTTGCCCCCAACTTTTAGGTACAAGCAGGCGTCCGATGAGCGTCTAGCTCCTCTCAACTTGCTCATGTTTTCCGTCTGGATCTCCCGTGGTGCCGGTCTAGTCCTGAGTTTCGATGGTATGCTTATCTTGCTACCGGTGTGCCGAACGATTGTGCGATGGATTCGTCCCAAGGTCCGATGGCTCCCCTTGACGAGAACCTGTGGTTCCATCGCCAGCTCGCCTATGCCATGTTGTTCTACACCATTCTCCACACCAGCGCTCATTATGTCAAGTACGTGTAAACCCTCCCTCGCGTTGATTCGTGCCGCGTGGCGGATCCGCTCAAGCTCATTGCTAACCTGCGCCGCCGTAGTTTCTACAACGTTGAGAGGACTCAGCTCCGTCCCGGTACCGCTCTGGATATTCACTACAAGCAGCCCGGTGGTATTACCGGTCACGTCATGCTTTTCTGCATGATGATGATGTATACCACTGCCCACGCCAAAGTCCGCCAGCAATGTTTCGAGGCCTTCTGGTACACCCATCATCTCTTCATCCCGTTCATGCTTGGTCTCTACACCCATACCGTCGGCTGCTTCGTCCGTGACAGCGCCGCTCCCTTCTCTCCCTTTGCCGGACGTGAATACTGGGAGCACTGCATTGGTTACCTCGGCTGGCGATGGGAGCTCTGGACCGGTGGTCTCTACCTTATCGAGCGTCTCTACCGCGAGATTCGTGCGCGCCGCGAAACCAAGATCACCCGTGTTGTCCGACACCCTTATGGTAAGAAGAGCCCGCGTCTCGCAAGAGATGCCTATTACAATCAGTTTGGATGATGCTAACAGTAACGTAGATGTCGTCGAGATCCAGTTCGCCAAGCCTTCTTTCAAGTACAAGGCTGGTCAGTGGTTGTTCCTCCAGGTCCCCGCCGTTTCCAAGTACCAGTGGCACCCTTTTACCATCACTTCCTGCCCCTATGACCCTTATGTTTCCGTCCATATCCGACAAGTCGGTGACTTCACCCGCGCCCTTGGTAATGCTGTCGGTGCCGGTTCCGCCCAGGCCAAGCTCTACGACGGCGTCGACCCTCTTGGAATGTACGAGGTTGCCCTCCAGAACGGTCAGCAAATGCCTGGTCTCCGCATCGATGGACCTTATGGTGCTCCCGCCGAAGATGTGTTCGATAACGAAATTGCCGTGCTTATCGGCACTGGTATCGGTGTCACCCCGTGGGCTGCCATCTTGAAGAACATCTGGCATCTCCGCAACGGCCCCAACCCCCACTCGCTTGCGACGTGTCGAATTCATCTGGGTCTGCAAGGACACCGGATCCTTCGAGTGGTTCCAGACCCTTCTCTCTTCCCTCGAGGCTCAGAGCAACGAGGCTGCCCGTATTCCCGGCAGCACTGGCGTTGAATTCCTCAAGATCCACACTTATCTCACCCAGAAGCTCGACATTGACACGACACAGAACATTGTCCTCAACTCCGTGGGCGCCGATGTCGACCCTCTTACCGAGCTCAAGTCCCGTACCAACTTTGGTCGTCCCAACTTCCCCAAGCTTTTCGAGGTTATGCGCAACGGCATTCTCGACAGGACCTACATCAACGGTCTCGAGAGCATGCGAACCACCGTCGGTGTCTACTTCTGCGGTCCCTCTGCAGCTGGTAAGTCCATTTCTGCTTTCCCTAGGGGTTTCGCTCACCTTTGAGGAGCCGGTAAACGTGCATGTACTAACAGTCTACTTTTTCTCTCTAGCTCGTGACATCCAGAAGGCTTGTAAGCAGGCGACTGTTAGCGATGTCCTCTTCCGTTTCTGGAAGGAACATTTCTAGGTGTACATATTCGGGTGTTTAAAAGAAACAATATCCGGCCACATTTTATCTTCTTTGCATGTTCATTTATGCTCAGCCATACAAAACCAATCTTTTTCCCACCTTTCTTGTCATCTTTTTTGTTCATTTGTTCCAGAGACGTACGCGACGTGGTCGGCCGTTTTCATTCTTCTTTTTCTTGCACGTGGCGATATGACGCCGACTATACTATGAAAGAGGGCTCTACAGGGCTTATTCCTCACCCTTGGTGGCATCATCAGCAAACCGGGATGAGGTGGGCGAGGGGGTTGGAAACCAGGACAATAACAGGCCTCACCGGCCATTAAATTCACTCCCATCTCTTTTCCATTTTGGGTTTCGGAGGCAAGGGCGGGCTATCTACGGTGGACTAAGATGGCGGGTGACCCTGAGTAGTGCTGACATCTGCCAGGATAAAATTGGAAGAATTCCGTTTCGCCTAGGCGGATGTGGGGGAGGGTGGCGAGGGTACACTGGAGCCGGGACCTGGGACTCGCGTCCTTGATCGTCTGGTGCCTCCCGCTTCCCTCGAGGGACGATGTAGAGAAGACGAGAGAAACCTTTATTACATAAATAGTATTGAAAATACATGACCCTCGGTCCTTTTTTTCAAAAAGAAAAATGACGGCATCGCACAGCGCGCAAAGCTGAAGGGAGGTTGGGCGGCCCTGTCTACCCTCCTCCACCATAGCCGACTTGGAGAAGCTGGATGTGAAGGGGCTTCTTCCCTGGGATTGTTGCACGCTGGACCCGACGAGATGGTCGATCCCTTCCGTTTGCGGACCAGCTGCACGGGGTAAGACATGTGGATCTCGACACGTTCCGAGTGTTAAGTCCTTGCGCCCAATGGCGCCCGCCCGTCTGTCTTGGCCGGCGGCTACGGACTTTCTTGAGCAGTGCTAAAGAAAAAGATTGAGGAGGAACGCCAACCGGGCGGCGTGCGGTACGACGGCGGTTGGCGCCAAGACAGGCCTGCCGGTTATGCGATCGTGGGATTTTGACGGTTTCCGTCCCTTCTTCTTTTGTCTGGTCTTTTCCCTCAGCTTACATCTTTGCTTACTATATGACATCTTTGATAGATCCGTAGTCTATTATCCTAGGTACTGTTTTCGTTTTTAGGAGTTGGTCGCAACTTTCTGATGCCCCACGCCGCCCCGCTGTTGTGCAAGGACACCAAGTGGTTGATGCCCTTTTGCTTGTCGCCTTTCTCGTTTGCCGACATAGAAAGGATGGCCGATATCCAGGCTTGGAAGCGTCTCATCTAACTCATCCCGTCTTGTTTGAGTGTGGGGAGGGGAGAGAGGGAAGTGTGTGCCGTGACAGGCGGAGGGCCCCTCTTGAGGAGGATGTTGGTTTTGGTTAAGTTCGAGAATAAGCCCGACTGGGCAGAGGGTTGAACTTGGGCTAGTATGACATCAGGAAGAGGGCTGTGGATTTATTACTAACGAAAGGAAAACAGTACCCTTTGCTTGTGTGAGCTATTCTACCGTTGGCTCGACGATCCACTTCACCATCGCGTTCAGCCCCTTCCATGGTTGATTCTAGTCTTGTCTTGTTTGTTGTATATGGTAGCGCTTGGTCTCCTCTAACGCTCGACCATATGCCTCCTCCATATGCTTTATATTTGTGGATAACCCACAGCTTGAACTCTTTGTTCTTCTTGGTTCCGGTCCCAGACTCCCCTTCACAAGGGCTATTCTTCCGTCGCTAAGCCTTCAATATTCCATTGTATGACGTACGTCGCATTCGAGGTGTAGCGAATCCTCTTATCTGGGACCATGATAACGTCAGGAGGAATGCGCCTCGCCGAAGAGCTGGAGGCGGCTGCTGTCCTCAACGCCTTTCTCACCAGGCTGAGGTCGTACTCGAGATGGTAGCCGATGGAACTGGCCTGGGGCTTCCTGGCATTGCCAACGGGCTGCCGACTAAAGCGTAGTTCGGTCGGAGCTGGACCTGTAGTGAAGTCTACGCAACTGATGGACGAACTAATCGAGATGGCGGAATCTCTGTTCTCTGACGCGCTGAACGTGATGGCGGGTCTGGCCTGCTCTGCACCTTGCGTCCTCGCTTGAGCGGTCAGTATGGTTGTCTGAGCACCGTCTGATTCCTAGCAAACGGCCTCGGGGCGACCTCCATTCTCCGCTGGCTCGGTTGATCCGGCTGCATCATCCCCATTTCCCATGTGCTCTGCAGCGCCCTTCTCCTGGGTGGTTTCGCCTCCGTTCTCCGGAGTCGCTGCGGTTCTGAGTCCGCCGCAGCCTTCGTTGCTCGTCGGGCATGCCCGGGGCGTTAGCCACATGGTGACCACGGGGCGCGTGCAGTGCTCGCAGTCCGAGGGGTGGGGTGGCGTCTTTAACTTCTCGATGGCGGCTGCGAGGGCGTAGATGTGCTCTTCGCAGCGCATCCAGTCAATGTGTCGCGAGAATCCGCAGTTGCCACACTTGGAAATGCTTTCGGTGCACATGCTAGGCTGGATAGGCTACGCTTGAAGCTCTCTTGTTCAACGATGGGCCTTTGTAGGGTTGTTTAGACGCGCTCCCAGCGAATCTCTTTTGAGTCGGTGGCTCCAAGATACGGGGGCGGACTGTGTTCGAGGTATCGGCGTGAGGGCTACTGTAGGAAGTTGACGATGATAGATCTGGGTTGCTGGGCGTGGTGAGTAGGCTTGGGTGTTTCTTTGGGGAGGGGGGCAGCGCTTCTGATTCTTGCACTCTGGAGATAGTATTGGAGGATAGGAGAGATGAGGGTGAGGAATGTGTCTCTACGCTAGGCCCCGGATGTGAGGTAAGAATAACTTTGAAGGATCGAGAGATGCAAGAGTGGATGGGCGGTCTCGCCTTCAGGTATATCGCGAACAAATTGTTGGAAACGAGAGTCGGGGTCGCGACGGCGGTAAAATTGTAGTGACAGTGGTGCGACGTCCCTGCCCATATATAAGGGTGCACCAGGTGACTGACTCCTTCCCTCAAAAACACTTTGCGATCTCGTCCCAAAATTTACACGTGCTCTCAGCTTCAAACTCGCCCTGCCATGTCCATAGTGCCGGCCTCAATCTCGCTGGGCCTGAAGTTCTGGGTAGTAAGGGACGCTGGAAAAGCATAGTGGTATTGTGTATACTAAACTTGCCTCGGCCTTGCACAGTTCTTCCCTTGACGCCGGCATGCAAGTGACTCTTGAAGACTATCAATACATGTCTTTTTATTTACTTCCTTTTGTCTCCGATCAGCTCATCTTGGCCTTCCTTCCGAGTTTGACCTTCTTCCTCTCCTTTTGGCCAATCTCTTTCTCGTAGATTTCTGCCGCGGTCGTCCCGGCCTTGCGTTTCGTCTTGCTCGACTTGACGCTAACTACAACGTTCCTTTTGCCGTGCTTCGCCGCGCTCAGAACCTGCTGTTCTGCCTCGTCCCATCCTGGAGCATCACCTTCAACCTCATATCTGTTTGGGCATCATGCGTTAGTAGTGGGTTCTCGGAGAGAATAGAGGTGCGCGGGCGTGGGAGAGGAGACGTACTGATCAAGTGGAAGAGAGTCAATGAGCTCGCGCTTCTTCTTTTCCATCTCGGTGAGCGCCGAGTTGTCTTGGAGGTCGTCTTCAAGAGAGGTCGCAAAGGGTTCGAAGCGCTCGTTGACCTCGTCATCGTGCGCTCCACTGGCGTTCTCACGGCTTATGCCAATGGCGGAGGGCTTGGGCATTTCTGCCTCCACGGCATTCTCTACCAAAGTGGCGAAATGGGTCGTAATTTTCCTGACGATCTTGTTGAACAATGGCAGAACTTGCTCGGGCTGGATTGTTAGGTCTTGCGCAATGACGTCTAGGTCCTTGCGCTGCAGGCCTATTGAAAGGAGGATACACTCTTGCACGCCAGTGAGCTTGATCTCGGCGCGGAGTCGGCCGCTGAAGTAGAGCATTGCTAATGTGGGGACGAGATCTAGAATCACGCGGTAGTCAAACATGTTCTTGGAATAGGAATCAAGCCTCTTGAGGTCGAAAGGCGTCATAAGCTCGTCGAGCTCCGTCTTCCGAAGCGGCTTGATCACCACCTTGTCTAGTTCCGCGCCGGCCTTGGTTGACTCGTCAAGGCTGAGCGCCGTACGCGTGTGGAATGTGCGGAAATCGTAGGAGAGGAGGGACAGGAATCTGCGATGGAAGTCACGCGCGAATGCGCCTAGCCAGCTGCGGTCGCCACTGCTATCGAGGGGCCGAATCATGACACAAGTGTGCTCGCCCGTGAGCTCGTTTGGAGTCTGGCGAAGATAGACTGGTGCAAAGGTAGCCCTCTGCCAGAATTTATGTAGTTGCGGCGTGAGACCGTAGCTGACACCGACGTAATCGACGGCAGCGGGGCTCTTCTCCTCAAGCCTGGCAAACAAGGGGGCATCTTGTTGATATCGCGGACTTTGATATTGTCGTCGAGGAGTGACGCTTCGGCGAGCTCCTCGTCCGTGACCCGTGGGAAGGTATCCTCGGAGGTCATGGGCTCATCCTCGGACAGGCTGTTGAATTGGCGGTCATAGTAGTTGACGAGAAGCTCGAGGGCCTTAGATCCGTAACCCATGGAAACGTAGTCGGGATTTGTCGCTATCCTTACAACTCGAGCGCCGGAGAGAGAAGCGAATTCTTCATCCTGGAATTGTTGGCTTACCAGCCACGGAATCAAATCTCCGGCGGGCCTTTGACCTCGACCGAGGCTGTTGAGCACACTTTGCCGGCTAATCTTTCCTTCTAGCGCAACTTGGATTACGCAGAGAGGTTCGGGGAGCTTTTGGCTGTCTTCCGAGATGGGTGGTACAAGAACGAAAAGTTCGTGCGCCGGCGCATCACTCATTAGCTGAAGATCATTTGGCGAGTTCTTGTAGTGGCTAGCGACATAGAGAGCTATCATCTGTTGGAGGAACCTTTCGGAGACGGGGTGGAAAGAGAAGAGGGTATCGCGGTTGACACGGAGAAGCTGGCACTGGGTAGGATCGGGGCAGCCGTGGATGTTGTTCTTGGCTCGGGGAAGTGTAGCATCCAGGCAGAGGAGCCCGTTTAACCACTTTTCCACACCATCGCCTTGTGCGTATCGAATCGGCTCGGAAAGGGTAATCTCCCTCAGTGACCGTCCACTCGCGGGCGCGGATTCGTTCTTAGCTGCTCTGCCCGTAGACCGATCGGCAATTTCCGTTTCTGGCGCGACGTTGGCGCTTTGTGAATGGGACTGCTCGCGCAGCTGCTTGATGAGTTTGAGCGACAAAGATCGTCCGGTACCTTCATAGCCGTTGATGGTAGACGCCATGAACACGAGATAAGGCCCCATGAGTTTTCGGACAAGAGGCAGAGGGATGGCGGCGGCTTCATCAATGACGACCAACTCTGCCTGTCCAAGAACATGCGCATCCTGTGGCCTGATATACTGAATGGTTTGGCGATGTTGGCGGTGAATGTTGACACGAACGATGGCCTTGTTCCAGTCTTTGTTCGTTGACTGGATGATGGTGTAGTCGATATGGTCGGCATAGCCGAGGGCATCGAAGCCTTTGAAGACGAAGTCGAACAGAGTCTTCAAGTTCTCTGGCGAGGGGAGGTGATGAATATGTTGCTATATCCATGTGCTACCGCAGCTGCGACGGCGACACCCATGGCCGCGGATTTACCTCGACCACGTCCGGCGGTCAAGGTGACTGTGTTTCTCAAAGTCTTCTCGGCAATGGCGTCAACAAATGTCAACAAGGCCTTGGCCTGATCTGTCGTACGCGCCAGGCTAACGAGTGATCCGACGGGCTGGGTATCCTGCAAAGACTCCTTGAGCCCCTCGAGCTCCTTTTGCGCTGGGGTCTTCGCTTGATCGAGATCGGGAGCCGGTAGTGCGCTCACTTCCTTTCCACCAGAGATGGGTAGGACGTTTAACTCGTCGTCTATGACAAGGCAAGACTTGCAGGCTCCGAGGGAGAGAATAAAGCGTTCGTTGAACCTTGCGACAACGTCGTCGTGGGCTTCAGTCCGGTACCGAGAGTGGACGTCCATGGAAAGAGTATAGAGTTGCTTTAAGCTGGTCATTCCCTTCAATAACAAGATCACCAAGCCTCCACCCTCCACGGTTTCTATGCATCGAGCGAGGATGTTGGGCGTGATTGCCTCAAAGTCTTGAAGAATACACATGCCATATGTGTTACCTAGAATCTTCTCGGTTTCTTTGTAGTAGACGTATCGGATGTCGTGAAGGGATACGAAAAGCTCAAAGGGATCTTCGGAATTGGCTTCGCGCATGCCTCGTTTAATCTCCTTCTTAATTTTGTTTTCTCGCTTCTTCCGATGACTGGATTTCAGATATTAGTCTTACACACACACAACGACATGCAAGTGGTCTTGCGGACTGGCTATGCTTTGAGGACATACGAAGTGAAGCCGAGCAGTTTGCTCTTGTAGGCCCACAGAACGGATTTGTTCTGCCTCATGTCTTCGCGAGACATAAGATAATGTAGGTTCACAATGACGTCCTTTGATCGGTCGCCAACGACGACGAAGAAGCTACGCTTCTTCTCCTGGACGCCATTGTGAATCAATGCGGGATACGCTGATCGCTGGAGGGATGTTAGCCATTGGAGGGGCATTGACGTGTTCAAGCGGTAGTAGGAGCACTTACACCGCCTTACGAACCATGATTGCGAGCGTAGTGAGGAGACGACGTTGGGTTCGAACTCTGAATCGTCGGCCACGAACTACGGTGATGGCACAAAGAGCAGCGCAGTTGGAGGATTTGGCGGGAGTGGGAATTTTTGGTTGGCAACTTTTTTCTTACTTTCTGCCAGGCGGTGAATGGGCTAGCTGGTAGTGGGGTGGACCTTGAAATGGGGCTGAGGTATACCAAGTACAAACAATGTACACATGTGGCTGAAGAGGGGGCTCCCATGTGGCGTGGTAGTGAGGAAAGCATCTGGCTCGCTTCAGATCTCAATGCCAGCCATTCGACATTATTTGGGTACCTGGAGGGGACCCTCAAACGTCGAGGTGTATCGGAAAAGACTCGGAACATTCGTCATCACCTGGCGCAGCGCAAGGTTCGGGCGTCCCGACTCAAGGCACCGACTTATTCCATTGCTACATACAGGTGTTCCAAGGAATAGGCACATTTGGGATGCAGTTCCCTCCGGATAAGACTCGCTTTTCAATCCGTCGCAACCTCTGATGCAATCGCTTTTGGGTCTCAACGTCTGGATTCAATCCCTCCAACCTTCCCCCGCCCCTCCTCTTCACCTCGTTTGTGTGCGCTAGTCCACGCTTCACTTCCTTCTCCTCCTTCCCCAATTTCTACATCTCTCTTCTTCCTTTCCTTTAAATCATCCCATCCTCAATTCCCAGCCCGACGCCCCACAATACCGGCGCACCGCAACCCTCCACCTTTATTTTTCTCGAATCGCTCCTCACTGAAGGTTTGTGGTTGACACCTCTCTGCCCAACATGGTGAGTGGCCCCCATCTCTTCTTCCCCCAACTCCGTCTCTCTGGGGGAACCCGCCGCCTAACTGTTTGCACACTTCGCCCTGCACTCCGCATTCAAGGGTATATCCAGGCGACCTAAGGATAAAGCCGCTCGGCAGGGCCGTGGCGGTGACCAAGGCGGCGCCAGCGCGAGACCGAAGAAGGCGACGTTCGACACAACCAAGAAAAAGGAGATTGGTGTATCAGACCTGACGCTCTTGAGCAAAGTGTCCAACGAGGCGATCAACGAGAACTTGAAGAAGCGATTCGAAGGCGGCGAGATCTACACCTATATCGGCCATGTGCTGGTTTCCGTCAACCCTTTTAGGGATCTTGGCATCTACACGGATCAGGTTCTTGAAAGCTACAAGGGAAAGAACCGTCTCGAAATGCCACCCCATGTCTTTGCCGTTGCCGAAGCTTCGTATTATAATATGAAGGCCTACAGTGATAACCAATGCGTCATCATTTCTGGAGAGTCTGGCGCCGGAAAGACGGAGGCTGCAAAGCGCATCATGCAATACATTGCGAATGTGTCTGGTGGTGGCTCTGGCGACATCCAGAAAATCAAGGACATGGTGCTTGCCACTAATCCTTTATTAGAATCCTTTGGCAATGCCAAAACGCTGAGGAACAACAATTCGTCACGGTTTGGGAAATATCTTCAAATTCACTTCAATGCCCAGGGCGAGCCCGTCGGTGCTGATATCACCAACTACCTCCTCGAGAAGTCGCGAGTCGTCGGCCAGATCACAAACGAGCGCAACTTCCACATCTTTTACCAGTTCACCAAGGGCGCATCGGACAATTACAGGCAGCTTTTCGGTATCCAAAAGCCCGAGACCTACGTATACACGAGCCGATCCAAGTGTTTCGACGTCGACGGCATCGATGATCTCGCAGAATACCAAGACACGCTGAACGCCATGAAGATTATCGGTCTGGCGCAAGCAGAACAGGATGAGATCTTTCGCATGCTCGCGGCTGTTCTGTGGGTCGGCAACATCCAGTTCCGCGAAGACGATAGCGGCTGGGCTGAGGTTACCGACAGGTCCGTGGTGGAATTCGTGGCTTACCTGCTTGAGGTGACTCCGGAGCAGGTGATCAACGCCATCACTATCAGGATTTTGACCCCCAGAAATGGCGAGGTCATCGAGTCCCCGCAAACCCCGCTCAGGCACTTGCGACCCGAGATGCATTGGCCAAGGCCATTTACAACAACCTGTTCGACTGGATCGTCGAGCGCGTTAATAAATCACTCAAGGCCAAACAGGCAACGTCGAACACCATTGGTATTCTCGATATCTACGGCTTTGAGATTTTCGAGAAGAACAGCTTCGAGCAGCTTTGCATCAACTACGTCAATGAGAAACTTCAGCAAATCTTTATCCAGCTCACACTCAAAACTGAGCAAGAAGAGTACGCCAGGGAACAGATCCAGTGGACTCCCATCAAGTATTTCGATAACAAGGTTGTGTGCGACCTTATCGAGCAGATTCGACCTCCTGGCGTCTTCTCGGCGATGAAGGACGCGACCAAGACCGCCCATGCCGACCCTGCTGCGTGCGACAGGACGTTCATGCAGAGCATCAACGGTATGAGCCACGCCCACTTGACCCTCGGCAGGGCAACTTCATCATCAAGCATTATGCCGGTGACGTGAGCTATACCGTTGACGGTATCACGGACAAGAACAAGGATCAGCTCCTCAAGGGTCTTCTCGGTCTCTTTGAGGCGAGCGGGAACCGCTTCGTCCATCAACTATTCCCCACCAGGTGGATCTCGATAACCGCAAGCAGCCGCCCTCTGCGGGTGACCGCATCCGAACTTCGGCGAATGCCCTCGTGGAGACCCTCATGAAGTGCCAGCCGTCGTATATCCGAACTATCAAACCCAATGAGAACAAATCGCCTACGGAATACAACGTCCCCAACGTCCTGCATCAAATCAAGTATCTTGGTCTGCAAGAAAATGTGCGCATTCGTCGAGCTGGTTTTGCGTACCGCCAATCGTTTGAGAAGTTTGTCGACCGGTTCTTCCTGCTGTCCCCTGCCACATCGTATGCCGGAGAATATACTTGGCAAGGCTCCTACCAGGATGCCGTGAAGCAGATTTTCAAGGATACCAGCATTCCTAAAGAGGAGTGGCAAATGGGTACTACCAAAGCATTTGTCAAATCGCCCGAGACCTTGTTTGCCCTCGAACACATGCGAGATCGGTACTGGCACAACATGGCTACCCGTATCCAACGTATGTGGAGGGCCTACCTCGCCTACCGTGCTGAGTCGGCCACGCGGATTCAGCGATTCTGGAGGAAGAAGCGGACGGGCGCCGAATACATCCAACTACGAGACCAGGGCCACAGAGTCCTGGGAAATCGCAAGGAGCGCCGCAGAATGAGCATACTTGGCTCAAGGCGATTCCTCGGAGACTACCTCGGTCTCAACGCTTCCGTTGGCCCAGGCTCCCAGGTCCGAAGTGCCATCAACCTTCCGACGAGTGAGAAGGCCGTATTCTCCTGCCGAGGAGAGATCCTGGAGGCCAAGTTCGGTCGATCTAGCAAGCCTAGCCCACGCATCCTTATCGTGACCACGCGATCATTTTACATCATTGCCCAAGCCTTGGTGAATAATCAAGTCCAAATCTCTATTGAGCGCTCTATTCCTCTGGGGGCAATCAAATTTGTTGGTACATCTACTTGTCGAGACGACTGGTTTTCGTTGGGCGTGGGGTCCCCGCAAGAAGCCGACCCTCTTGTGAACTGTGTCCTCAAGACCGAGTTGTTCACTCAGATGCAGCGCATGATGCCAGGTGGCTTCAACCTCAAGGTTGCGGAGGTTATCGAATACGCCAAGAAGCCGGGCAAGATGCAGAATGTCAAGGTGATCAAGGACTCTCAAGTGCAAGTTGACTTTTACAAGAGTGGCGCCATCCACACGCAGCAAGGCGAGCCTGCCAACTCTATCTCGCGCCCTACGCCCAAGGGCAAGCCTGTCCCACCTCGCCCCATCACCCGTGGCAAGCTCATCAAGCCAGGCGGTCCCGGAGGTCGCCCCTCGAGGGTTACCGGGAACCGTGCGCCGCAGCCCAGACCCGGCGCGAGCAGCTCTTCCCGGCCGGTGCCCCAACCGCCCGCAGCTGTCATGGCCTCCGCTGCTATCCCGAGCCACACTCGCCCTCAAGCCTCGCGCGTTGCCGCGGCGCCAGTGGCTGCCCCAACGCCCGCTTCGAGAATGCCCCCGCCACCTCCGCCGCCGGCGCCAGCAGCGAAGCCTAAGGTCATGGCCAAGGTCCTCTATGATTTCAGCTCAGAGAAGGCCAACGAGCTGGCAATTACCAAGGGAGAACTGATTGAGATTATCCAAAAGGAAAATAATGGTAAGGCGATACTCCGATCCATGCTCTATACAATCGAATGACCCAAGATTATTGTTCTAATTAGTCGTTCTCTCTCTAGGTTGGTGGCTGGGTAAGAATGCTCGAGGACAAGCTTGGTGCCTTCGGCGTATGTTGAGGAACAGGTCGCTCCACCCCCGGCCCCGGCCCCCGCTCCCCGTGCGCCGCCTCCACCTCCGGGCGGCGCTAACGGAACCCGCAGCAAACCCACTCCGCCAGCACCCCCGGCCAAGCGTCCGGCTGCTGGCCGCAAGCCAGCCGGGCTCCAGGCGAGGGACTCGGGCATGAGCCTGAATGGTGGTGCGGATAACTCGTCTACTCCCAATTTGGCGGGCAGTCTGGCAGATGCCCTCTTGGCGAGGAAGAATGCAATGCAAAAGGGCAAGGATGATGATGACGACTGGTAAAGGACTCGGAAAAGTTTGTGTCTTGTGGAGTATAGATGTGCGATGGTCTTTTGACTTGGGAGGAGCGACTGATTTTTTATTTTTATTTTTTTATATTTTTGCTTCACTCTTACATTTCCTTGCCTTGACCTCCTTTGTGCCCCGCGCCCACATCTTCCTCAGCCTTCTTCGCGTGTCCGAGAATGGACGCTCCTTATCTATTATTCAAGCAGCATTAGTTAGGTATGCACTCTGCATGGTGGCTCTTTTGAATATGACATTGATGCCGTAATCTGTTCTTTTCCTTTCTGGGTAGTTGAGTCCATGATTGAAATGATCGTGAAGTCGTGATATTATTCTATTCTGTATGTCCGTATATCCAGAGTGGCTCCCATTGTGGTCTTCATCAAGACTCGCTATCATCTAGTTCTACTATCCTCCGTCTGCGTAGGAGTTCTCCTAGCGGCACATCCTCGTCGTCGTCAATTCTACGAATCAGGGGAATATCCTCATCGTCATCAGAGTCGACTCCGTAATCGTCGAGTGTCTCGCCGTCGGCATTCCTGAAAGCCGTCTTGGTCCCCGAGCCGCCGACGTCGTCATCGACTACGTAAGTGTCAACTTCCTCTAGCTCCGCGAGCATATCGGCCCTCTCCCGCTTCCATCTCCGCATATCCGCCTCCTGCCTTCTCTGGAAAGCCTCTTTTCGTTCCTCGGGAGAACCGTACATTGGGATGGCGCCTTCGTCGTCCACATACTTTCCCGGCCAACCAGCCGCTCCGCGTCGGTGGCGATCAGGGTCCGGTGGCGGCCACATGCCGAGTCGGGTGTTGAAGCCATTCTCTTCGTACTCCCAACCAGGGCCTTGGCCGGTCCGCGAGAGGCGCGGGCCCCCTGCAAAGGGGAAGAACCATAAAAGGGATTTCTGGTGCCCATGGCATCCGACAAATTTTGAAGAAGCCAACGTCGTAAGGGAACTCGATTTTCTCCGGGGCCCGCCGGCATCGTCGTCGCTGTCCCACCAGCCGGCTCCGCGCCGTTCCACCGACCTCTCATGCTTTTCGATTTCCCAGCCCTCGATCATGGTGGTGTTGAACAGCCAGCCTTTTACGGTGCCCACAAGCATTATTCCGAGCGCGAAGGATGTGACGAAGCACACGATGCCGAGAAGCGCGAGGTGAATCAATCCTCCAAGGCTCGGGCCGAGGTAGGACGGCCAGTTTCGGGACTCCCAGAGGGCCATGAAGCGCAGGAGGAGCAAGTATGCTAGATACCACAGGGACAAGTTTGTCCAGACTAGGAAGCGAAGAAAGTGTGGGAAGCTCGTGAGGGAAACGCAGTTCGCGGTCCACGGGCAGTGGTGGTCCATTTTTGGGATGCATCGGCGGCAGTGGCGGCAGTGATGGGCCCGCGGCGGTTTTGCGACGTTGCACTTGGTGCACCAACGGGTGCCCGGACCGCCGGGGGTGCCCCTGCGGGGCCGAAAGCCGATTCGCCGTCCTCATCGGAGCTCGAGTCTTCTCCTCGCCGGTCGTCCGATGTGGGCTTATTGCCGGTGCTGCCGATAACCGCGGGGTCGTAGCGCCCTGGGGAAACGGTACACGCTCTGTAGTAGGTCCACCAGAGGCAGGCGAGGAGAGCGTTGAAGGTGATGGTCTGCTTCTTGGTGGGCGGGCCAGGGTCGAGGTTTTTCGCGGTGTAGAAGAGGTATTGGGAGGTATAGGCGAGGAAAATGATGAGGAGGCAAACGGCGGGCACCGCCAGCCTCTTGACTATCGGAGCATCATTGAAACCGGACATGATGATGCCATGGGGATGGAAGCAGCAAAGGGGGTCCGTCGCCCCGGTGGATTTTTGCTGTATTCGGGACTAAATTGTGGTGGGTCGTCGATGAGCTTGGATGGGTTGAGGTTGACGGGTGATGTCAGCCCCCTAAGCTGAAACTCTAGATTTCGAACACGCGGCCACCAGCTTGCGCCGTTCTTTGGGCCTGCAGCTTTACGTGTGCCCAGTGGAGCTTCCACGCGTTCACTTTCAGGGTTCGTATCGTATTTCAATTCAGGGGTCGCGCGGGAGATTACATAAGCCCGTATCTGCAATTCCCTGTTTCCAAGACAAAAACGATGAAGGAACGAGCAACACGAAGAAGTCATGGATCGACAAACTTTAGTGTTGCAGAATTTCTGCGTTATCCGAAGTGTCCCGAGGCGTCGAGAACCAGTTTGGGACCATGAGATAATTTGAAATGCTGCACTTGATGTTATGACGACTTTCCGATCCTCCTCCTACCCATCACGGCGAGCTACTTGTAGATCCCCTGCAACTTGACGATGGTTACTCGCTATGTACGGGGTGCAGGTCGGCTTGTGAATAAGTCGACAGGCTACACGTTTCTCGTGCTTGCACTCATGTAAAACCCGACCTTTCCGCCTTCTCCCTTTCGCATTCCTGAGGAGCCTGAGAAGCTAATGTTGCAATGCTATCAGATGTATTGCAATCTACGCCAGAGCCAACAGCACTCTTGAGAGCTATGCTGTTCTAGGTACGTTTCGTCTCGCCCCGAGAACCCATCCGCTGCCAATGCCGCAATCTATGAGTCTCTGTGCTAACCTCGCATCTTAGACGAGCCAAGAGGAACAGCCGCTTGCGCTTTCGGAGCCGCGGCTGCCCTGGTTTGGGCAGCGTCCTTTGCCGCGCGCAAGCTGCTAGGGGGCAGTTCCCCTCTGGTTTGTCTCACCTTGCGTGGCCCCTGCCGTTGCTTGCGGAACCTCTTTTTTTTTTTTCTTTTACCCTCAGCTTACTGACATGATTCTGAAGTAGAGCCACTTCATGGAGACGTGAAGAGGCATGTCCCGTCGCCAAAGAGGCCGCGCGCGAAATCCCAAGTCATTGTTTCGTTGCTCTTATTCGCTCGGCTCGAGCTCTTTCTCGCCGAGAGCAGGAAGGCCCAGTGCTCCACGCCGGGAGTCGAGGTAGGGACAAACCCTCTAACATCCCGTCTTGTGCTGTCCGTAGAATCTAACAGCCGGCCTAGTCCTTCATCTGCATACCCCTACTCATTTACGAGCTCTTTTTTCTCTGCCGCCCAAGGTAGAAGAGCAGGACGTCTCAGAGCCATGGGGTGACCTGTTTTTGGATGCCGTGAATTGGCTCACTGGTTCTAAAGCCGTTTTTGTGATCAGCGTCATCCTCCTTTGCTTGGGTACCCATGATTCGCTCGCCCAGATTACGAGGACGAGTTTCTTTTGCGCAGGCACTCTTGATAGTGCGGCGTCTACCCTCTTCATCCAAGTTCTGGGTATGTGTCTAGATGCTGCTGTACTGGCTCTCTTATGGCAAATCATGTCATGGACCAAGTCGACGCATGCTCGACTCCAGGCACTTTCCTCAGTCCTGCAACTCACTTTCGCCCTTGCCCTAAGTGTCTTCACCATTTCGGCATTGTTCTCGGGACGTAGCATCTGGGCCGTCTACATGTCCGATGTCTTCACTAGTGGATTCCTCCTCTCCGCCGTGCTTGTCGCCTTTACCATTTTGATGTGCGAATCCACCCCGATGGCGCCCGCCGCAACGCTCGTCATGGCTGTTGGCCAAGTCGCATCCCTCGAAAATGTGGCAAGAATGCAGATCTGGCTTCATGGAACAGCGTTCGGAACCATCCGCCCTCTATATTACCTCTTTTTTGGTTACAGCCTCATTCTTAGCCGGCGCCATTTCGAAATGCTTAAAACGATCCAGCGGCTCTTCATATTCTGCTCGCTTGCGGTCATCATCTTCACGGCTCTTCCTCTCGCGTTGCTTCGAGAAGGCAGGCATGAACTCCATATACATCCACTCAATAAGTTGATATACGAGGCGCGCATCATGTCTGACACCTGGCTGGTAAAGGTTTCTACTAGTGGCAGCCTGCGTGTGGCCGTTTCGGAATACCGGGAGCGTAACCACGGCCGGGAACCGCCGCCCGGGTTCGATGCCTGGTATTCATTTGCCCTCGAGAAGAAGTCTGCAATCATCGACCACTTTCCCCAGATTAACCACGATTTACTTCCATTCCGGAAGCTCTCTCCCAAAGTTCTACGACAAAGAGTAAGCCAGCTTAGCGACAAACCGGGTATCGCTGTGGTGGAAATACGTGGAGGGAAGGTTAGCACTACATCCACTATGGGGGAGCCCTCATCCAAACTGTTGAGCCATTTGGTGTCCATGATTTCAGCATTCTCCAAACATCTTCCCGATATGGACATACCGGTCAACCTCCATGATCGACCGAGGGTGCTCCAAACGTCCAGGCAGTCTTCCGATGCCTGGACACCGACTTCAGTTGCTGAGTGGCAGCATGCGATATCTCGGAGCTGCCCACCAGGCTCAAGTGCGCGGTCCCGCACCGCGTGGAGTGTCAGGGACTTCACCACCAGGTACTTGTCCTCTTACTCCAAGTGGCAATTCACCACCTACTGGGAGGGATCGCTCGACACCTGCGACCAGGCCGACGTCCCCTATCTTCACGGCTTCCATATGGCCCCACAAGCCAACGGCGACCTGTTCGTGCAGCTCATGCCTGTCTTCAGCCGCTCCAAAACGGGTGGGTTTGGGGACATTCTTTTGCCGTTTCCGAACGACGAGGATGCGGAGCAAGAGTCCATGGGTAACTTCAACGGCAAGGAGACGAATCTCTATTGGAGGGGCGGGTACGGTGACCCGGCGGTCGGGCAGCAAGGGCTGCGTGGCAACCACAAGCACCGGGTAGCACACCTCGTCAACAACGCTACCTCATCGGATGAGACCCTAGTGGTCCTCCCCTCCCTAACAACGGTGAGAAGTTCGCCTACGCGAGGATCCCCACAATGGAACTCAACGGGCTCCTCCCACTCGACGTCGCCTTCACCACTGAGCGTGAAGCCCACACCTGCAGCGGTACGTCCTGCGACCTCGCCCGTCTAGAGCTAGGCGCCGCGGGGCCCCAGACCGCGCCCCTCGATCACCGTTATCTCCTTGTTCTCGACGCCGACACGGGCCCGTCCACAAACCCCACCGCGATGGCCGCCATGGGATCTAGCGCCGTGCCCTTCGTCTCGACCATCTTCACCCACTGGTACTGGAGCGCGTTATGCCCTGGGTGCATTTCGTGCCCGTGAACCTCCGTCTCACGGATTTGCACAGCACGCTTTCTTATTTTACGGGCCTGCAGGACCAGACGCAGAGCGGCGCGGACCGCGAGGGTGAGCAAGGTGAAGGCGGGCAGGAGCCAGGTACAGGCCATGTCACCATCGCGGGCAAGGCCGTCGGTCTAAGTGGCAACCTGGACGATGCGAGGTGGATCGCCTCTCAGGGCAAGGCCTGGGCCAAAAGGCCCTGAGGAGGGACGACATGGAGGTGTACCTCTTTAGACTCCTCCTCGAGTGGGGACGCGTAATTGATGACAGGCGGGATGAATTGGCATTCATGTACAAAAGCAACAACTAGATAATCAACCAGAACCCTCCGTTTTTTTCCAGCACCCCCTCTCTTTCTCCCTCTCTCTCACAATCCCTTCCTCCCTCCCCAAGCCTCTTCAGTGGTGTTTTTCGCTACTTGCCTGCATTGCTCACTGCCTGCGCCAGTCAGCATGCCGGAGGGGGACCCCGAAGTCCAAACGGACCACGGATCGCCTCTACTTGCTTTTTGCCTTGAGCTCGCTTCCAGCTCCTTTTTCCTTTCCCAACCTCCTCCGTGTACCTCGCAGGGGGAGGGTATGTTTTATGCGTCGGGATACCGGAATGCGATAGACTATTATGTAGATTCCAACGGGATTGCTTTTTCTTTCTTTTTAGGGGAGAGCTCCCCTACCAACATATCTTGAAACATCTCAACGCTCGTCTCAAGGCCTGGGCTATCCATATATCATACAATCTCGACGCATCGTCGGACATGTGCTGCTACCGTGAACAGCTGTCCCACGTCCTTAAGGTCCCGTCCTGTCCTGCAGACCCCCTTGGCATCAGCTTGCGAAGAGGTGACCTTCCCAGCCTCCGAACCCCCGCCGGGCTCGTTTGAATCACTCCATCCCATCGTTCTATTTCCTCTTCAGGGTGCTATGTAACGTAGGGTGGTCCCCGTAACGAGACCTCGCCTCCCGTTCGAAGAGGGATATGGCTTCTCCAACACGTACAAGTCCCGAGTACCCAGGTCTACGTCCTCGCCGTCCTTTTACCCCGACAGAACTATGTGTCGCACGGCGTCAAGCCAGGCTTTGCTTGCTTGTCAATCCGTTGTCAGGAAGGTGTAAATGTGGGGAGGGGAACGAGGAGAAGTGGCGAAAGGCTGCCTGCCGCAGGCTGGAGTGTGGAAATGGCAACGGTGAGGGGGTACTGGCAAATCCTGTCTCTCGGCGAGCTGCGAAAACAGACCAATCCCCGGTCTTCTCTCGCAGACTGCTCCTCACCGGTCATACAGTCATTACTTCACAAGGACTGGCCGGGTCCCCGTCCGTTGCCTTATGGTTGTCGGCTTGCACACACGCAATCTCCCGTTCCATCGCCCTTGGCAGTATCAAACTGGAACCCAGCCAACTAGGTGAGGGGTTGCCTGCCGGGCAAGGCTATTTATTGGATGGGCACGAGAGGCACTAGGATTTTATTGATAATCCGAACTCGGGGGAGACTGGCAGAGACTCGGCTCCAATCCCAGTACTTCCTCTCTTTGATGGCGGCTAACAGAGCCGTCGAACCTCCTTGCCACCAATATTCTTCAACACCCGACACCGATAGACCCTGTCGCCTCGAGCTGCAGCAACTGTAATTTCGATAGTTGGGATGGAGTTGGCCGAATATGATAAGTGAGAGAGAGGGGTGAGGGGAAGGGCTCATACAACAAGAGCTGCTTGCATCCGCCGATCTATCCAGGCCGGCGCTGCCGATGCAGGACTGACGTTCGCCGTTAGGGCAAAGTCGCAACCATTCGTTGGCCTGGCTGGCCCATTTCCTCGAATTAGTCTTTCTGCCTCCACTTTTCATGCTGAGGGGACGGGAGGTGAAGTAGAGCTCCTAGTTTAGGTGTCTCGCAGCTTACAGCGAGACAACAAGTCCCTTGCCTCACTGGTGCGGCGTGTTCACGCGTCATACCCACGCACGCGAAGAAGTCATCGAGGCAGTTTGGTTGATTGCTCGCCGAGGAACGAATCATCACCAGATCGATATGTATATATGTATATATACCCCTCTTGCGTTCGCCCCTTTCCTTAGAACGATGCTCTATTGCTTGTATTCCTTGAACTCCAAACATGAGGCCCTCTCAACGTACCGGTTGGAATCGTGGCCTCGGTGTGCTCGCATCACCGATATATCGCGATGTGGCGAACGGTGTACATGCCTTACTCTGTCGACACCGACTGAAGTTTTTTTCTCCTTTTTGAAGAAACAGGGCGAGGGAGGCGCCACCTGAGAGAAGAAGGCGTTTTAGTTATGACAAGTACAGGTTTGATACGGTGTTCTGCATGGTACCAGGGAGGACAACAGCTCCATGCAGCGAAAGAGGCACTATCACCTCACCTGGTCCAATGACGCGTCAATTACCAGAGGTGATGCCGCGAAAGGGGCCAGGCCACCTTTGCAAATGCAGCTGTGTAGGGGACCAGGGGTTGTAAAAGCGAACTGCACAAAGGTATTAAGCGTGAGGCCCCAAGGCTAGGATTGATGACCTGCAGCGATAAAAGTCAACAGAGGCTCTGCCAACCTTGCGAGCTGCTGATTTCGAAAGACGCGGGCTCTCGTTTGCCAACAAGTAAGTCTCTTTGTGCACGGCAACTTTACCCCTACAGGCCTGACTCGACATCAACTCCTAGGTGGTGGCGACAATTGTCGAATTCCGTCGCGATGTGCATCAATCCCGTAAAGGTGGCTAGGAGGTGACTGACATCCCAGCGATTACAGATGGACTGGATATTTGTGCACGAGTCTGAGGAGACCCTAGGACGTCCACATCAACATGCGCGCATATTGGTTGGCAGCGCTTCTTGCTCTTTAGCTATCGGTCCTCGCGAGTATGCGTAGGAGTTAGGTATGGCAGCTAGCTCTCGCACTTCTCTTTTCTCTTTCCCAAACAGCATCTCGAACACCTCTCCAGTTATAATTTTAGACGTTACCGAAATGTGCTGAGATCGAAAACTTATGTGCGCCAATGCGTTTTCGTGCCCGATTATAAGGCTTGGACCTGAGGTGCACAGCTGGCTTGAGTGTAATCATTCTTCACTCGACGAGATTCTAGGTCCGACAGAGAGCGACGGAAATAACGGAAAGAGTACAAAAGTCCGGAAGAAAGGCCGTGAACGAGGCACGTTCTGTTCCCTGGAGGCTTTCCCTTCCCCAGCCGACCCTCTTATTCCCTTATTCCGCGCCCCTTCCTATTCGTTCGCCCCTTGTCTTTTTTGTTTTTTCTTGTTTTTCTTGTTTGCCAAAGGGAAGACAAACGATGGCCCCTTGATCGCCTACCCTAATCGTCTCAAGGCCACCTAGCGCTCAGGGAACATCATCCTCGCAAGAAGAAAACCTACGAGCGCCAGCGGAAGTTGTGTGCTCGATGATGCTGGTGGAACAGAAATAAGATTGATTCACCTTTCCCCATCATCCCCTATGTGTCATTTGGCTGGAGAGCATGATTAATACTACTTGTAGCACAAGCTCTTGGTGTAAATGTCGGATGGCTATTGCCTCACTTTGTAGGCTCAATGTTTGAAACGACTGGTGGTACTTGTATATGCCCGGTCTGGCCACTTCTGCTTGCCGGAAGACTCTCAGGTCCTTCCCAAGTGGCGAGACTGGGGTACAATGTTAAGCCCGCGCACGGGAAGTGAAGACGTGCAAGTCTTGCTTGCATATGCAACGCGAAGATGGACAGGCGGCGAGGGCAGGCTAAAGAGACGGTCTCGAGGTGCAATAGGTCAATGCCCACGACTGTGGATGCCAACCCCTCCTGCGATTTCGCACAGGTCCTTGTCACCTGTCCTCCACGCCGGCAACGCAGGGAAGGCAAGTAACAGGTTTGGCTAGAACACACAAGCTCATGACATTATTCACCGATTATTTTTCTTCCCCTCCAGATTAGCGCGGGCTGCCCCATCTCCGTGGGGTCGCCCACCCCGCATCCAATGCGTGAAAAAGCACAGATCCACAGAGATCCAATTTCCTGTGCCGAGGATCAAAGGACATTCGGCCAGAGCGACTAGGGTCAGGAAGAAGAGTCCCACAGCGAGGTCGCCTGGCAAGCTTGGAAAAAAGTGTCCAACTGGCCAAGCTTCCAATAGGTGTTGGGACCGAAGACAGAGATGACCTCGAGGGAGAATTATCCAGAGGCCCTTCCCTTCGCCAGGACGTCTGTTGATCCGGGGTGTTTATTATAAGTCGCAGGTCTGATCTAAAACAAAGTCTGTTGCTCGTCCGATCATGGCACCTTGGGCCATCCTTCTCCAGACAGCCTCGATTATGATGCTCGTGCTTCCGACAAGCTTGAACAAGGACGGCTTTTGTCCGGCCGGGCAAAGAGGGGTCAAGGAGGATCCACCAGGCCTCTTTCCTCGAACTTCCATGGGGTTTCGGGAAACGTTGCAAGTGCCCATTGGGCTTGTTTCCACGTTCATATCCCGCTTCCCATTCCACCAGAAAACAGTGGCCAGACGATTAAGAGGGAAATACTCCACTCTCCCTCCAACTTGCCATTCCCGGACTTCTGTTAGTTACTCTGCCCTGATCACGGTGGCTGGGCCAGATTCGGATCGCAGCATCTTCGTTTAATTCCGAGAGCTGCCACAGAGAAAAAGAAACCATAGATAAAATTCAGAGCCCACGTACGAAGTATAACCGCTGGGTAGATAGACAGCCACGTCGAACAACTGCCCGCTCCCCTTGGCAGGGTAAAATCTGCGTTGGTTTTGATGACCACTACAGGGTACGGCGGTTTGCCAAGATAATGTCCTTGTCCGGAAAAGACTGGCAAAAAGCTTGATGGCTGGGGAGTGAGCCGGGCATCTCAGTGCCCGCCCAAAGCCACAGAATTCCCCAGAAATTCAAAGTCTTGAGCTTCACCTGCAGCCACAGAAAACTGCGTAACCCGTAATAGCCCCTCAGAGAGCATAACAAAGTAAACATCAATTTTTGACCGCAATGAAACGACACCCCCACCTCTGTTGACCGAAACGGAAAACCAACCCCAGATTAGCGTGGAGGACTGCCAGCGGAGCTCGATGCTGTCCGACTGAGAAGTTTACATGCATATCAGCCGGGTTTCGAAACCATTCTAACCCCGGGCGCGCGGGAAGCTGGCCGGCCCCATGGAAATTGGATGGGAGTGAACAGGCTGCCTATCTTTTTTTTTTTTTTTTTTTTTTTTTTGGTGGTGTTTGAAACCACTGAAAAGGATTACCCATAGGCCTTTGGCCGTCTTCTGCTCCCCGGCGGACGGGTATAGGAAGCTTTTGGCTCAAGTCGTTCCAGTCATGTTGCCGTCGTAATTCATCAAGTGAAGCCAAAATCCAGTGCACTGATGATCCCTCTGGGCCTTATTAGCTAGCCTCTTGACCTAGCCGTGGTTTCAAAGCCGATTATCATGGTTGACAGCATCACCAACGTGCAACGCTCAGGAGGGGAAATCCGGCTCGCAGCTATCGAGTTAGCGACGCAACAGGATTTGAGAAATGGATCTCGGTCATAATAGGAAGTGGAAAATCACTGGCCCCGTTGTCCAGTGCTGCGCCAGGGAAACCCATGATTCGCGTTTTGCTTCGCGTGCCTCGTGAGATTACTGGGTGAGCAAGAGGGTCTACCACGCACTTGTGGGGTGCGAACCTGCCCTTACGACATCAAATCAATGTCGTCAGAGAGTTGCAGATGCGGACAGATTGGACTAGCTTAGCGTTCAATTGTCCCGGCTTCGCACCTTCCTTTGCGACTCCGAAGTACTGTTGTAGAACCGAGCAAGAGCACCCATTCCCCCGTGCATCCTCGGAACTGGGTACAGGTCTTCCTATTGGAATTCAAACCGGTTGGGGCAAGTCCATTGTTCCTCGAGGTAAGAGCTTTGGAGACTTGGCATTAACTCCTTGCACCTCGTACTCGCCAGCCCAAGATGGCCATTGCTCGCCTCTTGATTCGAAGGACTGAGGTGGGAAATGATGCACTCACTCATCACTGTTCTCTCGACCAACGCACCTTCCTGTCCGACCCATCGTACAGCACAGCACAACAAAGCAGGGTCTTACTACTACCGACGGTGGAGTGGCGATCCGCCGCACTTTCCCTTTCGGTGAGAGAAAAAAAAAAAGAGGGCGGTCTCAGCATGTGGGGATGTGGAACATCGAACTATGTTGGCGTGTGGATGTCCTGTTGGATTGGGGGATGAGGCGTTAGCGCAAGTGCAGGATTGGGGTTTGCCCCGGAGCAGAGTTACTTCGATGGAGGTAAAGCGTGACCATGTGCTATGAGGAAATTTTCAATCACCAACCCTGAAGCGAAAGCGATGGCGGACGCGAGGTATTAGGCTCCGCAAACTCCCTTCGAGGGCTCTTCGGTTCCGATTCCCGAAAGTCGCGGACGCTGGGGCAACCGGGTACCAAGATTATTATTGAGGAGCCACACCTTGGGCCGTTATCGCATGTGTGCGTGGGCGGCTACACAGCACAGGGATTGACCTAGGTCTATTGCCTCACCGAATCACACGATTTGCGTCCACGACGTTGTTGACCTCAATGCTCTCCTCTGAGTAGCCGAGATGGCTCAGTGGCGCGGGCAAGTGCGCAACGCGAGCCCAAGGCAAGGAGGCGCACCTGAGCACGGGCGTCCAAGGAGCCTGTGCTTCCCAAGACCGACTGCTGGCAAACTGTGATCAATTGATCCATAGATGGCCTCTCTTCATCGTGGAGTGGACCCTGTCTCTTCAACTGTCCAGCCACCCGCAAAGTGGTGTCTCCTGCATCTGGGTGTCAGGGGGCGTGCACGTACAACACTACCCCCATCATCGAACTTACACAGGGCCTTCACCTTCGGACCAGTTCATCAATCCACAATGTTTCCCACAATCACACTCGCTGTAATTGGTCTTTATTCTAACACCTCAGGCTCCTCTTCTCGGCCTGGCAGCTGGCCCTGTCGGTGTCTCGCTCCCCTTGTCTTTCCACCCCGCCCCCGCCCCTCGCTTTCGAATTATCGCGACGCAATCGGCGGCTAAGGGAAAGGTAGGGAGGACAATAATGGCAATGATTGAGTTGAAGTTTGCCCTTGAGAAGTGGGTTTTATAATTTTTCTTTCTTTTTCGTCTTCCCCCCTCTGCTATAGCTCCCTTTCTTCGTCTCCCCTCTGCCTCGTCGCTTTTTTATTTTTATTTTTCCCCCTTTGGTTTTGTTATCTCCTCTTTTAACTCTCTTTTCCCGGTTCACCTCTCGCTCACTTGTTCGCTTTTTACCGGAAGCCCTCTCTGTTATGTCCCTATTCTTGAGCGATTATGGTTCCATTCATTCTAAGAATGGATAGGGACTTTAGATGTGAAGGCCCTTAGGAAGTACCTGTAACTGTTACAACCCTTTCCCCACATCTCCCCATGCGACATGCATCAATTGATCCATTGATCCCCTCCTGACCTCTTCCTACCGCATCCACCCGACATCGATTGATGTACACCTCTCCTACCACTACCTAGCGAATCGACCACCGGGACCCCAGTCCACCACCCAAAATACCATTCGTCCATTTCACACCCTGCTGTTGCCTCTTAACCATCTTGTTTGTGTACTGCCGCCGGAACACAACTGTCTCACCCGCCCATCCGTCACTATTTCGATTTTACCCTGCTAATCTTGTCGAGCCGGAGGAGGCCCTGGCCAAAATAGTCCGAATGGAGTGATGAAGGGTTTCGCCCCAAACTAGTTCAATTCTTGGTTCCTCACATCAAACGGGGCAACAGCGCATCCCACTGATCTAGCCAGACTGCTGTGATTTTCCGCGCTCCCAGACAATGCCCATCGAGGTCGAGTCTGCTGTGACGAGTACAGTTCTATCGCGTGTCGATACCAAGCGGCCCTGCGGACTCGTGGGCCAATGCATGGGATTCGTCGAAAGATGTATGGAGAGATGCATTGGATCCACCGGACCTCTTGGGCCTCTCCTGGGCGCCTGCTGGGCCTGGACTGAACGGGGAACAGGGTCCCTCCCCTTGTAGTGTATCAATTGATCAATTCCTCTGCCGCTGTGGCACAGGCCCAACACAGGCACCGGCATTGGCCAGCATCGCCTCCCGTGCTCTTCAGTCCCCCGCGCCCCTTGCCGTTAATCTGTGACGACGACGTACAGCAACGACAACGCCCCCACCCCCTCCTCCGCCCATCGTCCAGCACCCGCTGTACCCCAACCAACTCCTCCGGTCACCGGTGACTTGGCCGGTGCACAATGTAATATTCCGCTCGAACGAGGCCATCCACCTCTGGCTCGACGTGTAATTAGTTAAAGGCTCATTGCCCTAGCTGCTAGGTCTAGGCCCACCCCACACGCCCGCTCGCTATTGACATCCACCTTGAAAATTTGTTTCCTGGTATCAAAGTGGCCCTAGAGACCTGCCTCGGTCTCGGTCGAGTGAAGTCGAGGTGGAGTAGCACCATCCCTCTCTTCCTAGTGGCAGAGAATAAACCTCCCGAGTGCCAAGGGGTAGACGGGGAGAAAGAGGGATTTGAGGGGTGTTAGTAGAATGCTGAATAATATAGAATAGTGAAGGCCAGGGCAAGAGACGAGGGGCAATCTCCCAAAGTGAAGAGAAGGAGAGAAGGAGAGAAGAAAAAGAAGAAGAAAGTCGAGTCTAGGAAGGTGGCAGTAGAAAAGGATACAGGCAGAGGCGGAAGAAGGGAAAGAAAAGAGGGGGGAGGAGCGTGGTGTTTGTTCGCTCCATGAAGCATTTACACGCTCTTGACCACCCGCCCCCCATGCCGGCCCCACGCGCCAGAAATATTCTCAGAAAGCCGAACAATTCTCAGGGAAGCAGTGAAAGAGGGGCACTTGAGCAAGGCCGAGGGGCTGGAAGTTTATACACAACTCAAGCGTGAGAAGAGCTTCAGCCAACCTTAAACTCGGGATTGCACATCACCCCGCCCCTCCCATCTTTGCGTCGATGAATATAGTGCGAGCTTCATCCCTCGTCACTTCCCTCCCGTCACTCGTTACGCTCTTGCCTTGCGCGACGAGCTGCGGACCAAAGCACCGAGGTTTTGGCTTCCTCACATTACCCTTGTAGCACCCCGAGTTGCAGGAACTGCCCCGGTCTCGTCTAGCTGTCGCTCCTGCCGTTGCTCCTTCGCGAGATAGGCAGGCACCCCTTCAAGGGCGGTCCTCGGTCAATCTTGCCCGTCCACACCCATCCACGCGCACACCGGTACTTGACCAGCTCATACTTCCCAGAATCTTCACACTCTTTTTTTTTCGGCCCCGTCAACCGAAACTTCACGTCATCCGCCCCGGGATAATCTGATAATAGAGCGCGCCTATTTCTGGCGCATTGGCTCTTTAACCTCTACGCACTCCCCACCCCCACCATAGTAGCGGACTTTTTTTTCTTCTTTTTCTTTTTCCCACTTCGAGACTTTTCCCGCCCACCTGTTCGAAGGTGCCCTCGACTTGTGCTTACGTTCCATCCCTCTATCATCTTCCTCCTTTGGTGGCTGAGAAGGGGCGCCCGCACCCATCTTTCTTTCACTACCCCTTCCGAACCCTTGGGATCGCCTGGCGCATACCGACTCTCGTTTCGAAACTTAGTCGTCCGGGACCCCCTCGTCCGACATCCGGTTCCCAGCCGCCGCTACCCCCATTGTTCGTCTTTTACTCTGATCTCGCCGCTGCTTGATGATGCATCGTGGGGAGTCGTAGAGACGAGATCGGTTTATATCAAGCATGCATCCAGCCCCTAGCCTGCTCGAGGCGCCTCCGAAGACGGATGAGTCGAGATCTCCCGCGCCTCCACCCGGGCACGGCGGCCCTCCAGTCGGCTCGACACAGCAGCCAGCGCCCCCGACCCCAACACAGTCGGTTTCGCCGCCATTGAGGAAGGAGACCCCTTCTTTGATCTCCGCCCAGGCTTCCGCTACCTCTCCAGCGGCCGGGACGGCCCGTCTATCGCTCGATGGTGCCAACAACACATCGTATAGTGCCGAAACTTCCCCACTCCGCACCAGTCCATTTTCTCTGTCAAGGATGGCTCCGACCTCTCTAACAACCGTCGCGCCAGCAGGAGGCGGACCGGTCCCTTGTCCCAGCAGCAAAGAGAGAAGGCCGCTCTCATCAGGAAGCTTGGCGCCTGCTCTGATTGCCGGAGGCGTCGCGTCGCAGTAAGTCCGATTGTCTCCCCTAGACGGCGAGGTTTGAGAACGTCGTTGCCCTCTTCCCGGTGGGTTCCTATGTCGAGCAAGTGCTCTGGTTGCCGCTTTGCCTTCCCTAGATTAGACCCTGAAGCTTGGTTGCGGTGAGCTTTGCTAACATATGGGCTGTTCCCTCGTCTTCTTTTCTGGGGCGCAGTGTCACCCGAGCCATCATAACATGACATGGGAGGATGCCGTGAAGAAATATCACCGGCCATTGAGCCCGAGTATCCCGGAAATCGCCCCTCTTACTGGCGCCAGGCCCATCAGCCCGGCCCCTACTGCGAACCATACTCATCCCCATACCCATGCGCATAATCACACGCATAACCACGTAGGCCATAACAATCATGTGAATTCCGTGTTCAGGCGAGACTCATCCGACGCCATGGATATCGATTCCGGGCCGACCCAAACCCCCACACAGTCGCCCCCTCATAGCGAATCGCGCCTCCGGACACCACTACCGTCAGGAAAGCCGCTAGCTGTGCCCGGGGTAGATAGTCTTCGCGCGGTACTTGAGAGTCATGCCTCGCGCATCTTTTCCACTCCCCATCGGGGCCGCTATTCGGCAGCACAAGCCCTTCTTCTGTACTGGCAGGACGATGACGATGAACAGCTTAGCGCCACTGTGCAAGACCTTGCCGATGTATTCGATAAGCAATACCGATACACATTCCAGAGACAGAAGATTCCATCTCCCTCGGACGAGTGCAGAAACCCTCTCCGTTGGCTTTTGCAGCAGATAACTGCATTTGCCGACGACCGGGACCAGCGTGATGTACTCAAGATCTTATACTACAACGGGCACACCTTTCTCGATAGGAATAAGGAGATGGTGCTTGCAAGGTAAGTTAGTTGGGAGGTGGCTTCCTTAAAAATCTTTTGGTGGCTGTTGCTTTTGGGTTCTGTTCTCGTCGGGATACATCTTTTGGGCATACTAACCTGCTGTCGATGGCGTTAGCTCTCGGGATAGGGAAAAAGCCTCGACTATACGGTGGAGCGGTATCCAGCAAATCCTGGAAGAGGCGTGCTCGGATACCCTGATTATCATGGATGCTGCATATTACCCGTCTCCAAACGTAGAGAGGAAACAGGGCGTGTTAGAACTCATTGCGGCTGCTTCTTCTGAGGAGCAGTTTAGGTTATTGGATCGGTGTGCGTTCACGAACGCATTGACTGAAGAGCTTCGAAACAAAGCTCGAGGCCCCAATCATCATTCTCTGACCGCCGCCCATCTCCATGCCAAGCTATTATCTGTCTATCCAAAGATGATCCAAGACCAACATCCTGAGCATGAGTGGCCCTCAAGCATACCGGCACCGCTCCACCTACAGATCACAGGAAATCCCCGACTCCCTTCGATCCAGCTGTGTCGCCTCCATAGAACCAGCCTACCTTTGCGGCGGATCACACTGGCCCTCAGATTCACCTATCCATGAGGTTAAAGGATGATTTCTTCGATATCGAGAACTGGGCGGAGTGGTTACGCGTTATGCCTGATGGCGTCAGAGATGTTCGAGTTGAGGGTCAGCTTCCATTGCTAAAGTAGCACACACGCCACTGGAGCATCCTCATCCTAATGAAGGCTCGACCCCGGTATAAGCTGAGCCGTAGCTGCCGACGCTACGACCGAAGAAACAACTTGATGGGAAAAGAGCGAGTAACGATCCGAACGCTAGAAGTGCAGCGAGATATATCAGTCGTCCCGATGGGAGATATCGGGTACATGCGGACTTTGAGCTAAAACAAAAGAGCATGAGGGTTGGCTGCGGCCACCCAGTCAATGGCAAGACCAGAAAGTGCTGGATTTCCGATTCCCATGCGAGATGATGACTTGAGACGAGTCCACGAATGAGACGAATTTTGACTCTCTTCTCTACTTTCATAGCTGTTATATATAATTTTCATCTTCTACTACTGTTTTGGAAGCCGGATGTTAGGCTAGTAGTGTGTGGGGCTCGACCGGGCTTTGTTACTTCTCCGTGTTGTTTGAATCGATGTGAGTGTTGCTTTCGCCTTTGTTTTTCCCGCAACGTTGCAGGATATATTTGCTTTCTCTCCCTTTCTTTAGCCACATGGAGACTCCCCGCTTCTCTACTCGGTCTTCTACAACCCCTACCCCTTCCCTTTCTTCCCCTCGCCCTGCGCCTATCTACTGGTAGGTTCGATGCGGTCAAGCCAAAGTCTGCAAACTTGATATCGTGGCTTGGCAACGCCGGCGCCTCCCTGAGATTGGCGCATTTCGTGTGCGGAGGGCTTTGAGGGACCCTTTGGTTTACATTGCGTAACTCTGCACGGCGCATCTTCGGCTTGAAGTTGAGGACATCATCACTTGACTAACGTTTATTCTTTCAGGCTCCCTAAGAAGAAGGGCGAATAGCGGATTTCCCATGCCAAAATGTATATTCCCCGATACCCGGTAATTAATTAGAGCCGAAAACCAATGCAGAGATTACTACTTCCCAACAGTCCTTGATAGCCGAGATTTCAACTTTAGTACAAAAGACCACGCAGCGTCGATGGCAAGGGGCCTTGATCTTGAGGGACCTCCCCGCCTCTTTTTCATTCCCTTTCCCACTAATGAAACACTTAGATTCTAAAATTTATTCTCAAGATGGAAGGGTCGTGAGTGACTGAATCGTGAGAAGAGACAACCGGGAGGTTAAGCTGGGAAGAAACCAAAGCCGCACAAATGAAATAAAAGCAAAAAAGAAAACAAGAGGCTAAAATGTATATCGACCCATAACCTATCAAAAAGGTTAAACATATGAACCTATGATTATGCAGTCAGGAGCCAAGCGGCAGCAGCCGGAACGATCCAGAGTGCCGTGGAAGCGGCCATCTTGAAGCTGCCCGAGTCAGCTTCGGCGTTGAGGATGAGGCCAGGCTCGTACGACGACACGGCCGTAGTGTCGAGTTGGCCATTCCAACAGTAGCGGTTGAAACAGTCCTGGCAGGCCTGTGGTGGTGTGGTTCCGGTCCTTTCGAAGCTGCGACTGAGGGCGGCACAAGCCACACAAGTGGGCCACGCGTCGTCTAGGGTGCCATTGCCACGGGTCGCAACATTGTAGCCGTTTTGGACGATGTCGTTGCGCTCGTCGATCTCGTGCGTGGGGTCAAAGGTAGAGACGTTGGAGAAGCCGGAGAGAGGGGCATTGGGGATGTAGACGATCAAAGGAGGTGCGCTCCCACCTTCGGAGGAGAAGTTGGCGGCGTCGCAGCCAAAGAAAACGGGCTCCTGGTTGAATTTGAGGTTGACGAAGGTTTCTGCGTCGGGGACAGCAGGGAAGTGGGTACCGTTGGCAATGGAGTTGAGTGAGCGCTCGTAGCTAGCGCGAAGGGCGGTACCATTTGGCCAGTTGTATGTGGTATCGGCGCTAGAGTCGACGGCGAAGATTACGTCGACCTCACGGATGGGCTGGATGAGGGGCTGGAGGGGATGTTCTGCAAGTCCTCGCCTCCGTCGACGAGGCTGAGCTGATTGAGGTGCCGATAGAGCTGAGCTCGGTGTGGTACCCCTTGAAGGGGTTCGGAGTGTATCGGGCAATGTCGTTGTTGTCCTGATCCAGTTGCTCGAAAAAGATTGGAGGGACTCGGCGATCCTTGAAGGGACTGAGTCGGGTATATCGGTCAGGAGCGCCATGTTGAAGAGGGACGACGAGGTTCCCATGACAAAGCCGAGCTGATCAAAGCCCCGGACGCAGCTGCCCTTGTCGTCAACGCGTCCACCGGTGAAGTTGCTTCCGATGTAATCTAGGGGAGCGAATCCGTAGAGGGTAGGATCCCAAGAGCCCAGCTCGAAGGGGTTGAACTCGAATACGGTGGAATTGAGGTTGATAATCTTGGTGTCCGGGGCGCGACCGTCGGCCACGAGGATGGGGAAAGGGGTCTCGCCGTTCTTGAAGTCCTCTGCGTCGGCGATGGAGGAAAAGGTATAGGCGGCGCCGCCTTCATCCCCTCGAAGCAACTGGTAGCTGACGGCCCGGCCCCAGTAGTCGGTAAGGGAGACATCGAAGCCAGCATCTTGCTTGGAGCTGACTTGGTCATGCAGGTCTCGCCAGTACCGAGCTGTGTCGAGGATGCCGATTAGCCGGGTGGACGGTGGGCCAGAGAGGATGGACGCCTGAACTGCCAGACATCCTCGTCCGACATGAGGGACTCGATGGTTGTGAAGTTGTTTCCATAGATGGTGCTGACGAGCCAACCGCCGCCGGAGAGACCGGAAAAGTACGTGCTCGCCTGGAGAAGGCCGGAGATGCCGGAGTCACCACCGGTGCGGTCGTCGGCAGCGTAAATGAAGCCGGCACCGTTGAGCAGGGCGCGATATCCGCCGCCGGACATGGCGATGGAGATCCTGGGGTAGGCGCCGTCTGTTTGGAGGTAGGAGGCGTAGTCAAAGTCGGCGATGTTGACCCTCTTGAGGAAGTTGTCGAGGGCGGTCTTGGTCTTGGGTTCGCGAGCCTCGAGCCAGCTTTTCTCCTTGTCGGAGAGGCTGACGCCGGAGCGGATGGTAGGGCGCGTGGACGGGCAATCGACCACGGCGGGCGCGTAGCCCCCGATGGCGAGTCCGGGGCAGCGCGAGCCACGTTGAGCCGGACGTCGGGCGGTGTGGCTAGGCCGGAGGCGCCGGAGGCCAGGCCGAGCGCAAACACTGTGGAGGTGCGCATCGTGTTGTCGCAAGCCGTGAGAGATCAAGAAAGGAGGCAGTGACTTGGCAATTGCGGTCGAAGGCTGAAGGCGAGACGGGAGGTCCCACGGGGAGACGGAGAGAGAGAGTGAGAAAAATACCGAACAAGATATCCCCAATGGAAAAAAAGGAAAAAAAAACCACAAAAAGACACGCCTCGAGTGCGGATGGCAGACGAACCCCGGCTTGGCCAGGTGGAGAACAGACAAAAAAGAAGGGAGAGAGTGGAAAGAATATGGAGATTAAGGCAAAGTGCGAATGCGCACGAAAAGACAAGGACGGAAACGACAATAGCAGACGAAACCCGTCGGATCTCGACCTGATAAGTATGTTGTCTGTCGATGGTGGAGCACTTGTTGCTCCCGTGGAGTTTACTAGCGTTGTCTCTTCCCGTGAAGACTGTAGCGCCCTTTTTTCCTTTTTGGGTTGGTTCCTGGGTCTGGGTCTTGGGTTGGATCAAGACCCAAAGCACAAAAGCAAGCAGGGATCAACGGTCCCTTATATTTTACAGGAATCCTGGAGCGCCAAAAGGGGGAAGGAAAAGAGGGACACGATCCTTGAGGACCCGAACTGCAGATGAGAACAGGGAGAGCAAAGTGATCCATTGTCTTGGAGATGAAGAGATGAGAGAGCTGTGGGAAGGGGGGAAGCCACGGCAAGAGGAGCGAGCATGCGTTCGTAATTGAGCTCTTGGCAAGCGGAAGCTGGTGATGCTGTCTCAGAGGGTTATTCCCAAAGGGGAAATGGCCCGGCACTGACTGTCTTGTCTATCCTTGGCCTCCCATTAAGGACGCCACAGGAAGCATAGAGCTCTAATTGCGTGGGTGTGCGCGTGTGTTTGACCCGAGCCAACGGCTTTGACATTACAGAGGAAGCTTTGCGACTGACCAAAGAGGTGGAGGCACTTTGGAAGGGAGGGGGCGACAAGGGAAAGGGACCCTTCTCGGAGAGTTTGAGCGATCCGACCATTGGGGGCTGCTCCCATTCCTCGTCATCAGCTCCAGTAGCGCAGATCCATCTGCGCTGCCCTTGAGCTGCAAGAAGGAAGGGCTGGCCCAAAGTGTCTATCTACTTTACGCGCCCGGATTTTTTTCGTTGGAGCACAAAGATGCAAGACAGAGGGCGGCGAGAGAGAGCGAAGAGGATATTGGGACCGAAGTGACGTGAGTCGTCGGGGAGCACAGCCGCCGGCAAGAAGGCCTTCTTCCATAGTGCCCCCCTTTGCGCTTCCTTGTGTTCGACGACACCGCTGATTGTCAGATTGTCTTGGCGCCTCTTTTGTTCTGTTTTTTCGGAGCCGGGGCCTGAAAATCCTTGGGGGGCAAATTGTTGATGCGGAGCCAGCGGAGGGAGCTTGCAGGGCCACAACTTGACAGGACGCGCTGTTGGCTGACAAGACAAGTACACCACACAGGTCGAAAGTTCTGGGCTCCAGCCAATCGATACGCACAGAGTTGGTGGCTTTGCGTCTTACAAGTAATCCTGCAAGGTACGGACGGCATGGTACGATGCGAATATGACGGTACCTCGGTACAAGTCCGATAATATTAGGCGGTAGGGCTGGCAAGCTGGATGACGGTTTCCCGCCCTCGCTCTCCCTTCCATGATTGGAATCGATATCTCTCACAACTCGAGAATCAATTCAAGACATATTGGGCCGAGGGCACCTCCACCTCCACCTCTTTTATTTTTCTTCTTCTTGTACGTTGGAAGAGGGAAGGACAAGGTTCTCTCGGCGTACCAAGTATTGATGGTGGAGGGTAGCCAATGCAGGTTGACGACGGGAGGCCCACATGAGATCGTCAGGCTCTTTGTCGTGATGGGATGGAGAGGTCTGAATGGATGGATAATTTTCGGTTCACGACGGAAAGAAAAAGAAAGGGAAATAATAAGCAATACGCGGAAAAGCCAGCGCTTTGCGAGCCCTGTGCGAGCCTTGTGCGAGGCCTGCGAAGACTAGGACTTTTGTCTTGGGTAGCCTGCATAGCGTCTTCGATCCTTCGCATCTGCCTCCGTTTTGGAAATCAGTGGCTGCTTTTTTGGTCCCCTCCCGCGGATTCTGAACCCGCAGCCCAAAGAGGTCCCGGCCACCCACGCAGCCCATCGTCCATGGGAGACTAGCGCTTTGTTACTGTGGGGGATTGGCTTGGCCTGGCGTTGATGCGTCTATTGTTAGCGCCATTGGCTGGGCCTGGAGAGCACGCGACAAAAGAACGCTGGCGTTGAAACTGTAAAAAAGGAAAATTGGGGGAGGACGCGCAATGGACTGTGGCTGATCACTCACGGCGGTTCCTCTGAAGAGCCCGAGCCCGAAGTTGTCAGTCAGTCACCTCTAATATTATGGCCTAACACTTTTACGCTTTATGCTGTATGTTTGAGCAGTTTCCACTTCTTCAGCCCTTTGCCTGCTATTCTCCACAAATAGGGATCTATTGGATCTGGAGAGCGAACCGCTCTCGCCATCTTCCGAAGCTTCCGTGCTTCGCGATTGTCTCGAGAAGTGCTGGTGGGGTCAAGAAGGGATGAGCTCGGATTCCTCTCGCTTAGCGGCAGTCGTACAAGTACTCAGCAAGAGGCTTCAAATGCATACCCAGCGCATGGGAAGCTTTGTTCCAGGTTTTTTTATCCTCTTCTTTTATTGATTCCTCTTTCGTCATTCTTGAGAACCCACGATATTGGCAGGCTCGTCGGCAAGACATTCGCGATCTTGTGAGACGCTGATGGTGATACATGGGCAGGCACAACCACTCAGATTCAGGATATTCAACGCTCGGGTCTCCGCCAGGAACCTGGTTGAAGGGTCGGAAGCAAGGTGCTGGAAATATACCCGTTGCTCACGGATCCACCATTCTTACTTTATTACTCCTGTGCTACATTGCATGTCTTTTATCTCGTGGTCCCCGACAATGACATCCTTGACCGCAATCTCGCAAGATGGTGGGCGGAAAGGCGGGAAGGGCGGGGACTTTGCATCCGCCGGGTCCCATCGGCCTCGATGACATCCTTCGCGGGGTATCCGCTTGGACAGACAGTGGGCACAAGTACAACTAGAGCCTTTTTCTTCCTCTTTTTATTTTCGAGGCCGTGTCTCGGAGCAGTCGCCATACTGTTGGTCCTCCAATTCCTCGCCCGGCGCATTTCTGGATTTGTGGATTTGAGTGAGGGGAAACACCAATACTAATATATCGACGTCTCCAGCGTCAGCGGCGTCGCTTTCCTCTCTTGCTTATATCTCTTGCTTATACGGCCACGCTCCAAGTCCCTCCCTTGACAGCCGACTTACACAAGGATCGCAGCCCAATGTCTTCCGAAAGCCAAAATTATCCTCCCCATCGCCACGGCGCCGGTGCGAGCTGCGCTGAACCCAATGTCTAGATGGTTCCCAGTTTTTGGGTTTCTCTTCTTCATTTCACGATTGGAATTGATGCGCACTCTCCGCGGTCACATACCCGTATGTCGGTGATATTCAGTAAACTTGGTCGACTCGATCCATCTCTCTCCGCGCCACTGACGCTAGTTGCTCCCTCCTTCCCGCCCCTTTCCTGTTGGATAAGTTAGTGATGGAGCATGGCGTGCCTTCAAGTCTTTTGGACATGTGCCAGCCTCTCCGACAGGTTTGAAGGGAGAGAATGAGCTGATTGACATATCGCAGCTAGCCGCTTCGGGCCCACCGCGAGGAACCGAAGGGAGGGATCAGGAAAAAAATGAAGATAGACTGAGGAGCTGGTACACTGGATATCATGGAATATCTTGGCCACTTGTGCTCCTTGCTAGGTCCAGAGAATGCCAGCGCACCGCGATGTAAGAAGAACGGACGAGCTTCAGCGCAAGTCTTGGCCTCCCTTCGATGCCCTTCCACTCACTCTCTCCAGATAGGCGTCCGATTCCGCACTACTTTATATTTTGTTTCTTATTTCTTCATATCCAAAACAATGTATTGCTATCCTCTGCTAGCGCATCACTTCTTGTATCAGGACTATGGGGCAACGACGGGAAGCGAAGGAGGTGGTCAACCTTATCGCCTCCAAGTGACAGACAAAAGCTTGACGAAGAGGGATGATATCCTTCACCTCCCATTCCCTTGTCAAACCTTGATCTGGATAAATGGGCGGGACGTCTAGGATTATTATAATCTGAGAAGGATATAGCGCGCACGTCGGGGAATTTCTCGAGTCTCTCGCTAATCTAGACCGAAGCGCACCTTCAAAATGTTCCGGCTCAGTCAGTGCTCTTCAATGTTGGCTGTGATGTACTATGTCACGTGGACACTGACATACTGACGTAATATCCAGTGTGGATATGATGTGGAGGACTTTCTGGGGTTCACGTCGGTAGAAGTGGGTCTTATCCGTTGCCGAGCAACATCTTAAGACGCGACCACTTAAAAGTAAACAAGGGTTTTTCCAAGCAAGCTTCTGTCTCACATCAACAACAGCTTGGCTCCATCGTCGTAGGAGCTCTTTGTTACAACCTTGAACCTCCTCCTCCGCTGGACCATCACCACAACCCAACCCACGACAAACAACGACAAACAACGATAACAGCCAACTAACCATAGCAGCATCTAGGAGACTCTAGAATAGAATCTCCCTTTGGTCCCATGGAACCAACTTTATCCTAGAAAACTTCTTTTTTTCAACCTCCGTTGATACCAACAACATCCTTTTGTTTTTCTCCTCTCCCTCTTTCAAGTTTGATCTCTGTCTTATCAAAACTTGCCAAACCTCATCCAACACCCAGCCAAGATGGATCCTCAGTCCCCCAAGCGGATGACCCGCTCCCGGGCCGCCAAAGTCACAGAGCCCACCACCACCACCACTACGAGGACGACCAAGATCGTCACCGCCGCGGCCAAGGCCAAGGCTGCCGCCAGCACCGCCACCAGCACAACCAAGTCCGCCTCGGCCAAGAGGAAAACGCGAGCCGACGACAACGACCACGACGACGACCCGGAGGCGTCCGCCGCCCCGCAAAGACAGCGCGCCCCCGCGGCCGACCCAGGAAGGCCGCCGACGTCGACGCTCCCGTCGAGTCCAAGGCCCCCGCCCTCAGCACAGCCGCCCGTGCCACAAGGACCCGGGCGAGAAAGGCCCCGAGCCAGCCGAGGCTGCTGCGGAGGAACCCGCCAAACCCAAGAGAGGCCGGCCCAAGAAGATTGTTGCCGAGGAGCAGGCGGTAGAGTCTAAATCGGAGCCGGCCAAGACGACGCGCTCCCGCGCCGGCTCGACGGCCACAAAGGCTACGACCAAGAAGACTGTGACGTTCCAGGAGCCCGAGAAGGAGAACATTGATCCCGGCACATCGGCCAAGCCCAAGGCGGATACAAAGCCCGCCGCCGGCCTTCGTGGCCGCCCCGTGAGGAAGACGAGTACCACGACCACGGTGGCCACGAACCCTGCTTCCGCGACTGCCGCCAGAGCCACCCGCAGCGTTCGGGTGGCGAAACCCGTGCCCAAGGCGGGCGAGAAGCTCCCTCTGAGTCCTAGAAAGATTACCCAGCTCGTGGCTCCTCTCGACTACCCCTCGGAAGACGAACTGGCTGGTCCCATTGAAAAGACGCCGCTCCGCAAGAACCCTGTCCGGCCTCCGCCTTCTAGTGCCTTGGTAAAGAGTAAGAAGCTGGAGCTCGCCGCGGAGGAGCACACGCTCGCCATCAACAATGTTTCCACTGCTTCGGACGAGTCCGAGCCCACCCTCACCATGGCTCTCGTTAGCCCTGCCAAACGGCCCCCTCCCTCACCGTTCAAGGACTCCATGAAATCTCCCGCGAAGCGGTCCGAGGCCCTCCAGCTCGCATCCTCCTCGAGCGCCCAGCCAGGTGGCAAGTCGACCGGCGCCACGCCCTTCAAGGCATCGCTTCTCCAGTCGCCCGCTAAGCGCCCGCCTCCCTCGGCCCTAAAGGCCATGTCCTCGTCCACCCTGGCCCGGTCCGAGTCGCACGGAGCGTCTACTCCTTCGTTTAAGAGCTCTCTTCTCCAGTCTCCCGCAAAGCGGGGTCCCATGTCGGCCATGAAGCTCCCTTCTGCGAAGCGTGACGGTCTCTCCCGAACTCCGGCTACCCGACCCACTATTCTTTCGACACCGGGCCACATTCCCTCGAACGCGAAGCCGTCTGATCTGCTCATGGACGATGATGAGTCCGACATGTCGCCCCAGGGTGTTCAACGTAACCTGTTTGCTCAGCCGCCCCCGAGCCTCAAGTTTCCCGGCCGCCTCTCCGCGGTCTTGCCCCGTGACGCGAATCCTGGCCTTGACACCGAGATGGCGACTCTTGACGAGATGACCGAAGATGACATCTCTCTGATCGCCAGCCCCGCGGCGAAGCCTTCTGTCGCTGAGTCTGGGTTGGAGGCCGAACCTATTAGTGACGATGCCTACGACTCGGACGGTACCATTGTCGACGACGACCACGAGATGTCGGATGCAGTTGGGCCCGCGGAGGAATCGGAGCTCGAAGCCGAGCAAGAGAATATGCCATTGAGCCCCACCGGAACTACCACGCCCCCAACTCGCCTCCCAAATCCCTGTACGGATTCAGCCTACGCCACAAGGACCTCGACCCGTTCCAGGGTCTCGACGACGAATCCGAAGACGAGCTCACCTCGAGCATCCAGCGCAAGAAACCCTCCCGAAGCCCCGTTCGCCAGATCAACACCCCCGCCGCCGGGTCCCGACGCAAGTCGCTGGCCCCCTCGATCAACCCGATCGGCTTCACGCCTCTTGCCGCCAAATTCAACGCCTGGTCCACTACGAGCCCCTCCAAGTCGGCCTCGTCTTCCAGCAGCCGCGCCAGCATGGAGAAGCCCACCTTTTTCGACGACGAGATGTGCGTGCGAGACGACGAGGACGTCGAGGCCGTCATCGAGGCCGCCATTGATGCCGAGATTGCTGCCCTGATTGAGCCCGTGTTTGAGGACGTCCCCATCACCGACGAGGACATGGCGCTCGTCGCCGAGGCCCAAGAAATGTCCCTGATGGAGCCCCAGCAGATTGAGGACATCCTCGACGGCCAGTACCAAGATGACTCGCTTTCCGAAGACAGCCAGGATTACGGCGATGAGAACCAGGTCCCCATCGACCCCGCTCTCCTCGAGGCCCAGCGAGAAATGACCACGGTGATCCCTCCCCAGACCCCGGCCCGCGTCACCGCCCGCGAGTTCAGCACCGTTTCCAAGGTGCCCCTCAAGCCGGCGGACGACTCGACCCCCGCCGCGATCAAGAAGAGGCGCCACAGCGTTTCGCGCCTCCCTGTCCAGCGCCCCACCGGCGTCAAGAGGAGCGCCTCTGTGATTTCCTACACGCCCACGAAGAAGGACCAGGTCGGCGCAGGCATGAACTCGTTGCTCGACGACGCCGACATTTGGTCCACCCTCGGAACGCCTCCCCGCAGCCCCCACAAGCACCTCGACGCTGCCCTCCTCCGCGGCGCCGTTGTCTACGTTGACGTGCACACGAGCGAGGGGCGGACGCCAGCGGCATCTTTGTCGAGCTTCTCACTCAAATGGGCGCTCGCTGCGTCAAGACGTGGAACTGGAACCCCAATGAGTCCTCTAGGATCGGCATCACCCACGTCGTGTACAAGGACGGCAGCAAGAGAACCCTCGAGAGGGTTCGCGACAGCAACGGCGTCGTGCAGTGTGTGGGTGTTACCTGGGTGCTTGAGTAAGTTGAAACCCCCTTCGCGGAAGGACTCTCAGATGAATCCACTAGACAAGGACCACCACTAACTCTCTTTTTCTTTCTTTCTTCAGTTGCGAGCGAGACAACAAGTGGCTTGATGAGGCACCCTACAACGTCGATACGAGCCTAGTCCCCCGCGGCGGTGGTCGCCGCAGGAAGTCGATGGAGCCCAAGGCCCTCGCCAACCTGAATGGCACCCTCATTAGCAGCCCCACCAAGCAGAGCCGCGAGTCCCAGGCGCCGCCCACCACTCCACTTCCTAACCGCCGCGCCAGCACCGTCTGGATGCGAACACCACCTGAGCAGCTCGCTGCCCCCGAGGACTTTGACGCCGAGTATGACGATGAGGACGACGAAGACTGGCGCCACCTGGCCATGCTGACACCCGTCCCCAAGACGCCAGCACCCGAGGCTATCGCGCGCTACGTCGAGAATCTCACCCCGACACCCCCACCGAGGCTGGTGATTCGCCTGCGGACCGGGATCTGCTCATGAGGACTTGCCCGCCCAAGAAGACGCTTTCTTCCAACGCCTACACGGAGCTGGGCCAAGGCATGTTTAGCCCGGAAAAGGACCCCATGTTATGATGCGCTTGATGGCGGCGAGGCGCAAGAGCCTTCAGTTTGCGCCCAAGATTGGAAGCCCGCTTTCCAAAGCCTGGAACTGAAAGGAGAAGGGGTGATAGGAGAAGACGTGGTATGCACATGCGTGTGCGTGTGCGTGTGTGGACGTACGGGGAGTTTGCACTATGGGAGTTTCGTGATGCTTTGGGTTTTTCCCCCTTTCTTTTACTACGTTTAATTCCCCTTCTCCATAGCCATCCGGTCCGCGTTTGCTTTATCGCCGCGACGGCATGTATGTCAAGGACGGCGGGGGTTGGAGGAGGGGAAACTTTGGGCGGGTATGATGTCGGGCATTTATTCTTTACTTTACGGCGTTTTGGCACGGGCAACCTAGGAACGGTTGGGGACACACTGGGTCGTTTGGGTCCTGGATAAGAGCCAGTGCTAGATTGTATTCACTCGTTTTTCGTATGCATCAAGACTGCGAATTATTTCCGTCTTCTATCCCGTGACTGTGGTGTTTATATCTCCATCCCCCTTGTCTTTTTATATCATCGTGATCGTTAAGATGCAGTTTGTCGAGGCGAAGGTGGGAGGACTGAAGGTACCCGTCGGCTTAAATCTTGTTGAGATAGGCTTCGCTATAACTCTACACACTCTAGGTGGGTTATGAGGTCGCGGGTAGTCCTAATCACTGGGTGAAGAAAGAGCGCGGCCAACATTCTTTTCAACGTCCCGCAAACGTCTTGTTCGAGATTCGCCCCTCTATTCTTTCGATCAAGCCCTATCGGTCATTTATACCCTGACTTGAATGTGAGCCTTCATGGCCTCGATGGCATCGCCGTCATGCGCCTTGAGCAGGTCTAGCGCCTTTGCCTTGGGTAGGTCAAGTTCCTCAACCTAGAAACGAAGTGGATTAGCGTTAGTCGCATATATAGTAAACTCTTGTTCGAGAGAAAATTGACGGCAAAGAAAAGAAGAGAGCAAGTCACATAAGGCGAAGAAGAAAACAAAGCGGAAGAGGAGATAAGCCGTCGTACCAATAGAGTCACGTCAGCTTGGTCAACCTTGACGTTCTTGGTCCTGGCGGGTAAGCCCTTGGCGGCAGCGCCTAAGCCGGCACCGGAGGCGGCACCGCCGAGAGTCTTCATGGCAGCGCTGACGGCATCTTGGTCAACATTGCTGGCGGCGGCGGAGGACTCGTCGCGCGCATCGAGGTTGGCGAGGGCAGTGGCGGCCTTGCGGTCTTCGGCAGACTTGGCGACCGGGGTCTCGTCCTCGGCGTCGGGGTTCTGGGCGTTCTGGGCGTTGTTGGACATTGTATGCGTGTGTTGAAAGGGTTCGCGCGGCTGGCGAGGGAGGAAAAGGTTGGGGAGGGTTCGAGGTGAGGTGAGTGTTGACGATGTTTCTTTGGCGTGCGTGCTCCTCAGACGTTGCGGGACTTGGATTTCGAGGTGAGGCTCAGAGCTAGGTTCGAGAATGGGGCGGGCTTGGCGGTGGCTGGTGGGGTGGATTGGATCGGCACAACTTTTTTCGATAGCCCCGCCATGACGGGAGAGAGGAACTTGGACCGCATAAAGGCAACCGAAGAGCTCCCCGCCCCCACCACAGGTAATCGTGGTCAGGGTAGGAATTCTTACAGGCCAGAGACTCTTTTTATCCGTTGTACTTAGCATATGATTATCCCATTGTTGGCAAAGTAGAGAGAAACCCTTAGGTGAGCAACACAGCTCTTCTTCTTTCACTCATCTCTAAAGCCTAGAGGCAGGCAAGTTTTGATCAAAGTCTCAGCTTCCGGCCATTGCTTGCTTCCTACCCCACGATCTCGAAAGGCTTTTTCCATGAGCATTGCTCTTTCCTGGGGTCTATTCAAAGCCAATTGGCCAATTGCGCCTTCCACAGCCAGAAAACTGAGGAAAGTTCAGGGTTCCGTCCTGGAAGGTGCCTGCCCCCACATTCCCAAGCTCGGGTCTTTCCATTTCATCGGTTAGTGGCGCTTTAATAAACCTCCAGAGTCCGGCCACTCCTTGCTTTCTACCCTCGTCCTCGTCGTCTTTCTTCTCAACTTAAAATCCTATAACAATAATCCTAGAAATCTGCCTCATTTCCTCCTGTTTCTGTGTTCGGCGTATACATCTTATGCACTCGATATCCCTAGAAACGCATCCTTTTACCTCGTCTGCAGTCTCATCTTGCTCCCTATAGTCACTCAATCACTCTAGCCCCTTCTCCCCTAGGAGTTACCTACTCAACCTTGAACGCTTCTTAACCGTCTTCTGACTCACCTACTCATTTGATTTTTTCCCCTCCTCCAGCTTCCAACCCATTAACTCACGGCCACGCTTCAGCATCTTCCTCTAATATGGCCTCGCAAATCAATCCAAACGCTCCTGACTGGAAGCCGGACTCCTGGCGCTCCAAGCCCATCAAACATGCCCCGGAATACCCCTCCCAGGAAGCTCTCACCGCTGCCACCTCTAAGCTCGCCCGCCTACCCCCATCGTCCACCCTCGTGAGATCGTTTCGCTCAAGAACCACCTCCGCGATGTAGCACAGGGAAAAGCCTTTCTTCTGCAAGGAGGCGACTGCGCTGAGCTTTTCGACTACTGCGAACAGTCTGCGATCGAGTCTAAAATCAAGCTGCTGTTGCAAATGAGCTTGGTACTAATTTGGGGTGCCGACAAACGCGTCGTCAGAATCGGCCGCATGGCCGGCCAATATGCTAAGCCGAGGAGTAGCCCGACGGAGATAGTAGATGGACAAGAGGTTCCAAGCTTCAAGGGCGATATCATCAATGGCTTCGCTCTTGATCAGCGGCAGATTGATGCTGGGAGACTTGTCGAGTAAGTCAATTCTTCGTGGCCCATGTCTTTTGTTTGTCTGGAGTGTGTATTCACTAACACGCTACCTCTCACTACACTAGAGCTTACCACCACTCGTCGGCGACACACAACTACATCCGTGCCTCCCTCTCGTCCGGCATCGCGGATCTCCACCGTCCTCTTGACTGGGGTCTTGGCCACGTGCGCGATCCGACCCTCCGTGCTAAGTACTCGGAGGCCGTTCACTCCATCACTGATATGCTTCGGTTCCTCCATACCATTGGTGCTAACCGCACCGACAAACTCGACACAGTTGACCTCTTTACCAGCCATGAAGGCCTTGTCCTCGAATATGAGCAGAACCTCACCCGGCTCCTCGAGCGTCCTCGCATCACCTCCAACTCTGGATGTAGCCAACCTGAAGGCGTGAACCCTGAACAGCCGGTCAAGGAATATTACAACACGTCCGCTCACTTCCTCTGGATCGGAGACAGGACCCGCCAAATTGACGGCGCGCATGTTGAATTCTTCCGCGGAATTGCTAACCCGATAGGCATCAAGGTGGGCCCTACAACCCCTGCCGCCGACCTTCTCGCCCTCCTTCGCACTTTGAACCCTTCTGCCGAGCCCGGTAAAATCACCCTCATCACCCGCTACGGAGCTTCTCGTGTGCGAGACCTGCTTCCCCACCATATCCGCACCGTGGAGTCGAGCGAGTACCGTCGCTGCGTTGTATGGCAGTGCGATCCCATGCACGGAAACACCATGTCCACTCCCTCTGGCCTAAAGACCCGTCAGTTCAGCGACATCTTTACGGAACTACGTGAAACTCTTGCTATTCACAGACAGGAGGGAAGCTACCTAGGCGGCGTGCACTTGGAACTTACCGGCGACGCCGTCACCGAGTGTCTTGGCGGCGGGCAGGATCTGGACGAGGATGCCTTGAGCACCAACTATACCAGTTTCTGTGACCCCAGGCTCAACGAGAAGCAGGCTCTCGAGCTGGCTTTCCTAATTGCAGAGCATTACAGACAGGAGAGGAGGCCTCTCTAAGTCGGAGGCTAGGGGGAATGCACGCAAGGATATGGTTATTCGGGTCAAGGAGAGAAAGAAAAACAGGCACCGAAGACCGAATCGTGACGATTGGGGACAAAAGTAGTGCTATTGAAACGGTTGCGTAGTCTGGAATATTAATGGGAGGGTAACTGAACAGGGAACAGTACAAATGGCCTTAAAATGAAGGGTGTGGTTGTAAATATGTGGGTGGTTACTCTGGGAAAATGCGAATGGTTGTCACTGAGTAAGAAGAGTACAGAAAAATAGAATGTGCACTTTTGTAATTCAATGTAGGCAAGGTCATGGGGCATCGTTTCATTCCATTTCATTTTCCTTCCCAAGGCTTTTAAAAAGCCATATCAGTTATGCACTGGTTTCATCTCTCAATACTTCTCATATCGTGATGGGGCAGGTTCCCTTTCCCAAGGAGCCTTTAGAACTTGCTCCTGGCCTCCCTACTGTGATACCTTTCGGTCACCTCGACATCCCCTTGTCGTTTCGGCCAATTTCAGTTGGCAGAGAGGGTCTGGCCACCCTCAAAGACATCGCCCTTCTCAAGCTTGGTCCATGACCTGACGATTCCTGCCTCGACACAGATCATGGTCTTCCATCCATCCTTGGGCTCGAAATCGCCCATGCCGGCGGCCTTTTCGGTCCAGGGTTCCAGACAACCACGTCGGGGAGGTTATCGCGGACGAGGGAGACGGTAGACTTTCCTGACTCGACGACGCGGACAGCGTCCTTGGGGCTAGTTTCGGGGTTATAGACGCGGTCAGTCTCTCCAGTAATCTTGATGGCGCCAGACTGAGTCTTGGTCTTAGGGCCGTCGACCTTGTCGAGGAAAGAGCTGTTCTCGAGGCCTACAACCTCGGTAGAAGCAATATCCTAAAGGAATGAAACGAGCGAGGAACGCCGCGTTAGTAAAGCATTGCCCTTGGTAACTGACACCCCAGAGGACACAGCAAGAAGGAATAAGGAATAGGAAACGTACGCTGATCCTGAGGTAGGTGTGAAGGAGAGCCTGGAATTCAAATGCCTCCTCGCCCTCGTTGCTGACGACGAGAGTGGTAGTAAGGTTGCCGGGGCTGAGGGTGACGCTGTAGACGAGACCAAAGGAGTACCCCCACTTGGCCTTCCAGTCATCGCCAAGGGTGCCGGAGCTGAGGCCAAAATCAAGCTTCACAGAGCCATCGGAAGAGCTAGAGCCCTCGGTGCTCTCGCTGGTGCTCTTGCCAAGGAAATCCCACTTGGCGTTACGGGCGAAGCCGTGCTGGGGAAGGGACGAGGTAGCGGCGTGGTCGGGGACAGAGCCGAAGACTGGGAAGACAAGGGGATGCCACCGCGGACGGGCTTAGAGCCGTCGAGCTTGGCGGCATCCGAAACCCAGAGCTTCTCAGCACCAGAGGCGTCCTTCCAGCTGATCACGGTGGCACCGTGGAGGAGAACCTCGACCGAGTCGCCGGTAGGAAGGACGGCCGAGACGCGCTCGTTGTTGTGAGAGGTGGTGACCTGGGCCTGAGGAGGGAGGCCAGGGGTGGAGGCAAGAGCCGCAGGCTTATTGGGGCGATCCATTGTGGTGGGTGGTGTTTCTGGTTTCTAGTGTCTAGCGGGATCGATAGATCGGGAGCTGGGAGCTGCAAGATCCGTGTGAGGGGTTGCTAATGTTGAGCACAACAGGTTAAAATCAGAGATTAATTTTTGAAGAGGGTCGTGCGCCTGTAGAGGTGAAGGCTCCAAGATAGAATCAAGAAGAGGAAGGAGCTAGGTATGCTATGATAAAAAGGCAGGAGGTGGGGGTAGGTGAGGGACAGGAGCGGATCGTGACACACAGATTAGATAGAAAACGGATGAACAAGCAGAAAGGCGGGGCTCAATATGGGAAGATGGTGTGGGTAGGTAGAGGTGAGGCTTGAAGTGGGACTTGTAAACATGCAGGAGAAGAGGGAAAAAGCTGATTTACATGGAATAGGGAGGACCAACAGGCTGTTTGGCCTTGATCAGGATATATCAAAGACTTACCAGTATAGTTCAGATAGAAGGTCTCACAAGAAAGAGAGAAAAAGAGGATAGAACACAAAGGAGCTAGCTGATGGAATGAGTTCGCAGAGGAGAAAGAAGAAAAAGGAAGGGTGAGGTAGTTTGAAAAGAGAAATGTCACGACAGGTTTAGGAAAGGAAGAGAGACCACGTCAAAGCACGTTTGGGAAGACCTGAACCCAAGGGGAAGGAGAGATCCATTTGCGACTCGCGGCGGGCCATGTGGCTGCCGGATGCGGATGGAGGGGAGGGGTTGGCAGAGAACTCGAAGAAAAGGGAAGGGGCGAGGGGTAAACGAGAGAGAGCTGGCGAATGCACTTGGGAGGCACGGGCGTGGGCTATGGTGGGGCAGCCGCGATGGAGGGGGCGAGGCGAGGATAGGTCCAACGACGGATTCGAATTCAATGGCTCGCGAAAAAAGATTGTGTCATGCAGAGGGAGGGGCAGCCCGAACCACGGAAATCGCCTGCCACTTACACTGCACCACCATGCCGCCACATTGGGACTCCGAAAAAAAAAAAAGAGAAGAGAGGAAAAGAAAAAAAGAGCTCAACCTCCCGCATGGCTGGCTGGCTGGCGGGGGTTTCAACTCAATAGCTCGAGCTGGTCGCTACGCGAGTACCTGACTAGTCTCTAGCCGTCAAAGCTTGTACGGGAGAGATACCCATCCAGTACCCCGCCACTTGGCACCTACCCTCCCCTTTGGGGATGAGAACGTCTCATCCCGAAACACCACCTCGAAGGCACAGCACAAACTCCGCCCAGAGCTTATCGACGCCGTAACGCCAATGCTCTCAATATCGTTTCCCTTGGTGCGTGGGAAGTCGATCATAATTGTCCTGATCCTTCTTGGAAGCTTATCCAGTCAGCTGCTCAGACAGTGGGCGGGCAGGCAGCTATCCCACCTCGTATCGGTGTCAGTATCGTTGCATGGCAGTGGCAGAGAATACGATCAATGTAAGAGGAAGAGGGCATAAGAACTCTGGAGGCTTGAAAATGTATATATATACTGGTAGAGCTTGACTTGAGCATCAAGGCTCCCCAAACTAAACGTTAACCGCTAAAAGGCACCCCTCGAGGAGAAAGAGCAAATAACCTATCCGATTGCGCCGCCTAGACCCAATGACCCCATGATGCTCCGTTATATAAGATGCAGTTTGTGCAAGCAGAGAACTAATGAGAAAAAAGGAATGAAAAAGACAAAAAGACACGTCGGTGATAGTTCGTTTGTCGCCCAAAAGGATGCCTTATCCTCCAAACTGATCCTCCTCTCTTTTCCTAAGATGCCCTGCCTTCCTTCCTGCCAGCGCGAACGTAGAAATCCTACTTCGACTTTTGTTCCTCTGGAGCCCTTAGCACGGGCTCCTATCTTCCCTCCCTCGCCTCTCGGCCTCGTACAGCTCCCGCTTGAAATCCAGGAACATGTCTTCGATCCTATACATCTCGTCACGGCTGAGCGAGACTGATCGCATCTTTTCCAGTGCCTTTTGAAGTGCTTCTCAATCTTATATGAGGCTGGCTTCGACTGGCTGGATCCGCCTCTCTTGTCACTCCGGGTCTCCGACGCCGCCTCCGCCCCAGCTTCGGGACGGTTAAACGTGGTATCATCGCCAAGCTCTGGCGATTGGCGAGATTGGCTTTGAGAGGCGGCAATGTGTTCTGACAGAACCTGGGATTGGACGTCGTCATCTTCCAAGTCGCTGCCACCTTGGCTAGACTGGAGCCGGAATGAAGGGCTGCTTGTCACCGAGCAGCCGTCATCTCCGCCAGACCGTCTCTTCTTCGTGCGCGGGTCCACGTATCGCGAGCTTGAGCCCCTCTTCCGCTTCCTCTTCGGCACCGAGCTCTTGTTCGACTTGCCTTCGGCTGGGCTGGTTTGGTGCAGAGGTGTCGAAGGAATCATCTGGCTAGTGTCCTCTTGCCCGCTCGAGAGCTCTTCGTCACCACCCTCTTCCCCGTCGTCCGTCTTCACCATTATGCAGTCAATCATCCCTGCCTTCTTACTACGTCGTCGGGTCACTCGTTTCAGAGCGGCCTGCTTTGCTTCGGCTTCCTCAGCAAGTCGAATCATGCTTCGCTCCGCACCCTCGCTGATAGCGTAGCTCGTATCGTCCCCTGGGCTAGAGGGTAGCGCCTGAGACGCCGCAGCCGGCTTCCGAGACTTCTGGGCGGTGGTTGCCTGGGGACTGCTGGGTGCATCGACGAATTCTTCATTGTCCGATTTGGGTGTCGCGTCACGGCCGCGCGCACGAGTTGGGGTCGTGGGGGCGCTTCGGGTGGACCGTTTCTCTTGTTGCTGTTGGGCCTGTTGCAGCAGTGAATCCTCTCGCACGCTCTGACGGGTTCGGCGTCGCGACGGTGTCGTGATTATTGAGTCGTCCACCTCAAGTTTCGATGCCTCTAGGGCGGCCACGTTTTCATGTGCGGCACTTGAGGGCACCACATCCATTGCAAACGAGTCTTCCACAACGGCAATATCTTGGCTACTCTCTGGCTCTGGCCGAGGCTTGTCGTTCTCCGCTTCTTCACCACCCGAAGTCTCTCCTTGTTCGGCCACTTCTTCCGCAGCTTCTAGCTCAGCTTCTTCCTCTTCGGGTTCCTGCTGCTGTACAATTACCCTCTGCATCGGTAGAGGAGATCCAGAGACAGGAGAAGACGAGAATTCCCAATGTACATTGTCCGTCACGCTATTCGAGCGGGATCGCATCTCGGGGACAAGTGGGTATCGGCGGACTTCGGAGAGCTCGGGAGGCGACGACGGGGGTCTGACATCTCCACATCCTGATGAAGCGACAGCATCTGACCCCGCCGCGGGGTTGGGGTAGAGCTGATATAATCCTCGTAAGATTTCTGAACCCCTGGTGTATGCTTCTTTGGTGTTTCCTTCTTAGCGTCGGGCAAAGCTGGGGACGAGATTTCGGCTACGTCCGCCATCTCGACTTCGCGATGGTCCTGAGGTGGGCTGGAAGACTTCATGTTATAGAGCGCCTCTTGTCCTCGCTGCTGCTCTCGGACTTCCAGCTGATGCTCCGTCAGGTTCTGCGACTCGCCCTTTTCGGGAGCAGCTGTCTGAACGGGCTCAAACTGAATTTGTGAGTCTTCGTGTCGTAGCTTCGCTCGGGACCTACGTTGTCTCTTGGGCCGACCGGTGGTTGTCTTGGGCGTCGGATCTTCCTGTAGAGTCTTGGATGGGGTTGGGACGGCCGAGGAGCCAGAAGAGACAAAATGGACTCTATCGGACCTGGCTGACTTGATGGGTGACACTTTGAGCGCGATCATATCATCTTGAGATTGTACGAAGGCGTGAGAGTGTTGGGCCGCGGCGGATTCGCCACTTGACTCGTCAAGGCCGGGCAGTACGAGGTCAACCAGGGATCGCACGGAAATGAGAGTCGCCTGGAGGGCTTCTGGATACGTAATCTCTTCAGCATCGTGGAAGACTCGGTTCCAGAGCATGGCGACGCTGTTGACAACATGCCTGTGTTTGCTTTGGAAAGCAGCGCATAGCAATCTCTCGAAATGTTCCAAGTTGAGCTGTTCGGTCGAGTCACGGGAAGCGATCATATCGCAGACCTGATCCCACATCTGCTTAGCCTAGAGTAAGTGTCGAAAATAGCTAGTTAGTCGCATGCTTTCAGAATAAGACGTCCGAGGTGCTTTACATACCGCCCCGGCAGTGTCTGCCGACTGCCGACTGCTTAAACGGGACTCGTCATCCTTGACCCAGAAGACGAGCCCATCCTGCAACGTGCAGACAGTCTTGACAGCTAGGTCGCTGCTACAGCGGCGGAGGAATCCGTCTAGTTCCATAAGGAAGGGAGTTGCGAGCACCGCCATTTCCGGGTTGGTGAGCTCCTTGTACAACTCCTCCATGACGGTATTGACGAGTTTATACATGTTATCAAAAGGGTCGATGGAGGCCGACTTCACACTGGTCGCGCCCCAAAGTCGAATTCGAGCACTGTCTACGATCTGGCGGTCGCGCGGCTGGCTAGCCATTCGCAGCATCGCAGTCGCGACCTGCACCGTCCGGGGTCAACGCTGCGGCCTGCGGTTGTCACATGATCAACCACGGTCTTGGCCAAGGGGTCGACAAGAGCCAGGGCCCTCCCCATAGGTCCGGTTTCGTCGGTAATGTGCGACTCAACGGCATCCATGAGGGACGCCCATCGTTCGAACGGTAGGTTTGGGGTTGCCTTGAAGCCCCGCTCTAGGATGCGACACAATTCCCGATACTCCCGGCCAACAGGTGGCTCGAGACTGCTAGTCACGGTGGAAGAAGGCCCCTTGATGGAACGCCCAGAGGCGAGTGCGGCCTTGACCGAATCGGCCACCATGACCCAAGGACCGTATGGGCAGATTGCGTCCATGGGGATGGATTGAAGCATCTCCTGTGTTAGCTCAGAGGCAGCCTTGGCCGTCTTGGTCTTGAAGAATGGCGCAAAGACTGCGGTGAAGAAGTCCGCAAATATCTCATCATCCGGGATACCATCCGGAAGGGTCGAGAGGATGGTGAATAGATGATGGATAGGTGCCTTGACAACCCCAGTTACCTTGGCCGCCCGATGAGAAGGGGTGGTGGCGGGCGTAAAAGTGTCCTGCCTACTGCACAATTGCTTCTCGGTAAAGGGCAAGAGTCCAAAGGCCTCAACCACGGTTCCTACAAACTGGCGGATGCTTGACAGAAACACCTGGCTGACAACACCTGTATCTTGACCCTCGGAGTTCTCCTTGGCAATACCGCGCTTCCAGTACCGGAGAAGTGAGGTGAACATGTAGGAGATGAATTCGGTCGTATCGAAAGAAACCTTGATCTCCTTGGAAGCCGCGGCCGAGACTGATGTGATGAGGGTGTTCCACATCTTGAAAGCGGGAGTATCAGGGCTTGCAAGGTCAGCGAAGTTCCTGTCTAGGATGGGTTGAACCACGCCGAAAACTCTGGATGCATTGTGCCGGAGCCACTTGGGTTCTAATGGTGGGAGTTCCATCGCATCAGCGAGTGGGTTCGTGAGAACCCGATCCTCCACCCATGGGCGACGTGTCGTGTTGTCGAAGAGACTAGTAAGAATAGTGATGGCCTGGTCAACGCGCTCCTCCGGTTGGCCGTTGGCACAGAGTTGTTGCATAATAGGCTTGACGGTGACATCCCAGTACTTGTCGACGAGTCCCTGGGACACACCAGGCTTGAAGGTGTAGTAAAACAGGTTGCAAGCGCTGCCCAGGATGACATTTTGGAAACCTTCGTCGGCCTTGGGTGCCGACGGTTTTCGCTTCCACTGACTGCAGACAGGTTGGCAAAGGGTGGTGCCGAGCAGTTTGGTGTATGTAGGCTCCTCAAAGTGTAGCACATAGACGAATCGGTTCCAGGCATAGTTGGCCTCCTGTTTCGTTGTCATGTCGCTGGAGTTGAAGCATAGCTGGATGACACGAAGCCAGCTGTTGAGGTATTGCCATTTCTCGAGGTGAATTCCGCGGAGGAGAAGAAGGATGACGCTCCATATTTTGGGAACAAAGGGTGCGTCCTGCCTCGATCGTAACATCGTTTTCAGCCGTTCAATGCAAAAGTCGATATACTTTTGGTCGTCGACCATGGCCTGGAAGAGCTCGGCAAGTTTCTTGGAAATCTGCCGATCCTTTCCGATGGAGGATGCAGCCTCAAACCCGAGGACAATAGCAGCGCCCCGAATGTCCTTGTTGCTACTAAGGCAGTCAGTGAGGAGGTCGTGAATCCAGTTTGTGTGGGTGACCATCAAAGGCTTGCACTGCTTGACCAGGCGGCGATAAATCATGACACGGGAGTGTATAATGCTTTTACCAGTCACATGCTGCTCAATATTGCTCAGCGCGGCAAGGAGACGGCCAACCCGGTCGGGGGTCATGACCCGCTGAGAAAAGTTTTGTTGCGCGACGACCTGGAGCAGATGGCGAGTTACGTCCTTGGAAACGGCAGAATCTCCAAACGAGCGGATGCAGTGATCGACCATGAAGATGCCAAACTCGTTGCTCAAAGAACTAGCGACGCCGGGGAAGTGTAAGATGGTGAGTAGGAAGGTAAGTGCGTGATTCGTGAGGGACGGGTCGGAGGGCGAGATGGTGATGTCACGCTGTATGAAGTCCATGAATCGGGGCATCCTCTCCTGGAGGGCGACTCTATCGGGCAGGTTGTTAGATGCTCGTAGGGCGCGACTAAGAATGCCGTAGGCATCCATTTTGTCAATCCGGTCATCGCCGGCTAAGCGGCGGGCTGACGACTCCAGCATGGTGATGAGACTGCACTGGTTCGTCACACCATTGGCGGTATTGAACGCGATCTCAAGCGGGTTAGGAGAGAGGAAGGGTTTTAATATGCCCTTTGAGGCTTCGAGGCTTTGGATGAGGGTAAGAGCGGGCCCGAAGGCGGCGAGGCTTTGTTCTCAGCGTCGTAGCTGGGCGCTTCCCGGACTTGGGTATCCGAAGCAAAAGCTACGTTTTTCCCGCTTCGTCTCGAGCTGGGGTTGGACTCGGTCGCAGTAGATCGAGGGGAGTACACGCCGTTGGGCGGGGTCTGGAGGCTCAGTCTCGGATCGAAGGATTGGCGAGCCAAAACTTGCTTCAGGGGAGCATCGGCCATGGGATCGTATCGGGGCTCTTTAGGAGGAGTAGGAGGTCGAGGAGGAAGAGCTTGGAGGATCGCAGACATAACGATTCTACCAAGCGCAAGGTTCCTGGCCGCGACAGAGTCGCTCGCAAGGGAGCGGAGGGGGAAGGGGGTGGAGTAAGCCCGTTAACCAGAAATTATACGATAGACATTGAGAGGCGCTTCAGACGAGAGGTCTAGGGCCTGGATGTCAAGATTCGCTCAGATGCGAAAAGGGAGAGCGGTGCGCAAGGGATTAGGAAAGCGCCGTTTCGAAAAGGCGATGAATTAAGGGGTAAAGGAGAAAGGGAAGGACGTGAGAATGAAGAATAGGTAGGAGGGAGAGGAAGAAAAAAAAAAGGAGTGCAGTATCGTGATTTGAGAAGCAAAGTGCTAGGACGGACAGCGCATGCTTGATGGAGGCTGTTGGAGTCTGGTCGGACATGTACAAACGACATACCCCATTGCCTGGTGGACGACGGAGGACCAACTAAGCGAGGAAAAACCCATTAAACACGATCGCGCTCCCACGAACTGAACGCGTGCCTGTCGCGGAAGGCGCCAGGAGCTCTGTCCACCTAAAGTCTGTGCGAGGGACAAAGAGGCTCGAGTGGGGCAAGTAAGCCATTCTCAGCCAACCGCTTCTCGAGTTCAGGCCAGGGTCGCGACTTCAGCTGACCTGTGAGTTCTTTGCAAGCGGCATCAGTTGCCAGTCCCCTGATCCCAACTTAGACAGCACGCGAGGTGCATCTGAACTGGCCACTTCTTTGAGGCTGGCCACACTGGCTTGGCTGGATTGGCCACTAATACTACCACTGACACCCTGACGGAACCTGGATCTCTGGATACTGGTGATGATATCAAAGGACCTAATCATATAAGTCCGCACTGCTATAGTCCACACCTTTCAGGCCAACTTATCGCGGATAGCATATAATAGTACGAGGAGCTCTTCCTCTGTTAAGATTTATATGTCATTGCATTGCGTTCCTACCACATCTTGAAGTGTTTGCTAGAAAGCAGTGTCGAGGAGAGCAGGTTGGCGGGATTTGGAGACCAACTGCCATGCCTCGTAGCTTGCTAACACGAGTAAGGTACAATGAACGATGATGAGGACCACACCGTTTCTCAAGTGAGGCTGGGAAGAGCTCATAGGCAGTTGGACATCTCAACCCTTACAAGGTAGATTTATGTACAGATCCAGGAGAGTGAGCTTCGTAATTTTACGGATTTGTATCTTAGTCGGAATGGCTGGCCAGTCGGTAAGTCGGCTTTACCAACAGTAGAGGAACAAACACATCCATAGATCACGGCAATTGGTCGGCCATACACTGACAGTTGGATCCCCGCGCCTGTCATTCTGACAAGATGGATCGCGTGCGGTTCTTGTGCTGGGAAAGCACGGCATGAAGGACTGTCTGAACCCTTCCGTCCCAATTTTCTTTTTCTCAACGAGACACCCTTTCTCAGCTTGGGGTCGCGCTAGAGGCCGAGCGGTTTGGCCGAATAACGCATATTTTCCTTTTTCTTTTTAATCCTGAATCAAGAGAAAAAGAGAATTGAAAAAAAGACCCCCACAAAAAGAGGGTGTCTGCTGTGTTCAAGGCCGGTACTTGTAGTACAAAAAATCAGCCGAGAATTGATGCGGCGCAAAACGTGTCCACTTATAGAACAGGGGTAACAATAGAAGGCAAGAGAAACATCCATAATAATTCGAACAAAAAAACTAAATAATCAATATTACATACTTCCTGTGGTGGTTCTACAAATCCACCACGACCCCCTTTGCCCTTCACGTAATATACCCTTCGTCATCGAAGCCCTCGACTCGTCGCGTCTAGCCTACCCCTCAAACATCACCTCTCGTGCGCTTCCCAAATCGGAGACAAAGCCCCTTGTGCGCGATCCATCAAAACGGAAGGGAAAATAGAAAATTCCTAAAGCAACAAAGCCACTTACACGCAACGCGCCAAAACAGCCGACAAAAAAAAACCACCACCACATCCCTCGCCACGATGGACGTCCTCCGCAACACCCTCCAACCCATCACGCACAACCTGCCCGCGCCCATCCGCGACCTGGGCGTCTCGCTCATCGGCGAGTCGTGCTACAAGACCCTTCTCCTCGACGTCGACCTCACCGACGAAGCCTGCCTCAAGCTCGCCATCTCCAAGGGTCTCGGCATCGGCATCGTCGCCGCCTCCTCCATCGTCAAGGTGCCCCAGATCCTCAAGCTCACCTCGTCGCGCAGCGCCGACGGCGTCTCCTTCCTCTCCTACCTCCTCGAGACCGCCGCCTACCTCATCGGCCTCGCCTACAACTTCCGCAACGGCTTCCCCTTTTCCACCTACGGCGAGACCGCCCTCATCCTCGTCCAAAACGTCGTCATCTCCGTGCTTGTCCTCCAGTACTCGGGCAAGAAGGGTCTCGCCGCCGCCTTTGTCGCTCTTCTGGCCGGCGCTGCCGGCGCGCTCTTTACTGATAATGTCCTCGACATGAAGACCCTGGGTTACCTCCAGGCCGGCGCCGGCACCCTCGGCGTCGCTAGCAAGGTTCCACAAATCCTTGCCATCTGGTCCGAGGGTGGTACCGGCCAGCTTAGCGCCTTTACCGTACGTTCCACGCCTTGTAACCTTTTGTAAAATTTCCATTATTCCTGAAGCTAACCCGCTATCCTTTTCTCCCTAATCTAGGTCTTCAACTATCTCGTCGGATCCCTTACCCGCATCTTCACCACCCTCCAGGAGGTCGATGACAAGCTCATCCTCTACGGTTTCATCGCCGGCTTCGCGCTCAACGCCGTTCTCGCCGCCCAGATGATCTTCTACTGGAACTCGCCTTCCTCTGCCGCCGCTAGCAAGAAGAAGCAGCCCCGCGTTATTGCCGCCCCCGTCAAGCGCGAGGCCGCCGCACCCTTTGCCGCCTCTCCTCGGCTACTTCCACCGGCACCACCCCCGCAAGGGCACCACCAGGAGGCGCGGTTAAGCCATTTCCGGCTGGTATAACTATTAAAAGCGGCTCTGTTTTAGAAAGAGCACGCTTTCCTACGGGTAGATCTTTTATGTTGTGTAGTCCAGGGCTCTCGTCCCTGTCTTTTTCTTTTGTTGTGTACACCACCCGTTTAACAAAAACCCCTCGAAGAATAGTAAATTTTAATCAAAGTTGAACGTATACATGTCCCCGTGCTGGACGATATTTCCAAGCCTGTGAACAGGTGATGAAGATGTGAATGTTCTTGTTCCAACATGAAATCGTACACTGCCCCTATCTGTAGGAGTCTGTCTATATGTGAAAACTCGCCCATATAAAACACATCAAGAAGAAGAAAGGTCAACAGGAAAAAAAACAGGTGGAGAAAAAGTACAAGGCCTTGGGGCAGTTAGTCCCTCAACTTCAAGTGATACGTCGCCAGTTGCTCCTCCGTCATCTCACCAGGGCTCCTCGCGAACAAGTCCTCTCCCTTCATACTCTTGGGGAACGCGATGACGTCTCGAATCGAGTTAGTGCCGCTCAGCAGCGCACAGAGCCTGTCAAATCCAAAGGCGAAACCAGCGTGCGGTGGCGCGCACCGCAGGGCGCTGAGCAGGGGTGCGAAGTCGGCGATGCGCTCCTCGCTCATGCCTAGGATATCGCGCATGACGGCCTCCTGTATGTCGGCGCGGTGGAGACGGCGACTGCCGCCGCCGACCTCTGTGCCGTTGAGCACGAGGTCGTAGGAATCGGCCTTGGCTTGCAAGGGGTCGGTACGGAGGAGCTCAAAGTCGTGCGGCGTCAGAGGCGCAGTAAAAGGATGATGCGTGGAGTTGAAGCCGGCGGTGCCGCCTTGCCCCGGCGTGTCTTCCTCCTTGGGGCTGAAGAGGGGAATTCCGTGACCCAGAGGAACTTGAATCCTTCCGACGCCTCTATCAGGTTTTTGAAACGGCAGCATCAAAGATGCGCTTGCGAACTTCGCCGAGGTTGGTAGAGCCACCATAAAATGGCCCCTTTTTCCTCGCTTGGAAGACGACGACGTCACCGGGCTCTAGGTCACCGGGTCCCAAGTCTGGTAGTAATGGCTCTATGCCCTCGGGCCCCATCGATGAGAATCCGTCCAGAGGCTTCTGGGGATCGAAGATGAGCACCTGGGGCGTCCCATCTGGGTGGTCTCGGAACTGGGCATTGAGGCCGTTCATAAACTCGTTTACAAAACCTCGTGCTTCGCGAACGGAAGACCCCAAGTGAAACTTCCAGGCTTCCACGATCGGCTCCTTGAGGTAGGTGATCATACCGACGAAATTTTGGTCGAGGTGCCTCGTAACATCGGCAATCTACTATGAGTTAGAGAGCAAGGAATTGGAAAGGAAGGGTGGAGGTGCGCTGCGAACTTACCTGGCCGGGAATACGAAGATCGGGTTTATCGATTCCGTAGAGAGCCATACACTCCTGGTAAGTCATGCGCGGGAAAGGCTCGCTTGGGAGCGCGGGAATCGATTGTGATTCCAGTTTCTGAACAGTGTTAGTCTCAGGGATTCCTCCAAAACTAGAAGGGGATGAGGAAGAGTGAGGGGGGATAATAGATACCTGAATGTCAGGTCGAGAGGCGTGCTGAGTCTGCACTGGGATGAAGGAGTCGCCGTATCGATATAAAACGTGGCCGTCGCGGAAGCGCTGCCACGTTGTTCGAACAATGTTCTCTATATCAGACGTGATCTTCTTTCCGTCCGCATACGACTTTTCAAGATCAAACTACAACCCCGCGGACCTATTAGCAAAAAGGGAGAACGACTGGGGCCGTCCAGGGCTGGTGCGTCGGGGGCAACACCCACCTGCATGAACTCGGGCTGTCTATCGGCGCGCAAATCCTCGTCTCTGAAGCAGATAGCAAACTGCTGGTAGCCGCGAATACCCGAAGCCATGAGCGCCTGCTTGTACTGCTGAGGACTCTGCACCAGGGCGTAGGCACGCCCCTTTGTGCGCGTGGGCACGAGGAACTCGCGCGCACCCTCAGGGGTGGATTTGAAGAGCATGGGCGTGGTGACGGCGCTGAATTCGAGGTCGCTCGCGACGGCGCTCAACGTGGACTGCAGCCACTCCCTGAACCGTAGGCGGTGCCTGAACTCGGCGTGGAACCGCAGCTGCAGGAAGCGCGACTCGGGCGCAAAGTTGTCGCTCTCCGTCAGGGCGATGTCCTTGGGGAAGGGGCTGAGGCAGTCGACGGATTCGGCGACGAGCTCATACTGGGGAGGCGCATCCGGATCGGATGCCTTAGCCGGCTTCTCCACTAGCTCTCCCTTGATTGAAACGGCGCTGAAGAGAGGGATCTGGCGCAGTTTCTGCAACAACTCCTTTCCTTGGAAGACGACGGGGACCTCGATCCCGGCAGAGTCGCGGGTGACGGTGACGAAGCCCAGTTTTGAAGAGACGACTCGCTTCTTTTCCAGGGACCCGTTGACGGTCACGTCTTTGGCGGGCTTTGGGTTCACGAACAGATCCTTGGGGGATTCCTGGGGTAAGGGGCCGAGATATGCCTTGTACTCTTCGACAAGCTTCTCCCATTGCGACTCAGAGCTTGTCAGCTTGGCGGAGGATGGTGAGTAAAACCTGTTCTGGAGGTGGGTCCAAGACCTCGAGACCGAGGGTGACCGGAGGGAGGCAGCTCCCCTAAGGGAACATCTCCGCAGGGCCGAAGATGCCATATGGGTTATAGGTGTGGATGGTGCGATGAAATCGACATCACTATGCCGTATAGAAGGCAGAAGATAAGAAGCTCGACTGAGTGAATGAGACTGAAATGGAACATCGCATGTTGTTTGCACTGTCACTCTCATTGGAGAAATAATTCTTTTTAGGTGGTCCAAGCTCCACATGGGATCGTTAAACCACACGACAAGGCAGAACAGAGCACAGCACGACAGCAGCACTGAGCTTCAAGACTGAAAAAAGTGCTCTACGAAAGAGGCGAAAGGCATTTGGCAAAAAAGGGCACCAAGGGACCCATATACTAGCTTTCAGATTTTATTTGATCATTTATTCATATCTACTACTTAATATGTACACAATCGTGCAAGTAGTTCCTGTTACGGGTGCGATTTGCAGCACCGCCAGCTTGATTGAGGGTTGTATATGTTTTAAAAAGGGCACTTGAAAATTGAGAACTTGAACGGGGAGGTGAAGAATGTGGTGTTGGCAGAGTGCGAGGAGCCCAGCTTGTTATATCACTTGATTGACAACGGAGCTAGCTTGGGTTCTCATTCTCACAAGACAGCAAGGAAAGGATGGCGGTTGCTAAATGCGTGGCTGCGTACAACCGGCCGCTCAACATTGGCCTTGTCCAGATCCCGCTAGAGTCAGGGAAAGATGTGGGTAGGATGTGGAATGAGGCTGACAACGTATGAAATAAAGGGATGGGGCTCGAGATGAAGACAACTCTTATCAACGAGCCGTTTAAGAAAGACCTCTACTTCAGGGTAATCAGATTGCCGTTTTCTTCGCGTCCGATAAAGTCAAGGTAAGGGTGTGTCAGACGCAGATATCATGGTGCCTACCAACCATTACAGCAGAACCACTTAGGCCCCCGAAGGGGAGAGTTCTACTGCTCTGTTTGGAGACCACCAAAATCATCTAGAGCACGAAGGTATCATCACCTAGTAACCAATGTTAGCCTGCATTCTGAGAGCAAGAATATAGGAGTTGAACGCGAGGAATGGAGCGTTGTGGTTCTTGGGTTCATAGGTTGGGGGTACTCACATTTACTTGAAGGAGGGATGAAGAAGAAAGGAAAAAAATTCCACACACAATTCGCGGCTGTTCCCCAAATATTTCAACCAACCTCTCAATGTGGGGTCACGTCGGCAGAACTTTGGAGGAATTATGTGGTCGACTGCGTTGCCCAGAACAGGGGTTCAATTCTTTGGGGGCAACAAGGTGAAGTGGTAATTTCAACTGTGTCGCACTGGGGTCCTTTTGGGGAATTGATCTAGAGCCTGTGCCAATACGTCAGGGCACATGTACCAAGTACTGGCAGCATGTGGGCGCTGGGGTGTCAGCGCCTTTCCCTAGAACCAGCAATTCCTAGCGCCGCCTTCCCCGGGAACTTACAAAGGTCCGCTCAATTGATCCATTGAGGCAGCTTGTGTCAATCGAGGTCCCTTCGATGTTCCAAGTCCCAAGCTATCGGGGTGTTGAGGCCAGTCGTGAATCCGAGTTCACTGGTGTTACGGTCTTCCGGCCCTGTGCTCGCCCCCAAGGACTTTCGTCTCGGCTCCCAGCCACATAAATTCCCAAGCAGCCTCGTCCGGCCTTGGCATTTGAATTTCTTCTTCCCTTGTGCGGTCATAGGTGACTCCATAATACGGAAACTATCCAACCCGGGAACTAACGATCATCCTCCCACACCTCCCTCTACTGGCTCCCTGATTTTCGCCCGCCAACCGCCAGCTAAATCCGCCAGCCCAAAACCTCGCCTTACGCAACGTCAGCAGCCTGACGATAATTTCCGTCTGGGTCCCCCGCGCCCAGGATATCAACAAACTCGGTTCGACCAACGTCAACGCCTCGATTCGAGCTCAACGCCTCTTTCCCCGGACATCTCAAAAGTTGTCGGCTTCGAATTCGTCCTGCTGCGGGGTTTTCTTTTCGGGTTCTCTTCTTCTTTCTTTATTCTCGCCCCTGCCGATCGGGCTCCTTCCTTGGTCCATCGATTCCCTGAGATTCGTACGTCTCATGGCACCGACCATCTCCGCCATCCTCCACGTCTTCCGTCGATTCGACCTTTCGCGATAACTTCCTCGGAGAGTCGATTCCGTCTCAAGTACATTTTATTCCCTTCGCTTCTCACTCATCGGCGGCTCCCCGTCCCGACGAGAACCAAGTCGACCGCTGCTGGCCCCTTTGGCCCAACCCTCCACACAGCACCGACATGTCGAGCTCATTTGAGAAGTCCGTCAAGGGCGCCACCAAAATCAAGGCCGCACCTCCCAAAACCAAGTATATTGAGCACATTCTTGTGGCGACCCATTCCGGAGAGGCCGGTATTGGCGAGGTGTTTCGGGCCCTGCAATTCCGCCTGCGCGATTCGACGTGGACTGTTGTTTTCAAGGGCTTGATCACGGTTCACTTCATGATCCGCGAGGGGCGAGCGGATGCCACTCTTCAATATCTTGCCAAACATACCAATATCCTCGCCATTAGCAGCTTCACCGATGGTGAGTAACCCCCGCCCTCGTTTTCTATTTTGCTTTTTTCTCCAATTCCCTCTTCATCCATTGGGCTTGGTCCTCATGGGCCCGTCCGATTGATGCATCCGGCTAATCTCTTGGGTACCAGCTCAAACGCAAGGTCGCAACATCCGCCACTACGCGCGATATCTCAGCGAACGAGCCCGGGCATACAGGGACACAAAATGCGACTGGGTCAGGGCCAAGGAATCCCGCCTTGAGGAATTATCGGTAGAGAAGGGACTCCTGCGCGAGACTGAGGTGGTACAGCACCAGATTTCCGCCCTCCTGGCTTGCGATGTAAGCGATTTGGAATATTCCTCGAGCCGCAAACACGATGAGTTTGCTAACCCAACTTCGCGCAGATTATGGACCAAGACCCGGAAAATGAGATCTCAATAACAGCATTCCGCTTGCTCGTGCTCGATCTGCTCGCCCTCTTCCAGGTCCTCAACCAGGGACTCATCAACATTCTAGGTATGCCGTGGCGTTCCCAATCGCTTGGCCCACCAGTCCAACGCTAACCCTCTTTTCCAGGTCACTTCTTCGAGATGTCCAAGCCTGACGCGGAGCGAGCCCTCAACGTTTACCGGAAATTCACAAAGCAGACCGACTATGTGGTGCAGTACTTAGGGGTTGCGCGCCAACATGAGCACCACACCCGGGTAGAGGTTCCGAAGTTGAAGCACGCGCCCGTTCACCTTGGTCGCCAGCTAGAAGAGTACCTCCGCGATCCTGATTTTGAAGTGCATCGCAGGCAATACATCGCCGAGCTTGACGCAAAGAAAAAGTCGGGACGGACAGGAGGAACTTCGGGGATCGCCCGACTCCAGCCACCCGAATCCAGCTCCTCTTCCAAACCGACTGCCGCCGCTGCCTCCTCATCTACCAACGGGTCGCAACCTCCGCCGAAGTCCGCGCAGACTACCAAAGGACCTGACAAGGATCTAATCGACTTCTTTGACTCTATCGAACAGAATCAGACAACCATGGCAGTAGACCCGACGGCGCAGGCCCCCAAGCCCAGCCTCAGATTCCCGTCCATACAAACATGGCGTTTGTAAATGCCGCCCCCTTCCAGGTGCAACCCACTGGCTTCATTGGCAATGGCGCCATTATGGCCCAACCCACGGGCTTCGGGGCACACAATCCCTTCCAACAGCAAGTCTTGGCTGGTTTCGCTCCTCAACCGACAGGTGTTCCTCTCCAACCCAACCTCACCGGCGCTGGCTTCGGGGGCTTTACGCCTCAACCAAGCTTCCAACCTAGCACTCTTGGCACCATCCCCCAGAATACCATTGCCTCCTTCCAGCAACCCACCATGACCGGCGCCCCTCCCTCGGGGCACCGCAGGTGACAAATCCGTTCCGCGCCTCCATGCTTGTCAACCAACAAGTGCCATCCCCCATCCAAGCTAACACCCTGTCTACGCCGACTAGCCCAGCGGCCAACAGGTTGTCCACCAATCCTTTGCCCTGGCCCAGCAAACCGGAGGTGTCTTCCCTCAGCAGCAGCAGCAACAGCAACAGCAACAGCAACAACCTGCACCTCTCCAGCCTATGGCTACCGGGACGAACCCTTTTGCCAAGAATCTTGCGGCACCCCAGCAGCAGCCTCAGCAGACTGCCGCGACTCCGGGTGCCCTTGTGCCTCAGGCCACGGGGACTAATCCCTTCCGCCAAAGCGCATTCGTCAACCACAACACAGGCATGGGGTGGCAGCACAATCAAACGCCCATGGGTGGTGGCCTGGACCAAATGCAGACTGTCCCTGTCTTCCCACGCCCTGCGCAGCAGACTCCTTGGCAACAGTAGTATATCCTTGGGCAATAGAGTAGCATTTGATCCCGAGCTTTACATCTACCCCATCATCTAGCAGCTCTCTCCTTCCCCGACGCTATCACGTCCGGCTTTTAGTTTCTGCCGTTTACCAGCTTGCATGCCTGCAATCTGCCCTAACAATTTAACCTTTGTGGTTCTCGTCAAACTCGCTCGCCCACCTCTAGTATGAATTGTCCTTTTGTGGCATCTGGAGCTTTGAACAGCACAAGATTCGCATCGAGCCGCGCTGCCTCTTCCTAGAGACGAGCTTTCTTCTCTTTTTTGGTTTCTTTTTCACCTTTTTCTTCTATTCCCTACCACCTCTCTTCTTGCATAAGCTCCTCTTTTTCCCGCTCTCTTTATTTAGTTTGTTCTAGGTGTGAAAACATACACCCAGCCTTGGTTTCATCTTTTGGCGAGCGAGGCGTTTCTTGGAGGATGGTTTTGTATTGATTTTTTTCTCTTGGTTCTTTGAAGGCTTGGCCCACAGTGAGACGTCGCTAGGGGAAGTTGAAGAATGGTTAGGAGGGGGAGAGAGGTTTTGGCTAGACAAACGGGATGGTAGAATTGATTCAATTAAAACATCTTGCTAAACGGGTAGTAGTAGTTTGGCTCGCCTTGGTCGTCCATCTCAAATACGTCGTCTTGTTGCGGTCCTATCATGTTCAACGAAGTGTAGCAATGGTCTCGTTCTGCCTGTTCTTGTGTCATTCCAAACGAAATCTATTTGAGAGATTCTCCATGCGATGCCTGTGTTGTTTTCTGCGTCTAACTAGTTGGTGCGGATCTAGTATTCTCGTTGAATTTTTCGCCAGCAAAACTCACTTCCTCCTATAACGCCGGTACTTGGACAATGCCATGCTAGTATAAGAAGAATCCGTAAGGGAAAAAAAAAAAAAAGAAGTAGAAAAAAAAAGAAAAAAAGGCCCTCGACTCCTCATGAGCCACCAGTTTCGCCCAAATCCCAACCCCCATTCCTCAAGCGGGACACGTTCGCCGTGCGCTGTCTTCTGTTCAGAATACATCGTCCACCTCCATCTTAACGGGGACCTCGAGCTTGATTTCGGGCGTGGGTCTAGCTTGTTCCTTTTCGTCCTCGATGAAGACGCCCATGCCGGAAAAGGCCTCGAACATGACGCGGGAGAGGTACTCCTCGACTGCGTAACCGCCGACGCGGTACTCTGTGTTGGAGCGAGCGTTCTCGAGCCACTCGCTGTGATAGTTGCCATAGTCTGTGATTTCGTACCGTGAGGGGGTGAGGTCGAGGCCGCCAAAGGGGTCGTAGGGGAGGTTGTCGTCGGCGCGGCGCTTCTCCTTGAGGCCGCGGATTGACAGGTTGGGGTTCGCGCCGTCGTACAGGGCCTGCTGCTGCTGCTTGCCCTGGCCTCGGCGCTTGAGCATGATCCTATTCATGGTCTCGGCGGCGTGGCCGGCCTCGCCGCGGGCTAAGCCGTTGAGCATCTCCTCCTTGAGCTTGGCATCCCGCGTGCGCTCCTGTTGGGCCTCGCGCACGGCTTCGAGGCGACGGGCCTTGGCCGCCTGCTCCTCGGCCTGCATGCGCTTCTTGGAGAGTTCGTCGGCCTCCCCGCGACGCTTCTTATTCGCCTCGATCTCGGCTTTGTTCGATGCCTCCCACTCCATCAGCTCCTTTTCGCCCGCCATGCGCTTGTCCTCTGGGCCGTTGACGAGGGCGTCTGTCAGGTCCTCCACGCGTTCGAGGTAGTTATTGTAGTCGTCCACGGTCTCGAAGTCGTCCTCGACCTTGTTGAAGACGGCAGCCACCCTCTTGCGGATGTCGCACTCGCGCTCGACCGAGAGATCGTTGAACCAAGGGGGCGGAAGCCGCGCTTGCGCAGTGTCTTGTAGCAGCCGGCGTAGGGGCACTGGTTGGGGCCATCCTTGAAGATGCGAGCGACGCAATTGGTGCACATGGGATGGTAGCAATCGGGATTGATGAGGAACTCGAGGTCGCGGTTGAGGTAGCGGGAGGTTTTGCACACGGGGCAGATGTCTTCGGCTGGATTATCCCCGCTAATGGAGGGGAGAGCGCCAGGGCGGCCGGCCGAGGCCGAGGCTTTGCGCGACATGGTGTCCCTACGCCTGCGCTATCGCGATCCTGAAAGGGAAGAAATCGACTCTATGTCCGCGTATGTATGCTTGGAGACGCTCCGAGAGCGCAGCGTCCTCACCCGAAAGTGCTGGACCTTTGTGGATTTTCGGGTGGCGAAAGGGAGCCAACTTCGTGTCCGGGCTGTTGAAGATCAAATCATCGGTCAATGGCTCTAGCCTCTTGCAGGAACGTTGATGCCTAGGGGAAAATGGCTCGGCTGGGGAGTGACCGGGGCTGGGCATCGTCCAGTCTGGCCTCGTGAGAAGGATGTGCAGGTGTAAAGGCGTATGATTGCACGAGGCTGGGTTGATTCGCGAGGAACCGGAGGAATTGTAGCTGTTTGGCCTGGCTGCAGGCAAAAAAGCTTGGGCCACAGATTGTGCAGAAGCTAAACAATTTCCTACTTAGCGTCTTGCTCTTTTACCCCTCCACTGGTCCCCGAAGAGCAGCAGGTTCTAAAAATGACAATGTGGGGTGTTCCTTCTCCGGGCGCAAACCCCCACTACGACAGAGAAACTGACGTTTTAGTTGGAACCTTCGACCATCTTCGAAAGCTCCCCCTCCAACCCCAAATACCCCATCACCTATTGATCGCCCTTCACTTTTTGTCAAGTGAAAAGAGAACGCGCCATGGCCGATAAAGGTACGTCTCACAGCCCTTTGCATTTTCTCACAATCTTTCCAAAGCCCGCGACATTCCATGAGAAGCACAGCACGCGGTGGGAGCGCGGACGCAAGCGCGGGCGCAACATTCTTCTTTCTCCAGGGCCCAATAGCTAATGACCCCTCCTCACTTTCGTGATCTAGATCTCACCCCCGAACAGGAGGCCGCCGCCCGCGCCAAGGAAGCCGAGGAGCAGGCCGCTCTCCCCTACAAATGGAACCAGACTATTGGCGATGTCGACGTTTACATCACCATCCCGGGAAATCTCAAGGGCAGGGACCTTAACATTGATATCAAGAAGACCAAACTTGTCGCAGGTATCAAGGGTCAAGACCCCATCATCAGCGTACGTCGCATCCCCGACGCAAGCGACTATGTCTTCTCCTCTATACTCCTTTTTCTTTTCTTGTCTTGTCTTTGCCAGATAGTCCTTGATCCCAACACAACTAACAATGATCCTCGCAATACTCTACAGGGCGATTTCCCACATCCCGTCATCGTCGATGATTCTACGTGGACCTTGACGACCGCCCCTGACGGCACCAAGACTGTCGAAATCCACCTTGACAAAGTCAACAAGATGGAGTGGTGGGCCCATGTCATCGTTACCGCCCCTAGGATCGACGTGACCAAGATCAACCCCGGCGAGTCGAAGCTCTCTGACCTGGATGGACAGACGCGCGCGATGGTTGAGAAAATGATGTTTGACCAGAGGCAGAAGGAGCAGGGTCTTCCGACCTCTGAAGAGCAGAAGAAGCTTGACATTCTTAAAAGTTCCAACAAGAGCACCCGGAGATGGACTTTAGCAACGCCAAGATTAGCTAAACGGGAAAAGGTTGATGCAAAGGGATATGCCATTTTAATCTAGTTTTTATTATACAACTATAGGTTTTGTTTATCGTCCATGGTTGAAAAGACTTGGACTGTTTGATATGAGTAATGTGACAACGATATCCATCCATCAAGAAGCAATGAAACCCCGAAGATGTTTAGCCTGGGCCTGACCCTTTTTCAACATGATGTCACAGGAAGAGCAGAGAAAGAGAGAGGGAAATGGCTGTGAAGTAAAACGACATGTAGGGGACATTTAAAATCGCCGAAACCATGGAAGAGAAAAGCCAAGGGTTATGGCGTCAGAGAGTCCCTAGACGTTGAATCTTGGAACAGCAAGTAATGCGGAAGCGCATTGAAGCCGCGACCCATCAATTGTCAGAAACGATGCGTTCCGTGCACTGCGAGTGAAGTCCACCAAATCTTGAGTTTGCGTAGATTATCACAGATTCGATCGATTAGGTCTTTAGGACCCGCTCGACCTTTCCGTGAACGTGGAGGAATAGGTCCCTGGTTCGGAACACGGGTTCGGGAAAGGTTGACTAACGGACCAAAGGAGCAAAGGAGCAAAGAAGAAGATTGTAGAGGGTATCACACTGGGACTCGGGCCATGGAGGGCTCCCTTGAAGGAAAGGAAAAGGAAATGAAGAAGGAGAAAAAAAGATTATGTCTATCCTAGTCTCTCGCTAGCCGGGCTGCCTTGAAACGGCTCACCCGCCGGGGCGGTTCCCCCTCGTCGTCAACTGGTTCTATAGCGTTCTCTTCCTCCTTGAGGAAACCACCCTGCTGCGCAATCATCTTCCGCCGCCTACGCTGGTACTCGTCGGCAATCTCCCGGCGATCAATTTCCTCGTCAAAGTCATCCGGGTCCCCGCGGACCTTGGCCGACTTACCCCGCCTCCGAGAAGAGGCGGGGGTATCCGACCAGGCGAGGGGCTGCATGATGGTGTCCGACTCTTGGGGTTTCCCCTCCTCCGTCCCCTCCTCTTCGAAAGCATCTGCGGCGGCAGAGACGCCCGAGGATGCCTTCATCTGCTGGAAACGCGAGGCCTTCTTGCGCGGGCGCGCCGCCGTCTCGGGTTGCTTGGGCGGCAAAGGGTCCGCCTGCTCCACGATGAACTCGCTGACGGGGTTCGCGACCGTTTCGGGCCGCGGGTCGGCGTCGCGCGCTGCTTCTTGTCCGGGCGTTGTATTATCCGCCGGGGCAATGTCTAGCGCCTCGGCAAACTTGACGCTCTTCTTCGCGCCCGAGGCCCCGCTAGGCTTCAGGATGCTGCCAGAGGCGGGTACGTCCGCCGCGGACCGGTCTGTCCGGCTCCGCGACTTGTTCGGGGGCTGGGTCTTGGCCTCGGCCTCTGGCTGCCTCACTACAATCTTGCCGATGCCTTCCTCGAAGTTTCCTTGTTCGGGCGAGGCGTCACCCTCGCCGTCACCGTCGTTGGTCCCAGGTTCGCTCGTGGCAAGCTGCCGCGTAAAACGAGACTGGACGCCCAAGCGTCGCTCGAGGTCGAGCATCCGCTCCTGGTACTTTGGGTCAATCACTCGGTGGGTGGTCCGGCCGTACTTGTCCTCCTCTTCACCGTCTTCCCCATCCTCGTCCTCGTCCTCGTCTTCATCGTCATCATCATCCTCGTAGCTGTTAAATGAGTCATCATCCGACTCGTCATACCGTAGATCCGACATGATGGCAACCACCTCGCCCATGCCCGCGCTGGGCGTCGCCGAGTTGTTCATAGTGTACTCCAACATCTGCCTCCGGAGCGCCGCATCCTCGGGCGATTCGTCGTCAGGGAGCGTGGGTGCGTCCTGGGTTATTTTCTCCTGCTCTCGCGCCTTGTCCATAATCTTTGCACCCGCTGCGCCGCCCGAGACATCTCAGGTTGGCTCCCTTCCTCCACCTCCTCGTTCTCCGCGACGCCCGGATCGACATCGGAAACCACCTCTTTCATGCGCACCGGTATATCGGCCGTAGCCGGCGCTCGAGGACCACTGGTCCGAGGCCGCACATCACTAGGAGGGTCTGACGGGGCCACCTCATCTCCATCCGGCTTTGACTGCGACGCGGCGCTCTCGACACCGGCCTTTTGCAGAATCTCCTGTAGCTGCGGCATCTTGCTGCCGGGCGTCCACAGCTCATGGGACACCACGTTCCCATCCTCATCCAGCCTTTCAAAAATCTCCGTGATGGGCAACCCGGTCTCGTCCGTCGCGCCCGGGTCGCTAATCACGCTCGCGGCGCCCAGCTTCCTCTCCGCCTCCTCCAGCTGCTTCTCGAGCGTGCGCACGTTCTTGTCCACGTACTCGATCCTGCGGTCCAGCAGGTTGACCACCTGCTCCGCCGTGCGCGGGGCACGCTCCTGGCCAAAATCTCGTCCACCTCTTTCCCGGTGACGAGGTCGCCGTCGAACTCGGCCCGTATCCGGCGGAGCTCTGCCGCGGAAGTCTCCGACTCGGCCCCAACACCAACCCCGGTAGCCGTCTGCACCTCCTCCTTCAAAGCCTCGTACTCGGCATCCCACTGCCGCCAGTGCTCTAGCGCCTTCTTAAGCTTGGACACATTGGCCTCCAGCTGCCGGACGTGGCGCTCAAGGTCCAGAAAGCTGTCCTTCACGCCCGTCATTGGGGTAGAGCCGAAAAGGAGAAGGAGGAGGCAACAAGACAAAGAGAACAAATGAGGGGGCGAGAGGGGAAGAGAAGAGAAATTGTTTCTCTAGGCGAAGGATTCTTGTTGGCTGTGATCTCATGCAAGGGCATATTTGGGGGTGCGTCCGTGCTGACGATGCTGCTTGAAAAAAGGCTTCAGTTGAACATTGTTAACGAGACAGTGTCTGGCTAAACACAGGCTAATCTGGGTCAAATTGTTTTTCGAGCCTTCTATGCCGTCTTGGCGGTGGCTCGAGGCGCTAAATCGTGGGTAGAAGGGGATTATTCAGTTCCACGGTGCGCCTTCCTCCGCCAACAACACTCAACTCTAAGCCGGCGCTGAACCTGGCACAACATTGAACTGCTCAAAGTATTAGGAGTATTGTTTTAATTGATTCAGGAGACATGTCCCACAGGTTCATGGATCTCAGTTTTATACATGTTGCTGTAGTCCATTGTGGTCTCATTGATGGCCACTCGGCCGAGAGTACACACCACTTACCAGCGCTCCCTCCTCGCTACAACCACTATAGATCTGGATCCTTAAAATCACCACGTCCACCTCAAGTCACTCTATCTCCAACTTAAACGAGCAAGGACTTGAAATTCTCTTCGCCCCAGGGGCGAAACAATATTCTCCTCTACTTGTACTTCTTTTCTTTTTCATCGAGATCTCCTTCTCGGCGGATTTCCCGCACACATCATTGAACGTGTCGACATGGACGACCTTGTCACTCTCAATCGGAGGGTGCCATCTCTCACTAGCTCCGTCCTTAATCTTTGCCCCGGCCAGTCAACACCCCAGGCCCTTGCCGGGACCGCAAGATGTTCCACCACTCGACAGTCGCGTCAAGGCTCCGCATCCCCCGCGCCGTCCCAACCCCGGCACACGGGAATACATTATCGCCAAGCGGCGCGTTTTATTCCATCTACAAAACCCCCATGCTTGGCTTCGTCAAACATAGGAAAATGCAACACCAGAGGGTTTTTTCTTCATATTTTATCAAACGAAGACGAAACAAGAAACAAGAAAAAAGACGGGAAACGAAGGATGGACCCAATGAAAATGGGGCAAGGGAGATGGCAAGCAGGCAACTCAAGATGCTGTATTCATATCTAGAATGGTATTTCTCGACTGGGCCACCCGGAAATGGTACGGTCCAAGACGAGGCTTCCCGGACGTGGGCCTTTTTCAAGGCACATGCCAAACGTGTAATCCAGACTCTACCTGCTTCAGGTCACCGTTTCCGAAAACCCCGGCTTTAGTTCTGGTGCGATGGCGTTCTGTTGCTGAATGAATTGCACAATCGAGCAAGATGCAGGCAGTAGGTGCGTGGGGTGGCTGTGGTATATCAAGAGTGTTTAGGCCTCTAAAGGCTTTAAACCAACAAAATGGAAAGTCATGATGCCATAAAAAAGAAAGCAGAAATTGGAAGAGAAGGCGGGGACGAATCAAGGAAGAAAAGAATGAAAAAGAATAAAATGAAAAAAAAAAAAGATTGGGAGGGGTGAAAGAGAAGAGGAGATGACTTATATGAAAGAACGGGATGTGAAGGTCAAGAATAAACAAGAAGAGAAGGGGCGAGGAATATGCATGCATAGGCAGCCCCCGTGTCTATTTGGGAGGGCCGGTTGGGGCTGCCAATAAAACAGTAAAAAAAGAAGGGGTACATATGAGAAAAGTTGAATGAATAGAGAAATAAAAACAAATAGGGAAAGGAGAAGAGTAATGTGTAAGAATAAAATCTCACAGTGACGGAGAGGTGCAAGGCTCGGCGATGGCGATGAAGCGGTGCGCGAGGCCGCCGGCGCAAGATGGGCGAGAAACATCAATGGTGGCTTAGAAGACCCAAGTGAAGGACTCCTCGACCTCAAAAGTGGCAGTGTGGCTATGTTACGGATTCCTTGGTTAGAATTGCTTCTCTACGCATCATAAAAGGTATCACGGGCTACAGCCGGCGGGAGCAGTCACTTACCGAATATCTGCGGAAGAAGCGCCAATAAGCACCTTGAAAGTGCCCTCCTCGGCGATCCACGCATTGAGAGAGGAATCGTAGTACCCAACGGCGTGCTTATCGAGGCTGATGCGGATGTGGCGGGTCTCGCCAGCGGGTAGCGCAACCTTTTCAAAGGCTACCAGCTCCTTCTCCGGTCGGGGAAGGCGGGACTTTTCGTCACTGACATACACCTGGATCGTTTCAGAGCCATCGACGCTACCGGTGTTGCTAATGCCCATGATGATATCGATGGTGCCGTTTTCGCTGAGAACACGCTGCTTGAGCTCTGGTCGGCCGTACTCAAAAGTAGTGTACGAGATACCGTGGCCGAACGGGAAAAGAGGCTCGATCTTGGACCTCTCGTAGTGCCGGTAACCAATGAAGATGCCCTCTCCATAGACAACCTTGAGGTTCTCACCAGGCCATGTGTGATAAGCAGGGGTGTCCTGGATACGCTTGGGGAAGGTGCACTAGAATCATGTGGTTAGATAACATTGGAGGCAGCGCCACACGGGGAAGAGGGGTAGGGAAGGGTAGAGGTTTAGAAGAACAAAACATTCCATGGCAACTTACAGGAAGCTTTCCGCTGGGGTTCTGGATTCCGAATAGGACGTCCGCAAGAGCGTTACCGGCTTCTTGGCCCTGGTACCAGCCTTGAATGATGGCCGGCACCTTGTTGACCCAGGGCATGGTGACAGGTGTGCCCGATTGGTTGACGACCACCGTCCTGGGGTTAGCCGCGACTACAGCTTCGATCAAACGGTCCTGGCCTCCCTCAACCGGCAAATCCATGGTCTGCCTATCGTATCCCTCAGACTCCCACTCGGCATCCAGGCCAACGATGACGACGGCGACATCGGCGGCCTTGGCGGCGTCCACAGCCTCCTGGATGTAGTCGAGTTGGTCTTGCTCCTTGAACCCAATGCGGCAACCGCCGTATTTGTGCGTGATGCCAAACTGCTTTTGCTTGGCAAAGGGGCGAAGCTCGTTGGTCATCTCGACCTTGATTTCGACGGGTTTTCCTGCCTCCATGTCTACCTCGACGAGGTAATCGATGGAGCCGTCAAACATAGCTTCGCCCTCCTCGGTCCAGTCCCAGAGATCGAGTCGGAGTTTTCCGTCAACGTAGAGCTTTCCGGGTCCGACGCTCATGAAGCTGACGGTGTGCCGGCCGGTGGTGGGAGGCGTCAGATACGTGGTGGCGACGGCGGACCACTCGGGGCCAACCTGGCTGAGAGGCGCGGAGTCCCAGAGGAAGAGATCGGTGTTGGTCCTTCGCTGGATGACGACAGGCTCTCCATCAAACTTATCGCCCTTGAACCAGTCGATATTCACACCTGCCTGCCCGGATTTCTCAGTGCAGTAGGGAGACGCGACTGGCAGCCACTTGTAGATGTGGCAGCCTTGCGCAAAGACAACCTCCTGCTTCGAAGTCTTCTTGATGCTATCAAGAGGAATGGTAGTATAGTAGGGGTTGAGACTAGCGCTGCCGCCCCCGCCGGCGATCGCTCGGTTCGCGTTGGGGCCGATGACGGCAACCTTGGTCGTGTTAGGGCACAGGGGAAGGACAGCGCCGTCGTTTTTCAAAGAGTAAGACCCTCGGCGCCGGCAGTCCTGATAAGCTGTCGTGTCTCGAGCCTGTCGTCTTCCCTCTCTGGCTCTTCAGGGGACATATCATCCCCCTTGAGGCGCTCGACGAGCGTGAGGACGTTCTCTGCGGCCCTGTCAATCTCCTCCTGGGTGACCTGACCCTTATTAAGGGCATCGATGAGTTTTCCGAAGCGCCATTTCGGCGAGTAAGGGAATTCAATATCGCATCCCGCCTTGAGAGACTCGGCAGTAGAGTTCATGCCGGCCCAGTCAGAAATAACAGCTCTAGCAAAAACGGTCAGTCAAACGCTTGATCAGAGGAAGGAGCGAGCCAAAAGGCTACACATACCCATCATAGCCCCATTCCCCACGCAGGATATCCTTTAGCGTGTGGTCATTCATGTCAGCGTGGACGCCGTTGATCAAATTGTAGGAGGACATAATGGCCCACGGATTCGCCTCTCGGACTGTAATCTCAAAGGGCCGTAGGTAGATCTCACGAAGAGGCCGCTCGGCGACGACCGAGTCAACGGTGAGTCGGTGAGTCTCTTGCTCGTTGGCAACAAAGTCTACGTAATTGTTAGCGACTCTCCAAACGCGAAACAGGAGCGCTGCCGCTCTAGGTTGCTACTCACGCTTTACTGTGGCAGAAACACCCTTCTCTTGGAGGCCTCGGACATATTGAGCAGAGAGTTTTCCGGTCAAAAGGGGATCCTCAGAAAACGACTCAAAGTTGCGACCGCCGAGAGGGTGCCTGTGCATGCAAATGGTGGGGGCGAGTAGCATGTTGGCAGATCTCGCCTTCGTCTCATCAGCGAGATGATGGCCAACCTCGCGAAGGAGGGCTTTGTTCCAGGTTGCCGCAAGGGATATACCGCAAGGAAAGAGGGCCGCCTGCGTGAGCAAGGTTAGTATCTAGCCAGCGTGTGCTCAAACACTACCATTCCCTGTGGATCATCTTGGGAGTCGAACCTTGGTACCACCAACGAAAATTCCACCTCGAGCGCCATTAGGACCGTCGGTCGTCTTGATGGCGGGGATGTTCTTCTCTGGGATCGATTTGGTTCTCCAGAAATCGGCGGCGGTCAAGAGTGAAACCTTTCGTAATGGCCAAGGTTAGCATCATCGTGTAGGTCCATGTGGAAACAAACGGGCGCAGGGTGGCTGGGCATACTTTCTCCTCCAGGCTCAGCTGGGCGAGCTTAGCCCTTGCGGACAATCGGGTGTCCTTGAGGATTTGGCCCTTGTGCTGAGGACTGCACGGAGGCGAGAACTCGGTGTTTGGCGTCGAGTTGGCCATCTCACTTTCCATTGGAGACACGTTGAAGTCCGAGTCGAGGTCCTCGTTGCGGAAGTCCAGGGAGCTCATCTTTGATTTCACGCGTGCCCTTTGGATTTGATTTCAAGGTTCGTCTGGTTGCTGTTTCCCCTTTCTCCCTTTTTTCTTTTTGTTGGTTGCGGATGGTGGTGCTGGGTGAGACCGGATAACGACGAAATGCAACCGGGAATGTGGGTGTTTTATGTTAGCGAGTGTGATGTGTTGCGTATAAGTCCAGCTCCTAGTGTGGAGATGCGGATTCGTACTCGTAGGAAGGGGGAATGCGTGTAAGGTAAACGACGGGACGAAGTGTACTTGAAGCCGAGCAAGACCCTTACACGGAAGAGTTTAAGATGCTAAAAGCTTGGAAAGCTCCTCGAAAGCTCTACCCTGTAGTTTTAAATATCATCCACCCGGTGCTAGAAGACCTGAAACGGCCACTGATCTGAGAAGTGCGGAAATAGGGTAATGGGGCTATATGGGAGAATGGGTGAAATCTATATAAGCCTTATACAAGCGCGGGAAGAACTGGGCCACAGAGAGAGACCTGTCGGGCTACCGATATTTACCCGCAAATGAAGGGCTTGGGACTGCTGGACCGAACTCAAGTCCGTCAGTTAGAAGGGCAATTTGAACAGAGGCGAACGGAGGTACGGCGCGAAGGGTGGTGGACTAGAACCCGAGGGGGAGGGGTGGCTGGCGGTTTGGTAGACTGACAAGAAGGCCAGGACCTGAGAAGGAGAGCGTGCGAGTGAGAAGGCCGCCGTAGATAAGGGAGTGAACGAAGGGGACGAGGTACTTGGGTAACTCTTAGGGCGATGGGTGGGTGAATTAGGTCCGGCCAACGTACGGTGGATGCCACCGTGCCTAGGAAAGGGTGAACCGGCGGATGCGGCAAGCGTGTAGACTTAAATACCTAACCGATCTGGGACTTGGATTTCTCGTGTATATTCTTGTGTCAAAACCAAGTCTGGCCCTTCACTCCGGAATGGGGTACGGGAACGGAGGGTGTGTCCATCCCAGCGAAGGTGAGTGGGATGGTGCCTTTCGGTAAACGGTCGCATAGCCGTAATCCTAGGGTGTCGTTGGACGGTGGTGTTTCCGTCTCCTCGGCTGTATCCCACTTAGATGGAGGAACCAGGGATCAGAGCAAGAGATTAAGGCCAAAGAGACAGATTGATAGAATTGAAAATGGTACAGGGGTACAAGCGGTGTGTAGGTGGAGGGGCAAAGGGGGCCAACATGACTGAGTACCCTTGACAAGACGATTGGGCCAGGCCACTAGCTATCTGGTCTGTCAAGAAGAGAGACTTTGATGGCTTGCATTGGTAGCGGGTGGGCTTGACATTGTTGACGTGGAGCCGCGGTTCCTCATTCCTTTTCTTCCTGGTGCGTTGCGGAGAGCAGCTCCAGAAAAATTGGTGGGGCTTCTCGCGCTTGAGGGGATTGGCATTGATAGCTTGCTTTTTATTGTTGCGACAGACGCTGTTGAATTTTTCTTGTTATTCCTCATTTTCCTGTCCCCTTCCTCTGCGCCCTGGCCTTGGTACTCCTTGATAAGAGTCTCCTGCCAAAGGTGCAAATATACATCAAGCAATTGCAATGCATATACAGATGGTGTGATAGGTGTATGGGCCTTTTCTTCTTCTTTTTTTCTCTCCTTTTTTCTTTCTTTCTTCCTTTTCTCCTCCTAAACAACATCATAGGGTAGTGTCAAAATCATGACAAGGGCACTCTAAATGAAGAGTCCGGTTTGATGGACAGGGGATGATGCACAGCGGAAGGAGATTTCAACTTGGCTGGGAGTGGTCAGTGTTGATCGGCGGCTAGACCACCTTCCAAAGCAAGGAACAGGAACACCGATATCACTTATTTGAGATGGGATGATGGGGAGTGTCTGCTACCCAAGTTAGAGTCGAGGAACGACGGCATATCTTAGTTCGTGAGCCAAAAGGGCAAATGAGGCGAGCATTGAGAGGGAGGTCTCCGGGAGTAAGTAGTGGGCATGGGTGCGTGGCCAAGATGGGAACCTTAAACATGGGGGTGGCGTGTATCGAATACAGCACATCTGTCGGAAATCCGACCATGGCCGCTTCTCAGATGTTCCAGTTCTCTTGACGGGTGCACTGGAACATCCAGGCTAAGCCCGTCGTGACGCGCAGGAACAGGTCAATCCACAAGTCGGTGACCAGCGAAAAGGGAATCCGGCTGGTGAAGAGGCATAGGACGATTCCCCAAATAAGGAAAGAAAGTGGGCAAAAAACAGAAGGGAAAAAAGTGTAGATAGCGCGCCTTCGAAACAGGGTCTTGTTATGCGGACGCCCCAAAACGGGGGTGCCGTGAAAGAGAATGCAGAAAAAGGGAATTGAACAGTGAGGTAGGACACTAAGAAGGGTAAGGCCCAAGGCGTAATCAAACCGGAGGCAGGAATGCCGGAGAGCCGCCGAAGACTGTGGGGAGTGGGGATGGTGCAAGTCGTCGGTCGTGTCACTTGACATTTCTCCACACTAGAAATAATCCTTCTCAATCTCTGCGAAATAGCCATATCGGTAGGAACGGTCCGTCTCAGCGGACACGCTCAGTGACCGCATTGGATCTCGCCTTTTCAGTTGCATCTACACTCCAGTGTACCCCCATTTAGTATTGTCAATGTCAAAAAGACGTGGATCTACCCTCACTTTCATGTCAGTTTCAAAGTTGGATCTAACAGGCAGACCGACCTCCTACTCCCAGGATTCTGGAGGGTTTTGCTTCCTTTATGGGTCCTCTTCCTCGTGTCGGAGCTGTTGGGCGAGGAGCTAAAGCCCAGATCAAGCGAGCATTTGTGGGAATGCGAGGATCTCCATATTCCACCGCGGTGCAAACAGTAGTTTTCTTACTCTAGGGAGCAGATAGATGGTGGGAGACGGCCAGGTGCCCGATTCGATGCTATGTTGAATATTGTACAAGACGTAAAAATTGATGTGCGCATGTCGGCAACTCCTGACTGCCACGCCTTGCAGCACGCGATGGTCCCGGGAGCCGTGGCGGGTGAGGCGGAGAAAGCGCACACAGGAATCCATTCTGCCTTTCATCTTTCATTCTTTGAGAAGCCTTAGGCTACCTCCTGAAGGTTGTAATGATCATTCTATTTCTACCTACTTCCTTATTGTCACGCACAGGTTGATGAGGGTAAGCGCGATGGTCATCACGCGGAAGTTGGAGCTCCCTCCGAACATGCTCCTTCCTCTTCATCGACGACCACTTGACCTTGGACCACCCACCAGCGCAATGTTGCACTTGCCCTACATGCAAAAACGCTATCTATGGATGTATCTTTTTTATTAGCTCCATCTCGTGCTCGCTCAGTCACGGTGGGGGCTTGAGCTTGGGTATGGCGTCTTTTTGGGGTGCTTCAAGTGGGGTGGGACGGGAGTGTATTCTCGGCGTTCCTGAAAAGTGCTCGAATTTCTGGAAATGCGCCATCACAAGCAATACTGCGCCTGCCGTGGGGATTGTATCGATCAACAAGCCAGGCGCCTGCTTCACCTCGGGGCGGAGGGGTTACCCACGTGCGAGTCAATAAACCCTGGAATTAGATGCAGCCACAGTTCTCCATCATCGGACTAGCTCAGACACCCTCTCTCATCGTTGTCCCCGACTAGACCTCCCGGGGCTCGCCTGACCCCTTCGCAACCATCTAGTGTATGATTGAAGCGCCACGCAAAGCTAGCACCGACACATGCTTCGGCGTTGAAGACGCTGCCTGCCTCGCTGTGCATTATCGGGTTCTTTTAGGGTGTGGTAATGTAGCGTCCTCCAATATTCGGTTGCTGCAAGAGGGAGTGGTGACGTGCCATGATTTCCAACAAGCCGAATCGCGGGTTTCATTGCACGCGCATTACAGGAGGATAATGATCCTGAATCTGGCGGGCAAAGGTTTTCACGATCCGTCCAGGCGGCTCCCACCCGCAGCTGGCCACTCCGAGGTTTGATCTCGATCGCAAGCTCTCCACGATCAATTACTTCCGAGGAGAGGGCGTTTCTTACATGCCAATCCGCTCGGAACAAGAACGGAAGGCCGCCATAGAAGCATCATCCTCTGTAACCTGACGGAGCAATCGCATCTAAGGATACCAAGGTTCCGTCCCCTGATCGCTAGAACCGGATGGCCCTGCATATGAGAATCTGCTGGTTAGCATCGGGCATGCACAGCGACGGAGAAGGTGACAAAAATGTCCGCGAAACGCTGCGACATCAAATCCAAATCTTGGCAGAGGTCGATCCATAATTGGCGCTGGAAAAGAGCGTGGACCCGGCCTAAAAGGCCTTGTCCATGCTGGAAGCGAAGTCATTCAGCGATTGCCTCAAAAGGATACTCCGGCTGCAGTATTACTGCTCAATTCGCCATCGGAGTTGTATCGTTTCGTCGTCCAATTTTGAATGATTTTACCCCAAGGGAAGCCGCTCGTCAGCAAGTGGTGGCATCCCAGGTTGGGGGCTGCTCAATAATGCTGTTGAAATATGCGGTGGCGAGGGCTACTTTGGGCGAGCTGGCCGATTGCCGTTGGACCGACACCCCGGGGTTCAAGTACTTTACTTTCTGCTGTGTTGCTCGAACCTGTGCCTCAGTGTTCTCATATCTCTGCCCTCGTCTGCTCACAGAAGTCAATAAATCGCGAAGACCAGAAAAGCAAACAGCCACAAAAAAGTCAGCGAGATCAACCAAGCCGCAGGCGAGAGCTCAGAGATTAGCTCGTCAGGTCCCGACCCTTGTTGAACAGATCATAGCTTTCATCCCAACTCTGGACCCGTTTTAAGGCAACATATGGATCAGGATCTTTGTCCTCGACATTCCCGATTTCCGCTCTTTTGTTATCTATCATGTGGGGTTTCGAGACACATTCTTAGATCCCAAGTTCGCCTTTCGGAATGCGGAACGGAAGAATTCTCTGGGGGTTTGCCACTTTCATCAATCGGGTACTTCCCCGTGGGTGGAGGCCGGGGATGTGAGCTAGAACGACTAGAACGGATTGAGGTCCACTGTGTTCGGTTTTCGTGGACGACAAGCATGTACCTGAGGAGTTCCACGGGTAGAAAACCCTGCTTCCCCAGTTCCAGGGTGACACTGGCTCGGCGGGGCGGCTATCCCACGAGGTACAGTCCCAGTACGGACCCAAGTCGATTCTTGTCCTAACGGCTCGCCGGCCCGCTGCCCGCTCTCACCACCTCAACACTCTAATGCGTCAACTGTGTACAATTTGAGACGGCAAGACAGAATCAGGGAGGAATGCTCTGTTCCGGATCAGCCGATGACAGCGATGGGCAGCTCTTTTCTTTACAGTTTCGCGGTACACCACTCCCTCGGGCTGGGGCTCTAAAGGGTGTCATCATCGGAGGAAGGGTTCAAACACCTTCTGGAATAATGCCGTATTCATTTCATCGTTGCGGGAGAAAGCCTGGGGGGGTCAAGCAAGAGATATTTTGGATTACTCGTGGGGGTATATGATGCCCGAGGCAAGGTATATTTAACAGCAGCAAGGGAATAATAAGATAACGGGAGCCGGGAACGCTGCCACACAAAATCCAACAATCAAGAGGTGTGTTCGTCCTCCTCCAACCCTGTCAGGTCGGAACCAGAAATCAAGACTCCGCACTGTCTATCCGACCATACGGTTACAACTTGACCTCATCGGGGAATCTCCGTTCCGTGAACAATAATTTTACCGTTACTCCGCAAAAGGGACGACGGAACATGGGGGATGCACCAAGCAGGAAAGTTCATTTGCAGGTGAAGACGTGCGCTGAGACTGAAAGTGAGCAAGGAGCAGGGGCTATCCAGCGTTTATGAGTGGCAGTCACACTGGCAAGACCATGAGGGTGTCGAGAACCCAAGCTTCAATGAGTTTAGCTCCAGTTCCATCGACATGCTTGGCCTGCCCCTCATAATCCCGACTTCCAACACGGAGGATTCCATTTCCATTCTCCAATCTCAGGGCGGCTGAGAGAGGGAAAAAAAAAAAAAAAAAAGAGTGCGTGAAAATAGAAAAACAATACAAAGCAGGGCAACATGGAAAAAGGACCTCGCAACAAGGGTCGCGTCGGGTCGGGCAATGGGAACAAACGCGAATCAATCTCACAATAGAAGATCGAGGAACGCGGGAAGAAGAAGATGACCTGCGTGTCCCTGTTCCAGAGACGGGAGCATATGGAGAGGCTCTACTAGTGCGCCGCAGGCCGCTGATTGTGATTATCCGCATGACACAAAGTCCCCGAAGTTAATAAAACTGCACGAAACGGAGGCTTGTCGATCAAGGAATTTTCCCGAAGCTACCAAACTCCGAGAGTTGTGCGCCACATTTCGCCCTGGGCTGGTCCAGTTCTCTCTTCATCGAAAGCTGGGGTTCTGTTCCTGGGCGGGCACCTTCCCAGCACAACGGCACGGCTGCCTGGCTTGCAACGGTTCTTGTCTGGCTGGCTGAACAGGGTCGGGAAGGCGCCACCGCGGCCGGGGAAAGCCCTGTTATTAGTCAACGCCAGACGCAAAAGCAATCAGTGATTAATATTAGTTCGTGTGGTGTGGAAAACCATCAGTCCCCAACCAACCAAATCACGTCCTGTCGAGTCGTTGGCGTCATCGTTTGTTCATTGATCAGGGCACGAGGCACAATACTCGCATACACGTACAGCATGATGAGAGGGAGGCCGACTTTTTGCATTTGGCGATTCAAAACAGCATCCGGGAGAGGAAAAGCTGCACTAGCCCCCTTCCTCCCACGGATTTCCTGATTACTATTCAATCTAGGGTTGGCCATTGGAATATTCATATTGTCCAGTAACAAGTGGAGAAGAGCAGGACCGAAAGAACATGATAAAGTTGATCGATTCAGTCCTCTTCTTGCACTTGAGCTATTCAACTTTATTATCATTAACACCTTTTTCTCCAAACTCTTCCACCCTCGTATTTTGAGTCTACCCTGGTCTTGGTGTGGTGATAGCCCCACGGGGATCGAGCGCAAGGTTGGAAAATCTGGGAGAACGAGTGGAGCAAGCAGAACAATTGCAACCAAGAGCCTCCACGTGCGGGTCGTACACCACCCTAAGCGGACAATTGAAATCCCTTCGAGCCGATTTGAGATGCTTTGCAACAAAAGTCTTCGATTCTTCCTTGAGAGAGCCGATCCAAAGTGCCACGAGTACTCGCCACGCCCTCAGTCAAGTGTCTGCAAGGGAAAACCCCCACTACTAGCATAATAACCTAACCTCTTTCCCTCTTCCCTTTCACAGGCCATCATTTTGCGCGTTCCTCGCTAAAGAACCCACCTCAAGCGTTGATACATCCAATCTCCAAATTTACCAACGGCATCAATACGCCCATCATACAGCTTCACTGGAGTTGGACGCGATTACGAGGTCTAGTCTTACTGCTCGCCTTTCGCACAAGGCAAGGTGAGTCCACCGTCAGCCTACAACAGGTTACTTGCCGACGTCCACAGTAAGACAGAATACGTGGGAGCAGTTCAGCGGCTTCTCTCTCCGTCGGAGTCACGGGCAGCTGTTCCCGTCCCCACGCAAGGAAAACTCCGACGTCCACACCAGCTGCCTTCTTGGCTGTCATTGGTCCTCTGTCTTCCCGGGATCTACCACCAGAAGCTCGTGCGAAGAAGGGGGCGTAAAATAACTAGGAGACGTTCTTGCTTAGCTGGGGTCAAGCACATCTTGATAAAGGGGAGGGCATGCCGCGCTGCGCAGTGTACCCGCGGGTATAGTATCTATCAGTAGTACCCTGTCTGGGAGGAGGGCTTGCTACAACACAACGTTTCTGGTCGAGCTCGACGACGCAATGCAGCCCCCGGCCTCAGCCTACCAACGGCGCGGGCGGACTGCAGAGGGAACCACTCGCTCCAATCCGCCCTTAGCAGCGGGACCGAGGTTGCCGCCCGCGGCGGATGTGGAGTTGACTGACCTACAACCCAGCGATGGACGCTCCAGCGGGAGTGCAACCTCTTCAGATTCCTCCGGCGAGGAGGATACTGATCCATGTGGAGCGTCAAATGCCAGTCTTCCATCTACAGTCCAGTCAGTTGGCGACAAGTCGCCTCTCGCCAGATTTTGGTCGAATCACGTTAGCATGGTTGTTCAGCCTGAAGCTAGCCGAGACCACTTAGGTACGTTTGCGCGGCCAGCACCCATCATGCTTGGTTATGCGCCCTTCCGCCCTTCTAGCTGTATAAACAGAGGGCGGCATCGCGACCCGACTTCCCTACCCATGTCCGTTGATCATCTCCCCCTTCTGCTTCTACCCCGCTGCGCCGTTTCCTGCTTCCCTCGTGGGATCGAGATGGGCTTCCGATCATCGACGGGCTTGTTCTTCAACAACTGCGCGGCTGATGAGAGGGTCTGTTGATCTGCAGAGCCTTACCTATCCCGCTTCTGCGGCTGCGATCTACTAAATTGCATCCGTGCCGTTGCCGCGCTTGCAGAACGGGAAGAAGGCGTAAGGTCCACGAAGATATGCTCTTTCTCATGATGGTCGAGAAACAGGATGCCCTTGTACGCATCAGCTTCCTGCACCCTGATCTTTTGCACTCCTGCATTTTCGCTATACGCCTTGCCCTTTGATTATGTCCCCTACCGACCTTCCCCTAGCCCGACTCCTACCTGACGAGCTCTGAAAGCGATATCAAACGGCCTTCCAAACATGCGGATTACCGTGTGCGGATGGGCTGGTTGTGCCCACGAGTAGGCAAGCGGAGAACCAATATTCCATTATGTCTTTTCTTTATTCCTAGCACCAAGATCAGTCGGATGGAGTTCCCCTTCACCGCGCAGTCTGAACCTTAAACGACGACCCTATCAGCCCCCGTTCCCTTCCCGTTGAGCCCCAAATGTGAACCCCCGACTCTCTCGTGTTTAACGTATAATTAATCTTACTTTGTTTTCCTTTCATCAGCTATTGAGAGAACCTTTCTTGGATATTTTCGGACCTCTCTCGTCTTTGCTATCATGGGCACAACGATATCTCAGCTATTCTTCCTAGCTCACCAAGATGAAGGATTCGGATATACGGAAATTGGACGGCCGATCGCGTCAGTATGCTTCTGCTTCTCTATATTGACTGTTCTTCTTGGCGTTTGTCGGACCTGGAGGCACCAGCACTACGTAGCCAAGGGTAAAGCTCTAGCAGGCGGCTTTGAAGTGGCCATTCTTGGCTTTGGAACAATTATTGTAAGTAAACCCAGGCTTGTCTAACTTAGCCCGCGCTCTTTACGTGTTCGTATGATGTCTAATGTCTTCGCCTGGCCATGCCCCTTGTCAATAGATTGGAATAGTGTTTCTAGGCCTGATTTTGGGCGTTGGTATTGCCAAAGCAGAAGTTGCATAGCCTGAGCCGTAGAAAATCACCAAAATCTAGAGTTCGGCCAGTTTCGCGCTCCGTTGAAGACGGCCAAAACTTCGCCGAGTTGAGGTGCGCTGAAGACCACATCGGACCAAGATTCACACTGCATACATTGGACGTATTCTATTCATCGACGGACGACGTCGTCAGGCGACCCATTGCCCACTGTTGGACGAGCCCTGCATCCGGCTACTAGACATGCAGCCGTTTTGAGCTGGATAGACTTTGGAACGCAGGCTCGGTATACAATGGGCCGGGAAATCATCCGATACATGACTACGGTGGAAGCTGCAAATTAGTTTGTAAAGTGGTTTGGGATAGAGGTTGAGGGGTAGTTTGCCCCTCGAGTCCAGCGCAGGCTCCTCAATGTTCAACGTGGAATTGAGCAAACTGCAAGAGCCCGGATGACGACGGCTGACATCTGCAGGGGATAACACATCCGGATCCCTACGTGCCTCTGTGGCATCTGCGAATAGGTATTTGCCGGGTCCCAGAGCCACAGTCGCCCCAGAGCTTTTTCCTGTTCTGCCTTCTCCCGGTCCCAACCGGGTTGGACAGCAGCGGTTTGAGGACCAATCAGAATGAAGTATTAAGAACGGCAATGCGAGATGGGCCTCGCTTCTGCCTCAAATTGCGTGCCCTGACATATGGTAGGTATATCAGAGGAAGCTATGATCACTATAGAGTATCTATATTGTGCTGGCAGCGTTTGATGGCGACGCCGACACTAATAGCTCGTGTGCTGTTGCTACGCGAGTCAACGAGAACGGCCTCGCTCAGCGCAAGTGTGTCACGACTACGATATCAGTGCACTTCAGTGGACGGTTTCGGGCAACGTGGCGTGGATGACGGGCGGCAAATGCGGCGGAGTAGAGCCGCCAGCGAAAGCCTCCATTATGCCCCGTGTAAACCGGCCGAGCTAAGCCCGCGGAATCATCCGAGGAGATCAGGAACAAACAGGCTGGAGTGTGTGGATCTGCAAGAAAAGAAAATTGACAAGACAATTCTTTTGGACCCCAACTAACCGCTGTGGTTTTTTTGATGTATAGATGTATAGATGTTATGATTTCTTTTTCTTTTCGCCCCTCGCTTATTGCACATCTTCCTTTCGTCCTTGACCGCTCGAGTTACTTGGCACATTCGAGAATGAATTTCATGCATTAGCCGCGTCCACTGTTAATTGTTCGCATATTGTCCCGCGGAGCGTATGGCTTCGCTGTTGGCTCATTTTCCTGTGGCTGGTGCAGTGTATCTGGTACCCCGGGATGGTAGCTGCCGCTGATCTCAATTTGCACAAAGAGGCGTGTAGTGTAGACCCGGACGAGATGACCCCGAGCCGAAGTCGTCCAAGGGTGGAGAGACCACTTATAGCGACCCCGTAGAGTTATAGTGTAGGCTTAAAGAGGTATATCGGGGATGAAGAACATATTGGATTACGTGTTTGTCGGCATCACTCAAGGAAAATACGCAGAAAGGGGGCAGTGGACGGCATCGACCTGCTATTTTGCTACCATTTTGAGTCCGTTATCACTCCTTCTCCCGTGTATTCTCCACGTGTACGCGTGCGTGCATCTGTGAACCTGCTCCTTTCATCTTGCTCTATCTGGGTGTGTGGATGTATCCTCGAGGATGCAGGTTGATCAAGACTTGCAGAGCTTGGGGGCAGTTTTCCCGGCACCATTTTAGGCGGCCGAAACCCTTCTTTTTCATTTAATCACTTATATCAAGGGGCGCAAAAGAAGAGAAAAAATCGAGTTCTGTTTCAGTGGCCTGAGACAAGCCGGAGAGCCGACTGTTTCTGTTCTGGGAAGCCAGGTCGATCCAAAGTTGGAAACCCGTTTCGTCTTCATGGGCCACCCTCAATAACATCAATGTAAGCAATAAAGAACTTTGGGGCTCCCGGTAATATCGTAATGGCGCGTTTGGAGGGTTGCAATGGAATACGAGTGCATGAATGGGGTCCCTCGAGTGTTCCATCCGTCGTCCATTGTTCTCAAGACTTATTACTAAGGCAGCTGAGCCGCAATCTACGGACAACATCACGATATCGCCCTTTGCTACAACGGTGTGTAGAAGGTCTGTTTGCTGTTTTTTTGCCTTGGGTTGAAGTTGCATTGGTTTTAGTAATATCTCGTCAACAGCTCAACCCATTGAGGTTCGTCGATATAAAATAGGGCTTTCGTGGAACGGAGGGAGTGAGTGGGAATAGAAGGGAATCACAGGTACGAAGGGAAGACTTTTTGCCTGCTCCACATGGGAAAGGAGGTGATTCCCGCGAGCTCGGATATTAGTTGACAGCAAAACGAAGAGGGCGTTGGGATGGGGCACGCGCGGATCTTGGCCTGAGAGGGCGGACGATCTGTTTATAAAAAGCAAGTCTTTGCCATATGTCAAACGTGCCGTTGCGGAAGCAGGTCTTGGGCTAAAGGCTTGCTTGCTCCGTCTGCAGGTTGAGTTGACGGGAACGCTACGTTTCCCGAACCGCAATCTGGTTGCTTGAACTGCCCAGCCAAGTCTGCTTTTGGTGCTTAGCCTTTCACGGCTTCTTCCTTGCCAAAAGAAGAATGATCCCTGACGCACGCACCCTTGCCTTTATGTATCGATACCGCGCACTAGGCGGCGACAGGGTGCGGCTGCGGCATGCGGATACCGGGCTAGTCCCGGGAGCGGCACAGGATCTAGTTTGCTGGTTAGATCAACGCTTCTCGAGTTCACGAGTACTAATTCTTCTAAAGCGCCTCGATGGTGGCGGCTCGCGCTTCCTCGAGAACCTAGAGGTAAGCTGGTTGCCATCTCTTCTTGGCTGGCAAACCCCTGTGGACTCGGAATACCTCCCTTTTGGAGACGAGTGGGATTGACTTGTGAAATCGACGGCGCTCATCCTGGCTGCTTTGTTTAGACAGGGCCGTGTGACCTAGAGACGTGTGACCTAATACTCTAGCTCCGTGAGCTTGATTTCTGGCCTTCAGTGAACACTATTGAAGACGTGAACGTATCTCATCCGGCCATCATTGAACACCAGAGGCTTAGAACCCACGTACGACTACTCAGGACAGGATCAGAGGGCAATGGGTATTGATCCCTAGGATTAAGGCGCTAAGTATGATGCTGAAGAGATTCCTCCCACGGCAGCAACTGATCCTGGTCACGTAGCTCTATCAATACGTGTACGCTCGACTCTAGTTCTTGCATAATATGGGCAGAAGGACAGAGCCAAGAGCCAAAGGGAGCGGTCCTTCCCTAGTCTACTTTTCTCTCGATGTTGCCGATCTCCAAACCCTTGTGCATGCAGCAAAAGCATGATTCTCTATAAAATCTCGATGTTGTTTTCAGAAGCGAGTGCCCTACTTTGGGCAGCTAGTGGAGAAATTTTATGTGAGGAGGTGAACGAGACAAGTCTCGAACCATTACCGGACAAAACGCTTTGGGTGGTAGTCTTGGGGAGGAGGCCCGAACGACGGCGGAAGTGATGATTCAGGGCCCGGGGTAGGTGAGACAGCGCTAAGTGGCCTCGAGGCACACCGCGCCCACTATTTCTCAAGATTGCATAGCGTAAAGTAAGGGATCGTGATGTGCGGGCGAATACTTCATCGAAGCCGACAATCTTAAGCCCAAGGCATTGCATTTTAGGGGCGGCGCAAGGAAGCAACCTTTTAACCATCTGGAGAACTTCTGTCGATCCACGCATCGCCAGTGGATTCGCACTTGGACGACTGGCCATGAGCCGGCCTAGGTTTAGTAGGTAGGATCTTTGGCTAGCTGAGGTCGGTTAGTCTTAACATCCACGCTGGATGGCCGATACCTTTCCTTTGCCTTAATATCGCCAATGAGTGATACTGTATGAGGTAGATGGATCGTCGCAAGGCTAATGCCAGGCTGGCCAAGGCACGATCGCCGTTGACGCTCATGGGGCACTATAAGGGATAGATTTCACCCTGGCACCTCCATCTGAATAGCCCTTGGATCATACCAATAGTACACACTCGAGTGCTCAGCGGATACCACTTTTTGACGGAATAAGAGCAGTATCCAGTGGTTCTTTCCGGGGGCGAGGAAGGATCTTGCAACCATTGTCACCTCCTCGTTGATTTTTGCTGTCCCCAGACAAGGGAGGTGAAGATGTACGTACTGAATACAATAATACAGGACGTGTTGGCTTGGATCTTCGCGGACCCTTGCAAGTGGAGGACGAATCCTGCATGAGCAAGAGGGCGCCAGGGATTGTGCCAATGAAGTTCGGATTGTGCCCGGAATAGGAATTGGCATGCAGGGGCAACTAGTTAAAGCCGGTGAGCGCCTTGACGAGCCATTGATAGTTCTCAAGACAATACTCGGTGGCTCTCGGGCTCATGCCAAAGATGGAATGCACCCAGGGTCAATATCATCATTGATCCTATCTACATTCTTTCGCATTCACAAGAGTCGTCTGCACCAGGGCAAGCACTCCACTTGCAAGCGGGCACGGGCGGAGCCTAGGGCTGAAGGGAGAAGATGTCGTTGACCGACATCGGGGAAAGACATGACTTGGATTTGGCCCGTTGGCGGACCAGTACCAGTGCGTATGGGATGAAGATCAAGGTAGTTCCGAATTCCGAGACCTGGGGCGACGCTTGTGTTGGATTCATCGACCTGTACCCTACCCTGTGCGACTGACGACTGGGACTGGTTCGGGGTTGAAGGGAAGGGCACAGAGTTGAGGGTTTGGATTGACTGAACCGAGGGGATCCGCGCCCATTCTCCACCTTCTTGTACCATTCGGGGCGCTTGTGGCGATGTGATTTGGGAGAGCTTGTGTCTATTTTCCCGCCCGGACAAGCTAAGCTTAGAAACATTCTTGTCCTAAATATATGTTTGGAAGGGAGAGAGAGTGAGGCGCACCGTACCCTGCTTTCGATAAAAAAGAAAAAAAGGAAAAAGAAAAGAAAACCAAAATCCAGACGCCTTCACCGATAGCCCCTTCAAATCTCTCGGCGACACTCTCAATTCGCCCTTGCATGGAGGAGATCAACTAACCATTTACATTGGCGATACCGGCCAAAGGATTCGTTCTCTCCACGTAATCTCCAGGAATTGAGGCTCCCTTGGCGGCGACTTCTTTCTTCTCGAATCTGGTTGACGTAATCAGAGGAGCTAGCATCACGTCGTTTCCGGTGACGCCACTCAGCGAGAACCCTCCCAAAGTCTTCCAAATCCGAGCTGACTCTATTTTTTTATCGACGCCACCGGCGAAAGGAGAGCGCGTCATTTCCCACTCTCTCCCTTTTCCTTTCCTGGACGGTAGCAGAAGCAAACGACGAACGCGGTCGCACGACGAGCTACATTTTCCCGGAACAAAACCCCCAGAGGCCGGCGTCTACAACCCGATTCGATTCGATTCGACCTTTGATTGAGAACCGGCAAACAAAGCACCAAACAAAAAGAAGGGGAAACAGAACTAGTAGGCTTCTAAAAGGATTGAGGTCTCCGTTCCCAATTGCACCTCCGTCTGCCACATCTAGGCCCGCTCGAGCGATTGCGACAATCTCATCGCCTCTCCATCATCCACAGTTCGGCCGCTCCCTTCGGAGCCCTCATCGCACAATGGCGTGGTCCAAGTCCTCGCGGATCTTGACCATGGTGGCCATCTGCACCGTATTTTTCCTCGTCGAGCTGATCTCGGGCTACATGATCCATTCGCTAGCCCTCCTGGCTGACGCTTTCCACATGGTATGGCTTGCCCCTCTTTCCCCATAGCCAAAGGGGTTGTTTTGCACAATGGCCAGCTGACATATCTCCACCACCATTTTTCGCGGGCACATAGCTTAATGACATAATATCTCTTCTCGTCGGTTTATGGGCGGTTTCTGTGGCACGAAGGGCTACCACTGACAAGTTTTCATATGGCGTGAGTAATGCCAATCCTTGGATCCTATGCACTATGCACTGATGGGCTTGTTGCTCGCTTTGGACTGTCGCTAAACGTAACCTGGATTATAGTGGCTCCGAGCTGAAATCCTCGGCGCTTTCTTCAACGCCGTCTTCCTAATTGCGCTCTGCGTCTCCATCGTCCTTGAAGCTGTTACCAGATTTTTCGATCCTCCCGAGATTAGTAACCCGAAAGTCATGCTTATCGTTGGCTCCTTTGGTCTGGCCTCCAACCTTGTTGGCTTCGCAATCTTGGGAGGCCATAGCCATGATCATGGCCATAATGATGGCCACGACCACGACCACGACCACGATCACGACCATGGCCACGACCACGAACACCCACATAGCCATGACCAGCAGCGTCGGGCGGAAGAGGGACAGGCCGAGTTTCCCGAAACCGACGCCGACGCCGCCGACGAGACCGGTGCGGCAGCGGATGTCCTTCCCCACGTTGTGCTGGCTAGGGCGTCCTCGGTCTCGCGCCAAGCCACGAGAAGGTCGGATGGCGCGCCGGACGATCGTCAGAACTCTGCGTACAGGGGCCGCTCACGCCGCCGGGCGGGCAGCGCGCACCATTCAAGACTCACAAGCATCGAGGACTTGAGCATCTACCCCTCGAGTTTCCGACAAGAAATCATTGCTGCTTCACGATCGCACCCCACTTACAACGAAGTTTCATCTTCTGATGAAGACGATCGCCGCCCTAACGAGCGGACTTTGTTGCTCGATGATGCTGACCCATCTCCTCTCGACGCTACGCGCATCAAGTCGACCCTGGACGAGCCCGAAGGGACTCGGAGACGCACGTGCACCATCATCACAGCAAGCCGAAGAAGGATAGGCCTGCGGGTGGATTGGGCCATAACCACGGCGACATGGGAATGCAGGCCATGGTCCTTCACGTGCTTGGCGATGCGCTTGGCAACGTTGGTGTCATCATCACGGCGCTAGTCATCTGGCTGACGGAATGGCGTTATAAGCTTTATACTGATCCCTTTGTCTCCCTCTTCATCACCGTCATCATCCTCCGATCCGCCCTGCCCCTCACCTTTGCCACGTCCAAGATTCTTCTCCAAGCCACACCCGACTACGTCGACGTCAACGAGTTGCGCGATGACATCGAGAGCTTGCCGGGGGTGCTCAGCTGCCATCACATACACGTCTGGCAGCTCTCCGACACCAAGATTGTGGCGTCGATGCACATGCAACTCTCGTTCCCCATCACCGACGATGGCGGCGAGAAGTACATGCAGCTCGCGAAGCGCGCGCGCAAGTGCCTGCATGCTTATGGCATCCATAGCGCCACTATCCAGCCCGAGTTTTGCCCCGACAGCAGCCGGCACCGCCAGTTTGTGAGCATTGAAGAGGCCCGCGCGCATGGGATCCAAGGCGCGGGTGATGGAGCCGTGAGCCCCACGACCTCGTCGAAACAGGTGCCCATGTGCCTGCTCGAGTGTGTGGATGACTGTGACCAGGAAGGCTGCTGCAGTATCCTGAGCACCTCCACAGCGAGCCATCCACCGGCGGATGGTCATGGTCATGACCATGCCCACTAGTCGCATTATCCGGCCTTGAGTCGGCCCCAAATTTTCGACTTGGGCATTTTGATAATGAAAAAAAAAACCCCCGAATCAAGCCCGTCTCTCTCATGGCGTCTCTGCCTAGTCACGACTAAGATCTTTTAATGCATCAAGTCCGCACTCGGTCGCGGATGGCGGAAGCATCGTGTACATTACCTGCCCCTAAGAGGCCTGGTTTTCTACGTTCAATCATCTCTCACTAATCGTGCTCGCGCGCATAACACACACCTACACACCACACACACACACAGCCAGACACACATGGCCTTTTCCTTACTTTCTTTCGCTCTGTTGGGTATCTGGCGTATCGGTCACATCACAGGCGCATTTGGGGGTTTTCCTTCTGTTTCTCCTCGTTATGTCTTTTCATTGTAATTCTCGGCTTCTCCTTTGTCCGCGTCCTTTTCACTCACAAACAAGTGAACAAACCCTAACAGGCTCGTCCGCTGCTCCATCGTTGCATCTGTCGCTTTCCATTACTGACGTTACGCTTTGGTTCTTTTTGTTTCATTTTCCCCAGCATCTCGCCCTCGGTTTAAGCCTAGGTATGAGACAGAAGACATAAAGCATTTAGAGGCAGCCTACTTGCCAGTGTGCGGTCGGTACTTGATAGAGAGGGATCCATGCAAGGTAAAGTGGAGGAGGTGCAGAAGGCAGAATCAGGCACGGTGTTTACATCTCTTCCCGAGAAGAAAGTGGCAGAAATGGAAGCGCTCGTGGAAGCCAAAAGGGCAAAGGCGAAGTGCCGGCGACAGATATAAGAAGAGGAGTCAAGCCAGATCCCTAGACAAGGAGAAGACAATAAAATAAGCAACATTGAAATCGCCAAAAGCAGCCAAGCAACGAGACAAAATGACGCATAAACGAAAACTCGACCAGGTCAGCCAGAATCCAACCCAGCCAGCCCGTATGCGAGGCCACGCTCCAAGGTGGCTAGCGATGGTGAGATGCCTGAGAATGAACGGAGATAGGAGAAGTAATGATGCCGAAAACATGGAGGAATACATCCAACTATGGTATAAAAACAGAAACCTGAGAGACTCCTTCGCTCAGCAAAAACCCTACGGCGAAATCGAGAAGAGGCTGGGGGACGCACAAGCAAAAAGGAAGCAGGCATCCAAGACTGGGACCGGAATTTGCCAGACAAATGGAAAATACAGGCATTACGCTGTATTAGCGAAAAACGAAATCAATCCGGCAATGATGAGGAAGCTAAAGGATCTAGGCTGCGAAGACCTGGCGGAATACGAGAACGAGGGAGACGACGAGGAAGATGATACCTACATTACAAGGGAAACGGAGAAAACGGTAACCGACGCGATACTAGGGCTGTTGCTACGAATAGAAGCTTTGGAGCGAACCGAGCAGGAAACCTGCAACGCCCTCCAAGACGTACTGGCGTACCTTGAAACAGTCGAAAAGGACACTGAGAAAATCTGCAACCCACGAACCAAGCTGCAGTTCCTGTGCAACAAGATTCTGAGAAAGCCGGAGCCACCGCAAAATAACGATGACGACGAACACAAACTTGCCATGTAACATTCATACCCTGGCGCAATATTATCCGTGAATCGAGAATACCCAGCCTGCTTGCAAACTTACAAGCAGTCACCGTTCGTCACTCATCAGTGAACGCGTCCGCAAGGAATCCAGCCAATCGACCTGCCTTGCAGAAACTACTTGCAGACCGTTCCTTCCACCCACTGTGAACCCTGGTTCACTGGCAACTAGCTATTATCTAGCAAATTTGTAGCAACGTCTCTCTATTAGCTAGGAATAAAAGCATGTTCTTACTTTGATAGTTGAAGCCTACATGTCGTAACCACTTGGCGGAGATGCCTAGATGTTGAACCTGGTCCATCGCAAAGGAACACACCGCCCTTGAGGCATAAAGCTACTAGTATATGGCTCTTCCCCTCCCTTGTGCCTAGTATCTTCTCTCTCTCTCTCTCTACTCTTTCAAGTTCCTTCCTTCCAAGCTGTACTCATGACGCCCTTGTCGGGACCTCCGCTTGCGGCACCGCTCCAGTCATCCTCAGCCATGTCCCCACTCGTAACGTTGCTCACTATGGAGTGAGAAGCATTTCAGGGCGAAACTGAGTAGGGTGCCAGCGCTAGGGGAGCACGAGGCTGTTTATAATGATAAAAGTTGGGGTTGAAAGCCGGCGCCGGCGACGGGGGAAAGGAAGGAGAGATGAAGGCTAGGAAAGAGGTGTACGGCCATTTGGCGAGGCAGAGGGGACGCGACGGGATAGAGGAGACGATGGTGGTTCAAAAGTATACCATGTTCTTTTCGTAGCGACGTGGTATATCATAAAGTAACAAGTAGCCCGTCCGCTTATCCACCATGACTCCCTCCACGGTGCCATCCCCCTCGTTCTCACACCTGTTTCCAGCTAGGAAATGCCCTCCAGGGAGCCCATCGACAAGACGAAATAAAAACCCAACAACCAGTATAAAAAAAAAAAAAAAGAGACAAACCGAAATTCTCATAACTTCCCCCTCGCCCTTCCCCATTTTCACCTCCCCCGTCCCCGTCTCGACACCCCAATCCTCTCATCCCGACTCCTCTGCGCCTGCTGCTCCTGCACCTGCCTCGCCTGCTCCCTCTGATGCGCCGCGAAAACCTCCTCCTCCGTCGCCTCCATCATCTGCGTGTCGTCCACCCCGGGCCCCCAGCTCCCGCCGCCGGCCCTCGCCGCGGCACCACCGCCGCTGCTTCGCGCGCCCGGCGGTCCTCGTACGCGGCCACGTCCTCGGCCGTGATGCTGAGCGTTGTGGCGGGCCGTCGGAGCATGGTGCCGAGAAGCGCCTGTGAGAGTATTTTTCAAAGAGAGAGAGAAAGAAAGAAAGTTTAATTTGTGAGAGGGGAGGCCGGTGAAAGGTGCGTGCCTTGACGCGGTAGTACGGGTCTTGCTCTAGCTGTGCGCTGGTGGCGAAGAAGGTTTGGGATTCTGCAGATCCAAACGATTGGAGATGGTGATGGACCAGTATATTGGCCAACCGTGTGACACCCGAAGACGGTCGATGATGCGACTCCGATGAAATTGCGCGGCGCTCCCGAGTTGCGTGGGTGAGTTGGTTGGCGAGTTGAGGAGCGTGGTGGGGGATTGATGTCGTTGCGACCAAGTTAGACGGTGGGACGACGCGGTTCGCAAAGTTTTGGTGGGGAGACTCAGGTGCAACATCAATTGATGCTCAGTGGCCAAGTCAAGGCGCTAACAGGGTCTGTCCCACATGTTTGCACCTTCCGGTGCCAAAAACTCGTCCGCTTCGATCAATGTTGAAATAGAGCCAACGTTGATTCTTGGTCACCTCTTTGTTGGCAAAGTCGACCACACAATACGAGCACACAATGCGAGGACACTTCATGATTGAATTTACTTTATTCCCCAGTTTCCCATCCGTAGACCATGTTTCCTGTCCTTGCGCCCCCAAATAAAAGAAGAGAAAAACACTTAACGCCCCCAAAAAGAACGCCAAACCATGATTCAGCTGTTCCGTCTAAGAATACGACCAGGCTCCGTTGGGTATTTGCTTCCGAATAATGCCTCCATTCACCCGCGACCAAATGGATAAATAAGAGAATGGGATGGGGTAGGGATATCGAGAGATGATGAAAAAGAGGGAAGAATAACAAATAAAAAAGCAAAGCAAGCTCGCTAAACCATAATACGGTAAACATAGGAAAAAATGGATCTGGGGTCAACCCCTTGCTTCAAAGTCGGCAGCGTAGCAGTGCTCCGCCTCCCACTTCAAGAAATCCCCGAGATCGTGTCCGAGGTTGTATCCCATCGGCACCACCTCGAGGTCGTTTGCGGCCGCCCCGCCCGAGCTGCTATGCAAGTTTGCCGCGAGACGGCTACTGATCACAAGCGGCATCATTGGGCTCTGCGGTAGGCTAATTTCACTCGCGCAGCTCGCCCGATTGTAGCGCTTCGGGTGGCCCTCCGCCGTCCACCGCTTGATCTGGCACCCACCGCCTATCGAGAACTTGGATGTGTCCGGCTTGCCCTCGTTCCAGAATCCCGTGGGATAGTCGAGCGCTACGGGAATCGGCAGGTTCGCGCTGTCCTCCTCATCGTCCCCGGCCTCGTCGCCCTCGTCATAGCACGACGAAGTCGTAGAAATGGGTGAGCTAGACGATGATTCGTCCGAATCCTCTGGCCGCTCCACTGGCTGCGAAGAGATGAGTGCGCCGATGCTGGAAAATCCCATTTCCCCGAGCCACTCCTTGAGATCTGCCACCTCCTCTTCCTCCGAGTACTGCGGCGTGAAATCCGCGCTACCGTAGAAGAAGTCGCCTGCCCCGCCGAGGATGGCCATCTGAAACGCCGTCCAATCCAGCGTGTTTTCGGCGTCGAACTTGACTTCTAGCCCAGACTTGGAAATGCGGATAGGTCCGTGGCGGAAGCCCGGCATCGTCATCGTGCAAGGAGTAGACCTAAAAAGACAAAATCGTCATCCTCGAAGGGGTCGTCGAGGGTCTCTTTGTGGGGGTATTGCCGTGGATGGGGTCTTTGGCCGCCTCCCTCTCCCTTTCCTCGGGTGTGGTCACGAGGAGTTCGGGAATCGGCGGCATCTGCGCCTGGACCCGGGGCTCGGCTTGGGCTTGGACATGGCTGCCGAGGAAGCGGGCGGGGTTTTTAGCTGGGAGACTGGGAATGGGGCTTGCTTCCGGTGTGAGAGGGGAGACGAGACTTTCAAGCCCCTGCCGCTGCCGCTGCGCACTGGCTTTCTCCGCACGGAAAAGTCTCTGCGAATCACGTCGTTGGTAAAATCGGACGTGATCGGCGGCGACCTCCTGCGCTGGGTGGCAGCCACGCCGGCGGCAGTGACATCCTCGATCCTCCTAGCTAGTTCCTCAAGGTGAAAGGGTCCTCCGGGGCCATCGGTATCTTCTTCCTCTTCGAGGATGCTCCGGATCGCCTCGAGCGCATCCATCTCCCGCCTCTCCGCCATCTCCGCTTTGGCCTCTCGCCTTCGGGTGTACGCCTCGACCTGCTCGGGCGTCAACATCTCATCGGCTTCCACCTTTTTGAAGAGCTGCCCGCTAAAGAGCTCGGTGACGTTCTCAGTAAATGTCCATCGCGAGTTGCCTCGACTCGGTTTCCGAGCACTCAGTTGCTTCTTGCTGTTGCTCTGTCGGCTATTCTTGCGGCCCTTGTTCTTGGAGACGGATCCGCTCCTCACGGGCGAGTTCACGGGCGTTGCCCTCTTCTTGGGCGACGCCTCCTTCCTGGGGTTGGCTAGGGTAGGGGATCTGAATCCCGATTCCTCTTCCTCTCTCACGGGGGTGCATATCTGAGCCGCCGGGGTAGAAGGGCGACGCGATGCGACGGATATGGCGGAACGCACGCTACTTATCGAGGCATTGCTTGAGGACCTGGATCGCGGGCTTCCTATAGCCTTCCTCGGGATCTCTCTTTGCTCCGACATGTACGTTTGGTCGTCGCCGAGCTGAAATGACTGAGCGGGCGAGATAGAGCGCATAAATGGGCTAGTGGGCCGAAGTCCCGGCTCAGGAGTCACCGTCAACGCCCTCGGTCGGCTCTGGTGCTCGGGGGTTGGTGAAGGTGTGAGCTCTCGCACTAGAAGCCCGAGAGACCCTCGCGGACCTTTCTGCTGGAAGCCTTTCCCAAGCCGAGGCAGGCGGGAATGCATGAAGCGGCATCGGGACGGGAGTGGCGACGCTCCGAAGTGGCCTGCCATCGTAGGTAGGGGCTGGATCGACGGAGGCCCTCCTCCCGATATTGGGGGTTTGCGTCGGCCGGAGTTGATTCGACGAGGCCTGGATGAGGGAATGAGACTTTTGAGGGGGAGACGGAGTTGAAAGGGATAAGGTCGTCGTCGTTGTTGCTCTCGTCGTTTCCTCTCCGCTTATGTGAGATGAATTTGAGTATGCTAAAGTCCGTTTTCGAAGGCATGGTGACTATTTCTGCTCGGTGGTACCGAGTATATAGGGGGACTTGGGTCTACAGGTCTCAAGCTAAAGGCCCTGACCGTGAGAGAAAGATTTGCCTCGGGTGTCGTTTGAAATGCCGTTTCCTTTTTCAGTTCTTCTTCTCCTTGTTGTTCTTGAGTAGGCCAAGACGTGTTGCCTACGCAAGCAAGCCCTGTAAAAGCATACCACCTACTCGTGTCGTTGTACAAACTCCACTGAGAAACTGATTAGACGGAAGCTCTTTCCCTAATCGCGTATGGTAGCGTAGTGTTTTTGGTGGTGGTTGTCCGAGTGTTGTCGGTTTGCGTCTGGTATGAGCGGGGAATGTGCAACGAAAGAAAGCGCGAGTCGCTCTCTTTCTTTGTCGAATGTCGGTTTCCACGGCGTCCTTCAGCGCGCGCTTATTTCCCACTCTGGCGTTTACTAGGTCGTTGGCCTGTTGTTCAGTTCTCAATCCTCTTCGATAGGTGAGTGGATACCGTCTTTGCTGGTTTTCTATTCTGTCGATGCGTATATCGATCAATGATGCCGGTGATGGGGCAACAAAGGTAACGTAGCGAGCTGGAGAGGTTTGTTGTAAAATGAGAAGGTGCAAGAGGAAATCGGGGAAAAGAGCAAAAGGGTAAAGTTGAGAATTTGGGCAATATGCATCCAAGTCAAGCGAGAAGTAAGGGCCGGCGGGGAATGTGAGAATGAGTGGACGGGGCGGACGGGAGAGTAAATAACGAGGGCCCCATGCATCGAGGTGTGTATAAGTCACGATCTGTGCTACGTACGTCGGGGGCGGGTTCCTCTTCTCCAACCCGACGGCCACCCTCCACACTATGATGTATTCATCGCTTGAGGTACACGGCAGCAGGGAACAATGGGTAACCCATTTTTGAGTCAACAGGTTGCACGAGTTAAGTGGCGTCGAGTGTTACTATCGATCGCTAACTCGGCCAAAATAGAAGCCATGTCCATCCATGGATGGATCCTTCCCTCACTTGCCCAACACCCACTCACTCCCAACCCAGGCCGAGCCTTCCCAGTTTGTCGCTTCCACATTCAAGTCTTTTTTTTTTCTTTCTTTTTCTCTTATCTTTTTACTTTCTTCCTACCCTTTTTTTCGGGGTCTTTCTTCCAAGTCCCTTGCGTCCCTGGGGCTGGTTCAGGGAAAAGGAAATCTGGTACGGCAGGGCAGGGCACAGGCACGGCGGGCGCGCGGGTAGGAAGCGGGAAAATTGGGCTTTGCCTGCGCTTTCCGAGTGTCGCGTTGGGGCGAAGGGATGTCTATCTTCTTGGTGGAGGGGAGCGGAAAGGGGGCGTAGATTGGGGCCAACAAGAGGGTGTAAGCGAGCAAAAGCGCAGCCAAAGCCCCCAAACAAAACGGAGACGATCTATCGAAGGAAAAAAGGAAGGAGACAAGGTTGACAAAAACACTTCGAGACACCGCCCAAGGCGGCAAGTCATGGTAGAAAAAAGCAAAGAGAGCGATACCCGATCGTCAGTTTTTTCAGCACTATTGCTTCGCTATTAGTCCATGGATTGAATTCCTCGAATTTCTTTTCCTCATTTTGTTTTTACGCCCCTTTTCCCCGCGCGGCCGAGTCGCAACCGTTCGCGAGGGGAAGCAGGCTAGACCATCTGGCGCTCGAGTTGGGACGAGGGGGTGATGCTGCGAAATGCCCGTGCAAGGAAGGTGAAGTGAGGCAGGAAAGAGAGACCCATGTTTCTATCGCGGGGCAAAAGGGAGAAAGTGGCCTGGCCATCTGAGAGGTAAGACGGGCGCACCGTAGCACCGCGGGTTTCCGGCTCCTCTAAACATCGTCCTCCCTGTTTGTCCAGCGTTATTGTCAATTGATACCTAGTCCCTCGTGCTCAGTTTCCCTTCTTTCCCAGGCTTCCTCATTTTTCTTTTCTCTAGACTCTTTCGCCATCGTATTTTTTTCGTCCCCCTTGACAAGACGCAAAGCGCCCCTTGGTATCATTGGGCAGTGCAGGGCCATACCTTTTTTGCCTGGTACATAGAGGATGTATGCTGTATGGTAGGGTGACAGTCAACCCCGGATGGGAGATCTGGAAGATCAGCGTTGGATCTTGCGATCTATTTGGTTTTTCTTTTTTCTTTCCTGAAACTTTGCGTCATCTCACCCAGTCATTCTATCTTTGTATTGCTCAATGTTCCATCCATGTACGCTTCTGTTCCCATTGTTTTCTTTGTTCTTTTCCAAAGTTTGCATCGCTTTTCCTTTCTCCCTTCTCCCCATCCAGGCAACATCCGTTCCTCCCAACTCCCCTCTCACTTCCCACGCTCCTCTTTATTTTGTCCGATGTACGTGCTTCGTCAGTGGCCGCTGATGCTGAGTCAAAAGCCTCTTCCATCAAAGAAACGATTTTACCCGAGCGCGTACGGAGTAATACTTTAAACGCAGCACTGCTGCGGCAGCGAACTGCGCGCTGCCGTCTGGAGTGGAGCACACAAGTCGGGTACAAAGTACATCCGAGTCTTCTAGTATTACTCTGTCCAGATGCCCAGATGCAGCCAAAGGGCGACGTTGAAGGGTGACAGGCGGAGTGGCGGGTTGGCGGGGTGGTCGTGCTATTCTTGGGCCAGGTGTACATGCGTCTGTGGGTACATGGATTGAAACAAGATGCAGCCCGAAAGATGGACCGATCCGGGCGACGTGATCTCATTCGTGATGCCCTTCGTTCTCATGCGAGTCCCATTCCAGTCTCTTCCACAAGTTGGTCACGACGCAACGCCTCGCTCTTCGTACTGGACGTGGTCGCGATTAGTTTCCGTGGTTGAACCTATGTGGTATCTCTTTCCTCAAGGCCCAACGAAAATGGGGATCCTTGTCTTGTACTATTGGGGGCTTCATCTCCCACATTTTGCCTTCGCCTCAAGAAGGGATAGAAGAAAACGAACACGATTAGGCCCCTCATGAAGGCATAGGCCAAATGGCCTTTGCCAAGATATTAAGCGGATGCGTTGATTACGATATTGCCTAGGATTCTCGGTCAGGTTGAGGATGAAGAACATCAGTCGGCAAGGAGCACATCATGGGACGAGCGAGTCAAAGTGCTTACCCCAGCGCGCAAGTAAGCACCCGGTTCATCATTATTTCAAAAGTCCGGCCCCGATGCATTTTGGGTTGTCTCCATCCAAAGTCACCGCCTGGAACCTCTACGATACGTTCTTTCTTTTCACCATCTTCCGCTTCTTCAGCTCCCTCGTTTGCGTCCTCTTCAAAATTTCGTATCTAGCAACGCTCCCCTAGAAAAGGGTTGGTGAAGGCGTCCGGAAACAGGTGCCTGCCCCCTGAAACAAAGAAGCGTGCAAATCCGGGGCTTGCGGGCTTACAGGCTTGCAGACTTGCGACGGGTGACCTCGTATCCAACCAGGATTCGGCACTTGCTGCCTCGTGGAAATCCCCGTCCAGGGCGGAAAGAGTTCCTTTTCGTTCCATTGCCCCAAAGACCGCGCTAGACAGGGCCTTAAATTCCAAGCAAATCATGTCGCTAATCTTGGCACCTTTTTTACGAAAGGAGGAAAAAGAACAACAGCTCGTCAGACGTCTCAGCTGACGAGAGCATGACGGGGATACGATGCGTAAAGGAAGAAAACAAAAAGATGTGGAATAGCATGGCCGAGAACATGGGCCTGTCTAACCAAATACTGAAAATCAAGAAGCGAGCCGAGGCCACCGTGTTTCGGCACGATGCAGGTATTATCGGGTGGTGCAAGAGCTTCATTGGGCTCTCCGGGTACGACTGAGGAGGAGAAGTCACGGGGACCGCATAAGGGCTCAGGAGGAAACGCTAGGAAACGCTAGTCTGTACGAGTCGAGGTGGGTGGAGGCTAGAACGTCGGGAACCCGATTTGCCAAAGGTCTAAAACATGTCAAACGTCACTATGTTGGCTATTGCTTGCGATTTGAGTATCCCCTCGTTTCCGCCGCTCCCCTTTTCCATCAGAGTCAGTGCAACTTTTGAAAGACCGGCGCGACACCACAATCTTGGAACGGTGCAATCATCTTCCTTGGCATCCTCTGGAGGATGTATGCGGGACCCCAAGAGGAGGGCCACCTCGTAGCCTGGCATTTGTGCTTCGGAGGAGCGTCTCACGAGCTCTAGGGTGGTCGGCTATCCGCAGCCGGTACATCGGTTGTCCGTGTGCCTCGCCGACCCGCCGGTCCCGCTACTAGCTTCTGTGTTCCTTTGAAAAAAGTGAGTGAGGGCCCATGCATCAATCGATGCTGCGTTTTTGGCCGGCCGTGTACCGGTGCCAGAGCAATCTTGACAGGGCGCTCTCTCACTGCCTACATGTACGTCCAAGGACCCGGGACCCCGAAGCCGCACCCGTCTTTTGTTCCAACGTCAAACGCATGTGAGCTGCTGCTGATCCCTGGACTACCCGCCCCAAACACGAGGGCTAACAGGGAGAAGCCATACCAAGTTAAATTGTTAAGAACAAGGGACGCTTGAGGAAAGGCAAGAAAAAAAAAAAAAAAAAGACCTGAGCCAACGGTCCATATCCCTCCCTCGGCTGTCCTTCAACGCGAGGTCTACGAAGCAAGAAATTAGACGAACGAGGCTGCTCGGCGTAAGCCCTGACGCAGGGCGGCTCCCATTCCTAGCCTTGGGTGTTTTAGCGAGTGCAATTTTGGATTCTACGAAGTAGGTGTTATTGCAGGGATCTACCAAGTGGCATGTACGAAGTACGCCACGCCCAAGAATATCTCCATCGAAAATGTTCCGAGGAGGCATAACCCACGCAGTTTCGAGCGGCCGGTATGCCTGCGTTCCGCGACTCGAAGCGCTTCGTGCATTTTTTTCTTCTTTCTTCTTCATGTTTTAGCCCCCATGCGACGCGCAAAACAAGTAACCGACTGTCCCCCCTTCTCCAGTCTGCGCCTCGTTTCTTCCTCTCGCCAACGGCGATTAAATTGATTATGCGCCGCAGCGCCAGAATTAGGCGCAAACTCACCTTGGAAGGGGCTGTGCCGCCCCCGGCGCCGTCAAGTTCCGGCCCCGCCAGACCAGGACACTGTCAGCGTTGTATTGCACCCGCCAGAGGCCGATCGCCTTCCACTTGGACGAATCTCGAGCGCGACCGAGTAAGTTTCTTTTCAGGCTTGCAAGCACTGATGATCGCCGGCGTAGCCTGGTGCCTCTAGATGGGGCCCAAAGAGCCAACCACATCTCGATCCGGCCTTACGAAGTCGATTGCAAGACCGGGCCACCATGTGAGTCTTAAAATTACACGTAGACAAACACTCAAAACAAGTTTCAAAGAGCTCTTCCCCGCTACATGTTATTGGAGGTTGGAGGGACCCAGCGTAGCATCATCGACGATGCTTGCTGGCTCGGGTTCAGATTCTGTCCGCGAACAGTGGGTCGATAGCTAAATTTGTCACCAGCTTACGCTGATGAGCAAGTAGTCAAGTAGTATTATTGCCATACCGGGAATAGGATCCATGGATGCACTCTATTTTTTACCGTCAGGGTCTTGAGGATACAAAGGCACATTAAGGAACGTAGAATAGCGTGTTTCGGGATATTCTAAATAATAAACGTCTGACTGATCTTCCCGCCCAGCCCAAGAGAAACCATTTCTTGGACCATGGAGTGCCCTGTGCCTTGTTCAAGATCCCGATCTCATCATCCTATCCTCCACCCCTTCCACAATGGTGTGCATCTGGTGCATGTACCGGGATTCCTCCGGCCCCAGACGGCCGCGTGAGGAGGCTGCCATCCGCCCCTCGCTAGACCCCGACCCTGCCTCGAATCAGATTCACGAAAAAGCCACCCGGCTCATCTCTTCCCGCCCCTTTCCCACCTGTTCTTCTTCTTCTTTTTCTTCATTATCAAGAACTGACAATTCGTCTGAGCCCATTTCGCGAAACCCCCTTTCCTCATGACGTGTGGCCCCCATTGAAGCCACACGGCGAATCATGGAGGCTTTGCTTGGATCCCTTGGCTCAGGGTGTTATGTTGCTGCTCCTTGGAAACCACAAGATCTTAGTCCGCCTACACCTACCCTGCCTCCGCGAGCCGAACTGCTAGCATGAGCAGCTGCTTTGTGATCCGCCGTGTTCCCATGTGTCGCTATCTCTAGTGCTGGCCGAGTAAAGGAGTTGTCAAACGGTGTAAATGGCCATCATTGAAACTGCCTTGCGATGTTGATTTGAGTGCCTGGGAAGGGCGCCGGCGTTCTTCCGGCTGTGTCGTTTCGCGCGATATGCGCACCGCCGATAGCCACCTCCGTCCGTCTTCTTCCTGCGCATCGTCGGGTACCGAGCTATGGCCATTATTCTGAAGTTTCAGATGCTCGCACCAATGTGCAATCCAAGCCAAGACGGCTCAGGAAAGAAGAAGAAGGAAAGAAAAGCAGCGAGTTTGTCATAACGGTTTCTCTCTCCATCGCGACCGGGGCTCAGACAATTATGGCGTTCAGCTCACGCAGTCTGCGAGGAGTAGCCGTCTTGAGGAAGGAGGCCTTCGCGTGAACCGGAATATACGCCGCTCTTCTCTTGCGCTCCTCCATCGTCCATGGTCTAACCACGACAATTTGCTGGCTCTTCTCCGTCGGCTGCGGCCACGGCGTGTCGGCCATCGTGGACCATGATCTGCTGTAGAATAAGGTGCCCACCCAGTAGGCAAAGTCTCCGAGGGGCAAGCATGAGCGGGATCGGGTGGAGGAGTCTGCCGCCATGGTGTCGGGGGTAGGGCTGAGCCTAGATTTCTTGAGAGGTGTGATGCGTAGTGTTCGACTTGAGGATTGGAGGCAGAGAGAGAGAGAGTGCCCGCGTGGTGGTAGGAAGACTAGGGGTTGGGGGAACGGGCAACGAAAAAAGCTTTTCCAAAGGGGACTGCCGCCCATTTTAGACCCCCTTGGAAGAGTTGAGTTGTTTCCCAACCCTCATCCCCCTTCTGAGACTAACACGTCACGGCGCCCCCGAATATTATGGTGAGTCGAGGCTTCGAGACATTGTGTGGGCTAGGCCACTGGCACCATCACCGCCTCCGAGCCCTCACGCGTGAATCCGTCGGCTCTCGGCCGTCTGACCTGGCCGACCGTTGCCTGTCGCTTGGCAAGATGCCCGGGAATCGGTCCTTAGACCTCTTGAGGTCCTTTGTCCTCCTTTCTCCACCCCTAATACCTCGGTACACGAGGAGAGAAACATGTGGGACTGGGGTTGAGCGGCAATAAGTCCCATCGTTTGTTTTTTTCTCCTCTGGGGAGGACTCGGAGGTTCTGTCCTCGATTCGGGCCGGGTGCCTAGATCGAGGGTACGTGGGGAGGGAGGGAGGAAAAAACCGTCGAGGGGTCAAAGAAGCAAAGCGCGCGAGAAGGAAAAAGAGAAGGAAAAAAGAAGGGGAGCAAAAGGAAAGCACGCGCGCTCGATGGGCTTGTACGGCATAGATGCAAGGCTGTCTTGGCCGAGCTCTCTTGATTTCGTCGTCGATCACGTCCAAGGCACCGCCCATTCCGCGCAACGGCCGAAACATTTCATCTACTAGGGGCCGCGGCTCAGGTCCTCGAGGCTGCTCGCTGCTGTGCCTAGCGGCACGGGACGCCCGCAGAATATGCACATCTTATCAGTAGTGGCATTCGATATTCCGCGTGTTGCGGCCAAATGCTACGGAAAAAGCAAGGACTGTCGAGGATGAGAGAATCTATCGCCCCGCCCGGTGCTGCCTTGATGGTAGCGACGCACCTATAGACCTATCGAGGACTGTGCTTCGAGACACCATAATTACTTCCTTCTCTCCTCGATGTTGCGCAGAGCCAAAGGCGGGACTTCACAGGCGGAACGAACTTCAGAAAAGATCAAATCTGGACAAGCGGGATGGACTCGTGCTATATTTTCCTTTTTCGCCTTTCTTTTTCTCTTCTTTTCTTTTTCCTCCCCCTTCTCTTGCTCTCTCTTCCAAACCCGACGAACCTATTCTAGTCATATAGGCCCGAATCCTCGCCGCCGTCTTCCTCGTCTTCCCCATCATAACCAGTGAATGGCACAAACTTGAAGTCGAGAAAACTAGAACCCGCACCTTCCACCTCGACCATGAACTGCAGGCTAAGGACGCCTTGCCGGTCCCCTCGGAAGCTCACTTTGTTGCCAATACGCATAGCCTCGCTGGCTGCCTTGATAAAATCATACTTGAAAGACTGTATCCAGTGCTCATGGACAACGTGCGTTTCTAAAAGATGCCTTCCCTTGGAAAAGTCGTAGCTAGAACTCCCATAGTCGCCTCCCTTGGTCGAAAGTGTGAGGAATGGTGACGAGTCCGACACATCAATCAAAAGCTTCTCTGGTGCCATAGTAGCGAGGTCCGCTAGAGCGTCGAGGAGTGACCGGGGCTGCATGATGATTTTGAACGCTAGGTCGCTACGGTCGAAAGGGATTTCCTCAGGTATCTCCGGAAGGTAAGTGACCAAGTTGGCCGTGGTTTTGACACCCGACTCTTCAATGGTAATGCTAAGCGGTGCGCCCTCTTCCATATATGTGAGCGTGCAAGTCCCCGGCAACCCCAAAGCCCGGTCGCTGAATGGCGCCGCTCCACTTCTGTTGTATGACGAGACAGTACCTCGTTCTGGCTCTGATTTCCTGGCAACATCCATCGAGCCCAAGATTTGAAGTGTCTCGAGAAGAAATCCTAGGTTGATCTGGAATGATGGAAGGGGAGGGGGCTGGCCCTCATCCTCATCGTCATTCTCATCACTGCTTGCCTGTTGGAACACGTACGAGCTGAAAAGCGACTTGTCTATCACGGCAGAGCCTAAACAAGAAAAAGGAAAATGAACATTATTATCCAATCAAGGTTGGTAGAAGAAGGGCTGATTTCCTACCCTGCATGACTCTGGCATTGTCCGCCGCAAACCGTATGCCGCCCTCTGAGATCTCGACGTGAACTTTGTTGGAGAAGTTGATGCACCGCAGAATTTGATAGAGAGGCCGCGTAGAGCTTGTAATTGCCCGAAGAATCGGCCGGGTTGGAAGGCGTGGAGTTGACATTGTGAAAGTCGTCGGGGGTGTAGAGAGGAAGGTAAGGTCACGGGTGCCGATTCCACGAATGTAGCGAGGAGCTTTAGTGCTGGTCCCAGCGGTCCAGGGAGTCCAAAGTCGTGAACGAAGAAAATCAACTCAATAACGAAAATGAACAAAAGAAAAACCCGATTCGTCTTTTGAAAGTGTTCTAATAATACAACGCCGAAACTCGCAAGGAAATGTTCCCTTTAAAACCAAGGGGGACAAGGGTATCTCGCTCGGATTTCTCTATACGTAAACACCGGCGGCGCAGAACATGTATACCACTCCGAAACTGCCAGGAAGTTAGCCAATTTATAGGGGAAAGCAACGGATTCGCAATTGAGGATGAAAGACGTACGCGATCGCAAGAGATGACGGGACTCCGAGAATGGGAATGTTGGCAAAGGACCGCTCTGTTCGTTGAGGTTAGCTTCCATGTGGACCAAAAGAAAAAGGGCGCTGGGCACCAGTATGCCAATGGCACAACATACTCAACGTAAAGGTTCCGAACCCCACAAGTCCGGTAAGCAGAAGAACGATGGCGATGAGGAACTGGCTATCCTTGCCGACGGCAGGAAAGAACGGGCTGCCTTGCGCGGCTTGCCAGACCTCAACCAGAGTAGAGTCCATGTGTTTCGATGTGTCGAGCAGAGAGCGACGACACGTAAAAAGAAGGGGTCCTAAGGGTCGCTCGTTTTTTGCAGGGCACTGCAGTGTTGTTATTCTTCGACCGTGGAGCGACTAGATTTCTCTGCAAGAGGTTGGAGAAGGGCGAGGCGACGAGAATGCTGTCTTGATTGAGCCTTGACGACAGGTATGGGATCGTATTATCTGGAGGAGCTCCAGAACGTGTCCATTCCGAATGCGGCTTAGCTCAGAGCTGATGCAGCAGGACCCACAGAATTGAAGGCACCACCTTTCACGTGATCCATCTCAGGACGGCCCAGGCAAGTCGGGAGTTCTGAAAGACTGCAGTGATCTCGATAGACGCCAGTGCACGGACCATATCTGCGTGTCCTTGTCCTGAACCTCTTGACGGAACCAGCCGCGTTGGTTCGTGATTTCTAGCGATTTCGAAGAAACCCCCTCCCTTTTGAGAGTTCCTTCCCCATCCAAAGCGCCCGACTGCAAACCGGGGGAGCCAAGATGTCAACGACAAGCAAAGAAGATGGTTCGTTTCTTTCTTCCCCTCGCCAGCCGTGAAGGGGGCGCTTTTTTTTTGCGCCCTGTGCTTCGTCCCCCGTGGTCGCGAAACTTGAAGCTTTCGCCCTTTCGCCCCATATATAATCGCAAACTGACATCATTCTACTAGGCACCAAACGGAAAGCGACCGAGGAGCCCTCCTCCCCGTCGGCTGCGAAGCGCGTGAAGCACAGCGAATCGGTCGAACCCGAGAAGAAGCCAGCCCTGAAACCGATTCCTTTCCCCGAAAAGGTGCGTCATCCTCGAAAACACAAACCTCCCCCACCTCTCTCACCTCCCTCCCTTCGCGGCTCGCGCGCACCACCCGTTTCGACGCGCAAAAGAACCAACGAGCACGGGGGAAAGGGGGCCCTTTCCCCGACAAAAATGTTGCATGGCTAACCCTTCTTTCCCAATAGCCGGCCGTGATCGAAGAGCGTACCGGCGAGATAGAATTTCGCGTGGTCAACAACGACGGCGACCGCGAAAGCCTCATCGTCCTCACGGGCCTCAAGTGCATTTTCCAAAAGCAGCTCCCCAAGATGCCCAAGGACTATATTGCGCGCCTCGTCTACGACCGCACCCATTTATCCATCGCCATCGTCAAGAAGCCCTTGGAGGTCGTCGGAGGCATCACCTACCGCCCCTTCAAGGGCCGGCAATTTGCCGAAATCGTCTTCTGCGCCATCTCCTCGGACCAGCAGGTCAAGGGCTACGGCGCCCACCTCATGTCCCATCTCAAGGACTACGTCAAGGCCACCTCCGACGTGATGCACTTTTGACCTACGCCGACAACTATGCGATTGGCTACTTCAAGAAGCAGGGCTTTACCAAGGAGATTACGCTCGACCGCAGCGTGTGGATGGGCTACATCAAGGACTACGAGGGCGGTACCATTATGCAGTGCTCCATGCTGCCGCGCATCCGCTACCTCGAGATGGGCCGCATGCTGCTCAAACAAAAGGAGTGCGTGCAGGCCAAGATTCGCGCCTACAGCAAAAGCCACATCGTCCACCAGCCCCCAAGGTATGGAAGAGCGGCATCTCCTCCATCGACCCGCTCTCCATCGAAGCCATCAAGAACTCGGGCTGGTCCCCGACATGGACGAGCTCGCGCGCCAACCCCGCCACGGCCCCAACTACAACCAGCTCCTCCACCTCCTCAACGACCTCCAGAATCACCAAGCCGCGTGGCCCTTCCTCCACCCCGTCAGCAAAGACGACGTGGCCGACTACTACGACGTCATCAAGGAGCCCATGGACCTCAGCACCATGGAGAGCAAGCTCGAGGCCGACCAGTACGGCACCCCCGAAGATTTCGTCAAGGACGCCAAACTCGTTTTCGACAACTGCCGTCAATACAACAACGAGAGCACGCCATATGCTAAATCGGCGAATAAACTCGAGAAATACATGTGGCAGCAGATCAAGGCCGTCCCCGAATGGTCTCACCTCGAGTCGTATTAGACTGATCGCGTTGTCTAAATTGACAAGAGAAGGCCACAACCCTTTTCATTTTTATCCTGTTTTGGCTATGATCATTCAAGAGGCGTTGGGCCTACCCCCTCTTCACAGTTGTACGACCCTAAACTTTCCCCCAGCAAGCCCCGAGTCTTTCCTCTTCCTCTTCTCGTCTATTCCCCGGCGTTCGGTATCAGGTTTCATGGGAGGAAAACAGGGTCCAGTATAGTCCACTTGGCACAGGCGTTTACGGCACATACGGAAGGTGTGGAATGAGGTGTCGGTCAAGTGTTGTGGAGTCTAGAGAAGCTCCCATATCTCTTTTTTTTTTCCCGTCTCACCAAATACATGTACTCTTTTCTTCTCTCGCGCAGCCATCATGTTTTGTAAACTACTAACAAGCAATGACCGCGTACCCTCTCATTCCAAGATTTTCCTGCTACAACAAACAGCATCTCCTAGATACTACGAAGCAATCATGACACTAGATGACGTGAACCTCGCTGGGAAAAATCCCGGGCGGAAATGGTCGCTTGCGATTTTCCAGCCCCCAGCCCTGCGGAATATTGGAAATCGTAAGATGGCGGGGCGGGGCGGTTGTCGAAATTAGCAACACCAACCAGTTGGCCTCGATTTAGAGTATGTTCGAGTGAGAAACCCCCAAATTCCACTCCTTCCCCCTCCCCGATCCAACCACCAGATCCAGCTGAGCTGCGCGATGGATTACTCCGCCTCCGACCCGCCCTCGGTTAACCATGTCACAAATCATGGGACGCAAAAGGGAGAGCACAGGAAGACAACAAGAGGTAGCCCGTAGGCACAAGTAGTAAAATGGTTGAGCGTTGGTTGTATATTTATTTGCCAAAACACAAAAACAAGATGCATGGTTCATTTTAATCTTTGCCAGAAGATATAGTGCTAAATAAGGGGAGGGCCCGGGGCCCCAAGTCCAGATGCAAATGACCTGACTGCTGGGATAAGGAAACGAGGGGAAAACCTGGGAGTGTTCGTCGTGTGGAGGGAAATGTGTGTGTCGTCATCTATCTTTTATTACTAAAGAGAGCAAAGCTCCCATGTGATTTCGCTTAGACAATGCAGCGCAATACCGGATGAGCTGTGTGTGAGGGCATATGTTGGGTGAGTACCAAAGAATAAACATCAATGGATGGCAAGCGAGCTGCTCGAGGGAGGGACCGAGGGTCAGCGAGTTGTGCTCGTTGGCGGGGAGGTTGACTCGGTCAAGAGTTGCTGGTTCCAATGGGGGAGGTGCCCGTCAGCCTGGCATGCGAAAAAGGCGTCATCGCCCGTGCAGGCAGTTAATTTATGCCAGCTGGCTGGTGTATAAATAAAAAAATAAGAGAGGGAAAAGAAAAGAGAGAGAGCACTGGTGAAGAGCGTGAAGAGAACGGAAGAGACGGTGAAAGCAAAAAGGACTGGCTGCCATTATTCGCTTTAGGACCCACGGGCCTCTGCTGTGCGATGGAGGGGTTGGAGCTAGGCAATCGCAAGTCCGAATAACTTCGATAATTATGTCGGGGGTGAAATGGCCTTTGGTGGTGGATCGAATTAGAGGCCGGCGATTGCAGGGTTGGGATTTGTCTCGGCGCTGATTCGGCGACGCCGGGCACCGTTGTACTCGTCGGGCTTTGACCGCCGTTGTTCAGGCTGAGGCCCCTGGACAAGCCCCTCTGAGCATCGGGTGCAGGAATTCGGGTATCTCGTGCCAGTGCCCAGCCCTCGCGGCCTCCAGCATACTCGGCGGGAAGACCGACACGTTTGGGGGATATCGACAGTGGTCGAGCTGCCTCGCAAAATCGCATCGGCCAAGTCGGGCAGCTCGCCAGACTCGAGTGCATTCTTCAGCCATTGCTCCCACTCCTCGTCGAGCACGGTGGAGGTGTCACCGGCTTCTCGACGAGCGATGCGCTCCCGCAGTCGTTCGTTTAGAACCGGGCCTACGCTTTCTATCGTCTCGTCGCTCTCGTCGTACTCAACGTCGTCTGTTTCGCCCGAAGTCGCATTCATCTCCTCCTCCTCGATTTCGCTGGACAGCACCGATGGCGCTTCCTCGATCGTCGGGGTCAACGGTGGCAATCGGTCTTCCAGCTCCACCCAGTCGGGGAAACCGTCGGCGGTTGTGTCGCGGATGGGGCAGCCCTGTTCCCGCTCATATCTCTCTTTCGCCCACTTGGTGCCTTCCCACTTTGTCAGGTTGCCAATCTCGAAGGGGGTGAGTCTGAGAGCATTAAAGGCGCGGAAAAGGCGCCTGTGCCATGGCCATCGGCTTAGGCGGAGACGATGGATCGGATGGCAGTAGTCGAGCCCGGGATACTTGGCCTCCGCAGTATCTAGGTGACCGTAAAATGAATGAACCTCCTGCCTGACCTCCAAGATCAAACTCCGTTGCAGAAGAGCACTAAAGTTGGGCGGATCGGTTGGCCGCGGTTTGGGAAACATGTACTCGTACACGATCTCGTCGACGGGCCTGCCCTTCATCTTGATCTTGGGTCGTCGGGTGCGCGTGAATTCGGATTTTAGTGTAGTCTAAATAGGCGATGTAGAAAGAGGAAGAAAGAAAGAAGAAAAAAAGGAAGAAGAAAGAGAAGAAGAAGAACAGAGAAGCCAGGGGGAAGGTGGGGGCTTTTAAGAAGGCGCTCGCTCAACTCCAGACGAGATTCGGAGGCAAACGCATGTGAATGCAGGGTCGGTCAGGACTTGGGCTTTCTCCAATTTTAGCAAGGACTTTAGCACGTCTTCGCATCTGACGGACAAGCCCAGTCCAAAAGGGTTTACGGTAATGGAAGCCGTTGGAATGTCGGCGCTTGGGAGCGAGGGGGTGGCTCGTTCGTTCGGCGGTTGTCACAAGTGCTAGCCTTGAATAGGGATCAAGGGCGGGGAGGCAGACAAAGAGAGCTCGGGAGCAAGTGGGGTGAGAGTTTGCTACGAGTCGAAGGTGCGAGTTGTGGCCGGACGTTTAAGTGGGGTTATTCGCAACAAAGGAAGCCGCCGAGGGAGAGCAAGGTCCGGGAGGCTCGATTACGAACGAAGGCTGCAAAACCGAAGATATTGATAGTTGAAAAGGAAAAACCCAACAGTCCAAGGTGCGGGAGAAAACGTCGGAGCGCAAGGATGGGAGGCGGAAAGAGATCGGTGGGCGAAAGGTGGGCGAAGGTGGGCGAAGGTGGAATAAAAACCAAGGGGAGAGAACCGGGGGAAAGATCAGACCAGAACCGTCACAGGGTGGTGATGTAAAATACTTGTACTTTCCGGACGACGGGTGAGACCAGGAAGCAGATGGAAGGAGCTAGAGAGAACCGGACCCGAAAGTACTGTACTGTACTTCCAAGCAGCCAGGCAGACGGCGTAACCAAGTGGTGCACTCCGGATCTGGATGTGGAGGCGATGGATGTGAGATGTGAGGCGGCAAGGAAGGGAAGCACGGTGCCTTGGGCTAAGGTATGCGTATGTCGAAGTGGTGACCGTCACGACAAGGGAGGTGTGGAAGTCAGGAGGGTGGGGGATCGGGAGGAACGGAGACCAAGGAGGCAGAGCTACGCGCCAGGCAGAGGCAGCCAGGAGGATTATATGTTGCTATGAATGAGGCCCGGTCTCAGCTGGGCGGAGGCAGGCAGCTAGGCGTTGGCCATGCTTTCAAGATGTGCGAAATGTCAAGGCGGGTCTTTCTTGCGACAAAAGCCAAAGCTTGGTGGGCATCACGAAGGACATGTACAACTAAACTATTCGAGGCAAAAAGCAATCATTCGAGATCGCCATCGCTCACTCACTGCCTCAGAACCTTTACTACGCTTCCTGTTGCCTCTCTCGACTGAGTTTCTCTGCATCCCTCCTTTTCGCCCACCCACAGACAATTGCGAGTCCCGGGTCAAGGTGTGCCGGTCTAAATGCGTCTAGGTGGTGCAAGCGCAACCCGGCTGCAGCAACGATGCAGCAAGTCGGGAGCAGGGAAAGAAGGGGGAAGGGGGAAGAATCGAGGTGAGGAGGGGGAAAAACGAAAGGGGGAAGGGAAAGAAAGGTTTGTTGGGTCCTTGAGAAAGGTTTGTGGTTCAGTTTGGTTGGATCGTCTTGCGTTGCCAAAACATGTTGACCGTGGCTGGCCCGAATCAACATCTATCGATGTGGGTTAAAGAGGGTGCGTGGCCACGCCGTTACTCGCCAAAAGCGCTGGCTGGGCTGGCCACTCGGAGCCAGCCTGCCAATGCAGTGGCTGACGATGAGGGACGGTGGTGTGTGTGAACGAAACGAAAGAAGAAGAAAAAAAGGGGGGGAGGGAGGAAACAGTTGAGACTACATCCAGATCTTTCGGATTCGACGACATGGGCGGGTCGAGACATGGTCCATGCAAGCATGCAAGGAGAGACCCCCGCCCAATGATGTGCGTTGTGGCATTCCCTGGGGAGGCAGAGTTTGGGTCGTGGGAAGCTGGCACTCCTCAGTCCCCCTCGCCCACTCGACCACTCGCAGCCATCCAAGAGGGCGTGCACAGCACAAAGAAAAAAACGATGGGAGTGTTGATGGAAATGGAAGTGGGAGAGAGAGAAGAGGAGACGATGCGGGATTGCGAGAAACACATGAACCAGGGACGCTAGCCCTTGCGGAGCTCTGGAGTTCTGCGGCGTCTTCTCCAATCACGATCGAGGGCGAGCCTTGCGACCCCGGCATGCTGGCGCATTCGGGCAGCATGGTGGATGTGGATGACTGAACCTACGCGCGTGAGCGTTTGTGGAGGCCAACAAAGGCCCTCGATAAAAAACGGGTCGACCGCCAGCTGCGACTGGGTAATACCAATCGTGACCTCGTGCTCTTTGGGGGTTTGTAATATTAACATTTGACCCGGTCAGCTCTGAGGCTGGCGCTGGGAGGGGGTCCAGTCAGTCTCCACTCAGAGATCAATGGAGGTTTCGTCTCACAGGATCAAGCAAATACCCTTCACCCTGATTCGGCCCTCCAGACCAAGATGGAGTTGATCATGTAACAGGAAAAGCAAGATAACGACGCACCTGGCCTCGCTCCTCTTCTCTTGAGGGGCAGAGAAATGCCTCTGGGCAGTGTTCTCTTCAAAAGATCGAGGCTTCTCCCTTCCAAATGCAGCTGGCTGCTATTATCTTGATGTTTTTTGGGTTTTATTTTTGGTTTTAATTGAGTGACCCCAAGTCAACAGCCGAACATGCATGCAACGCCAGGATGAGGGCTGGGGCCACTCGCTTGGGGAAGGGTAGGAGATGGGGGGGTTAATATCTGTCCAAGAGCGGTTGGCCCAGCCCAGCTGACACGACAAGGTCGAGGTTTGATGGGGGATTGCTGGCGATCCAGAGATACGGCCGTGGGACGTGGACCAAATACGTAGCGGTATCGTCGACATGCAGGTAAACCTGCCAGACCCCGATTGCCAATTGCATCATCCAAAATGCGCCCACGGCTCGACGATAATATTGAGCTCACTCAACAGGTGGAAACTGGCTCGCCCATCTTCCCCCCGCCCATTCTCTTCCGAGAAGACCACAGATGGCAGATGGCTGGTGGGCTCGCGAGGGCACACTGGGCACACTTGAGCGGGTGGCCTTCCCCGCCACCCCACCACCACACACCACCCTCTTGATAAAAACGACGTAAAAAAATAACCGCAGAGTGTGTGTTCCCCCGTTGATGCTCGTGCGCTGAACTCGGAACCGAACGTTCCTTGGGAAGGCGGAAACTTGAAAGAAGGAAAAAGGCGGCCGGTAGCAAACACAATATGAAGGATTCATCAAATCCATTCATGGATCCTAGGTAAGTTGGTGAGCAAAGCCCAATCCTCTTGATGGCCATACTCCCCATTCGCAGGGTTTTGCTTGTCCTTCATGTTGTCCATTTCACGTGTAGAGTTTAGAAACAAGCAGCAGGACAGCGATCAAGGAAGCAGGGCAGGAGAAGCTCTCGCCCACAGATAACATGCGCACACCTCCCCCTCTCCCCTTCGCCAACCATATCGCCCTCGTCGCCCATATTTCTACGAAGCCTCATTCTCCAGCTCCAACCCTGCCGTTTGGCCTCGAGCTGAGTGATAGGAAACTCGCACCACGGTCTGTAGAACCATAAAATAATAGTGGCCGACTAGGCAAGCTCTTATCGATGAAGAGGACCAACACACACACCGACCCACCATTTCCCTTCCTTCCTTTCTTTCTTTCTTTCTTTTTCTTCGCTGTGCTTATTTGGAGGGTGGGGAGGAGGAAGGAAGCGTGGCTCACCTCTCACCAACACATCCCGCATTCTTCACAATAGTCCGCGGGAGAGTGGTTCGGGGCTTGGGGAGCAGACTGCCAGTGCAGAAATCATTCCGCAGATGTTGTCATTCTTCGTCCTAAGGCTAACTAGGCCCGAATCATGGGCCAAAGTTGCCTGACTGTCAACGGCCTCTGGCAGAGATAACGAGCGGTCAGGCCCCGCCTAGATATATTCGGTGCCAGGGTAGTAGTATCATGCGGCCCAAGACTCCACTACGCTGTCATGGGATATGCCCTGCCAGCCTACCTGCCTGTCTGCCCACCCCGTCTTACCATGCCATCCCATGCCGTCCTACGCCAGTCGATGCCAGCCCATAACACATGCCAAGCTAGGTATCCTTGTCGTCTGGCGGAGGAAGCCCGGGGTCACTTGAGCCCACCGAACAATAAGAAACCCTTCCTCCCTCCCGCCTGATGATGATGCAACAGGGCACGGAAGGGTTCGGACGTATGAATAAGAGGTGAGGCCAGACGGTCTTGTTTTTATTCACGCACATACTATATCGGTGTACCGCAGGTTGGGCATCGCTAGGGACCTTTCCGAAATTCTGGCAATTCTCCCAGATCTGCAACATTCGAGCGAGATCCGCATCGCGTCGCCACCGCACAGGGGCGCACATCCGTGCCGTGGCCATTTTCTGTTTCTTTTTCTGTTTTCCTGTTCCTCCTCCTCCTCATTCCGCCCCGAGGGCTGAGAAATATATGCTGTTGGTCGTCGTGTTCACGTACTGTTTGGCACTATTGGATGCTCGTGCAGCACATGGGTCAAGTTACGTTCATTCCTCATCTTAGTAGAAAGCCTCACACAAACCCGTTTCGAGTTTCGATGCTTCTGACTACCGGGGGAAAAATGAAAAAGAAAATAAGAAAGACGGAGAGGGTGCTTAGAAGAAAGGTGGTGTGGTGAAGAAACAATCAAGAATAGCCGAAAAGATGCGAGACAAGATCCCTCTGTCGAATGCCCAGATGCACCAGACCAGAGCCAGGGACTTGTTTCCTCTTCCCGCCTCACACGAGCGATCACTTCGGTCACTCGAAACCGAACATGATTTGGCGACGTAATGATGCCGCAATTTTCTTTTCTTTTTGTTTCTTCTCCTATCCTCATCTCACCGAGCCCTACCCTCTACCTTCAGTCACTGTGTAAAGCGAGAGTTTCGGCGGCCCAGATTCTCTGTTACCCTAGGACAATCGTGGATTCGCTTTATTTGGTGCCTCACTTGAAAATGTATACATACATACGGCCAGCCGTGCTCGTCGGTGGTGACGGCGATAGTCTCTTAAGCGAGCCCGCTGCTCCGGCACCGGTGGCCAACAAAGGCGTTTGTCTCCGTGCACAAACCGCCGATACTGTCTCCCGCCGCAAGTCCGTCCACATTGAGCAAATAGATAGTGTCAACTAGTCCCGCCTCTGGTGCATCAGAGATCGAATAAAAACAGTCTGCACCGACTTGCTGATTCGGGGCGAGGCTAGCTTATTTGGGTCGACGCTGCATTTATAGATACATGGGTTCTCGTGAAAAGAGAGTTTCCGCAGCCCCCTTTCAACAAACCCCGATAGGTCGGGATATATACCAAGCACTTTAGCAAACAATACTTGAAACATCAGACGCTAGATACTGTTTCTCGATAAAACCATCCCGGATTCGCGATTTTGTGTCCGAGACAACTGGTCAGTCAAAGGACTGTTAATTCCTTCCCCTTGCCATAACCATCATATTTGATAAGAGTCGTCAATCCCATTTATCTTCAAGTCGTAACACATGACCGCTGGTGATATGCATATAAAAACAGGCCGGGAAGTAACAGCAACAAAGAGGAAAAGGAAATAAAGGGGGAAAATGATGACGAGATGAGAAAAAAGATATTGATGCAGTCCCCATAATGACGGGGACACATCAAATGCATAAATCCTTCCCCTGGTGTTTTCTATTCCCGACCGCTGCGGTATGGTGGTGCATGCCCATCTCTCCGCCGTCTCGTAGATTGTTGGCGAATCGGCTCTTCCGCATCTCCGACGTCCATCCAGTTGTCCGGCACTCGTTTTCGTTCAACTTCGACATGATGTCGGTATGGGCTTGCTCGGCGCGGGAGCGGGCGTGGCGGCCACTCTTCATAGGGGAGACCCCGCTCTCTCTCTCGCTCCCTGTCTCTATCCCTGTCCCTGTCTCTTTCCCTCAAACTCTCCCCTCGATCTCGTTGCCCATCCCGCTCTCTTAGGCTATCTCCCCGCTCCCGGAGAATATCCCTATCTCTTTCCCTCTCTCTATCGTGTCTCTCTTTCTTGGGGGCGGTCCCATCTGTCTGCTCCTCTCCCGTTCCTTATCCCATGCTCGTGGTCTCTGCTGGCGGCGGGCTCGGTCAGAGGAGCCCCGTCCGAATCGTCCGTATCAGAGGCGAACCGATCATGCCGGGGTACGTAATCGTCACCCCGCGAGCGATAGGTATTATTAGTACCGTGGTTGCCGTTGCTGAGCGACCCATGAGAAGCGGTCCGCGACGTGCTACGAGGTCTGTCCGGATTTCCTGATAATATATGTGATACTGTATTCATCAACTTATCCTTGACGCCCTCAAAGGGAAGCTCTTCCGTCTGTCATCGTGCCGTTCGGGCGGAGGCCGGAGATTTGTATTGGGGGAGTAGCCACGGCGAGGCGATGCGTAGCCAGGTTGAACATGGCGCACAGATGACCTCATTGGCAGTTTATGGAGCGCAGGGTCGCTCCCCACGGCAGCCCTTGAACGAGGTTTTGGGCTCGATGACTCGGTGTCGGATGAATGGATGATTGGGTTCATCTTTGGCTGGCTCAGTTTCTTCGTGGGAGGCCTATACCTCGTGTTGTCGCCAGGCCTGCGACCTAATGGCGAAGCCGGGTTTGAATGGCTCTGGCGTCCGCGAGGGGTGCGGTTGTCTTCAAATCCGGGTTGTGAGAAGAGCGGCTCGGGTTGCCGTCGCTGGGCCGGGCGAACATAATTCACACCACCCGCACCACGGGATCGTTCACTCCTCCTGCCCCTGATGGGTTCACCTTCATCCGAGGAGTCCTCACTGCTGACGTGCGCGTGCCTTGTCTGTCTCGGAGAGGACCGGGATGCGCCCGAAGAGCTTGCCGACTTTGTCTTCATCCTGGGCTCTGGGACTGGCTCAGGCTTCCGCTCCGGGCCATCCCTAGGGCGCGGCTCGGATGCCGCTTCCATCAGTGCATGTTGGCGTCGCAGGTTCTCAGACTTGTCCTCGAACCACTTCTTTGTTAGCTCATCCGGCTCGGTTGGGAAGGCCATTGCAGGCAGCGGCGCGGGAAAGGGTTCTCCGGTTCTGGGATGTTTTAAACCCCAGTTATCGACCGCGTACTGGATAACTGGGACATGGAGAGAGGGTGCGAGCAACAACTGGTAGCACTGCCATCGCACAAAGCCAGATATAGTCAGCGCTGGTATGCAAGGGGGCTGAAAGTCATCGTTCGGTACGGGTTGCAAGGTGTGCTGGCAACCTGCCATGGTAAAGGTGTAAGATATCGCATTGTTTGGTTTCTCAAGAAAGAAGCCTAGAAGATGGGTGGATCCAGTGTGTTAGCATGGCTGCTGGCGTTCTCAGTCGTGTGGCGAGTCGAGCGATCGGGTACAAAACATACCATCCTGATTACCACCCGCGGCGCGGTAGTAGGCTGCTAACTTGCGGGGAGTCAGAGCGGTGTCCGATTTATCGTCTATCTCGTTGGCCTATAAAAGGAGAGGAACGTCGAGTTAATTGAAAATTCTCTTCCCCAAAACCAACCTCACCTCGCCATGCCTGTTACCGGCCCAGCAGACACCGAAGCGAAGACTCAGGGTCACATACTATATATTGCGCCAACGCCCTGAGAAGGGCGTCTAGCACGTCGTTTGGCGTTCGATCGTTTCTAAACAGTTTGTCGCCGTAATATGGGTTGGGGTTTGGTGTTTGGAACGCCATCCTCCTAAATCTGACATTGACCCCACTCTCGCGTACTCGGGGGAGGTAGGAAGTCGTTGAAAGCGGCGCCCTCCTCGCGCGGCCTAGTAAAGAGAAAAAGAAGAATGACGATAGGAGGAAGAAGTTGCTGGAACGGCTTCAGGGTCTAGGAGACAAAGTGCGCCCAGCGCTCGACGGGAGGGCGTCACAATAGGAAGGGATATGAGTCGAGGATTCTACCTAGAAATGCCTCGGGAGGACGCGAGGATGAATGCGGGTTTTGTATTGATGTATGGGTGCTGGGCAGTCACCGGAGCAATACCGCGGGGATCAGGCAGTGTCATCCTGCAAGCCAAATGAGAAAATGGGAAAAGAAAGCGAGAGTATTAATAAAACCCCGGCTCTTTGCCTGCGCTTCGAATTCCCTTTTGTCCAGTGAATGCAGTCTGTTGCCTATAAGGAGGAACCCAGGGTGCCAAAGGAACATTGTTTTCTTTTCCTTGTCCGTTCCGCTTGCTTGTTCAGCAACAACAAAGAGTTGTCTTTTGTTGGCGAAGAGGGGGAAATGGACTCATTTTTCGGCCGGATGTAGGCAAGGGTGTGCGTATCGAAGGGGTGGCAGGTTCTTGCCTCAACCTGGCCCTGAATGCGCTGTCCTATGAGAACGGGATCTAGGTCTAGCCAACTTGGCGCAGCGGCAAGGAGGGCTCAGCAGTGCCCTATTTCCTCATCAGCCACCCACCCGTCCATCTAATACCTCGCAAAGAAGCGAGAGGCTGTTGGCCACGGCTTTGACACGTGCAGGCCGAAAACCATGCACACGCACATATGTCACGGAGTTTCTAGCCTTAGAAGGGATGACGCATAGGATGGTCCATCAATCTCTTGAAGACGGTCCCTTCCGTGGTGTTCTGGATCTGTGGTCATCGCGTGCGCGGGGAAGACGGAAGGCACCAACCGATCACGAGAGAGAGCATCAAGTCCGGGTGACTCAGCGAGCCAGGTTGGAAAATCAAGCTTCCAAGTTTCTAATCCTGCTCTGAGTTTCTAGCTCACTCCGATTTCATCGCATGGCTCCTTCCCGCCTGTCCCGCCCTTCGCGACGTGCGCTGGGGTAATATGGGCCCATCAGATTTGGACGTTGTATGGCACTGCCCTGTTTGGTTGCGCCCAGCCCCCAGCGCCCAGCCCCCAACCCCACTCACCCCCTGCCTCTTCCGTAGTGTAGGCTTCTTCAGACGGAGGCCTGCAGAAGTGATCAATCGCCCGTTGATGACGATGAAATGATTTGGGACCTAACATTACCAGCAGCTTCTAGAAGTCTCGGTATCATTAGTGATGCCCCGTAAATCCTTCAAGGTCTCAGGAGGCGGGAGGAGCTGATGACAGCCCGAATTCTGACTGATTGGTGGTCCTTTGCCATCATCCCTCGGATGGTGTCCCCATCAATTGATCTTCTTTCAGATCTTTGAGGCGCGTGAGATAGCTTGATTGGGAGATGCTTCGCTTCAGCCTGTGCGGAGACACAACAGCTCTTCTGCAGCAGCATTTTCCTATCATGCAGGTATAAGGGCCGAGGATTCTTTCGGCCGCCTAGATGCCTTCACAAAACCAACTTTCATGCAGATCTCGGCCGTGATTCTCCGAAACTTTCTCCTTTGGTGCCGGATATTCAATATTTTGAATCCTACTTTATTACCGAATCTCGAAAGCGCAGACACCCCCAATCTTACATGGGTTTGGGCAAGCAAGGCTTTGAAGGAAATCGATACGAAAGGAAGATATGAAAAGCCACAGAAACGCACGGCTAACGTCTGGCCATCTCTCGCATACCTTCTTGACCCGGTCGAGTACGTCTGGCTTATGCGAACCCAGCGCCGTGCCGCAAGGACGGGGCACGAAAAAGGAGGCTGGTCCGTTGAAAACGAGGGAACTGATATCATACTCCTCGGTAGATCAACTTAGGGTAGGCCGACGGTTTTTAAATGAACTACTGCTCTTAAATTTCCAACCATGGCCAATAGGTAGGTATACAACACTAAAAACTGCTGGTCACGCGAAGCGCTTGTTACAACATGAAAACTAGCCTCTCCTAAGGCCAGGCATGTCAAGATAATGGACTTCTTTTCTAGATGGTAAATTGGGGTAGTATCTATGATGATGTGCTTGAGGCCTTGCAACCGAATACAAAGAGCCGCTCGACCCCTTTCCCTTTCTCCACGATCCAGTCATCTAGAGGCTTAAACCCACATTTGGTCAGGACCTTGGCGCTCGCAACGTTGTTATCCTGTGTCACCCCAATCATCAACTCTTTAACGCGATTCCCTTCGCCAACATCGCCGCCGCGGCTATCAAAGCGTGCCATTTCAGCGCTGCTGGCTTCTACCGCAATCTCGAACTCATCGCGCGGCAATGCCCACCACATCTTGAGGAAGGCTTCGAGAAATTCCGTCGCGTATCCCTTTCCCCACACATCTGGATGGAACAGGTAGCCCACCACCGGCCATCCTTGGTGATCCGCGCGGATATGACTGCCGCCGATACCGACAAAACTACCCGTCTCCTGTTCCACAATGGCAAAGTTGTACGTGGTTTGGTCGTTAGGGGAGGTACAGATCAAGCCTTGCTTTTGTTGTTGCGAGATCTGGGTCCACGGTACCTTGGTGAGTTCTGACCATCACCTCCTCGACTGTCCGAAGGGTGTGAAGAGCGGGGAGATCGTTCTCGGTCAGGGCGCGGATGACAAGTCTCTGGGTCATCACCGGGGTCCTGTCTTCAATCGCGGGGTAAGGCACACGCGGGAGCGTGGTCTTGACGGTGGTGTACTCTGTCTCTCGGGGCTCCATGGTATCTTGGGCATATGAAGTTCTGGTTTAATTCTGCTGTGGTCGCAATCGTTGATGTCGAGGACGGGGCCGGGGGCTTTTCAAGTTCTAGCAAGGAGGAAGCCCGTGCCAACCGCAAGACCAATGAAGGCCGTGGTATGAGTGAAGAGTTGCCTGACCAAACCGCTCCTTCAAAATGTCCAAGTCAGCCCCCTTTCTCCCCTGCTCGTGTCATCCTTATCTCAGACTCCTCGATTAATTGTCATCGCTGACATTACCCCTCGGCTCGCGGGGTTACAATGGCATCGGGGCCGCCGAGGAATAGGAATTAGGATTTGGCATTCAGATTGACGACAGCTTAACAACAAAATTGAAGAGTACCTTTATTCCATTTTCTATATTACGACAGACGCGTTTCAACAGATTCAATTGACGCTAGACCCTGTAATCATCCGAGGGTGAGAAGCAGTCATGATGATTTCGTAACTCCGTCCCACCTTGCAGGGACTCTGAGCACCTCTGCTTCTCCTGACCGAGTGGCCTTCTCAGTCTTCACCAAGCTGCAGGATGTCACTGGAGCACATTACAATCGTAGGTTGTATTTTTTTGTTGGTTTGGTTCATTCATTTTTGCATGAATTGGTTGTCCATCCTAATATGGACCAAATGCAGATATTTTCCATGGACCGTAATGAACACCCTTCGAACCCTGCAGAAAACAGCCAGCCCCTAAAAATGACAACCCTTAAGCGAAAGTCGAAGGACGCTTGGCGCTGAAGATCTTCTTGTTGCTGATGGCACCGACACGGTGGGGAGAGGGAACTTGAGGTCCTTGGTCATAAGCTGCTTGATGTACTGCCTCTTGACGTCCTCGGTCTTCTCGACCTCGACAACACGGAGAACCTAAAAACGGGCCTGCGTTAGCCGGCAATTTCTCGCACCAACCTGAAAGAGGGCAACTTACGTGGATGGATCGGAAACGGGCACGGTGACGGGCAGCCATGTCGGAGTAGAGGACTCGACGGCATCCGTCCTGCTGAGCTCACGGTACTCCCTGTACATGTTGTGGGTACCGGAACGAGAGTCGTATCGGATCCAGACACCGAAGTTCTTGACCTTGGTGGGGCGCTTCTCGTGGATCTAAGGGCGAGCCAAAATGAGTTCCACATTCTTTCAAAGTTATTTTTCCAAAGGACTTGAGCGCAAGCGTACCTCCTTGATCGAGACGATCTCACCAGTGGCCTTCTTGACCTTCTTGAGGCCGCGCAAGAAGTACCAGAATCGGGACTTGGCAACCGCAGTGTTGGGGGCAAAGATGGTCATGCGGTAAAGGGTGGGGGTAGGGTTGGCCTCGGTGGGCAAGTGACGGCCGACGACCGCATACTCCTGAAGGCGACCTGAACGATCTTCGTTAGTCCCAGTACAAAACCTCGCAGTTAACCCGGCATTTCGCCTCCATTCTTCGAGAGTCGCCCAGCCACAATCAAGATTTTCGTAGCCAGCCCTGGAAACCGTTTGCGTGCTCTCTCTGGTGGTTCGTAATGGCCGAGTGCTCCGCGATAAGTCTCCCCTTTCCCGCGTGGTCAAATCCTCAACCGCCGACGGGATCAGTCGTGTGGCCGCAGTTCTCGGGTTGGCTGATGGTGCTTCGCGGAGAGCGCTGGTAAACTATGCATCTTGGCTATTCGTCGAGCGAGAGAGCAGCATCGCGGGAATCCTAACGAACGGGTTGTTTGATCGCTGGGGCGAGATCTCGAGAATTTTCGGTCCTGCACGCGGAGAGAGAAGTGGAAAAGAAGTGCTTACCCATCTTGAAGAGCATAGTTAGAAAATAAATTCTTATCAATTGATCACCGGAATATTAGAGAAGCTCAGGACTTACTTTGTCAAGTTGGACTGTTGGCCGTTTTCAAGGTTGGTGTTGAGATGACTTAGGAAATGGAGATGCGCAAGGTTGGTGAGAAAGCGGGAGTGTGGAATAATTTTTGGACGAGCCCTAACCCACCAGTGGCCTTGAGCACTAGCCACAGTAAATTTTCGTGTGATGGGGATATGTGGCTGGTGCGCAAGGGCAATGGGGTGCTACTTCAAGGGCCAGTCCTGATTCAGCAGGGCGCCAAGCTATGCTGCTTATCTTCACGTGATTACGCGATAAGCCAGGAGTTGGGTTCAAGTTGGTGCAGTGGCCTGGCAGTGATGCACAGACAGCTCGCGAGTAGTGGGGCAGTGAGCTCGATCATGGGAGATGGAGGGGCTCATACGGGCTGGAGCTGCCCCAACAATTCCAACTTCGATTCAAGAGACAGTCACAATTACAGGCAGTACGCTCAGCATCACAACCTGGGTCTGACTAAATCCGCGCTAAATATTGTCACTCAAACTTCAGGTTTTGTCTTGTGGAGACAGCTATCTAGTCTAGCCCCGATCTCAGCTCAAATCTGAGCAGCTCCTTCTAGCATGGACAAGCTCGTGAAAGAGCTTGCCGACGCCCATGCCTCTGGCAATGGGTATGTAGTCGCCCAGCTTCTGCTGCCGGTGTCCCCTCCGAGTCAGCCTGACCGGCTGCACTCGATCTGGAAGAGTACCAATGCCGCATTGGTGAAAAGGATGTGACTCGGGCGATGCGACGCTCCTCCTCGATCGGAAATCTTTCTAGCGAAGAGTTTACAGGATGGTCGGATATTTTGACTGCGTATTGGAAGGCGACTTCAGTCATTGTACCTTTAACTGAGAACTCTGAGCGTGGGGACTTGGTAAGTATCGGGACTCGTTTAAGCGCAGGCTGCAGGACATGAGCTGATGAAATAACAGACAACTTCATGGACAAAGGTTTACGAGGTTTGGAAAGAACTTACATCTACTGTCATAAGGGGGTACTCAAATTATGGCTTCGAGGCCTGGACCATACCCTGTCTTTATGTTACGGGAAACACCTTCGTCTCTACGCGATGAAGGCGGACGAGGAGAGGGCTAGCAATCCAGGCGGGGAGGGGGGCCTTCCTATGGGGATGATTTTGACCCGGAAACAGAAAAGAATGGACAGCTTCGCGACTGTGAGCAGATGCTGAAACGCATATTCACCCTATGCTTGAGTGACAGGTAACCGCCCACCAGCCTTGAGAATCGGAATTAGCTGCTAATACCATGCAGGGCACCGGTCGAGACGTCGAGGAAATGGGGCATTTACTTCATCATCAACCTTCTCTTCAAAACCTATTTCCGACTTAATTCTGCTAGTCTATCAAGGAATATCCTAAAGGCCCTCACGGCGTATCAGGGGATATGCCTCCACTCAGTGCATTTCCAAAGTCGCAGAGAGTAACTTTTAGGTACTATACCGGCGTATTGGCTTTCCTAGAAGAGAATTATGGAGAGGTAATGAGCTCAACCAATTTCCGATGTTGTCACCCCTCGTCGTCCTTCGTATCTGACACAACTTCTAGGCGGAAGAGCATCTGATGGAAGCCTGGCAACTATGCCACAAAGGCGCGGTTCGAAATAAGGAGTAGGTGGTCTCTCCATATCTTCCCAGTGTTCCCCATACCCCCAGATAGCCTGTCGCTCGCTAACTACAGTAGACGGATCTTGACTTACCTCATTCCTTGCCGGCTCTTGACCACCCACACGTTGCCAAGCCAGGCCCTTCTCGATCCTTATCCGAGCCTCCAGGCCCTCTTTCACCCCTTGGCCCAATGCATACGACGCGGTGATCTTCACTCATTTGACGTGGCGCTCGAAGAACACGAGGAGGTGTTTGTCAAGCTTAGGATATACCTAGCGCTCGAACGTGGGCGCGATATCGCCTTGAGAAATCTATTTCGGAAAGTATTCATCGCGGGTGGATTTGAAGAGGCTAAAGAGCAAGGCGCGACCCCGCTTAGGCGCACGCGTGTCCCGGTTGCGGAGTTCCAGGCGGCTATCAATCTCAAGTCGGAGGGTGATAGGATTGATACCGACGAAGTGGAGTGCTTTTTGGCAAATATGATTTACAAGGTATGGTCCATTTTTCTCACACTTTTGACCGCCCGTCCATCCCCTCCCTCTTTCTAGCTATCCCCAGCCTCATAGGTGCAAGGCATCGTGTGAGTATGTGTGTTGTGCGGATGAGAATGTGTGTGCGGGGCAACGTCTCATTGGCTGCATCGTGTGCTCGCTCCCAGCCTTGCCAATCAGTGGATGTCATGCGCTGGTTGCCTTGTCCTCAACCACGTCATCGTTCATTTTTGCCTGAGGCGAGGCGGAGGGGGTGCCTGAGGGCAACGGTCAAACGCCAATTGGAATTTGTACCATTGGTAGTCTTTGGTCTCCTCGGCGAGAATATGACTCACTAACGGACCCATCGCTTAGAACCTGATGAAGGGATACATTGCGCGAGACCGAGGAATGGTGGTCTTGTCAAAGAACGGTGCTTTTCCCGGCACTGGGGTCTAAGGAAAAATTGACCCAAACCCAAAAAAATCAAAATGTGAAAAGGCCCTTTGGGCACAATCAAGGGCGGGGCTCAATGGAAACGGCAATTTTGTACACCCATTGATAGGCTTTTGGCCGTCGGCGAGAGATTCTGGGGCGGATGGTTAGTCGAACATGCAGCGGGGATCAATTCCGGCCCGCAACGTGCTTTCATGTATTAGTGGAGATTTCATTCTTTTCACATCACGTCTTATTCCCACGAAATATCACACGGGCTCTTTACAACTTGCCGGTGGTGGAATGCACGGCCCAGGAATGGAAAAGATGAGAAGAAGAGGGGAAAATGACAGGAGTTGACCCAGTCCATCTTTACTTTTTCCCCCATGTTCACACACAGACCAGAGAGTTGATGGTTGAGGGCGCAGAGGCCACCAGAGTCTTGGTGGTGCAAATCCGCCCATGTTCTCCACAGAACGCGTCGCGTCTTGTTCACGACAGGTACTTGACCTCACTCCTCCGCTCTAACATGAAGCTCTTTCTCCCGCGCACCACCTTTTGTCAATCCCGCATCCTTGGCCCTTCAATTCTCGGTTTCATTTCGAGACACTAACGGGACTTGGGTCCACCTCAGGTGAGGAGAACAGGAGAAGGAAAATTCGTCACATTCCCAAAGCGCAAAACGGAGGGGGAAAGAAAAGGGAAATAAAGTCGTGGAGACTGTCCAGCAGAGCAGCACATATCAAGTCTTTGGCCCAAACCCTCCCCCCTTTTCCTTTTTCCTTTTTTTTTTTGTCACCTCCCATCGCATGCAAGCACTTAAACATCCCAGCCCGGGGTTCCACACCACCTTCTCGACGCCTCGGAGTTGCATCAATTTAACCCGAAAGAGCTCATCGACATACCGTGGTCCTCGCCTTGTTCTTTTGGACTCCCCCCTCTCCCCACACACACTTTTGTTTTCCATCATTCCTTTTGAACGGGGCGGGATGAAACGGAAGCGACTGGCAAGGTAGTCGTGAGGTCACGGTTATGACTCAGATGCTACCGCCGACGGTCGCCTCCATCGGTGAGTCGGTCCAGAACAGGCCTTTATCTGGTTCACCGTTCACGGTTACCGAAAACGATGGAAGTTGGAGAAAGAAGGGAACAAGGAGGGGGGTGAAATCAGGGGATTGTGGCAACAGCGTATCGGATCACACAAAGGGCCGGGGGCGTTGGATCGGCCCCAGACCCGCATTCCTGTGGACTCTTCTCTACTTCCCGCATATTCCATCCCTCGAGATTTCTCAGCCAAGGGGATGAAGTGGGACTTTGTAAATTGCTTCGGTAGGAAACGCTCGAGTTGTATAGAGATAGCTGGGTTGACGGTTTGCTCCCCCAAGACGGCAAATCCTTGCATGGTACATGACCCTCGCTAGTGAATCTCGGGATGTATATGCGGGCGTGCGTCGAAAAAGGGAGAGCTCATCCCCTTTCCCATCTTTGAACTTGAGTACACTAGACCATTCTGAGACAGCCCAGCCAACTTCACGCTGGGCATGCACTCATTCACGATCGATAACATCATTCTTCTCACTTGTACCCTTGAGTCAACGATCCCCACGCAAGGTTACAATGTCAACAATAGTGTGGTATCGCGAGCTTCAATATTACCTTTATGAACGAGTGTAGAGAAAGATACTGTACAAGCCATAAGCAGTTGGGCAGATAACAAGAAAACAAGACACAGTCTGTTGTGGCGCTATCCGCCATTGATCCTTGCAGTCTAGTTGGGCGAAGAGCCCCCGTATTTCTCCCGTAACTATCACTCCTGTTTCTTTTCTTTTCTTTTTCTTAGTAGGGGAGGGCCTTCCTTCCTACTTAGGCCCAGCCTTGATAAGGACCGCCGAAAGAGTCACCGTCTGATTGCCACCCCGGACGCTCTCGAGGAACAATGTTGATACTAGATGTACAGTAAAGAGGCAAACAGGCCAAGGGAAACAGCCGTAAACGGGAAAATCGAAGTGCAAGAACGATTCAAACTCGTACGGGACAAAGATGTCTGCCGAGATAAATAGCGAGCAAGAGGAGATTTCAAAGCAGGGGAATAAAAATAACGCCGAGTCTTGAGAACAAAAGAAAAAGAAAAAGAAAAAAGGAAAAGAAAAAGCCAAATCGCCGCCGTCATGAGAGGAAGAGAAGAAGAACAACAAGAAAAAGAAAGAAGATCTGTAAACGCCCAAAACCAGTCGTTTCATATCTTGTTGTGCCAGACTTTCGCAAATCCATCAAACCAGAAAACCCTCTATAAGTTGCAGAAAAAGAAATGCGGGTTGAATGAGAAGAAAAATAATGAGAGATTTGATAAACGCCGAAACCGGAAACAAATCAAGTAATAGCCAGCCTGCCGTTGGAAGAAAAGGGGCCGGCCGATTGTCATGAAGAAGGGAAAGAGGGGGAGGAGAGGAGAGGAGAGCCAAAGCACGCTTATTAGTTAGGCGCGGTGCACAAATGTGTGCTCGACCTTTGGGTACGCCGTGCGTTGACTCGTATCAAATATGCCGGCTGCCGCGAGGTGTACTAGAAACGTAAATGTTAGTCATACTGTTCCTCGCAAGCAACCGTCTTTTCCCGTCATGTCCGTAGATAACTTACGCCGCTGCTGAGATATCGTCGACGTGGTTGCACAGGGCCACGAAAAGGTCGAAGAAGAGCGGGGTTCCACCGTTCCACATTTCAAGTTGCATCGTCCCGCTTCGCTTGAACGTGCTTCGGCTTCGAATGATGAGAGCGAGGTAGTGTGCACGGAGTTTGGAGTCATTATCGGGAGTGTTGGCGTACGCGTACCGAGCCGATGTGAGTATGGTGCTGCACTGGATGCCAGACTCTAAAATTGGGTTAGTCTCCAAGATTACGTCTTGAAATGGAGACAAGAGAGGGCTCAAGCACTTACGAAGACCTTGCTTCCTAAGAGCAATGCGTTTCAGTTCCTCCAGCCCATACTTCTCCGCAGAGCAATAGATGACGGTATCCTTGAGCAGATCGCCGTCGACGCTGTGGTGAAACATGGTGGCTTCTACGCCTTGGTGATCTTCGCTAGGAGGTTCCAGCTCCCACGAGTTTCGCCTCTTGCTATGGATGAGGCGTGGGTAATAATCTCCCTTGTACAGAAACTCAAGCACGGAGGAAAAGATCTCGGGCTCCTCATCAGGGAGGGCGATCCTCTTATTATTTCCGTCGGCATATTGTCGGTGAAGGGCAGCTTGGAAGAACGGCGAAAGGCAAAGGACCTCCTCGTGGGCGGCGAAGAGTCTCTGTTCGGAGCCGACAACGAGGGTTACGACGGGAGATGAGAGATGGCTGTTGGAGGCAGGGGGTTAGCAACCATTTTTATCTTGGCTTTTCTACGATGGAAGAGGAATTCCCTTGAGCTTACTTGGTCGTGGGAGTTTCAGGCTCTTGAGTCGTGGTGGTGGAAGCGGTTCCAGGCCTACGACGAGACTCATGCTTTCGCTTGGAGACACCGCTCTCCTTGCTAAAGGAGGAGCTGGACTTGTTTACTTTGTAGCTTTTGGAAAAGCTCTTGGTAGAGTCTCGGCGGCGTTGCCCGAACATTATTGCAGAAGTTGATGTGTTTTGATGGCGTGAAGACGAGATGAGGGGGATGAATCGAGCTACGATGAAAAGGGAGGAGAAAAACTGCGAGAATTCCTTGTCTGGAAGAAGAGATAAAACAAATGGCAGAGAGAATACAGTTCGTGGAGAAAACCAGAGTTGAGCGAGTTTAGGCAGAGAGAAGGACGCAGGTCTATTAAGTTGGTGGCTGTGAAGAATGATGGGCACCGAAATTGTCAGGTTGTCCAGTCTGAATTTCTGAGAGGCGATGGATGGGGTAAAAAAATAAGGTAGAAGCGAGGACGTGATATTTCGTGATTGACCTTACCTTCCAGGCTGCCAGGCTTCGTTTCTGGTCCGGATGATAGAAGAGGAGATCAAGATGAATTTTACAGAGGGGAGGGGAAGACTCTTATAAAAAGGCGACAGCAAGGCACAATGTACTTTTGAAAGCGACTCCTTTTTAGGAATCGGTCTTTTGGCCCATCGGTGGGCTATGAATGGGGACCAGACAAAAGGGAACTCGTAAAGGAGGGGGAAGATCTTTGGAGCACGGTAGGAGAACAAGTGGTGGTGCTTCACGCCCCCTCCTCAATTTCTGAATCGGGACGCAAAGCTAAGGCTGGCGAGCAAATATGTAGTGTCGTTGGAGTCCTGATCCATGACACGCTTCCGACGCGACTGGGGGAACAAGGAGGTGGCACTCTACGCGAGCTGGCCGCGCCATCAGCTGACTTTTTTGTGTTCGCTTGGTGGGGCCTCCTGGTTGAGACGGGCCAAGTTACAAAGTTTTTGGCAGCGTTGCGATAGATTCCGTATGTTCCCTTGTGCCAGTACAGGACCGTTGTGGGGACGCTGGGAAATTTGCAAACGGGGGCCGACGGGCTAGGCCCCAGGCAAACGGAGTACTTGGGCCTAGCGCAGCTCATCCTGCTTGGGTCGGGGAGCCACCTGGCGACGCCAATGGAATTCACACAGGAGAAAAACCGGCCTGGCGAGACAGGGGTGTACCGTCGACCCAGGAGAAGAAAAAAAAACGAAAAAAGAGTCAATTGACTTTGACAAGTACACTCGTCTGAGCATGCGCATGGTAGTCCCGAGGATAACATGGCATTTGGGCAGGGGTGTGGAGAGGATCAATTGATGCAAACAAGCAGGTCCGCACCATCGAAGCTAGAGCTCCACCACACCTCGAAGCACCGGTTGTGTACTCCTTGGTGCACCTTTGTTTGAATGCTAAACTGTCAAATGTTCAGAGTGTGCCTTCTTCCCTTTCCCTTGGACCTAATGATGAGAGGACAAGAAGAAAAAAGTAAAAATGGAGGGAGGAAAAGAGAACGAGATCATTGGACGAGTCATAGCTCCCTTCATTGGAGGGCTTCTGCCTATTATCCATGAGGCGCACAGAGCAAGTCGGCGAGGTGGAGATCAATTGATTGACGGGAACATGAATGACAAGATACTACGGATTTTGAGAGTGAATGGGGAGCTTGACCAGCCACCGATCCACACCAAGAAGAGACACCCCGGTCGTTCACAGGTTTGGACGACGGAGTACCATCACAAGTATTACTCCGAAGGATGCGAAATCTTGCGCCCCTCTGCCAAACCCGGGCAGGGGGAGAACACAGCTGGTACCATGAACCACTCCTTGCCCCATGGATGTTTGCCTAAGATTCCAGCAACCGAAACCAAGGTTCGTAGGAAGAGAAGGGCGGAAAGGGATTAGACCCGACAAGGATTTTAATGGATTCCCCTCCATCCATCAGCTTTCGAATCTCGATCCCGGGAGATACCAGGGCCATCTCGATGACCGAGGTCCCTCTCCCACCTTTTCGTCCTATCACGCACTCGAGCCCATTTCTCCCCGGAATTAATATGCCCACCGTGTGAAAGGTCGATGCAGATTTTAAAGGCGCCCACCCGCACCTCAGTTTCACTTCACATGTAATGAAAGCATACATAATCAAAGTAGCATCTTTATTCCTCTGGCAGGGTTGCCTTATTACCTTGTCATATTCTCGATCGGGACTCTTCAAGACTAGATGCGGGAAGTGAAGTTGTGAATGTTAAGGCGTCAACACCCTGAGTTGTGAGTTACATGATGAAGGCGCGGCAGAGTGCACGATGAATGGTCGCCAAAATTTACAAATTAGAGACGGCACATATGGTCCGGCTGCCCTCCTTGGCCCGCCTTGCCGTCTCCTTCTTTTGTATCTTCTCTAGTCGACGAATCGCTAGCTGGCGATGAACGCTCGCCATTCACCATGGGCACACATATCTGGCATGATGAGGCCCCGATGGATAGATTGCCACTGTCTCCTGATACTCCCAATTTATAACTAGGATTTCCCTTGCACTGTGAGTTATATTCGGTGAGTATCACTCACTCATAGGCACACTACGAGGCGTCGACGCTCATTGTTACCAATCGAAGCGCACAATTTACATCAGGAAGTGTGGAACAGAATCTCGCGACATCTCCTTCCATCTAACGACGCCACACCTTGGGCGAAACGAAGCGGAACATAAACTTGGGGAAGAATACGTGAGTGTGGGCGAAAGAACAAGATTGACGGGAAGGGTAGATGATACCTGAGTCAATCCGGATGCTTGTCTGGATGTTTGAGCACGTTGATATGATAGGTGTTCCCAGGGATTGAAGGATGAGAGAACCTGGATCTAGCTATATTTCCAAGTTCAGCGCTCTTTTCAACGATGGGTCAAACACCTAGGGACGCGTGTATGTGATAACTATCCCTGACATAAACGGCCCTGGACCGCCTTTTCCTTCGCATCGAAAGGTCCAAAGGCCGAGCTACGGACTCGAATGGTCTATTTGAGAGGACTGGTAGGAACGTATTAGCATCCGTTATTGTCATTTGCCTCTCGTTGTCATGGTCGAGTTTTCCATATTACCTTCATATGTATGTTCTCGTGGTCTGACGATCTTACAACAAAACTCCTCCAAGGTCGTCAACTGTTGTATATAGGCAGACTCCCCAAGATAGACCTCTGTCAAGAAATCCACAGCGCTCTTATCAGTATGTCGAAAGCCAACATGGCCTCACCGTTGCTTGATGCGTTGGGGATTATTCTGCTTCTTATTACTGTGCTGCTCTCCATATCAAAAATCACACTTGATGTACGACCTTATTTCCAACCTAGCGACAGGGAACACCAGAGTCGTGACTGATCGCCATGATGAATGGTGCCTCTCACTAGAGCGTATCTTCCATCTAGTTAGTAGATATCTAGCCCCGGGTAAGCGATAGTTGACTTTCAACACATGCTCGCGCTTCGCGGCGCAGGCCTAGTTTCCTCAGGTTTGGTTGACAGGTAACTCCTACCGCACACGCCCGTAAGGCGATTTTCAATCCATCGCCGAATTGTCGGCCCGCTCCGCCACCTTCCTGGCCAGATGACCGAAAACTTTAGGTCACATTCCAGGCGTCGAAGCGACGCGTCACACCTGTAAGTCCTCAGATTCTAGCGGAAACACTAGCTCACATTCCAAGGGATAGACCGAGTGCTGATACGAGCTTCGGGTAGTCCCGGCAGCTGCATAAGGGGTTCCGGCGTCCAGCGGAGGACTCTCATTCGTTGTCTCTAGACGCGAGTCTCTTGATCTCGTGCTTGTGCTTGGGTGTGGTGTGCAGAGGTTGCCATTACTGTGCTTTAGCCCCGAAGCAACTCACCATATCCCCATTGCCGTCTGAGAATCTCGGAACCTTTCTCGGGTTCTATTTGCCCGAAGGAAATACTTTGTGGGTAGTATGCTCCCGTGGGCATCTTGGCCTGGCACTGACTAGCTTATATGGCGCGTGATGCGTTGAAGCTTGTTAATGTGTGACCTCGTAGCATCCCTATCTGGCACTCATCAACAGATGGTCACTCAGTGCCGGTTTTTTCCTCATGACCCGTTTTGAGAATCTACTAGCGTTTGGTATCGATGTCCCAGAATTATTGTCCCGCGTACCGCATCGTATTTTCGACCCAGCGCAGACTGTAGACGAGAAGGCTGGAGCGATCTTAAAGATAGAGGAGATAGGCTCGGACGAAGAGCCGAAAGTGGCACTCTAACTCTAGACAGTAAAGAGAAAATCCTGAAACTGACTAGAGTGACAGAAACTGCATATATTCTTTGAAAAGTCTCGAAGAGGATAAATGAGGAGCTGGTTGAACATTTTCAGAGACTAGGCATATCAGCTCCGATCCAGTTTTTTTCTGCACCAGTATCTCTCATAGCGGAGAATAGGGATTAGTCCCCGAGGCCATGTTGGGGCCGGGGAAGAGAAACTGGGCAGATCTGTGGTAGGCCCGTTCTTGTCCTCTGATGTATTCTTGGCAGTCCCGATAGAATGCCTTTCTCTCACCTTAGACAATTATCCTCTGAAAATCAGCATGCGAAGATCTAGTATGGTATAGAGGATATAGCAATAAGTGATTACAGACTGGAATTTCGAAAGGTTGTACATGCCCTTGTCATGAAAGGCAACCCGGCATTACCCTGACGCAGGAGACAAGCGGGGCCGGAGGACCCGGCGCCGGCTCTGCACGTGACCACTCCTGGCCGGGCAAGCCGGAAGCTGGGCGGGGCACCACAAACGAGTTTCTTCCCCGCCCGTCGAATGCTCACCTGCTAACCTCAAATACATGGTAGCCCCCTTGGGTCCCTCAAAAGGTGTCTATAGTGAAGTTGTGAGGATACCACGGACGAATAATTAGGAGTGACCCACATGATTCCTAGCTCAAAGCGATAATCCGCCCACCTAACTAGCTTCAAGTTATATATAAGCAGGTCATGGTTATATGCGTATAGATATGGACATAATTATAAACTAAAAAGAGACTGAATAATTGTACTTTTCTTCGGTATTTTCAGCTGTGGCGCGAGGGGGTCAATTTGCTGTTGCCCTTCGAAGTGGTCGCCAATGGAACGGATGGCTCGCCTGTCCGAGGCAACCCTTCCCTTATGAGAGACCCAGTGGATCCATTGGATCCATTAATAAGTTGATACTGGCGCTGAAGGAATCACTCGTCTCTTGTTGCAGATTTTGAGCGAAGGCCACACATACTACTTCAGGAAATATCTTCAGTGGTTACTAGATAGCCTGCTATCTTTCTATTCTCCTGCTTTCCTCCCTGCAGCGCGCATAATAAATATAGCGAATTGATTGGTTTGCTTCCTTTTTCTTTCTCTTTTTTCTTCTTTTTTTCTTCTTTTTTTCTTCTCAATATTGTGCATAGAATTAATTCATCAGTACTGGCACTCTTTCGCTTTTTGATAGCACTGAGCTTGACTGATATCTCAAGTTGAGCATCTTGAGCATCGTCGGTTCTTACCTGGTTAACCTCTAGATCCTCACTTAATTGGCGTACACAGAGGGGGATGGACACGAGGAGGCTCCTAGCCGCCATTGCTCCTTTGATACTACCTCGGTAGATACACCCTGCATCACTTCCTCGATTCAATAGAGCTTATTCCCATCCCCGCCATTTACGCTTTCCCTCGTCTTGAGTGATGGTTCCAGACCTTACCGAGGTCCATAAGATATCCCTTGCATCTGAGAACTGATATCTTGTCCACACCTCTTGTTTTCGCCGTGGGAAAGCGGGATATAGACAGGGGTGCCTTCTTCCTGGCTGGCCGACAGCCGACCCCTGTTGTCATCGCAAAGGCGCTTTTTTCCCGTCTGCGCCTCTTGCTAGGAATTGGTTTACTGAGTGCAACCGGTGATGAATCCCGGTAAACTCTGCCCTTCCTTGCAAGGAATCAAACCGACCGATAGCCGAGTCACTTCAGAGACGCGTCTACGGGTGGCACTCTATTAAACCCGATTGGGATGAGACATGGATGCAATGCTTTCTGCACGACCCGTCACGTTTGCAGGGGCTCAGCCTCCATCACTTCAAGATGGCCTCAAAAGACTACTTACTGGCACCCAAAAAAGGGCTCTGGCCCGGAGCTTTGGTTTGGATGGCTACCTCGTAGATATTGCACGTGTGAGTAGCCCCTGCACGATGTGGCACCTCTCCGCCAAGCGTTTGGACTCTACGTTAACCAAGAATATAGTCAGGAGTGAAGCTTCTTTTCCTCCTTGCTTCTGGAAGAGGCATGCTATCGGGCCAGCCTATTTGGAGGGATGGGATTATGTACTTATGTGAGGGGCCGAATTCGTTCATCGATTATTCTTCCATAAATACCATCTTTTCTGGTCTGTACTTACCTACAATCCTACATGTAGATTTTCAGCAATTGCGGGAAGCATCAGCCAGCCCGCGGTTTAGAAGTAACCGGGCGTAAGATTTAAGCCCCGCGATGGAGTCATCGAAGGTCACCTCGCGGACGAATTTGCTCTCTAGTATGTTAGATGATGTAAGCGTTTCTTGACCCTTTGAAGTTCTTCGTATGGAATTAGATACGAGTGTAGCCGTCTTTTCTTTTTGAAACCAGAGTGCCACCTCCTCCGAGGAACTTGACTCGCAGCCAAGCCATTTGGTCCGGTCTTTTATCTTCGATGAGACAGTAATACAAGCTGACCGTTCGAAGAAGAAGCCATGACCCTTTGACCCCGCGGAAATGCCGACTCTAGAAGACATTCATTGTCCATGGAAAGAGGTTCCGTGAGGGAGGGAGAGAACTAGGATAGGAAGATGCGGACATTCCTAGTCATGCGCGCGCGAGAATAGCGGCCTTGCTGATGGATGGTGGACCCTTCAGGTTGACAGGATAACACGAATAAGTTCAGAGGATGACTTCGAGATTTGGATCAATTACTTTTCCTTTCTTTCTTTCTTTCTTTTTTCCACGGTGATTCAGGGTTGGGCAGCTGGCGAGCCCGCCGCCGATCTGATGGACGAATGTTTGGGTAAGCGCCGCCATCTCGTATGCATGTTTCTCTTTCTTCCTGACTCAGTTATCTCGTGGGCATGGCCTCGCTGAGAAAAAGACTGGTGATGTTTCCCTTAAATGTCTGTCATGGATTTGACGGGTCCGCTGGATTCATGCACGGTGTGCCGGTCGCTAATGCGTAGCTGGCTGAAGAGGGCACCGCCGACCCTCACCACCCATCGACGTCTTCGGAATTGATAGCTACTACTGAGGTACTGAGGTACCAGCTGCGGATACACAGGTCAAGATGGAATGATGAGGCTAGTAAACTAGAACGCCCAACCTCCGCAATGGCAAACATCCCACTCAACATCCATAGATATTTTTGCCTGGGTTAATCGAGTCTACAAATTTCAAAGTGATACGATCACCGAATCCCCGCTGCAACAACCACAGCCCAGGGTCCCGAGCGGGGCATGCCCTCTAATGGAGCACTTGAGCTTTGAAAATTTGATGCACAGGAGCCGTTACGGTGGTGGCCCCAGCTCGTAAGACCGACGCTGGCTCTCAGCTTCCAGATTTGCTTTTCCTCTCCTCTCGTTCCTTTTTCTTCTCCAACCGGAGATGACTTAATTATTCAATCTAATACCAAAATGGGGGACATATATTTGTATCTCAACTCTGATCCATTCTTTTGTTCCTTCCCGGCTCTTGGGTGCTTTACGTGCATATGATGACTTGAGCTGGAGTAACGTGTGAGTCGGGACTGTGATGGGCACAATCACACAGATCCATTGATAGATCCATGTTGTTTGCCAATCCATCCAGCATGTTAAGGGCGAGAGGCATCACAGCAGCGGACGGACGGACTCATACACCGTCTGTTCTGTGGTGGATGGATTCATCCATGGATCAGTCCATCTCACCAACTCGCTGCTCACTGTCGCCAGGCGTGCTGTAAACCGCCAAAACGCCTGGCGCTGTCCCCACTCCAGGTGGTATCTTCAAGTCCCGGAGGCAAGGGACCGACAGATTCGCTGGTTCATATTATCGCCCCCACAAAAGCAAACGGCGTTCCTCTGAAATTCAAGACGTGCCTCTTGATCCTTGATGATTCGTTCAGTCAGCTGTGGCGCTCCCTCCCTCTCCCAACCTGTCAGAGAAATTTGCTTTATCCCTTTTCTCCACAGCCGCCGCCATCTCGCCCTGGTGAATGGTATTCAGAATTTCTACCGAAGTGCTCCTAGTTGCTCTTCTTTCCTTTTGATTTTCTTTTCTTTTCTTTGCCCCCTCCTAGGCCCTGCTTGGAAAAGGTCAAGGTTGACCCCCAAGGGCTGATATGAGGCAGCAGAGAGCAGAGCGGAGTCCCAGATACGAGGCGGCACATGCATGTGTCGGCATCGGATCCGTCACACCCTATTCGCGTTCTCCTTTCCTTTCATCTTGAGATGTCTTTTATGACCCAAGTTGCCTAGAAGGGGAAAGGGCAGAAGGTGCGAAGGAAAGGGCTCAAAAATGAAGTGCAGCAGGGGCGACTCACTTTCATTAATCTCGCATCCGAGAAGGTGCGGGTTGGGACTTCCCATTCTGTTGTCTTGTGTGTCCCTTTTGCTTGTGTCCGACGATGAAACCTTTCCGATCTGTCTACTGTTGTTTGCGTATCACAACGAGAATCCGAGACGCATATGACTAGTGTTCATCGTTGCGGACGGCGGGCGACGAGATGCCACGAGGGCGACTAGGAGAACACCGTTCACCTCCCACTTTTCCTCCCTTCAGCTGTACGCGCATCTTGGCCCTGGCTGCAGCTCAAGCCTGCATCGGATACACCCATTTCCTGGCCTACATTTCACGTGCATCCTTGGTAGCATTGAGGCCCCGACCGATCCCTGGGAAGTTGCCTGGACAAATCTCGATCGCACTAGCTGCGGTAATGGAGCACATCGTGCCCGAGTTTTCGTGTATGCCAGGTTACGCTCGTGTCACTTTGTCGCACGGCTTCAACAGATTTTGGATAGATTCATTCTTAGGTGTCATGGGAGTGGGTGGAGATGCATCTCGAACCACTGCCAGTGGAGAGTGTACCTAGAACACCTCCTCACGGCCAGCTATGGGGGAGGCTTTCTTGCTGACTGGGTCGACCCGTGCCCGGCCCCTGGGCCAAAGACGTTTCAAAGGCCGTGAAGATATTCTGCAAGGGATGTGCAAAATACGGGTCTCGCATGGGATGAGTCCCTTTCCCAGGTCACTGTCAAGGAGATGTACTCGGCACTCGGGGCCGTTCACCACCCCCTGGTCGTCCCTTTCTGGCCTCCGCTCTGCCGCCACAGGATGCACGGAGACATACTCTGAAGCGGGAGACAACCTTACAAGGGTCCGCTATCACAATCGCTGGAAGGGGAGCTTCAACGCACCTCCGCCTCTCAGACTTTTAGAACTCTCTTTCTTTTGCGACAGCCGTATCTGACTTGTCACTGATCTTTTTGCTCCCTGTTTCCCGCACGAAATAATGCTGCCCCTGCTGCGGGTGGGCTGACGCCTTGGTATCCGGGGTTGTGGCGAGCGTGAGACGGAGGTATCGCGTATTAAGCCTCACTGCAGCACGGAATTGCGTTCTTCCCGGCAACAAGAGAAGCCAGAGACCCGCCATAGGCCTGAGCTCCACAGCGCGGCGTTTCTCAGTCCAAAAGACCAATCTTTTCGAGGACAGCTGCCCCCGACTCGTGCACGCCGGGGATTTTGGCCTAGGTGGCGTTGACTGCCTGTGCTCGGCCTACCGTACATACAAGTACTCAAATACCTAAATACTGGGCGTTCCCCGTCCCATGGCTGCCGCCATGTCGACCATGTCCGTCTCATGTCCCCTTCCGCCCTTTCCTTTTTTCCCTCCTCTTTCTCCTCTCCTTTCTTTTATTACCAGTATCCATCCTATATCTCGCGTGAATAGTGGGGTGATCTTCCATCTTGGCCTCCTTGTCGACGGTGGACCGTATCTCGCCAAAGCCAATATCAACCCGTCTACTTCACCGTCTCCCGTGCTATCGGCCTCTGCCACACTCGAATACAGCGTCCCGAGGATGCCTAGCTAGGAGCCTACATTCCTGGCTCAACATTAAATCGACGGGAACAAAGAAAAAGAAGCATGGACATGTCTGTTAGTGTTTTTGCTTCGCCTATCAACGGGGCATCTCGCGCGTTTCTGCCCGCAACAGAATCGCCAGGTTGCCTGCCACCGCCTAAACGTCGTCGCAGCCAAGCTCACTTGATTGACTGTTGTCGAACATGCCGGCTTCGAAAGGTATGCCCTAGAAAGAATGAACGTTGGCTCGAGTTTCACCCTATCAACATCAAAACACCGAAAGTTCGGCTCTGAGCAAGATCCTGAATGGCTTCTGCCATCAGGCGATCGTCTGAATGTGTGAGGACTGTCGGGAGGAAGCCGACCCTGGACATGCAAAATGGACCAAGAAAAACTACTGACATGGCCTGTCTGGAAACCCCAGGTAAAATGCACAGGGATACCCATGGGCGGAGGTGCATGCCAAAATTGCGTGCGTCTCGATTTAGGGTGTAGCTTTGTCTCTCGGAACGACTCTGCCCCTGAGAGTGGTAAGGCAAACAGTCCCTCTTATGCTGGTGTAACGGGTGATGTGCCAAGTCTGACACGTTCGTGACCGGGATAGTATCGCGTACGAAGCCGTCTCGAAGCCACACCGAAGCAGGCACCCTTCGGAAACGCGCACAACGAGCGTGTACGGAGTGTCATTCTCATAAAACAAGATGTTCTGGTGACTTACCTAGATGCAAGCGATGCGAGGCCTCGAATCTCAAGTGCGAGTACACTCCCGCCAAAAGGAGATTTCAGCACGTCCCTGTAAACGCGACTCAAGGAGGTCACTCATCCGAGCCTAGCACACCAACAGATCCGGCTTCCCCAGAATCAGATGAGCCGATCCAAGCAACTGCTGCGACAACGCCGCCGATTCAATTCCCGGATCTTGCAAGCCTTGTAAAAGAGTAGGTTGATGGAAAACTCTGTCGATATAGAATCCGCTCTAACTGGACCTAGGAACATTCTTGCCAACAAGGATCTCATCCTGAAGCATCTCGATGCTTACTTTGAATATCTTTACTTCATGCCATGTCTTGGTTTTATCCATAGGTCTTCTGTGTACGCGGAATTAGATGTAAACTTTTCTTCTCCATACCCATACCGAGCGCGCATCATGTCTAGGTGTTGGCTTATCTTCCTACTAACACACAATCGCACCCGATCTAGGAGGACAGACTTCATCCCGCCCGGGCAGCCGCCATCTGCTCGGTTGCTGCGTTTTTCGTCTCGCCCGGACCCAAAGCGGTGGCCTTCGCGCAGAGGTGCTCCATGCACGTAGAATTCCACATATTTTGCAATATCGGGAGTTTGAAAGAGATCAACCTTTTTCTATATTCATTCGACATCCTCCACAACCATATGAACGGGAAATTTGCCAAGTGCTGGCAGCTCGTAGCTAGTGCAATCCGTCTCATGCTGGGACTTCAGCTGAACTGGGAGGTACCGGGGTCCAAACGACCGTTTAAAGATCAAGAGTGTGCGAGGAGGCTCGTTTGGCAGCTCTTCAACTTTGATCGCGTATTCGCCGAAGGGTTTGAGGCCTACATCTGCTGCCGGGAAGATAATATGAAGATTCGACTTCCATGTCCCGAGGACGCCTTCAACGCCAACAAAGAGGTTCCAGTTGAGCACCTGAATGACCGACCGATAAAGTCTTCCGGCCCTCCTGGTCTGCACGGGTACCAAATCAAAGTGGTGAATATCCGCCATCACGTTTTAACGTAAGGAGGCCAAGCCCATTGCTCCGAGCCGAAACTCTTTCAAGCTAACATGGATTCTTTGTTTAGGATGTCGAAGAAGTTTGCTTCCGGACCCGCGTACCTCCAGCGGGAAAGGTGGGAGCCATCCAAGGTTATGGAGGATGTGAGGAAGTTGCAGCTGGAGCTATCAAGGTTTAGCAGCTCGTTACCCGACCCCATGAAACTTACCGACCAAAACATTATGCAGTGGATACCGTCCAAGGAGAGGCAGGTGTTCGTTTTAATCCACGGTCTCTTATGTACAGCACACATCGATCTCTATCGCTTCTCACTTCCAGGCATCCGAGAACGCGGTACGCCCGACCTCTTGAAGAAGCTCCCGCATGACTTCATTGTCAAGTCGCAGAAGCAAGCCATTGCGCACGCCATAACACTCGCACGTTTTTGGGAGACCGTGCACGGGCAAATGAAGGTGCTGCATCGCGATCGGATTGTCCTGGTTGGGGATTACAACATCGCGCCACTCATTCAGCAATGTGCCAAGGTCCTGATGACGGCGAAACAGCACAAATTGTATCGGGATCTAACATCACACAGCACGGCCCCATTATGGCGCAACGAACTTGCGGATGGGGCATCGATCCGCCGCTTGATCGATTCGTGTCTTCAGGTACTGCAGCCATGGTCCAAAGTGATACCATCCGCGAAGTCTAGAGTATGTCGACCTTTCTCCTTTCACCATCTTTATCTTGGTTCGAAGCGTCTCAAAACTAACGATGGGTGCCCTTCAGTATGATGAACTAGTCAAGAGCGTTGAAGAGTTCGATAGGACGAGCCGGTACGAAGAAGAGACGACACTCAAGTTAGCCAGCAGCGACCCAAGCTCTATCATGCGGCTGCCTGGACCTCACTACATTCTCGAGAACGCCTACATGGCCCAAGCCCAGAGGGACCAGATGAACACCCCTCCCGCTGTTCCTCCTGCCGTCCTCGCCCGGGTCTTCGGGGCAGCACTCCAACAGGCCAATTATACGCACGACCCATACACCGGCCTCGATGCGCCGGAGGATGACTGGCAATCAGAGTACTGCCCCCGGTATGCCTATTGTCTTGGCCGAAGCTAGAGGTCTACCGATAGAACAGCTCAATATCAACGACCCGACAGACGGCTCAAATGGCACGCCCCAATTCGACAGGGAAGGCGTAAGCTCTCATGCAGCCACGGCCACCGTCACAGGATTTCTTCCAGGGCAGGGCCTACCAGGACATCGGCTTGGGCAGCAAGGAGACCCGAGAATGGCGCAAGGCCCCTCGGCCACTTCGCTTACTGCATCCGGGCCTCGCAACTCCATGCCAGGTACGCTTGCCAGCTCGCTGTCCGGCCCAATCCAGGGGGAGGTGCTGGGCCCTACTCGCACACACCAGACATACCGATGCAGAACACACACGGAGCTTTCCAGGTGAATATGCCGTCCATGGCGCAGCCGAACCCATATCTCGGGTCACAAAACGCGGTGCACAATCACCATCAACCAATGTCGTTCTCGGGTGGGACGACCACAAATGGAGGGCCCAATTATGGCACTCATCTTTATGGAGCAGTAGGCGGGCCCATGGGCGCACAGTCTCTCCATCAGCCTCTCCACCAGCCGCCGCCACTTCAACGGACGCAAACGGCAAATCAGTATTCCTGACTGGCGGCCAGCGGAGAGATGTCGTGCTCGATGATGCTCCGGGGAATGAAGAGGAAGCGTACGGCTTCGGCATATGCAAGCGAGATGAGCCTGCGTGGTGAAGCCATTCTCGTGTCGTCAGGACCCGCCCTCTAAAGTATATTGCCATGTCTTGTCTATGTGCCGGGGGCAGAGCTGTCTATGAAAGAAAGTGCTCGAATCCGGATTGCTGTTGCTTGGATAGAGCTGCACATGGGGACATATTATATCACGACACGAGCCCTGGGCGTGAGCCCGCGAGAATGTACACATGGATGGAAGCAGGGACAGGAGTTAATGGGCTCTTTTTCTATATCGTGTCATCTCCAAGAGATATCCCACCTCACTTTTGTTTTGAAAATACCCTTTTTGCTCTTGCTGGAACGTGGGCTTGGAAGGACGCCGGATGGGGTGAACGCGACACAGATTGATGGAAATCGTCGTGAGAGGGAGGGAGGCACTTTTATCATTACATTTTTCTCCCTTTTGTATTCCTTTACAATTCTTCTTCTTTTATCTTTTTTCTTTCTTTTCTCACTTTGCATCTCCTCGTGTACACCACGCACTAGTTCTTCTGTTTCTTCAACGACTACTGCCTTGGTGTCTTCTATTCTTCTTTTTCTTATTACACTTCTTCCTCCTTGCTAAATCGCGCCGCATCGCCGCATCGCCGCCATGATTTACATTTATTTTATCTATTATTATCTAATTTTCTCCCGGTGACCTTGACTAAAACCTGTGGCCGACTTGAATAGCTCCAAAGAAAGTATGGGACGGACGCCGATCATGTCCACCTCTGGATGAGGAGGTGATCGCGTTTATGGGGCGTTTGAAATTGAAATTTGATGTCTTTGATCTTGGGATTTGGAATTGGCGCGAGATCACGTGATGCACTGTAGTTGCCAAGCGCGGGCGCCGCTGGCCAGATGGTCGGACACGGAATCGGGATCGGGAGTGGATGGTCGGCCGGTCAAGGGAGGCTGATCTGTCGTTTCAGCATGCTCTCTTGGTGGAGGGGAGCGCGAGGGGTCACATTGACGAGGCAGCTTCCCGCCCTGTAAAGCGAGTTTGCCCTTGAGCGCAAGGCGACGCTGTCCCCTGGATGCGCTGCACACAAGGACCACGACTGCACGCGATTACGTCGGATCCCCACGATGGCTTCGGACCGTGAGACGCCGCGGGGTCGTCTGTAGTTTTCCGGGGTGTAGCTTGCGTCCCAAGTTTCCACTTCTTCTTTTTTTCATTTTCATTTTTCCTGGGTTTCTTTTTTTTTTTTTTCTTTTCCCTTGCTTTTGCGGGTGGAGGGAGGAACCGAAGAAGAAGAAAAATACAAAATTACACTACACTACACTCCACGGCAAGGAGGTCACTTGCAATCAAGACGAAATATTTCGGGCTGACGTGGAGGACCACGTACTTCGCATGCACGCAAGTCCGGAGGTGAGGGAAGGCTTTTGGGTTGCGGTCAGATTTTGATGAGGTGTGAACCGAAGAAGAAGCAAAAAGAGGCAAAGCAGACAAAAAGTGACGAGCGACGTGGCACCGTTGGTCCAAGAACTCCTACCAAAGGGCAAAGGGCAAAGGCAAAGGCAAAAAAAAACCATGGTACGCCCAAACGCCTCGGAGACTTGGAAATATCGCGGAGGCCTGTCATCTTTTGCCTTTTCCCTCCCACACTTCGAGGTATCCAACGCCGGCGAGCAGGGTATAACAGGGACGTGTTAAGAGAATCTCAAGTGCCAGGTGCAAGTGCCCCGTTGCCTGCCCCTCATTACCCCAATTGAAAGCTGGCGGGGTGCATCGCGGTAGTTCAATTGATTCCTCGTCGCCGCACAAATCCCCGACCGAGGGCTGCTGCTTCCCAGACATTTTCAGACGGTTCATGTTGGTTTAGTTAGGTCCGGTGCCTGAATATCGTCTCGACTAGTTTTAGGGGTTTGAAAAGTGAACCGGCCCCCTACCAGTCTCTCCCACTCTCGCCGCCCTCAAACCCCGAATCCATCAAAGCGACATCTTCTCCCGCTCTGTTACGTCGCCCCTTTAACCGAATTTGCCTCGCCTTTACGTCGATCACTCGCCGATTAGACTTACGTACGCGCACACACGCGTCCTCCCCCTTCCCCTTCTGGATAGAGTACTGACAAAAAGAAGAAGGGAAAGTTATATGAATAAAAATAAGATGGGACAGGGTTGTCGATTCAAGTTTGAACGAGTAGCATTCGGTAGTCTCAAAGCTTGGTAGGCTTGAGCCATGTTGCAAGGCACCTATTGCTGCGATTCAATCGTGCCGCTGGCGGTGGGTTGTGATGCATGCCATCGTCGAGATGAACGGCCTTGCGTTTTCGTTACTTTTTTCCCTTTCCTTTTCTTTTTCTTTTGCTTTCTGTTTTCTTTTCCGTCAGTTTCTTTCTTCCTTTTGTTTTTCCTCCCGTTTTCGTTTTCGTTTTCCTTTTCCAAAGCAGTCATCTTCCATCCCCGATCCCGCCAATCTACACCAACCGTCTAATAATCTCAATCTTTTGTTCATTCAACACCCTAGCCTAGCACAGTAGTGTGTACTTGGCAGTATTTTCTTTTGTTCACCCTCCCCTGCATAGATGGTTCCTGCCAAACCTGCCGGCTTCCATCCAGCCGGACTCGCATTTAGAAAGTTCTCGGCACTGCCTTGGGAACCCCCCCAATTCCAAAATCGTTCGTTTGAGCCCCGCGGTAAAGCGGGCTGCACAAAATCAAGAGTAAATGAACCCGAGTCGATATGGATATACGGCCGCGGCGGTCTGCGGAGTCTGTCATCGGGAGTTAAGGACTTGCACCGTGATGTGACACTCCCTCCCGCAAGCAGACCCTGGTCTTGGCATGAGTTTGGCATATCCTTGACGTCTCCCGTCCGTTCTGTCCGTCTCATGACGTGAAATGTCAACCCGATCTGTGTCCCGCTTCTTGCCCCGCCCCCTCCAGCTTCCGAGCTTCTTCTTGCCCAGCAACATGCCCCGATTCAACCTTCTCGGCCCTCTAGCGAGAGCAGAGGCAAGAACAATACGCAGCGGGCCAAGAAACTTGTCGTGTCTGTAAAGGCCACCATCCACTTGATTCAAGACTGCTCTTCGGTAATACACCTTTGCCTTCGCCTGGCGTAGGCGCAGACAAGAAAGGGGTGCCGGGCTCTCTGTTTGTTTCCCACCAAGGGGTAATATATTTGAAATTAATTGATGTGCATTAGTTCGATATTCCCCGGAACAAAGTCTTGGTGGCATGTCCTTGAAGGCATTTCCCCAGGCCCTTATTAACCGTCATATTTGGTGACAGCGGAAGCAAGAGCTTCGAGACGAACCAAGGGCCTTGCGATAGGTGGAAACTCATTTCCCCGTCCTCCAGCGGCAAGCACTTGAGCCGGTCTCTGGGAAAGCTGGTCTGCGAATTGATCTGCAACCCAAGTCATACGCTCTCTCGGCACGAGAGAAAAAAAATACGGAAGAGGCTCGATGCGGCCCGCTTTCATTCGTCCATTCCGCAAAGCTGCCCCAGCCCAAACCAAACAGCACCTGGAGTGGGGGGCGGCTTTGAAAAGTGACAACAATAGAAAAAAAGAAAGAAGGAAAAAGTGCAAGGCAGAGAAGGTAAGAGACGAGGGGCTGTAGGGGCCGTTGGATGAATACCCGAAAACAAAGGAAAACAGCCCCGGAAAGCCTCGCGGAACGACAGCTTCACGGGCCTTGGCCGTGGCATGAGCTCTTGTGGACAGCGAACACACCTCTCAAGCTTCTTCTGACAGATGCGCACCTTGCCTCTCATCACTAGAGCGGATGAGAAAAGCGAGAGGTAGACAGAAAGAGAGAGACAAAGGTGTTGACATTTCCCTATTCCCGGGCTCCCTCGGCCGTCTCCCCTTCCCTTCCCTTCCCCTTCCTGCCTCAACGCCAGCGCCGCACTTCTTTCCCGACCCTGGCGCGCTTGTCCTGCCATGGATTTCGGCTCCCGGGTGGCAGGCAAAATATGCGTGTATCAACATGATGCTGCCGCCGAGAGGATGTCTTTCCCCTTTTCTCCGTACCTCACTCCCTGTTGGTGTGTTGATTGATTTGATATAATTTGGGAGGATCTCCTCTCTTCACACCCCCTTCTCTCATCCCTGCGCATTTTCTCATGCCAGATTCTCAGCGTGGCCCCAGACCGAGTGTTGCATAGAGGGGGCAAGAGAAAGAGAGGGAGTGCTGAGGATGAGGGGAGGGGAGGGAACCGAACTTTTAGGACCAACCGATTCCAGATAATTCTTCCCACCACGGCAGATGTTATCGCCGCTTGCCACTCCCCCTTTTCACTCCCTCCTCTCTCATTTCAACTCTTCTCTTGTATAACTTGCTAGAGCTTAGGGGATGCCTATGAGCCATAGGGCGCAAAAGAGCGCTCCTCCTCACCGCCATGAGCACGCATCCCGATCCCCAAGACCCCTCCAGATCGGACAAGGCCTGGCCCCGAGGTCAAATTAGCGAGAAGCTCATTGTGTTCGGCCTTCAGCCCATGGATAGTGTAAGATGTGGGCAGCGTGTTGGGAGGTAAAGAAGAAGGCAGGACGAGGATGCTCGTCTGCTCTGTTTTCTTTTTACTTAGGACATCATTTCGTATCACGGCTCCCGGATTATCCCACTCATAACTCTTAATGGAGCAGACGGAGGATAATGAGTTATGCAGAAAAGGAGATGAAAAAGAAATACCGAAAAGAAAGGCAGATGTGATGGTGTCGGGGATCAGCGGATCGCGCATCGGCAAGTAGGCTTGCGGGTTAAGCGATGCAGACAAAAAGCTGGCATCTAGCGAGCTAAGAAATCCAACCATTAATTCCATCCATGACGCAAAGCAGGGCAGGAATGTTCGCCCTGGTCCTCGCCGCTCGTCGTCGACATTAGCCTACCCCTTACCAAGAGCCCCAATTCGGCTCTCGTAGAGTATGCTGTGCTGATGCTGTCTTGAATTAAGCGAGGGGGCCACTGTATAAGCCGCAAGAACAGCTTCTATGCTCACAATTTTGTTAATCGCTTGTTGGTCCTGTAATTGCATCTCCGAGTCGGGGCTCGGCCAAAAACCTCGAGGGGTGGGGGTGAGTGTAGGGACGGAGACTTGGGGGAGTGCGTGGGCTGGTGTGTTTCGTGGTTCCATCGTTCCTCTTTGCGTTTGGGACCGGGAGTCCGACAGCAGCCGCACGCACAGATTGATGGCTGACGGCCGCACCAATCTCTTCACCCACTCACTTGTTTGAACATGGAGAGCGTGAAGTACGAGAGCCACTTCATATAGTTCGGTATAATTTAAGGAAAACGCCCAAAGAATACCTCTTGATAATAGGTCATCTGTGCTCTTTTCCCAGGGGGAACAGTGGCTCTGGTATACAACCCAAACGCCATGGCCCAGGAGCGTCGACTTTGCCCAATCCTATATTGGGTTACTATGGGGCCACCACTTCTACCCTGACCCGAAGATCCGCAAGATGCGGCTGGCTTACGGCCGCAGTGCTAAATAGGAAGGAGTAGAGAAGGAAGTAGAGATGTCGTGGTGCTGAGCGGGGGTAGTCCCATCCCGTACTTTCAGAAAGCCCTGCGGACGCCGCATTGTGGCCGCTATGGGCCAAGCAGCAGCTCTGACCTTCCTCCGAGCGCCAGTCAGGTCGGCCTGGTGGTTCCTCAAGCAGCCTCATTTCGAGTCCCTCGGCCTGGGTAGAGTCGCTGGAGCTTGTAGCATGGGCTCAACAGTTTCTTTATGACGGGGCGACAACGGATCGAAAATCGTCCCGTAGACATTCAACATGCGCCACGCCACGCCTGCACACTCAAATCGAGACTAGAGTAGAGGGCCCGATATATAGTTTCCGTCTCTCGGCGTCATTGACACGCCGAAGACGCCATATCCCGTCTAGGCAAAGCAGGATAGATCTTTGAGCGTGTCTATGAGCCACCCTTGTACAAAGTCGTATGAACCAACGGGTACAAGGCACAACGATCGCCAACAGACCCAAAGTACGGCGCCACCAAGGAGGGACCTGGTAGGAACTCTCTTCCCCGAAAGCCACCGCTACGACGTGGTGGGCTTGTCAGTGACCAACTCTTTTCTAGGTGGGTGGGTACGCCGCTCCAGGCGTTTTCCCAGCAACCCTCAACCAATTCCCTAGTTCGGCTTCCCGTCTGCTAGATCGAGGAGGGCTATAGACCACACAAGTGCTCAGCTCAACCCCCAGGGGTAGAGAGATGTGGAATGAAAAGCGAGTTGCCCGCTCCCCTTGGCACCTGGTACCCTCGTCTTCCTCGCGCGCCCGCAGCTTAAAAACCTGAAGGCTAGAGTCTGCCGCCCTACCTTGGTGAGAGATTCCTTTTCTCTCTCATTCGCGTTTCTTGGTTTTAATATCTTCCTTCTTGTTCCTCCCACATCCTCGCAAAGGTAGTGGGGGCGTCGGAAAGAACTGTCAGATGTCCCGAAGAGGGAGCCATCCCCCAGGCGGCTCATCCACTCTTCTTTTCTCCACTCTTAGACGCCCATGATCGAGTGGCGGGCGGAACATGTGGTTTTAGTTCGTATGGAGGTGGTTCGTTAAGTACTTCTGACAGGTCTCCCGTGGAGCTTTGGTGAACTCCTCTGTCGTGACACTTCCGTCGTCCGCCAAGAGGGGCACGCTATCTTCCTCCCGTTCCCCCGCAAACACCTCGCCCCATGCGTACTCTCACCTACCAAATCCGCCGTTTAGTGAAGAGGGTGGGATTTAACTTTCCTATGGTCAGCAACTAAGCTATCGGAACCTCGGAACCTCGGGGTTTCGCAAGGAACTGCGTGTACTAGTCGTGCAAGCCGTTGCATCACGAAAATGGCGGCGAGACTCAGGAAAATTCGGCGGCGTTACTGCTATCTATTCAGGCATGGTGAGAGACAAAAATGCGAGGGGGTTGGTGGAGTGTATGTAGCCGCAAACAAGATCGTTCTGTATGTAGTTGGCTAATAGTGTTCAGTGACCAGAGACTTTTACGGCCTGGCAATACGAGACGGTGTACTGGTACAGATTCCTCCTGTCTACCCGCAACCTACCACAGCTCCCTCCCGGTAAAGTTGGCTCTCTTTTTCCCTTTTAAGCCATATCGTTTGCGGCTGTCTCGAGGCCATGATCCAAGCGGGGAGAAGTAAAATTTCCTAGAATTCTTCTTTTCGACATGCTTCTTAGATGAAGAAAAGCGATTGCCTATGTAAGATTGAAGATACTTTGCAACTGTCATCTTATCGAGATGTGCTAGATAGAGATAGCCTTTGGTTTCGCGGCCCTGCCTACACACAGCTGTCTATAGTGTGAACCTTGGCGAAGTCTGAGTCCGGAAAAGTCGTCGATCAACGCTCCTATGACTCGAAGAGACCGCCCTAATGCCACCTACAATACACGGCCAAGATTAGCACAGATGGGAGGTAGGGGGATGAACATCGCGAGAGAAGAATATCCCGCTGTTAGCCCGTTCAATTCCTTCCCTTACTCTTCCTAGCAAGTTGTGGACAGATGCCATAAGGGCCAAAGGGGTACAAGGTCTGCTGAACGGCCTAGGGCCGAGCCTCTGAGACACCAGCAATTGTTGTCTCCTCCGCGAGTGTGCTTACTGTCTACCAAGGTACCTTGTTGTCCGAGATGGTAGGGTGCCAAAGCGAGTTGGGGATGAAGAGGCGGAAATAGGCATAATGCATAATTGGCAACTGACGGGGTAATAGAATAAAATCATGAAAAGTAAGCATGCTCTGAAGCGGGAAGAAAAAGAGAAAGGAAGGGCAAAAGAACAATCGGAAAAGAAAGAAAAAGAAAACAGACCCAAGCGATTCATGTTACAAGAGCAACAAGAAGATTGTAGAAAACCTGCCACCGTTGAAAAGGAGAAAGGGCAATCCGGCCAGACTAACAAGGAAATGAAGAAATCCCAAACTTACCTCACAAGGAAGGCACCGCTGACGCGCTGAGCTCGAAAGAAAAGGGGAAGCAAAGGGAATAGAACCAAATACAATACTCGAGCACAAACATCCATTTTTACCGATCGCTGCTGTTCAAGTTCCCAACAGCGCTTAGGACACACTCCCACCAGGAATCAATGGCACGATAGTATAAAGAACCTAGCAGCAACGTGGCTAGCCCTACCGCGGGCACGGCCCCTGGCACTGGCTATTTCTTTTGCTCTGCCCCTTCCCCCAAAACTTACTATATAGCAACAGCCCTTTTTCTTGTCTGCTGGGAAAATAAAGTCGAGCTAGATTCCGAAGTGGGTGATGGACCATCAGGCGTGTATACAATGACGAGTTTGGACGTTGACCCCGCTGATGTGACCACGGAGGATCGACAGACCGGACTACGTCCGCGACGGCTAACGGACTCGCAGCCAATATATCAGCCGTCACCGAGCCCATCCATGGGTGTTTGCCAGGTTGGGTTGGAAGATGAAACCATGTAATGTGGGCTTTCCGGACCAACAGAGCGGATATGGAACGATGATCCAAGTGGTGCTCGTCGTAGAGTTGGGACTAGTCGAAACCTGTTGGGTGGCTCATCTCAAATCGGTGTCGATGTCGCCCATTCGTTGATCTAATTCTGGCCTTCCCATCTCCCCAATTCATCCAAATCAATTCAGCGTTGAACTCTGGATAGAACCACGTGGTTTTGTACCCGCTCCAAGGTTCCCGAGTTTCTTTCCTTCTTCTCATTGTTCCATGTTAGACTTTGAGTCCTCTATTTAATATGTTATTGTTTTGCCGTTTCGCGCATTTTACTTTCCTTCTTCCCCTTCTGGCTCCCTCCCCGGAATAGAGATCGAGGGTCCAACGTTTGTAGCCCGAGTCATAGAAGCCATGTGGCTGAATAAGCTGCCTCGATACCTCATGTCTGGTTCACCTTAATATCCGTGAGGTGGAGTGGTAAGGAGCACGTTTTTGAGAGGTAATACAAGAGATGAGGGCGAGCCGCAGAAATGGCGGTACCTTGTCCGCCCGTGAATCATGTCTAGCGACATAATCACACAAATAGGAAGATATGAAGGACCAAAAAAGGAAGAAGATAAAAGGGAAGAGACTGTAAGCACTTGTATCAGTTACACCAACAAGGTCGAGTGGATTGCTGTGGCGGCCTGGGGCAGAAATAGGAAGAGCCAGGGAAGGAAGGGAAGAATGAGCAAGAAGTTCAACTTGCGGCTCTAAAAATCACATTGTCACCTCACCCGCTCCCGCCCACCCGCAGGCCCCCTGTGCGTGTGAGGCTCCCACGACGGAACACTGGCGTGCCGGGCATAAATTGTCAGCGCGGGGTCTTTCGCGATACAAGATACTTTGGGTGTAAGTGGGATATTTTGTCAATGGTGGAGAATGCCAATAGCCAAACGCTTCCCCCATCAGAAGAAAAAGAAAAAGAACACAAAAAGCGGCCTTTTGAGTAAGTGGATTGGGGAGTACAAGAGTTAAGAAGAAAAAAATTAGTAAAAGAAGAAAGTGTAGAAAAACAAAAACCTGAAAAAAAAAAAGAAACAAAACTAGCATGTTAGGAGGGAGATGACACCAGAATATCCGGCCGTCCACACAGCGAACAAGGTTGTCTCTCGACAAGCGTCCCCCATTTCTAATTCCAGCAGAATTAATATCACCGAGAACTGCTTGGCTGACCTCTTTGCCCCTCTTCCTTCTTTTACGCATTGATTCCCTATCCAATCTTCAGGAACCTCGCGCAGCACTACTCACGTAAAGGGATTGTGGAATGCGTCCATCACCGCAGCGCGTGCACGCCCTCCTTCGCCTTCCCCCTCCAGCACCTGTTCGCCCGCGTTCCCATCACGGGACACCAGGCTGTTCCTGCAGCATATGCACGCTCTGCTGTCCAGCTATCTATTAACCCACCCAACCCTTCCCTGTTTGCCCATGACACGTCGAGATGGGAAGGGTTCCATCATCGAGCATAGGGAGGGAAGATGGGGGAGGAGTGATTAAATCTATGAAAGCCCTCGCCCCTAGTCTATCCTACCTCCGGCACAGGCAAGTTACTTCTCTGCCGCTTATATGCTGGGGGAAACATCAACTGGGGGAAAGACCGAACAAATTTTGGGGATGAGAATTGAAAACACAACGCAAATCGAAAGCAACATGATCGGTGGCACAAGTAGCTAGAGAAATATGCACAGAAAGACAGCCCTCCCACCCGTAGACATAGTACCTCATCATCCGAACTTTGAACGGAGCGAAAGTAGACGTCCTCGTAGTGGCCAATGTATAGTATATGATGTAGCCCTAGCATCAATTGTACTCCTGCCTCTCTCAAAAACCAGCCCCGCACACTGGTAGCGACTGCCCAACTCATCTCCTTAAAGATGCCTTTATCCAATCAATCCTTGGCCTTACATCAAGTACCCCTAGATCCAGCATCACCCGCCAGGCGCCGTCCACCCTTACGTCTGTTTCTCTGACCTCTTCATGTGGGTAGCACTTGCCAAGGAAATTGGCAGCCTTTAAGTATGCACTTTTATAATAATAAGTACATGGCTATGCTTCAATGGTCTATATCCATATATACAGACACGAAGACATAATTTCACTGATATTCACCCCGACGGCCGTCATTCGACGAATTCGCCCTTTTTCGCTTGGGACATGTACATCTATCAGAGTATCTGAGGCGAGGAACTGGGAGGAGCTGCGTGAGCAGATCCGCATAATCATCTTACCCATTTCCTGGCTCAATCTGCCCTCCCACTCCGGCTGCCACTCCTGATTACCCTGCAAAAGAGCTGGATAGACTCTGGGGAAACAGCACGAGCAGTATAACCGCATCTGCGATTCTTTGAGGTGCTTCCCTTCACCCACTAAATCTAGGCGGAGCTGACCTACCCAGACGTACTTGTATACTACCGTCCCACCATCCTTCAATCCGCGTCCCGTTTTCTCCCCACCCCAGGCCCAGGGTTAGCATATGACGCCCCAATTTAGGACAATGCAAAGAGAATACAAAAGACAAGTCGGAGTAAACAGGCGGAAATAGGGAAGAGTGGGAGGAATCGAGAAGATGAAAAGGGTGGGATTGGTGGGCGGCGCGGCTTCTTCCTTGGTAAGGGGCCATCATTCACCAAGATGTGACTGGATGGAATAACAGCGACGCCTATAAATTGACCGAAGGATGAACCAAAGTGTTTGGCGAAAAGTAAATGGTATCAGTGCATCATATTGAGGTATCTTTCGGTTATTAGTTATGTATGGGTCTACTTTTCTGGTTCAATCATAAATGACTTCGTCTCCAACCCAGCGGAGAACCCGAAGAAGCGTCAATGACAAAAAAAAAAAAAGAAGGAAGAAAAGAGAAAGGCAAAATGAGAAACAGAGAGAAGGTCAGAATACATGGATGGATGCAACAAACAGGAAACAGGCCAGCGCTCTGTTCTGTTGAGGGTGAATAACCCGTCAAAGCATCGATGGGTGGCTACCCTCTTCCAACCCCGAGTCCTTGATCTTTCTGTCACCGATACATTGATCGGTCCACTGATCTCCTGTTACCAGAGCATCGTTGCCCGTCTCGTCTCATATCGTCACACCGCGAAGAGAGGCTCCCTCAATGTTCTCCCGCATATTCTCTCCGCCCTCTTCGCTGCTTCGCCGCGTCTCTCTCCATGACTTGTAGCCGGAGGAGCGTTCGCCTCGCGCCCCCTGCCGTTTTCAAGACCCGTGCTTCCCGTATAGTAACAAACATAGGAGATAATAATGCCATGGTGCGGACTAGTGAAAGGATCCGCATCCATATGAAACCGATGCCACGAGGAAAGGGGGCCCGGGTCTAGAAGATCATTCCCACGTGGCCGCAAACACCCATTTCCGTGCAAATCTATATAATTCCCTCCCATTATTCTTATGCCGATAAGATATCAATATAATAACAAACCCGAGTGGTAGCGTAATAAGTGAGGACCGAAATGAAAGAACAAGTTCTTTTTTCTTTCTGTTGGGCAGGCCAATAGGAAAATGTGGAACCGATGGCGGGTCCCGCGATTGCCCTCAGCCAAAGATCCGGTCACGACGGATCGAGGGAATGCAATGCGTCAAAACCGAAAAAGAAAAGAAAACCCCCTAAAGTCGGCAGGTGGTCGACGGGGTTGTGAATCACTTTGGATGGTGTCGTGTGGCGTGGCACATTAGCGTCGCAAGATTCTTAACGCTTAGATGCTCCCTCGCTTCACATGGCCGCTCCGCTGTCGCTTGATCCTAAGATCGTCGTGAAAGGTTCCTGTTTCGCCGTCGCTGAGGGTCGCCGCTCCGGCCGCTACCGAGGGCATCTTGTTTTCCGTCGTGGTGCGAGCCGAGTTGGCTGCGTCTGACTCCGCACGCGCGTTATTGATCATCGTAGGGAGTTGACGCCGTCGTGCGTTGATGAACCAGTTGGAAATTTGGTCTAAAAAGAAACCTTGTTAGAGAATGGTCTCAAGTGCGTTAAATTCCAGGGCGGTACTTACTCATCTGTAGTCCAGTCTGCCTCATGAGGTCCTGCTTTTCGTCTTCTGTAGGATAAGGGTGGTGTAGGTGGGCCACGAACCATGCCCTCAACTTGTCTGTCGTTTCCTTTGGTAGGTTGCCACGCCTCTTTCGCTGCTTAGCGTCTCCCATCACGCCTTGTGGGCCTACGTCGCCATAACGGACAAAGTCGTGGTAGTGGTGCGGAGGGTACCCAGCAGCTGCGTATGTAGGCCTGTCGTAAGGGTTGGATCCCACCGAGAGTGACTGGACCCTGGAAGGGTGGTGATACTGGTAGGTGAAAGGGTTGTGCCGGAACTGCGTTGGGTGTTCGAGTGCTGGCCCAGCAGAAAGCGGAACTGGTGGCCTCTGGGTTTGGGGGCTGGGTAGTCGTCCTGCGACACTCGAGACATCGGTTGCTGTTGCTCTCTCTCGTAAGCCAGGTTGGAGAGGCCGAGACTCGGGAGGGTTGGCCTTCGCTCCCGTAACCTTTCGGAGCCATCGATGGCCATGGGGAGCGGATCGAAGGCATTGCCCCGCTAGGGAGGAAGGGGCTTGTCCTGGCCGAACCAGCCCAAGCCTCTGAGGCGGGTGTCCGCGGTGGCACAGTAGGCGACGCTTGTCTTGCCGCGGAAACTGAAGACTGGCACGAGTAGAGCCTGGGCACTCTGCTTGCCCTTTCGCTGCTGGCCGCATCCTCGATAGAGTACCGCCTGCGCTTGTTAGAATTGGGAGAGTGAATGTACTCAGGAGGGGTTAGGGCATTAGAAAGAGCTGTTGTAGGTGATGTGGTGGCTGATGGGGTCCTAGCCAGCGAGTCTTGTGGTGAAGGGATCCTGAGTTGCAACTCGGGGAAGGCCTAACTCAGGGCGTGTTAGCATACGATTCTAGATCTCCCGATCTCCCTCTTTGTAGAGAGAAGATACTGCGAGGCGTCCACGAGCCTGTGGCACGGATTTCCGTGTCCACAAACAGCAAGGACGATGCTCGCCATTTCCGCTCTTGCCTACGTACCTGTCGAATTGAAGGCAACGCAATCCTCTCGGGTTGACGAGGGGGTTGTCGGCTAGCGTCCGAGGGCCATCCCAGGGATAGTCGCGAGGGAAGGAGGAGTGAGGTGCTGGCGCGGCCATGGCGATCATAGACATCTTGTAAACGAAATCACGCCCCTACGGAGACGAAACGAGCTGACTGGAACAAGGCGGTTATTGCTTGATGTGAGTGAAAGTTGAAGGCGATGACGATGGGAGGACGTTGGGAGCCAGTCCAAGGTCCAATTGTGAGAATCTCGCGGGCTTTGACGGATGATGGGTAGAGCTGATGCGCTTCTTCCGGCCCAAGAGCGTTATCCGAATCGTAAATCAAGTGCTTGGTGTTGAGAGTGACTGCTGCGATGAGGTTGGACTTGACACCCAATCGAATGAGTGCCGGGCCAAGATGGTGATATATAGATGCAGAGGACTCAGGTCAAGAGCCAACGATGGCGGCGGGCCGGGGATATATATACATATATAAATAGATGTCTGTTCCAGGAAGGTATGTACCGAAGCAAGGAGTCAAGTGCCCAGGGTACCTGGTGAAGGTAATCAAGGAGAGGTCCAAGTATCTGTGGTGTGGAAAGTACTGGGTGTATATGTGTTGGGGGAGGGGGTGGATGTGCGCTGCTGTAGCGTATCCAAGGGGTTGGAGAGGAGCGGAAAAGAGCAAAGAAGAGTCCTTCTAATGTACAAGCCAGCAATGGTCTCTGCGTTGAAAGGTTGAACTCTGAGGACGGGAAGCAAGAAATCGAGGACACAGGCGCAAAAGTGTGGGGAGGACAAAGGTTGAAGTAGATGGGACCAGGATGCACAAGTGCTTGTGCCTAAATGGGAAGCCAAGCCATTGAGGTCTGTGTTCTGTGTCGGTCCCTAAGCTTTTGACTTCAGGTTGTTTTGGTGTCTCTTTTGGCTTTCCAATGGGCAAAGGTAGTGGAGAAAGTACTGGGGAGTAGTGGAGTCTGGAGCGTACTGTCGCAGTTGCAATCGCCATCAGGAATCGAGGGTCACTGTGTCGAGGAAACTTGGAAAGAGAGGAAGAGAGGCGGCGCCGAGATGGGGGGGCGTGGACAGAGGAGCAGGGAGGGGGTGTTGCTGTTGCGGCTAGGGATCACAGGGCGAAGGGCGAAGAAAAGAGGTGTGTGCTTGTAAATTGTGTATTGGATCGGGCCATGGTCCTCATGTGGAGGAGTTGCGTAGTGCACTGGAGGGTACAAGACAGGCCCCAGGTTCAAACCCAGACCTTGAACGGAGTGTGAGTCCTGCAAGCAGTCCGGGGTGGGTGGATGGATTTAGGTGGGGGGGTTAAGGTAAGAGAGCCGGACGATTTCTCTTGACCTGTAAATAAAAAAAACATGGGCTCCTCGTTGTGTAGGAGGCTGCCTTCATTGACAAATCCTAGCGGCAACGCACACGCCAGACTAGCCCAAGTGGCGTCTACGAACGAAAGAGTGCAAAGCGTTGAAACCGGAGCATGGCGGCGTGAAGGCAAAGCCCCAAACACTTTTGCTGAAGCGGCTATCCCTTATCCTTGCTTTGAAATGTAGCTCTTTAGTAATGAAGAAATAGGGCCTGGTGGGATTGGGAGGGAGACATGGAGTGAGGCAATGTGGAGATTTTGCGAGGAGTGCGAGGAGTCTCAGTGTGGAAAGGTACTCCGGCCGGTTGTGGTAACCAACTACTTGTATGGTGTTCCAGGGGTCAAATCCGTGAAGACGATGCGATGGGCAATGAGAAGAGACGGAGTAGATGTGCACTGGGAAGCGGCCTTTCCTCGACCAAACCAAACAGAGCCACACATAAAGGATAAAAAGCAATAAACCAGAGTGGGCTCATATCAACAAATCGCGGCAAAGGGGAGAGGGAGATCCAAGGGTGTTTGCTTTCCGCGAAGTCTGTGGCCAGGTCTTTCCTCGAACACCGTTGGAATCCCGAGAGCATGGGGGATCCATGGAATTGACTTGAACCGGGGAGGGGTGGAAGGGCGGCGTGGTGTGGGTGTAGGTCAGGTGTAGGCGTCTTGGCCAAATAAGGGAAGGGTGGGATGATGAAGAGAAAAGGAAAAAAAAAAAAAATGAAGAAAAAGGGAAAAAGAAAACGGGAAAAGGAAAAAGAAAACGGGGGAAAAGGAAAAGAAAAAGAAAAAGAAAACGACCAATTGTCATTGCGGCTGGCAGCCACGGGAAGAACTGGCTCGACCAACCCAGCCTAGGAGAAGAGAAACATCAATCCATCCGCCAATCTACTCTCATGTCGGGAGGTGATGTGCATGTGTGTGTGTAGCACAGAATACGCTTCGCTTTGTCTCTGGTTCCTTGAACAAGGCCCACGTCGATGATCCAGACAATTCCTAGCCAGGTCACCACCAAGACAGGCCAAATTGCTGCAACTTCTTTGTCCCAGTCATCTTAGCAATGGAGCTAGGGTCGTTGAAATTGGGGACGAGCGAGGACAGCGAAACACGCAATGTTCTATCTTCAACTCAAGGAGAAGAACAATAAGAAAGAAAAAAAGTACCGCCCCATTCCATTCATGCAATAAGACTACAAGATGGGGGCTCTGTGATGACTTGTGTCAATGACCTGAGCTCATGGTCTTGCCTCAATGCACTGGCAAGTATTATTCAACCTAATACAAGCACACTCACAGTAGCCTGGATGAAGATCGAAGAGGGGCCCGAGGCACACTTGGGACTAGGACAGAGAGAGGAAATGTGCCAGCGTGTGTGAGTGAGTGAGCCCCGGAAGAGGTGAAGGGAAATCGAGAGTGCCAAGACTAGATGCTAGCGGCCAATTTTGGGTTGCAGTGCAGTGTTGATGGACAGAAGAAGTGACATTTGGATATGCACCCATTCTTTCCTAGCAAGTCTCTTGTCAGCTTCACAGGTTGAGGAGCAAAGAGCGAGGCCGCCCGCACCTGCGGGTTGACACTAAAAAGAGCCTTCTCGCGCTGAACCACTGCAGGCGTTAATGCGATCCCCGGTCGCGCCGAGCAGTAGTGTCGAGTAAAAAAGGAAATACGGGATCTCAAGGGGCTTCTAGAAATGAAGGAGGGCGGAATCCGCAACGCGCGAGGGAGGCGTGCAAGCACAGATGGAGGTTCCGCCAGCGTATTCGTGGATTCTCGTATGTTGTATAATATAATGGCTCAATCGGGGGCTGTCTGGAAAAGGAAACAGCCGCAAGGTAATTATCCAGTTGTCTGGATATATCCATAGATGCGATTCTACACCCGCGCCTGTTGAATGGAGATAATAGGCCCCCATCCGAAACGGACGCGAGGCAAGAGGCTGTGGGGTTGGCGGGCTGCTTCTGGTTGTTTTGTGCTCAAGCTGGCATCAAGCTGGCATCAATGGAGGACCGTCAGCTCACCCCAGCACCAGCACCAGCACCGGGCAATTTGCTAGGCATGTGTGGGGCTCCGACCACGATGGTGATGGCGCTGGCGCTGGAGAATTCCCCGAGGAGTTGAGGATGGAGGATGTATCAAGAGCCTCGAAGAAACACGATGTATTGATATTTCAAACTAATCCATAATGAAGTGGGGCCCAACTGCATCCACTATGAGCGAAAGGGAAGCTGCGATCACCACTGGCGTCGCAAGTGCAAAGTCTCATGTACTATTTACAGGGAACTAGGCTCAAATTCTCGACAGCAGACTTGAGGAAATGAGCAGGAGGAAACAATCCCCTCGCGGCGGAAAACAAAACGCAGTCGGTGGGAAAGGCGAAAGAGACAGGAAGAGAAAGAAGGGGAAGCAAGGAAAGAGAAAAAAAGAAAAAGAAAAAGAATAACCCTCGGCTCTCCGCTGCTCGCCCATGCTCTAAAGAAGCTATCACGTCACGGCTTCCGTTCCGCTGTCTCCCTTCACCCGTGATGCCCCTTTCAGAACCCGTGCATATCATTCTATGTGCGAGGTTACAGCGGACCGACGCTGGCCTGGCAGGTCGCGCGTCAAGCCCAGATGGTGCCTCGGCGTTCAAATGCAGGAGAAGCCAGACAGGAATTGCAAGGATACGACGTCTGGTGAGATCCACTGCGCAGGATTGTGCGGGTGCGACTGCGAGGGGACAGCGCCTGCGGCAAGGTGCAAGGTGGAGGGAAGGGATCGATCATTGAATTGCCCAGGTTGCCAAGTATCAATTGATACAAAGTGTTAGTGTGCGATACCCCGACCATCCCCGACAAGGGCTGCGTGGACAGGGGCCGCCAAGGTCGGGGCGATGGAGATCCTGCCCCGAAGGAACGACACTCGATCTGGTCTGCTATGACTCTTTGAGCTGTTCCCTTTTCGGAAAGTTCAATGTTGGACAGTTGAGAATGATACCTCAAAGCACCCGGACTGTAGCCTCGCCAGCTTGAGAGGTGTCAATGAAGGGTTGGCACCCATGGCAGCAGCTCTCAGCGAGCAAAGCCCTCAGCCCAAAGCAATACCTGTACAACTAGAGTCAATATCACCAACCCTGGAGCACCATTTGGATATAGTCTCAATGCGACAACATCCCATCGAAAGAGCGCGAAGCGTAAAGCGTAAAGCGTGAAGCGTGAAGCGTGAGGGAGGGGTGGCGGGGGTTTGCAAATAATTGACACCATGACACATTCCTCCGCGGACTTGACAAAAGTGCAAACCAAGGCGCTATCCAAAGCCCGATCGTGACGGTCAACATCGGGGTTAAGGGAGGCTGCTGGTTCGCCCGTCCCGAAATATCAGTGCGTTTAGCGTTGAGGCCAATCGCCGCGTGCTCCTCCGGTCACCTTCCCACCTTGCCAGCGCGCTTTCGCTCCTGGACTAGTCTGTAACAGGCGGCGAAGGGAGAGGCAAGTGTCGAGCGTTGAAATTCTGCGAACAGACACGGATCTCGACCGGAAGGTGGACCGAGCCATTTTGCAAGTGCGACCCTGCTGCATATCTTGATACTCGTCACTCCGTTACACTGTGACAACCTGGCAGTTGGCTGCATCAATTCGGGTGGAGTTGATCATTGTGATAATCTCTCTTAGTGCGCAAGCTAGTCAGTCCACGTCGGCCACTTCCTTATGCACCATCCACTTCAGCAACGAAGGATAATATCTTGGGAGTCCGACTTTTTGTTTGATTGAAACTATGGGAAATTGCCCGACACACCAGGGCGGACTATTACATCCTGTCAAGGATTTGCACTACTGCACGCCTTAGCAAGATCTCGCAATGCATGTTGCCTGGCTGATCCTGACATATGCACCCATCAACATCCAGAAGGTAGACTTGACTATTGGCTTCAAAGGGCGGCCTTGGGGTCAAGATGGCTTCCTTCTTCATCCAAGGCCATTCTTGGCATTGTCCCCGGCCCCCAACAGGGTCAAAACAGCAAAATCTTCAAGATGCTGGTGCATTACACACACCCTCCCCTCTCCTCCCCTTCATGTTTCCTTTCTGCTTGGCCTCATTCAGCCTCTCCACGGCGATATTGCCTAGAAGCCCGTGTTTCCACACAATTCTTGTGTCGTGAAACGACCCTAGACTTGGACGGTTCGGTCCCGTTCCGACAACTTTGTTTGATTCTAGAAATAGACAGGTCCGGGTGTGGCCGGTACGAGGGGAGAGGCCTCTGTTTCCCCGCCACAGGGTGGTCAATGGGGAGTGACCCGGAACTTGATCACGCCAAAACCACCCGGTCGGCATTCGCCCCTGAAACAAACTTGCAAGTGAATTGCAGCATACGAGGTGCTTCGGACAATTCCAACAGCCCATCCCTGGCCTCCCGTGTTGTTTCCCTCTTGTCAGGGAGCAATAAAGTCATTGCTCGAAACTTTGGGCTGAGTACCTACCTGTGGCCAATACCTATTCAGTAGCCTCCAGCATCTACGCTCTGTCTGCTCATACTAAGCCGGAGCTCTAACCGGGCCATCCCCACCCATGCAGGGTTCTGTCCACAATGTCACCTGCTTGCTCCAGGATCCATCGCTGCAGTTCGGATCGCCATGACCCGGAGTTGAACCTTGAGCTGGATCAAAGCCAAGCAGCGCGCTTCAGAGACATGAGAGAGAGAGAGAAAGAGAGAGAGAGAGAGATGCATGTTTGACGGGGCTAGTTTCGCTACTTCGTGTCAGGCAAGGCACCTTCATAAGTCCCGGATGAGGGGCCCTTGTTGAGGAAACTAAGATGAAGATGGCCAGCAACTCGGATCGTGGTGGATCATATCCATTCTTGGAGGTCCACCTCCCTCTTTGGATCAGCCAAAGAATCAAAGCGTTAGGGGAGGGGAAGACGGCTAGCCATTTTCGTGTCTCCCAGGACCTCCTCTTGTTGCGCCCGTAATCCTTCGACTTTGACAACTTGACTTTTGCGGGGGGCTACGGTGAACGCTCAAGTACTGTGTCAGGCAGGTAAGTAGGGCTTTGACATTTGTTGTTGGAGTTACCTCCGGTTCTCGGCTCCTTTTTAAAGCCGTCGATCATCCTCATCTTGCAGTGCCGGATGGGGCAGGCCTACAGGGACATTCCCGGCTAGGGCTCAAACACAGGCCGAGTCTGCCAGGGAAACTTGGCGTTCATGGGGCGACGATGGCGTCGAATAACATATCCTTGACCGGCAGCGCCTTGACAAAAAAGGCTCGAGAGGCGGAAGGAAGAAGCCCGTTCCCTTCGAGTTTATGACCAGACGAGAAGCTACTAATAGCGGGGCGACTGGAAGTGGAAGGAGACAACGCCAGGAGACAATAGGGAAACCATCAAGGGGATTTTATGACGATAGTGTGGCCAATGTGGTAGTCGACAACGGGTCCTGTCGAGAGAATAGGCGGCGCCAGGATTGGGAACGACCTTCTCATTCTTCAAAACGCATATTGTCCTAGCTCCCTAGCCTAGGGGAGGCACTGTATGCGAAACCTTCTCTTCAGGGCGCCCCCAAACACGTCTGCCTAGCTGGCAAGACCAGCATGATGGGCATAACGGTGTGAACCATGCTTTTGATAGGGCTCCAACGGGCCACCAACCTCCATGGATGGCTTCGACAGAAAGGAATAGTGACATGACTAATGGCTAGCTTCCTGTCCTAAAAGCTCAGACCGCGTATAAAACATGGCTTGGCATGTCCCTAGGTGCACCCAGGCTTCCCACCGACGAGCAACGAGGAAGACAGGTTAGAGAGCCTGAGGTCCGGCGTGACGAGTGTCAAGACCATCAAAGTTCTTGACACTCGACGTGACGCAAGGTCCGAGGGAGGTAGACACTGCCGCAGGTGCGGCGGGGCTTCCAGCGTAGCCCGAGCAAGCTTGGACCTGACAGTTGTGGCCTGATGCGTGACTGTCGCAGTCCTTGTCACTTTCCTATCCACTCCCAACAGAGCTTTCCTTTTGCCCAGGCTTGTCTGGAGTGGCGGTGCTGTCTCATGGGAAGCACTGTTACGGAAATTGGAATGAGCAGCTGTTGCACAGTCACAACGAGTTTACTCGGGTCCGCTCGAAGCCGAAGAAACCTAGACCTCCTGTTGTGGTGGTAGGTCCAAACAAAAGGAAACAAAACCGCCTATGCTCAGGGTTGGAAACACACGACATGACATGACGATACCACCCATCCAACTTCGGGTGGAATTCGACTCTTGCCCCCTGTGAAATGGGAAAGGCTTTTCTAAATACACCTACAAGTAGTCCTCCCTCGGGACGAGGTTGGCCGCGGCGGCAAACTCTTTCGGTTGCCCAGGATGTAAAATATGTAGATCTTGGGCTGGGCGAAGGTTAAAGAGCGTAAGCGCGGTGTAAAACCTGATGCTCATCTCGTGGATCGACCCTGCCGCGATGCGTCAAGACATGTGCCGGGCTCGGACAAGATGATTACACTGTACACTAGTGTACTGACGTGCTCTTTCCTTCCGAGAGTCATCATCATAATAATAATAATAATAGCAATGGTCTTTTTGGAGATGAAGGCACTTGTACTTTGCTAGCGGATGTTGGCAGAGGGTGGAAACGGCAATGTCCCGCGACAGCATGCCCCGTGCTGAAGATGGTAGGTTACTTCGCACGTCGATCCTCCGCAGCTCATGCGCACAGCCAGTGGGCACCCTTCTCTGTCATGGCAGCCCCAAACACCCTCTTGAACTGCGACCTTTGGCCAGGGTTTGACGTTCCATTGCCGCACAGGCATTGTCCCGCTTCGCAAGTCTAACCAAATCCTTCCTAGCTTCGTTTTGCCACACAGACACATCTTCGTGCGAGCACACGCATCCGGCACACACACACCTAATAATAATAATGCAAGTCCACATCCACACATGGCGGAGCGAGAAGACCGCGAAACCTAGATCTGTCGTTGAAAGATACTCTTTTGACATATGCTGGAGTGCGTGCCTTTGAATAATTCATTGACGCGCGGGCGGGCCGCAGTTCGCCCCGGCCTCTACACGCGTGCCCCGGAGGTTGTTGCGGAGTCGGGGCGGGGATCATTGGAGATTTTACTTCGAAAGACGACCTAGATTAAATGTCTGGCAGTTTCCAGTTGCTCTTTGCATTGCGTTACTTTCTATCAGGAAGCCGCGTTCTATTTCTCAACCAGCAAAAAGGGGGAAAGAGAACATTGAAGAACTAGCTTTCAAGCCTTCCCTAGGCCTCTCTTTCTACAGGTTCATTCTATACTATGAGCTAGACGATCGACAAAACTAAACCCCCATTGAGTACACCCGGATTGAAGCAATTCGGTGGTTCGCGATTGAGGTTGTATCGGGGTTGGTGGGTGGGTTCATTGAACGGGGCCGCATCCTTGAGGGTGGAATCCATTCTCCGCGCGGCTCACCCGCTAATCGCGGATGCCCCATTCCTCCACTGCTTTTGACACTTCTAAACGCGGAGACGACTAGATATCCTTGGGGATTGACACCTGTAAATATTCCCTTCCATCAGTCTGACAGATTTCCCCCAGGCCCAATGAAGCCGATCTTGGCTGGTCTTTTCTTCTGGTGTTTGCGATGAAGAATTGGCGTGCCTGCGAACAGCACTGATGTCTGGATAGACGCGGCGCCAAAAGCCGATCCTAATTGCCGGCGTTCAGCATCTGCACAGACTCGACATTGTACCATGGATAAACTGAAAACGGATGAACTACCCTTACACTAGAGTCTATATCACACTTTAACTATTGGCCACGCCCCTCCTGGTCGGCCAGAAATATGAAAAAGAAAAAAAGAAAGAAGAAAAAAAAAACAGAAAAAGAGAAAATAATTAGCAAAAACAATTGGAGGAACAGGAGGAAATAGAGCGGAAGAATATTAGTAGATATGTTCGAAAGAGAACATGAACAAAGCGGGACTGACTTTTAGGAGAATTCTTAGTGGCTGAAAAAAGTGCAGCAAGAATATCCAATGGACATTCGTGGGGCCTGAACAGGGCAATCAATTTAACTCTTCGGAGACGTAGACGATGAACTCCGACATTCCGGGCAGGTGCGTTGGTGTGCTGGTGCGCCCGTTCTATGCTTCACATCTGGGTCGAGCGTTTGTGCCCAGCCACCAACCCTCTTTTCCTAGTGTCGAAAATTGGTGTTTTTGCGCTTGGGGTTAGCATGGTTGCCAACTACTCGTGAGAGAACCGTGCTGATAGAGGACCCTCTGGTAATGATCAATATGTGCTAGTTTATCGGACTTGCTGAGAAGGCACGGGGTGAGGCGCTGGAATTTGTGACTACCAGAGAGCCTGTGCAGTTGAGGCCACGGCCGGGGTTTCGCTTTCCCTGGCTGGCCCACCCAACATGCGGGAGCAACATTGTCCCGAATTCGTCCCTGCAACGGCAAGAGGGGTTCGGAGTGTACGCTGAAATACTTGAGATGCGTGCTTGAATGCGTGGAAGGATAAGTTTCTTTTGGTACCATAGTTCGTCTCGGGCCCTTGAACCAAAAAGAGGGAGGAGACATGGTCCTCCGGGCCGGACAGGAGTAGCGCGCACGCCAAGCCTAAAGTCATTTCAAGCAGGGACGTCTGCTCGACAACCCTCATGGCAAGCACGGCATGGCCCAAGAGTCCGGGCGAGCATGGTACGTCCGTACGCTTTGGCAGATCGTTACGTGCGTAAGAAAATATGATAATAATATAGCCTTTCAAGGGTGCCTGGCATGAATCTTTGGTTTGGCAAATATCATCGAACCTGACAGCGTCTGCCAGAAGTTTCCCCGTGTTCCATCAATTCCATCAAACTTGGACACCCGTCAAGTTTGTGTGAAAGAAGTTTAAAGTCGCCTCTTTTCTCCGGAATAGGGACTGCCGGAGGGCGGAGCATGCGTTTTCTCTGACATTGGTATGGCGCTGTGCTAGAGCCAGCCCTGAAGTAAGGCACCTTCCTTGTCGGGAACCTCGTTCACAACACCTTTCTCAGGCCTTTTCTCAGGTGTTTCCTCAGGTGTCTGTCCAAAACATCGCCAATTGTTTCAAGTGCCACTCAGTGCAAGTGGCCATTTTCTTTTTTAAAAGGAAGCAAGGTGCTCCGTAGTTTCAGCATCGTCGTCTAAGCCTCAAGCATGTGATGATTTATGTGCAGGGACAACTGTGACGGATGATGATTTGAAGACGAGGTGTATTATTCGGTTGCTCGGAACCCCTCTCGGTCTTGTCCTATTTTGTTTTATTTCATCTTTTTTGTCTTTGATTCCTTAATTTTCTTTTCTTTCCCCTTCTTTTCCCCCTTGAGCCTGGGAAGAGAATGCGAACCTTCAGGTACCCTGCCGGCCAAGCGCCACGTCCGCCTTCTTTTCGGGCAATAAATTTTGCAGGGTTGGGGGACGCCTGAATCCCTGGACTGATCTGCACAGGAAAGGAGAACAACTATGATCCTTGCCATCTACCATTTTGGGTGTCTGGAGAGCCCTGTCAACGCGCGAGCGATCTTGCTCGGGGGTTCGCACTCGCCCGGCGCCCTTGGCATCCTCGGGACCGACCTGACTATCTCGGCATAGCAATCTCCACTGCTCGAGGCACGTGCCTTTCCAAAGACCAGCTTGTGAAGGGGCACGACGGACAGCCCGGGAGTGTGAAAGGGTAAGAGGGTGTGCATGTGGCGCGAAAAGGGAGAAGATCGGTGGAGGAGCACAATAAAAATCCCGCTTCAGAGAGGTTACAGTTAGCCACGGAGCTAGCACGGGCAGCTCCACGCGCAACGTCGGTGCCCGCTTCGACGACGATCACGAGGAGAGACCACAAAAACATGGGCGAACCTGCAGCGCACGAAATAAAGAAAGAAAGGAGAGACCAAAGAAGAAGAAAAACCCCCTAAAGAACAAAATCAACCCGAAAGTAAAAGATGGAATCACTGTCAAACACGGGTGGGGTCGGGTGAGAGCAGCTGGATTGCAGTGCACGCCATTGTCAAAGTCTTGCATTAGCACAGGTGAGGTAGGTGTAGTAAGGTTGATGATGTCAAGTCCCTTGTGCACGTTAACCTTGACACCCACCCACCTCTGCTCAGCCTCAATCTCTTGTTCGGGGCTTGCCGAAATGCGATTGGCTCCTCAGAATATGCATGGCCATCGACCATTCACCTATGGCCAGGGGGCCCGGCTTCGTCGTTGCCTTATGCCCTTCTGAGAGTGCAAATGTGTTTTTTGGACCGAGCCCCACAAGAACGGAGCAAATCGATCGTTTTTGACAGGTCCCTGGAACCAATCAAAGCGGACGCTTGACAGCTCGATTGAGCAACTCCAGAATACGACGTCCCCGGACGGAGGGTGTCCTTTGCCCTGTATGCCTGCAAGGGCCGTCGATCCTCCGCTGCTGACAGGTGCAGACTCTTTTTCCAGCCCATGGCCGCCCATCAACACGAGTTCTGTGGCGTCGGAAAACCCGGTTTCAGGCCCCTCTCTCTCCATCCCCACCCTCTAGGTCGACCTCCTCTGGGCAGAGGCCCGCTCTGTCCGTCCTTTCTCGAGGTTAGCTTGATCTCGAGCCATGCGAGCGGCGTTTGGTTTCCTGTTCGCCTTTTTCTTTCCCCTCGACGACCCTGCATCACGCTTGCTTCCATTTCTTCATTGAACCATGGATAGCGCATCGTCCTCGCAACATTGCTTTCCCGCCCTCATCATCCCCTTTTCCTGCCATTTCTGCTTAGCGGCCCTCTTTTTCAAAATAACCGTTTAGCCTTCGATTGTCATCTCTTGATCTCTGGGACGAGCTCGGGGCACGAATAGGGTGTACCTAGACATTTTGTGATCGTTTGCCTTTTGCAGAGACGCTCCGGAGGACCGTCGTCTCCATCACCTCCCGGGTTCTCACATGTGTCCACGGATCCACGGACTCAAGCCAACGGCCGCTGACTACCACACTTCATTTCCTGATATGCCCCAAGCCGTTTTGCACCTCGCTATGCTCCTTTGGCCTGGTCCTCGGTACGAGGCTCTCGCAAGACGAGCCATCCGAAACGAGCCCTTCATTCGCAGGTTGCAGGGCATGACAAATGTCCAGTGCTTTTTTGTTCTCTTTTCCTTCTTCACCCAACCCCCTCCCTTCTTCGTTGCATGCTCATTCATTTTAGACCATCTCGCGGCCTCCACCCACTCTGACTCGCTGCTAGCGTGGACCCTGCTCTTTTGAGTTACACATGTTCCACTTAGGCGTTGGCTTCATCATGTGCTCCGCAAACAACTCCGTGCCTAACGAAGCCTGGCGCGTGTTTTGATCATGTACGGGGCCTGAATCTGCAAGCCTTTCTTCTGCAATCTTGGTCCCATGTGGGTGACGGTTTTAGCCATTAGCCAACCCTGGATCTGCAAACAGGACGCAAATTCTCTCTGATCTCCTCTCCACGCCGTGAGGGTGATCCATCCGTCACATCGCCTTGTCGCCTCACCTCGTCCTCTGGACCGAGCATGCGATGACAAGTGGCGGAAAATTACGTCTAGCACCTTGTGCTCCGTATCAAGTCGGGAAAGTCGGTCAGACGATCGGCCCTTCGGTCATACCAAGCCGTCCCAGCGGGCGCTGGCTCCTGACTCCTGGCGCAAGAGAGTTTACACGGCTCTCATACGTGGTACGCATCAAGCGTTGCCTCCGACCCAAACTTCTGCCCGCATCAGCGTCCTGAGTGTATGATTTCTGTTTTTTCTTTTTCCCTAGAAGGGAAGGGGTTTATTTTTTTCTTTCTGGAAACCCCTTCTCCACCTAGAGGTGGGTTATAGGCAGCGGTAAGTACGGAGAGGGAGGTTCGCAGATCCGTGGCCTGGTCCGTTCCTACGTTCGTTTTGCTTTTCCCCTTCCTTTTCGTCTCACATGCGACTTCGCCTCAGGCTAGGACCAACCTCATTCTTGGAACAATGAATAGAGAGGTTATGCGTTGGCAGCAGAGCGAGACCAGCGCTAGGCAGGGCCCTGTGATACCAGATTCCGTCAGTCGGAGAGGCGGAACCAGCCTCCTCGTCCGCCTTGGTCTACATAGTGGAGAGACATCTATGGATCTGCTGAATTTTCACGTCTCTCAGCTTTGCTTTCCTCGAGACTCATCCAGCCCCATGTCCCATATTACGGTTCAAATATAGCCATCCTGTCGATGGCTCAAAGCAGCAAACATACAGTTATATATCCACCGATATGCATCGTAGTATACATCAGATCGCGCTTGGGGGAGGCCTAATATGCATGAGGCGGATTCTGTGCCGCTGATCACCCTTTGACTTTAGCGAGAGGGAATCAAGCTCTTTGATGAGACACAAGCATCCCAGCACTCCGGAGGTGGCGAAAATTCAGGCCCCGTAGTTTAGTGTTCCTCCATCGAATGGCACAACCTTTTGGCACGTTATAGAGTACCGCCGAGAGCCAGCCGGCCTCGCAATTCGGACAGCTCAGTCCAGTCCATATCTTCTTGCTTACCCGCCAGCGTGAAATCATACTTCGTGTGCATGCCAAGGCGGCTCTGAGCGATGGGTACAGTGGTGTGGCAGCCACTATCCGAACTATTTCGCGCAGTTCAAGGGCGAGTTGACTACAATGCGATGTACATCCATTGAATTACATTTGTGGGCCAACTTCTTCATTCTAGAGCGCGGTATTTTCCTTTTTTCCCCTTGGGCAAGGCGGAGCGACAAGTAGGAAGCAGTGCGCAGGTTCCAGGAATGGGTGGCGGATGGGGGAAGACTGGTGATAGGAAAAAGCAACGCGATCATGCATGCAGTTGGGGATATAGGCAGGGAAGCCTCAAGTACCGGGATCTGCCTTCGACACAACGCGCCCTGGACAAAGGCTCCGGCCAATCCTCGTAGAGAGGTAATTGATTGTCGAGGCTGAAGAAGGGATGTTCCATCCGAAACGGTGTGTTCGGTATGCTGGTTTGCTCCACGACATACACTCTAGCAGCTGCCTTGAAAATGCGCATAAGATGCCTCTCGTCCAACAGCAGGTGGCCAAGACACAAACCTGCCTTTTCCTACCATTTGGCCACTGATGAGCTATGGCACACGTATTCTCGAGTCGTTCTCCAAGGGGCTTATGTAGGATCACCAGCTTTGCTACTGATTGGGCGGGATCGCACAACCGCATCCCAGCTGGCGCCCGATCAAGGTAACCCCTCTCCCCCTCACTCGAGTAGATTTGGAGTTTCCTGGCGGCCCCCAGAGCAAGTAGATTGGATGCTTGGCGCAGTTTCTGCCGCGAAGATCTCGGATCAAGACTGTTCTCCAGGCCACCTCTACGGCCATCAGCAGAAGTGGCTGATGCCGAGAACCGTGGGTGGAGAGGCAGTATCACGTTTGACAGGGCGACTAGCTGATCCTGTGACCTACTCACCACCCCCTTCCGGGTAGCCCCAGCAAAATCTTCCATCGAAGTGGCCTTTTTAGCAATGGCGAATGCCGTGACCAAGTTGCTCTCGTATTTCTTGAGGAGGCGGGCACGCCGCTTGACTGGTCTGGGCTCGAACAGGGCCTCTGCTCCTTCCGCTAGCCGGGTGGCTGTTGGGTAGCAACTAACCTATCTGACAGCTTCAGGTTTGGGTATTATGTTAATGTCACTTCTGTAACCTTCCACTATGCTTTTTAGCCCCGCTCCAACCCACCCCGAGCCAGGATGGGGAAAGAATGATATGAGTCGGTGACGGCTAGAGTAGATATGTGTCAGAAATTCCTTGCGTCAACCGTTGCTCTTGCCAGCTCATCGAGGAGAAAGCGCGACTATCATCCGCCTCCCAAACCGACGCGCGACATGGAAGGTGTTGTTTGTCTGCTCCGTGGCTGACGAAGTATTCGGTGAAATCAGCCAAGAGATCCGGTACAACCAATGAAACCGTCTAAGCCGTACTCTGGTAATCCAAGAAGTTTATCTGGCATGTCTGGTCGCATCTACCACCCTAACCCTTTTCAGTTAGGTAGAATTAAGAAGGTATAACTAAACTTATATTTACTAGGGTAGAAAAACAGGTACTAAAAACTAAAATAAAATAAACACTAACCCTAGTAAATAGTATAGCTACCTTCAGCTACGATCACTACCTATATCTATATAGGTATCATTTCTAGCTATTCTTATAGGAAATCCTCTAAGATAGATTCCTATACCTTATAGACCTAGTATTGAAGAATATTATATAAAGGATATAGCTTATCATTATACTATTCTTTAATATAGTCCTTAAGCTTATCCTAGTAGGTTTTAATAGGGTTAAGATCTAGACTAAATAGTAGCTAGTTAAGTAGTATAATATTATATTTACTAAGGTCTTTAGATATAGTTCTAGTAGTATATACTAGGGTATTATCTTATATTATAAGAAGATCTATATTCTACTAATATTATATAAGCTATACCTAGCTATAGATAATAGGAACTATATATTACTAATATAATTTAGTATAAATTAACCTTTAATCCTTCTCCTAGAAGATTCTAGGGCCCTTTCTATATCCTAAAAATAACCCCTAGAATATCTAGCTATACTTTTATTACTCTTAGTTAAGGATATAGGTTAGATCTAAGGCTTTATCTAATCACTAAGTAATATAGACCTTATAGTAATAGCTATATATTACCTATATTTTATTAGTCTAGAGGACCTATACCTAATCTATAGGTATCTAATACTAGTAGGTATATATAAACTAAAGCTATATTACCTTTATAGCTAATATAATTAGTAGTTTTACCTTTATAATATATTATTTAAACCTTAATCACTATAATATACTATAGATTATATAGATACTATACTAGCTATTAAAAAGATACTTAATAGGTAGGTAAATATTATCTAGTGATATTAGTAGGATTAGGTAATAAATAAAATAAGGTATTCTTCTTCTATTCTAGAAAGTATAGTTAGTTAGCTAGCTTATTTACTAATTTTAATTATTATGATAAAATATCATACTACTTACTTATAGTTAGTTAAACTATCTATAAGTAAGTTAGTAGGCAAGATAGCGCTATCTATCTCTTTAGGGTGATCGTAGGTGACTTAGTTCTATATATACTATACCTATTTATATTATAATAGAGTAAGGTAGGTATTAGTATATTTAGAGGTAAGTTCTTATCTTTTCTATCTAGGGGATTACTATCCTTTTATATCTTCTACTAGCTAGCTCTTACTTACTAGTATCTAGTAGTAATCCCTTCCCTAGGTTACTAGCTATAGCAGCGATCGCTTACTATTATACTTCGCTAGCGATCGCTTACTATAGTAGTGGTTCCTTACTTAAGTAGGGGTTTACTAGCTATTACTAGTGTTTACTACCTAGTAAGTATCTATTAGCATAATATATACCTAGGTAAGATATAAACTAGACCCCTACTAGTAGCTAATTACTACTTATAACTAACTTAATCTAGCACTTTAGGTAGTTATCTATAAACCTAAATATAGGGAAGATATAGATAGGTAGATTTTAAGAGTAGAAGATAGAGTAAAACTATTTAGTTAATCACTAGTAGTAAAGATAAAAGAAATAGAAAGATCTATATAACTTATTAACTTTTAAGATAAGATAGATAAAGGACTAAATAAGGAGTAGGATATAAATTAGAACTAGTATTACTACTAGCTAGTAGAAAGATAGTAAGCACTAGTAAGGTAGTAAATACCTATAGGAAACTTCTAGGTATAAGGATAGGGAAGAGTTACTTATATAGATATACCCTTATAGTAGAGGAAGGAGAATATTTAGCCCTAGTTCTAGTAAGGGAATAACTATACCCTACTATATATAATAAATATAGTCCTATAATACTAGGAAGGGAATTAATAGGGTAATTAAGGATAGTAAAGGCTACCCTAGCAATTTAGAAGGTATAAAAGGCTAAGAGGGTACTAAGGGATAAGATATATAGTAAAGAGAGTATATAAGGATAACCTAGATATAAGAGAAAAGGAATAGGAGCTATAGAAGGAGGGATATTCTTATACTATAGTAGGGGAGGAAGAAATCCCTAATAAACTTAGAGAGCTAGAGAAAGATATAATATATATTACTATTAGAAAACTAGAACCCTCTAATATAAAAGAAGAAGGTAAGTATAACCTATATACTTATCTAAGGAGACTAGAAGTCCTTCTAAGTAGATATATAATATATAGGAAAGTATACCCCTTAAAGAAGTAACTAGTCCTCTATTACTAGAGAGGGTATAATAGTAGGTAGAGAATAAGTAAAACTAGGTTACTAGAAGATATTAGTAATTATAAGCTACTATATTAAATAGGGTAAGTAATTAACCTAATAGCCCTACTAAGCCTAATACTATATAATTAATAGATAATATACCTCTAAATAATAGCTAAGTTTAAGAAAGAGGGCCTAGAAATAGAAGTTTACCTAGATATTAGAGTAAGTTCTATCCTAGTAGATAAGTAATAGCTAATAGATAACTCCCTAAATATAGTGATCACTATAAAGAAGAAACTAGTACCTATAGTAAGTATAGGAGTGAACTTTAATATCTTTTAAGAAGCTAACTTTAACTTCTATATCTTAGGGGATATTAATAGAATATAAGTAAATATTTATATAATAGTAAAAGCTAATATAATTAAAGGGCTAGGCTTAAAGCTATTATTAGGAAATAATTTCCTACTTTAGATAGGTATTATAATTAACCTATATATTAGGTTAGTTAAATTCTAAGTATACTAAGGGATAAAGATAGAGTTATAAATCCTAAAGAGAAAAATAAAATAGAGAGGAAGGTGATAGTATTCCTTACCTTAAGGATTCCTCTATAGATAGAGATATTTATCCTAGTCTACTATAGTAACCTACTATAGTAGAGTAGGGAATAGTAGTTAATATAGGGAAGTAAAGGTAAATAAGTATATACCTTTACCTTATACTATAAGAATATCTAGTATACTAAGGTTAACTAGAGGACCCCTAAGATAGCTATTATTAATAACTAAAGTAAGTAATAGCTATTAATTAAAAGAGGAGATTAGCTAGGGTAGATTAATAATAGTAAGGTACTTAAAGAGGTATATATAGTAATAGGTAATATACTAGCTAAACTAGGAGAACCTACTATATAACTAGTAAGTAAGGACTAGCTTAAATAAGTAGAATATAAGTAGTAGGCTAATAGATAGTAAGTACTCCTAAATAAAGACTACTAAGTCCTAAGTTATAGAATTAATATACTAGAGAATATAGAGATAGAAAAACCTATAGAGGAGTGATAATCACTAATACTAATAGGATATTTACTAACTAAATAAAGGACTTACTATAGAAGTATAATATTATCTATAAAGATAGAGGTATTATATTAATATAGGAAGAAGATAAAATAAGAATTAACCTAATAAATAGATAGTAGAATTAGAAATAAAATATCTAAGTATATCTACTAATAAGTAATAAGAGAAAGATTCTAGATAAGACTTATAACCCCTTTACTAGGTTAGTAAAATAGAATAGTAGAAAGAACTAATAGTAATTACTTACCTATTATTTATTATTTACTAACTAATAGATATAGAAAAACATAATAGGAGAGTAGTTACTAACCTAAGGCTATTAAATAAGTAGGTAATCTTAGATATATATCTACTACTAAGCTAGGAAGATATTATTAAATCACTCTATAGTAAGAAAATATTTATAAGCCTAGATATAAAGAAGTTCTTTTATTAGCTACTAATTTACTATAAATATTAAGACTAAATAGTAGTAATTAGTCTAAGAGGGTTAGAATAGTTAAATATAATATTAATAGGATTTAAAAACTTACTAGTATTTACCTAATAATATATAGATAGACTATTTTTTAAATATTAATACTTTATTAAAGTATATATTGATAATATAGTTATCTTTAGTAATAGCTAAGAAAAGTATATTAACTATCTTAAAAAGGTATTAGAAATACTTAGTAAGAACTAGATCTATATTTTAGCTTAGAAATTATTTATAGGATTCCTATATATTATATTCCTAGGTTATATAGTTAATAGTAAAGGAAAGTAGAAAACTAGTAACTACTTACTAGGATTCTAAAGGATCACTAAATATCTAAGTAACCTAGAAAAGCTTAAAAACTATATTAGAATAGTGACCTTTATAAAGATAATAATCCTATAGTTTAATATTAGGATTATACTATTATAGATATAAAAAACTATAAAGTTAAAGGTAGTATAGGATAGTTAGGAGATAGTCCTAGGAAAAGGTAGTAAGTAGTAGAGAAAAAATTAACTAGTAAAAGGAAATTTATTTTTATAAAGGAAGAGAAGGAGGCCTTTAAAGATATATAGTTATTCCTCTATAAGTAATTACTACTCTACTATATAGACCTTAAGAGACTACTATTCCTAAAAGTAGATATAAGTAAAATAGCCTTTAGAGTATATATATTTTAACTTTAAGAAAAGAAATAGGACTAAAAGGTAATCCTAGGTAAAGATATACCTATAAAGAACTTAAGGCTACTCTACTTCTTATTAAAAATATATTTAAATATAGAGAAGAAATATAGATCTATAGAGGTAGAACTAGTAGTAATAGTATAGGGAGTAAGGAAGCTCTAGAAGATAGTTAGAGTAAACTAGATACCTATAATAGTACTTACTAACTATATACTATTAAAAGGGATTATTAAGTATACTTCTCTAAGAACTACTAACCTTAGTAAGGCTAACCTAAAGCTAGTAAATACTATAAACTAGTTATCCTAGTTTAACTTAGAAATATTCTATATCTTAGGAATACTAAATATAGTACTAGATATACTCTTATACCTCCTAATAGTAGTTATAATAGATAACTAACTAGAATACCTATAGTTAGATAAGCTCTATAATATAGGTATAGATATAGTAGGGAAGTAAATATATATAATTAAGGTTAAGCTAGATAAAGAAGTAATTATAACCTCTATTTAGATAATAGATAATATATACTAGAAATTCTAGTAAGGGTATAAAAAGATAGTAGACTCCTAAAAATCCTATAGGTACTCTAAGAATAAGTATAAGAAGAATAAGAGATAGATAAGAAATAGATAATCCTAATTAGGCTATTTAAGGAAAGTAAGGGATTATTATACTTTATTAATATATAGGGTAACTATAAGTTATATATACTATACCTAATAATATAGATAATTCTAAAAATAGCTTATAATAACTAATAATATATAGGGAGAAAGAGAATATTAGAAAACCTAAAAATATTCTATATATATAGGAAAGTTAATAAAGTTAAGAAATACTATAAGTATTATCTAATATACCTATAAAACTAGAAGAATAAATAGAAGCTAATTAGAGAGCTAAAGTAGATTATAATAATCCTAATACTATTCTATATAATTATAATAGACTTTATCACTAATATACTTATAATACTTATAATAGACTTTAGATAGATAATACTAAGCTATAAAATACTAGATACCCTATTAGTAATTAACTATATCTTTAGTAAGAAAATACTAATAATAGTAAGAAGTAAGTATAGGAAAGTAGATAAATAAGTATAGATCCTATTAAAAATAATCTTTTATTATAACTAGGGTCTACTAGTAAAGATTATTAGTAATAGGGATCCTAAGTTTACCTTATAGATTTAGATAGAGGTATATAAGCTATTATAGATAAGCTTACTAATAGTAATAATATACTATCTATAAATAGATAAGATCTTAGAATAAAAAATCTAGATAATTAAAATTATAATTTAATATTATATAACTAACTTCCTAGAAGAGAGCTAAATAGAACTACTCCCTATACTCTAATTTAATCTAAATAATACCTACTCTAGCCTAATTAGCTATAGTCTAAACACCTTTATATTTAGATTTAAACTAAAAGGAATCCTAGGGTAATTACTAATATAACTAGTACTAGAAAATAAAAGATAGCTCTTATATTAGACCTAATCTAGAAGACCTATAGTAAGGAGGCTAAAGTACTAATAGTAATTATAAATATAATATTAAAATACTAGTATAATAAGAAATATTAGCTAGTAAACTTTAAGAAAGGAGATATTATATACCTAGAACTATATAATAATTACTATCTCTCTAGGAAGCTAAAGAAGAAATAGTTACTAAGTAGAGTAGGACTATTTAAAGTAGTAAGATATATATATAAGCTTATAGTTAAGCTAGACTTCTTAAAGTTATAGAAAGTATACTCTATAATATTAGTAATATATATCTTTAAACTAGAGTAAAGGAGTAACCCCTACTAGAGAGAAGTAGACCTACTAGAACTAATCTAAGTAGATAGTAAGGAGGAATTTAAGATTAAGTAAATTCTAGACTATAAAGATAGATACTTTAGAAGAAGCTATATAGTAAAATAGAAGGGCTATTATATAAAGGATAATAAATAGTAAAAGGTAAGTAAGCTTAGGAATATAGAAGAGATAGTAGAGGAATATAAGAAAAGAGTATAGGTTAGAGAGGAGCTAAAGAGGGAAGACTAAAGGGAAGAAGTACTAAAGAGAAAGAGAGGAAGGCTAAGGAAGGTAACTACTATATAGTTATAGGTAGTTAGTAAGAATACCCTAAAGGGAGTAAAATTTTCTTTTATCTTATCCCTATTATATTATATTATATATTTTATATATAAAAGGAGGATAATAAGTATTAGAGTAATAGGAAGGTTAATAATACTTATAATAAGAAAGATAGTAATAATAAATAAATAAGATAGTATATAGTAATTATTTAATTAGTAACTTAAATATTATTATAATAATAATAAGTAGCTAAGGTTAGGTAACTAAAAATAATACTATAATATAGATTATAATAAACTATAGTATAGTAAACTTACTAAATAAGTAGTAATTACTAACTAATAAGGTTAACTAACTATATAATATTTAGAAGCTAAGTAAAACTTATATATAATACTTAGATCTATAGGTAATATTATAGCTATTAAGCTAAGTAATCTAAGAATAGGTAATAAACCCTACCTCTAATTAGGTATAGTTAATACTAATAAGGATAGATATACTAGTAATTTAAATTATAGATATTAGTAACTAACTTACTCCTAAGATTATAAAAGAGTTATAAGATCTAGGATATAGTTACTATAAAGACTACCTAGTAGTAAATAATACTACTAGAGGAGGAAGGGGAAAAGCTACTAGATAGGTAGTAGGGGTAGTGATAAGATAGATAAGGTAGTAAGTAGTAGCTATATAGTAAACACTAATAGCTCTATAAGTACTAGTACCTCTATAAGTACTAGTAGTCCTAATAGCACCTATAGCCCTAATAGTACTAACTATACTAGTAGCCTTAGCTATAATAGTAGGATAAGGATAGCTACTAATATTATTATAGGAAGCTTAAATTCTCCTACTACTTAATAAGAAGATAGATATAATCTATAATAAGATAGTATTAAATATAAACCTTAGGAAGCTAATAAATACCCTAGTATTTAAAAAGTAAGTAAACCTAGGAGCTTAGCTATTAGTTAACCCCCTTACTAACTTAGAAAATAAGCTTATAGTAGATACTACTTAAGAAATAGGTTAGTAAGTAAAAATATAAAAGCTTAGAAATCACTATAAAAGGTAAAACTATTAGTAAAGGTAGGAGTAAGATATTATAGAGGAATATAATCACTCCTAATAACTAGAAAGATAAATAAGTTATATCTCCTAAGAAAAGTAGAAAGAGAAAATACTTCCTATAATATTACTACCCTTAGAAAGTAATTCCTTATAACCTTACCTATCTATACCTCCTAACCTTATTTCTTTCTTTACTTTTATTATTAAGATTACTTAAACCCTAACCCTATAATAAATATCACTTACTACTAGATAAGTAACTAGAGAACTAAAAGTAAAGGTTTAAAAAGTATTATATTAGTAATTACTAATAAGAAAAGGATACCTATTAAAAAGGATAAAGGGTATACCTTTAGAGAGGAAGCTATAGAATAGATTATAGAACTCTATAAAGAAAGGTTATTATAAAAAAACCCTAAATATAGTTAAATTATTCTATAAGAAATACTAGCTAAAATATAGGTAGGTAGATAACCTTATAGTCTATAATATATAAGGTAAATTAACTATAATCACTTAAGCTTAAAAAGATAAAAAGGAATATAGAAAAGTTAAGTAATTAATAATTATTATACTCTAGGTATATAAGGATATATTTAACCTCTTACTAGTATTTTAGTAGGACCTTAAAGAAGTAGATATAGTAAATTAGGAATACTCCTTAATAAGTAGGTTACTACTATTACCCCTATAAGTAAGTATAAGAGGAGATAAGTAACCTAACTATAAAGAAGTATACTAAAAATATATAGGAATCACTAAAAAGGTAATAGGTATATATAAATAGGATAATAAAGGGGATAATATAATTAAGTAAGTTATAATTAAAGCTAGTAAGGAAGAGATAGGCCTTAATAGCTATAATAACTTATATAAAGATAAAGGTAGAGAGGAAATAAGCCCTTACTAGATATACTAGTTAACTAGAAATAAAAGGAAAGAAATAGTAACTACTATTAAAGAGTTATTAGAAAGTACTAATAAAGGAGCCTAGATTAACTAGTAACTTTACTAGTTATATAGAGAAGGAAAGGACTTTTTATCTATAAGCTATTATATAGATATATTTAAGTATTAACCCCTACCTAAATAGTAAGTTACCCTATACTAAACCTAGTACTACTTATAGAACTACTATATCCCTCTTCTAGTAGTTATTAAATATAAGGATAGTGAAAGTGATCCCCTTAGTAGAAGAGGAAAATAATAATAATATAGATACTACTAATCTCTTATAGTATAAGAAGGAGATTACTACCTTATATAATAAATGCTAAAAACTATAGGAGGAGAACTAGGAGCTATATAGTATAGTAGTAGAACTAGTAAAGGAATAGAAGTAGGGAGAGAATACTTATTAGAAAGTATATTAGAGTATAGGATAGGAATAAAGGCTAGTATATAAATAAGTAGCTAGTAAAGGTAAAAGGGAACTAGTAATTATTTACTAATTATATTTATTTATAATATCTTACTTAAGTAAGTATATACCTTATTTACCCTACTATACTAAATAAAAAGAGGAAGGCTAGATATCTAGGAGGAAAGGAGTCTTAATAAGGATATTAGATATTTCTTACTAAACTAGGGTATTATTATACTAATAGATATTTATTAGGTAGTAAATACTAGTAATAGCTAGTAAACCCCTACTTAAGTAAGGAACTACTATTATAGTAAGTAATTACTAGTAAAGTATAATAGTAAGTGATCACTACTATAGCTAGTAACCTAGGGAAGGGATTATTACTAGATACTAGTAAATAAGAGCTAGCTAGTAGAAGATATAAAAAGATAGTAATCTCCTAGATAGAAAAGATAAGAACTTACCTCTAAATATACTAATACCTACCTTACTTTATTATAATATAAATAGGTATAGTATATATAGAACTAAGTTACCTATAATTACCTTAAAAGATAGATAGTATTATCTTACCTACTAACTTACTTATAGATAGTTTAACTAACTATAAGTAAGTAGTATAATATTTTATTATAATAGTATATCTTATATATTATATAATAAAATCCCTAACTAACTTATATACTTATATATCCTTAATAGAGTATTAGTTAGTAGATAGCTATATCTCTACCTTATCTAGGGTAATATTAAACCTTTATTAAAGAGTTTTTACCTATTCTACTAGGTCTCCTTTTTATAAGCACTATCTTTTATAAATAGAGATGATCTTACTCTACTATAATAAGGCTCTTCCTCTTAATAGCTTATATACTCTATAAATAATATATTATCTTTTCTCTATACTCTTAGTAGCTTCTACTTCTAGGGTATTAATAAATAGCCCTATATTATAGAAGTAAGTCTTATTATTATCTATAAAATATCCCTAAGACCTATATTTCTTCTTATCTATATTAGGCTAAAAGAAACTAATCTACTCTACTCTCTACTTCTAATTAGTAGTTATCCCTAATATTCCTAATACTCTACTTATATAGTTCTTTATAATACCTTCTACTATAGTATCTATAATAGTATTAATAAATTTAGTTATAGTAGGGGTGAATTTTTAAACTTTAGTTAAGGTGACCTCTATTAATTTAGTATAGGGGTAGGGGTAGGGGTAGGGTTTAGTAAGTTATCACTTACTACTATCCCTTAGTCTTCTACTAATAACTAGATATTTAGTCTTATATAATACTACTATTATAGAAATCCCTAGGTTCTCCTTTTATTATCCTATAGTTCTTATCCCTAATATCCCTAAGATTACTAACCTCTTATCTTATCTTCTTATAGTTCTAGGTATAGGGAGTTCTAATATTACTATCTTTCTATATCCTCCTCCTAGATCTCCTATATTCTCTACTAGTTATAGGGTCTTAGTTACTAGGGGCTAGGGGTCTCTTTATATTAACCTCCTTACTATACCTCTTAGGTTAATAGTTAGTAATTACTATCTATATTTTTAAGAAAGTAGGTTATCCTCTAATTCCTATCTCTTCCTTTTAAGGTAAATCCTACTAAAAATAGGTCTCCTCTCTAGTAGTAGACTACTATCTAGTCTAAGCTATTATCCTCCTCTATTTCCTTTATACTAGTATTCTCTTATATAATAGGGGTTTTATATTATTCTTATTATTTATCTTATTATTAGGAGGTTAGCTAGTCTAGTATTACTTCCTATAGCTAGCTCTCCTCCTATAGTTACTAGTTAGAAGTTATTTCTAATAAGGGTTCCTTTATAGTTAGTTATAGGGGTAAGGCCCTTATTTAAGTAAGGATTAGCTTACTTAATTAGTAGGTTAGTCTTCTTATTCTAACTTTAGGAAGTTCCTAGGAGTATTTCTTATTAATGAAGATATTATTAGTAGTTACTAGGATTATAACTACCTATAGGTAGTAACCCCTCTCTTTCTTTTAGTAGTATCTATAGGTTATTATAGTTTATATTCTAACTAGGAAGGGTTCTCTTTTATTATAGCTTATTAGGGTTTAATATTCCTAGGAAGAGAGTTCTCTTTAGGACTTATTAGGATTCCTAGGAAGAGATTTCTCTTTAGGAATTATTAAAGTTAATAAGCTTTACTTAGTTAACTAAGGGTCTTCTAAGTAATATTACTATTATTATAATAAAATATTATACTATTTACTTATAGTTAGTTAAACTATCTATAAGTAAGTTAGTAGGTGAGATAGTACTATCTATCTCTTTAGGGTGATTATAGGTAACTTAGTTCTATATATACTATACCTATTTATATTATAATAGAGTAAGGTAGGTATTAGTATATTTAGAGGTAAGTTCTTATCTTTTCTATCTAGGGGATTACTATCCTTTTATATCTTCTACTAGCTAGCTCTTACTTACTAGTATCTAGTAGTAATCCCTTCCCTAGGTTGCTAGCTATAGTAGTGATCGCTTGCTGTCGTACTTCGCTAGCGATCGCTTACTATAGTAGTGGTTCCTTACTTAAGTGGGGTTTGCTAGTTATTGCTAGCGTTTGCTACCTAGTAAGTATCTGTTAGTGTAATATTAATACTATAGGTGATAGTATACTTAACTTAGTAGATTATAAAGCTAGTAATAGTTAAGATAGCCTTATAGGTAAGCTATATATTAGTAAAAGGGTATATATATATATGCGATCATCTTTTGATAGATATGATATATAGATATTAGGTGGTCGCGTCGTTTGCGTCGTTGGCATTATGGTGGTGATAGTATCATAGTGGTGGTGATAGTATTATAGTGTTAAAGAGTGACTCTATTTTGATTACCCCTATAGTGGAAAATAACAGATAGCTATAGAAACCAAGTAGGTATATCTTATGTGGGAATATGTGGTATATTAGGTGGATGTACTGATCAGACGCCACTTACCGGATTCGGCAAAGGTCTAAAAAGTGGGGAATCGGTATGTGACAAGGAGTAAAACTTTGGCCTACCTGATCAATCCATATCTTTTGGGGGAGGTGCCACCTGCCTTGAGCTTTGGAGAAGGATTTGTGGCTTGTTTTGACTCCCCCTTCTTTCCACATTCCTTCCTTCTTCTGAATGATATCCCAATTCTTGGATGCTTCCTTTATCCTTTATCGAAGGACGACTTGGAAGATAGCCACTCTGGAACTTCCTGTCCGGCCCCCACCCTCTGCTGCATTCTAATTCCGCGCACGCCTTCGAGCTCTCCCTAATTTCCGTTTCGTCCTTGGTTTCCCCACGTCCATCCAAGTGTATTACGGATGCGCCGTTTAAGATGGTAAATGATGTAATTCTATCACCACACCTAGACACCACCATTTCTCTCTTCCAACCCGCAGTGGAAAGAATTGAAGCACGGGAAGCCTCGACCTGCGCTCCGTAGGCCCGATAATTTACTCATCGAGAGTAGCAGTGGTGGATTTACGGGCAGTTCCCCGGTCACCAGGGCCTTATACACTCTACACATAAGGTTATTATCAAGGCATATCGGCTTATTAGTTTGGGGCGCCGATCCGCAAGGGGTTGGGGCATAACCGACGCATAAAGCGATCGAGATGAGATTGACAACCGGATGGCTAACCAGGGCGAAGAGGATGGTCCCCACTATGCCGTTGTCCACCAGCTGTCATTTCCGATGGTACAGAGACCCCCCCACCCTCCTCCCCTGCCCCTTCCCCTTCCCCCTCCCCCGGAAGCGCAATGAAAGGCAGCCTGGCGTAGTCAATAGCGAGCGCGATTCCTTCGGTTTGTTGAGGCGGGGAAAGGAAGCGGATGTGAAAGAATTGTACCTCTCTGTCTGGGGGTTGTTGCTCTCCTCTCTGTTCTTCCTTCCCCTCCCAAGTACCACCAATTTGACCCGGCAGGCGCCACAGACCACCGTGGTGCTCACAAGCTGCATCACTCAGCCGATATGTCAGGTGCGGCCGACGGTCCGTCAACAAGAGAGGGAAAGCATAAAGAAAATAGATGAAAAAGAAAGAAAAAACAGAGAGGAACAGGAGGGAAGGGGGAAATGTCTGGAGGTGAGGATTAGCGTTTGCTGAGACCGGAGGTGAGTGGAGAGTGCGAGATGTAATGCCGCGCGTGATGGTTTCCATTGACCGGGATTCCTCCGGTGACAAACGCGAAATCCCGCCACAGGTCGGATGCGGTGACCAGCCACCCAAACCCCCAACCCGGTTACGGTCGTCTCGGGTTTAGGAGTGACGATGAGCCAACACTAGAGAAGGCTCCAGAAGTCGCACTCGCGTGTGCGCTTGCATTGCAGCATGCATCCGCCCACTAGAAACTCAAAAGAGCTCAATCGGCCCTGTCTGGCGGGCAGATATCCATTGATATTCTTATTTCTATATCATAGATACAGATATATAGGTATATATATATATATATGTGGACATGGTGGCTGAATGTATATATTCGGCGGGCCACAGACGATGAATCTGTGCATTATCACCCGAGCGAGGCAGGATGGGTTGATGCCTCTGATATCTTGCTCCCTTCTACACATTTTAACTTTTTTCTTTTTCTTTTCTTTTTCTTTTTTTCTTTTTTTTGAAATGAATTGATCTTTCTGCTTCTTCCTTTCACCCTCAGACCCACAGCAGTGACGATATTGCCTGAAGTGCGTCGTGAAGGGAGGCGAGCATTGTACCATGGAGAGCAGGCAAGTTCTAGCCTCAAGGTTTCGAGAAATCAAATCCATTCACCCAGTCGCGATCTCTCATCAGGTGAGATTTTGAGAGATTCTCAAGACAACAGGCATCTTGGCCGGCTGAGCCACCGACAGGGAGGGCCCAGAGTGGAACACCTCCGTCTCCAAATCAACCTCCAGCTCAAACCCGCCAGGACCTTGGAGGGGTTGCTTGATGGAGCTGGACGTTTTACTCCACTGGGAAGGGGTCATGTTCGCGCAGAGACTTCAGCGTGCGGCCTATCGCTGAGGTGGATGGCCATCTTGTTATGTTGTTTCAAACGCAAAAGACCCTCTCAGAGCAGTATCAGACCACTAAAGAGCTCAGGGCAACCCGGTCCTTCATTGATTGACCATTGATCATTGATCAATTGATTCTCATCTCAAAGGGAAACAGTCCCGCTGACCGCTGGGGAGCTACAATAATTACCAGTGCTGATTATCTCGGCGGTATTATTGCACATTGGCGTTTATTGAAGGGTTGAGACGTGTTTCACAGGCCACCATGCGATCTTTCGTCTCTATGCGCAGGCACTATTTTCGTCGTTGTTTGGCATGCTCTTCATTTCATTTTTCGTCTCTCCCCTTCCTTTCTCTAATACTTTCTTTTTCCTTTTTTTCTTTTTTTTCTTTTCTTTTCTTTTTTCTTTTGCCGATGGCACTGGTACATTCTTCGCTACCCGATCCTATATCATCACTCCTATTACCACCTGTAGTGGGTCTGGCGTGTCTGTGGTGTGTTGTAACTGCCGGGGCCAGGGGACAGTCTCCCCTTTAGTGGTACAGTTGCATCCGTCCAACTTGTCACAGACGTTAGGGGCGGGGATCCCTTGTGCTCCCCACCAAGCTCCTGCCACGTTCGGGAAAAGGTTGCGAAGACCCTTGTCCTGGTGCCCTACTCAGATATTTCAGAGGCTTCATGCGAGAGATGCAATAGGAATGCGATGGGTGGCATCGGGTGCAACACTCTGCGTTTTTCGATGTCCACACCCGACAAGCAAAACAGAATCGAGAGCCCCGAACCCGGACCTATAGCCCAAACCTGCGTGGTCCCTGTGCGTCACAAATATAGCCTGTCATGAACGGCCTGATCCCGCTGGACTAAACATTGGCCAAATCGCAAATCTCCGTTTGGGGCTACGAATATCACACCTCTCGGGGTGAGCATTGAGGCTCGCTACTCGAACCTGCTTCGGGAGAGACGAAAGCATGCTTCAAGCCCCGGCCTCGAAGTGCTCAAAGGAAAAAGAAAGAAGGGAAAAAAGGAATGAGGCAGTGCTGGCCCTCTTGAGGCCTTGTTCTCTTAAGTAACCGTAACAAAGACAGGGCTGTCAAGGTCATGCAGATTGGGGGAGGGAGAAGGGTATGACCCTCCGGTGGCCCTCCAGTGATGTTACATGCGTCGGGCGCTCGGTATCCGGTCATTGCCAGCGGTGTCGCATCTGGCACCAGGAATACGTTATGCCCTCCTTCAATCCCGAGCGAAAAGCTCAAGGTCGATGTCCATCGAGGCTTAGTGCCTCTTCCCTCTAGTATTGCCATTCCGGATATTCTATTCGAGTGGTTGCTGGTGGAGGTCGAGAGGAGACAACTAAGGTGAAAAGACGAAAGGGAAAAAAAAAAAAAAAAAAAAAAAAGAAAAAAAAAACAGGTGAGAACAAGAAAAGGCACCCTGAGGAGCCTACCCCTAGAAACAAATTTTACAGGCGCCTATGCTGTTGAGATCTCTCCAAACGCTGACATCGTGCTAAGCTCTGCTACATGTCAACGTCGTTTGCGCAAATACTTCCCGGACACCCAGCGGACTAGGACCGCGAACGCGGACCCCGAACGCAACGACGGCCACCGGATACTAAGGCATTTCGCTCGTCAGAGACAGCAGCCATGTCTTCACAGGGCCAGACAGACGACAGGACACAATGAAGGCCGCCTCTCCCATCCCCTCCCGTTTTGACCCCCTCTGTCGGGGCCATATCCTCAGACTTGTGGGCGGACTTATGGGCCAGCCATCGTACTCTCGTTGAGAACATCTGGGACCGTTGTGTCACTGTCGAGGGTATGGTCTGAAACCTGCAAGATAGCTCGAGAGGGTGTCTGGCAAAATAAAGAACCCGAGGCCTCAAGTTAGGCAGGCCTGTGCTTTCAAACACATAAAATTTGCTAGACAAGCACCAAATTAGGTTGAGCGATGGCTTCGTTTGTCGATCCACAGCGCCCCTTGCCATTGTGTGGACATAACCGATGGTTCTATTTCCTTAGTCCGATCACGAATCCAAACACGATCACATCTCCTCACCACGGAAACCAGATTGTCTAAAGAGTACGGCCTCCTTGTTTTGTGATCGTCATGAGTCTCCATCGGATCCTTTTGCATCCCAGGTCTTGTGGCTACAGACGGCACAAGCTTTGCTCGCCTCGAGGCGGGCGGCAGTTTGAGATGACGTGACTCTAGGCATACCAAGAGACGAAGTCATATCACAGTTTGGTGCCAGAGATACAGCTTCGCTCATCCTCGTGCAAGCTTAAACTGCGGATGCCGCCGGCACCAGGAGATCAATTAGCTGGGCCGTCAAGTTTGGCCATGGCCTCGCGTTAGCAAAGCTACCACGAGAGCTTCCTAGGTGATAAGGGGTTAATGCTACGTATACTCGCGAACCATGATTATACGCGTTGCCCAAGAGGAAGAAGCGCAATCACTCTCCTTCCATTGATTTCTCGAATTAACCTGAACTTTCGTCATAGCCAAAGGGCCTATCACCTCCCGGACGGGTTCACGTAGCGCCTCTTCTGCTCTAAGTCGAGAAGGCAACTGCGCCGTGGGAGCAAAGATTCCAAATTCCTTCTTTCCCAATGATAACATGTGAATACTAGAGATGCGCCACCAAGCAAGTTCCAGGGCGCCTCTTCTATCGATGCTTTTGTGTCGTGAGACCTTATTGGAGCTCGACGAAGCGGCCCGTTTGACTCATGATACGACTAGGGCCGGACGTAAAAGCATAATAACAGCGTTTATCATCGCGCGGTTCTGGATATCGCGCTACGGAACACTGCAGCCCTGGCGTTCACGGTACACGATATATGACCACCTCTCGCATATACTACTCCACAAAGGACTGGTGGAATAGCGACTCGGGGTCAAAGTTGGCACAGCGGCATGACCTCATCCGGGGCGAGAGCTGGATCGCCGCAGGAGCATGGTTTTTCTTTATGGCCAGCGTCCCACAATGCCCGGGCCGCTGCGGAGACGGAAAGGGCTCCAGTGTCTCAGGCGCCGCCATGATGATCGTGGGGCTGCGCTAAGGGGATCCGGGCCGGACATGGTGACCTGAAGCGAAGGTTTAGGTTCGAACGACTGACAACGTCTATCGAGCTTTGAGATGGAAGCTAGTTAGGCATCCTGGTTGACGCCCATTGGCCTTCAGCGGGCGAACTGGTTGGGCTTGGAGAGGTCCGGCCAGGGTCGGGGAAAAAGGATGCGGTAAGAGTAAGAACTTGGCAAAAGAGATGCAGCTATCCGGCCCATCTTGGGTGTCTTGCACTCGGTCAGCGAGAATACAAGGCTTAGTTTCGAAGTAGCGCAAGCTCTTCTGCATCGCGGGCTAACTGTACGACAACTTTCCAGGCGATAGCCGTTCTCAGAAGGCAGAAGGCTCGCTGGCACCGCAGCCGGCAGCGTGTTTGTACTTTTGAGATACTCTTGCCTCTTTTTTTTTTCATTTTCCTCCCTTTATTTTCAGTTCCTTCTTGGAGAGGCCCTGCCGGACGCACCTAGCACTAGATGGGGGAGTTCGGCTCTCGCTTTGCTGCAAACTCCATTCGGGCAGCTCCTACGTATTTTACAGAGCACCATGTCCCACCTTGTTTTGTGTCTTTTTTTTTCCCCCTTCTTGACCCAAAGTCTTCGCGTTCTTCCCCCTCAGTAGAAGCGGACTAGTAATGTTTATGCTTACGGTTCGTCAGTGCACAGAACCAGTGCCTCGGGTGATTTCGATCGCACCACGCACGTATGGGTTAACAAGCTCTGGTTCTATTCCTGGAAAAGGTATTCCAAGCTGTCGCGGAGGGGACCAGGGGGTGGTGGGGGTTTCCTTCGCTGGGGAGAAATTCAGGTAGGACGGAGAATCGTGGGTGTAAATGGGAGGAGAGAGAACAACACGGCAGAGGCGATGCATGGTGATTCCAAGCTGGATATCCTCTCGCCGATGTCGCTAAAGTGCGAGTCCGGCTATGGCTATGGTGTTTGGCATTGCTACCACTCTCCTCCAATTGTCTGCTTTGGGCGTGTCTTGGGACTCCTCCCTTTTACTTTTGTGGCTTGCCTTTCTCGGGATTTCTCACTCTACGCTTTTCTTTCTTTGCCCTTCTTTCTACAAGCCGCACCATCTCGTATCCGTGAGTTTCCAGAGGGTACACGAGCAATGGAGATGACCTGGTGGCACGCGAACAGAGACATGCAGTCAGTTCACGGGGTTTGTGCTGCCGTTGGTGGGCGCTGGCGTCAAAAGGTTCGCCTGTCCTAATCAAGTTGCTCAGCGGATGGTCGCGCGCCATGTCCAGGGGCAGAAGTGTATGTGTTTGCTAACTGAGACAACGAGAGGAGGGTAAGCATGGTATGGACACAGAGACACGCGTACGTCAGAAAATATTTTGGGGGTAGCCGCCCCGTCACGTCAGGGAGGTTTTCGATGGCACCCGGGTAAGGATGATTGGAGAGAGAAGCAAGCAATGTTGCGCGTGGGCCCACGACGTATCGGATCGGCCCCTCAGGCACAAGCCACGGAAATGGTTTTTCTATTAAAGAAAAAAACAAAAAGAAGGAGGAAAAGCGACGCCCTCGACGCCACTAGCCCCCTCCCCTACATCCCACCCACGGGAAAACGCATGGAATGCCAAATCGCGGGCCCGTAGGACAACAGGAGGTCGTAGAGCGGACAGTCAGGATCGACGAGGAAGAATGAGAGGGAAGTGGGGGAGCGAATAGAGTGAGGGGAGGGGAAGGGAGAGCGCGTGGGTTGTATGTGGGTGTATGCGAAGTAGACGGGATGGAAGCAGAGACAAGGAAAGGGAAAGGAGGGGAGGGAAAGAAAAGAAAAAGGGATAGATCTTGCTTTTCGCATTCTATCACACGCATGAGCACGTGTGCGACTGTTACATCGGCATTCCTTCCCGTACATGTTCTTATTCCGACGTATGGACTTTTGCCAGCCGGTGCTTCTCGGGGGAAGAAGGGGAAGAAGGGGAGGCACGAGGTCACGCGCCTACCACGCCTAATCCCCAGGTCTATCTACGCTTGACGCATCTGTGCCACGCTGTCCCTGTGGTCTCGTCGTACAAGAGATTGAAGATTGGAAGAGGAGGTGCGAAGCCAAGGGGCCGGGGAGGGGGGCGTGGAGAAGAAAAATAGAGGGAGAGAGAAGTGAGAGAGAAGTGAGAGGGAAAAGTAGATTCTTCTTCCTGTCTCCCTGATCGCTCCTTTCTTCCAGGCTATCCGATGGGACGATGTGCGGACCTCCTTGGGTCACGCAAGGGTGATTGGGTCAAGCCTTGATCTCGGGTCTTACAAGGGCCTTTGAGAGCGGAAGACGTCTCGAGATCATGAAGGGCGAGAACCACCCGAGGGGAAAGAGAAGAAAAGGGGGAGGAACAGGGCCAAATTCTCAAGTTGTCGGTGGCAGGAGTCACAGGATGTGGGTTTCCAGATGAATGGATAACCTTTTCGGTGCGCGTACATGGGCGGCGATGTCGAGGTCGAAGCGGTGGTTTCTTTTGCCTTCCCCCTCCTTTTCCTTTCCGCCTTTGTGATTCTTTTACTTGTATGTCCCACTTCTTGTGTTGGTGACTGTTTATGCTCCTCTCAACTGGTGTGATTTGTCCTGGCCGAATCTTACATGTCCAAACACTCGCTGTCAGCTATTAGGTCAAAGTGCTCGCTTGGTAGTTTGCAAGGGAGACGACAAGCAAAGCCGGAAGTTTGGCTCTTGATCCCCCTCGCTTGCCTGTCTCTACCGCTTTCCTCTTCATTTGTTTATTTTGGCTTTTTTTTTTTTTTTTGGGAGAATGCCGTTCCCGCAGCATCTTTTTGTTCTAGGGTGCTTGGCAACGAAAGCTCCGTGGCTCCGATCGGTGGGCCAGGCTGGCTTGACGCACATGCGCACAACTTCAAAGACAATTGGCACTTTTCTTTCGAGGCCTCTTGTCGAGGAGGGCGGAGACGCCATATCGGGAAAGGCTGCGAGGGGCACTTGGCCGGTTCGGATGAAGAAGAGATTGAAGGTCTCAGGAACAAGAGTCGGAAAAGTCAAAGTCAAAGTCAAACAAAAAAACAGATCGAAATTGAAGAGATGTAATGAGGGAGGGAGGGGGCGTGGTAACGAGACGTATGTGTGTGTGTGTGTTGACTGAGACAGGTGCCGAACTGACAGGTTTCTCCCTCCTGTCCCTTGTTTACTGTTATTATTATTATTATTTATCGCAACTTGGATGCACTGCTTTCTCTCTGCCCTCCTCTCGTCCTTTGGGGGCCAAAAGCCCGGGCTTCATTTGACAGGAGACACATTTGTTTATTAATTTCGACAGGTCCGGGGCCGGGGTTTGGCGAGAGGTAGGAGGCAGGGAGCAGGCTTCATCCTCGTCTCTCATCCCTACATGTCTCTAGTCATCGCTGTCTTTGGCACTCTTTTTTTCCTTCTTTTGTGTAACCCGTTGCCTGTCTGTCTAGCATCTTTCCAAGGGTAGCGGTTGGTTTGCTCCGGGGCCGGGTGACAGGAAGGGTGGTGGGGGCGCCTTAGAGGAAAGGGAAAATGAACAAGGGGATAAAACGTGAAAATGCGAGGATTGGGAGCAAGGGAGAAACCTAGCGAGGCGGAGAAGTTGCGAAAAAGGGTGGGACGGAAACCCCCGATTAGTTTTTTTTATTCTTCTCTTCCGCCTCGGCGAACGCGTGCACCCGGAGGCCCGGCAGCCACGCACAGCCCTCCGGTACAACCCGGCCCGGGCCCTGTTCCGTGCGCGGGGCCGCACGCCGCACGCCGCACACTGCACACTGCACACTACGCGCTACCCCGAAATCGAGATCCGAGCGCCAAGGAAAAAGGATGAGAAAGGGGATAATTGCGTCATTGAACAGTAAAAGAGCGGGGAATGATTTATTGTCATTTTTTCATTTTCAGTTTTCGCTCCGGTTTGATTTCCTCTTGCTCTATTCTTGTCAAGTCGTTTGTCTCCCGAGAGCGACCTTTTTGTGCCAAGACGGGAAAGGAACTCAAGAAAAGCAAGCATTTTGATGGACCCACACGAGGAAAGGCTCACGTTGGTCGTCGTCGTTTTTGGTCCAATCTCGAATCTCCCCTTCACTCGTGGCATTCAAAGACCGACACAAAATAATGCTCAGATCATCTCACACATCCAGGAACGCCAGACATTAACCAGGATCCTCGAGCCCTACTCCAATCTCCCATTGTATCCCCCCTTGTTTACGTCTCCTAAGCCCCATTCTCTCCCCTCCGACTTGTTTCTCCCATGAGACTCGTCCGCGAGAGCTTGCGTGATTTCGACAAAAACCGCCCCCACACTTTTCTACTCTTGCCTTTCGCCTTTGTTTCCTCCTTTGTCCTCACAGGCGAGCAGTCGGAAGAATACGCCCGGTGAAGAAACAAAATAAAGGATGACAGACACAATGGGCCGAAAGAAGAGAGTGGAAGGGAGCAAAAGGACATTGGCGCTAGACATTTGCGAGCCAAGTCAGCTGGACCGGCAGTCGAGCGGGGATTAAATATGGCATCGGGCTCTCTTGATGACCCGTTTCGCTGTGAGGTAAGATGCCATTAGAAGTTTATTGATTGGGAAGAAGAGAGGAGATACCAAGACTTGTGGAAGCCCTAGTTTCTAGGAACTCACCTTGACGGCCACGTTTCCATTAATGATGAGCGAGTGCGGTACAGAAAACCCCAACATTTCAGAGAGCTCAGCACATCCACTATCCTGAAGCAAGGCTATATTCTCCCTGCCCAAAGTCCTCCATCCCATCCCAAGGCTGCAGGTATTATTGTTGATTGATCTCAGCCCAGCCTCAACCTATGTGTGGTTGGCAAGGCTACGGACCTAGCCTCGAGGCGGCTCCAGAGGGTGCTATCAAAGCTGGTGAGACTCTGGGTTCACCCTGTCCGCCCGAGGACACGATGTCGCCCGGAGGCACGATGTCGCTGATGGCACCAAGTTTCGAACCTAGTCTCATCTCTCGTGGCAACCACCTGACACTCCCGATACAAACAAAATAAAAGCCAGATATGGAGCGGGAGAGAGAAGAAGAAGAAGAAGAAAGAAGTAGGGGGAAAAACCCTCCGATGTCAGAAGCATCGTACAAGAGGCCCGCTACGGATCGCAGGCAATGACAAGATGAGAAGTGAGACGTAAACACAGCTCACCATGTGAGTCAAAGCGATGAGCACCATCTCCGCCCGAAAACAAAGAAGAAGAAAATGGGGGTCCCTCTTTTACCATTTTCCATTTACACTCACGCACTTTGACAACTACATGTAGATGTGTCTGGCGATGGATCAGAAATGCCACCGAGACCTAAACTATTCGCTTTCGGGGCAAAAGCAAGGCTTTTTGGTTCCTTTCCGAAGCAAGCTAGGAGATCAGGTTCGTTCAATGGCGTGGCCCGTTTGATGACGGCGGGTGAAGAGCTTCACGAGGCTCGAGGCAGAGGGTGCGAGGAGTGTGCTTAGGTCCGTCTGATATTCGACACGCTACTCGCATCGGCTCGGCCGTAAGAAGCGGATTGCTGTATTGAGTAGATAGCTCTAGCAACGACACCATCCGACGGTGGCATTGACTCTGTATCCACATGGTTTACAACGCCTCTCAGCGTTCCTCTCGGGAAAATACACACAAGGTCGAGAGATATACCCTCAAGTTTAGTTCCTGTTGACTATTGAGAATATTCACTACCATGTCCCGCCCGCGGCACCATCCTCTTGGCATCTTCACGCCCCCTTACCGTCCAACCTCCTCTCCCTCTAATCCATACCGTCCTCCTGGCTATACTAGCTGTGCATCGGGATCAATGGATTGCTTCACTTTCAGCCTCGAGTATCGAGTGTACGGCCCGTCAGAGAGATGGGCGGTTTACCACAGGAAAGCTAAGAATAGATAGTACTGGGCCCCGGGCTGTCCACTTTCAGCTTCCCCTCGGCCTGCTTCGCTAGTTTCCCTACAAGAGTGTTCATCTTCACGAGCGGGACAGGCCCTGCGGCACTAGCCTTTCCCTCTTTCTTTTTTCTTCTCTTTTTGTTGTGTATTCACAGCGTCATTGCGAGTTTGACCACTATCGTTGAACCTCGCTGAAGACACATTACCCATGCAGAATCTTCCAGGAGCCGAAAAGGGAACGGGGGCAGTTAGCTCAAGAGTAAGGGTTGGTCTATAGATGTGAGCTATAGATGCTCTTGCGATATTCGTAGATAGTCCGGAGCGCTAGGAGAGGAAAGTTACGCGGCCGTCTTGCCTCAAAGAGGAGAAAACTGCCCCCGCCCTCTTCCCAAAGAAGGGCGAAAAAAGAAAAGAAAGGGAAAATGGAGGCGTTTACCTCATGTCGCCGCTTTCCTCAACAAGACATCGCAGCTCCAAGCTTGCTTCCTTTTGGCCCGGCGGCCCCAAAAGAGGTTCGCAAGCGGCGTCTCCACCCCTCCACACTATCCACGAACCGGTCCGCTTGCGCTTAGAAACCGCGCTCGTAATCCACTAGAGCCGGGGCTGGCACCAAGAGAGGAGGAAGAAAAAGAAAAGAGGACCAAAAAGACTTGGTGGGGAAGATGGAGATGGGGCGTGTGTGTGATGTGATGCGTAACGAGGGCGGGACCAAGCAAGCGCGCAGGCAAAGTACAAGTGCCAGAATGTCAAGAGCGTACATGTATCTATTCCATTTATATCCACTGAAGATGGGCCAGAGTGAGAAGAGTGAAGAAAAAGCAACGTGGGAGTGACAAGGCAATCTTCGGATCCTCGACCATATTCTTTAAGACATGCAAGTACTCGATGTTTTACTCCGAATCTTGCCACTTTTAGCACTTGCAGAAAGAAACATTGAAGGATTCGGAACTTGAAGAAAAAAACGAGAAAAAGAAAAAAGAAATAAACTAAATATCCATAAAGAAAAGAAAAAGAAAAAAGAAAAAGAAAAAGAAAAAGAGAGACACAGGTGGGCGGACCCTTAGCAGAAACAGGCGTGTGCGTGCGTGCCTGAAGGAATTCCTCGCCATGGATCGATGATACCCTCTCATTTCGATGGATCTCTTTCATGGTCTCCATTTGAGAAACCGACGTTGATACACGCCCCCGTCGGCCGCAGATTGCGCTTTCAGTGTCTGTTGAAACCTCTTGTCTTTCGAGGAGCTCATCTTGGTGAGATTGAGGCCCTCTCTTGATGCTCAAAGAGGGAACTGCCCTGCAAGATTCATCAAAGACATGCCGAAGTAAAGAGAGGGCAAAAAAGAAAAAGAAAAAAGAGAAGGAAAATAAAGAAAGAAAAGAGAAAACTAATAAAAAAAGAGAAAAGATTCCAAAATCCACACAAGCCTGTCCCTCCAAAAGAACGACACTTTTACACATTTCACGAGTCCCTTGGATCAGCAATCAAGTTCCCTATTTTCCTTTTCCTCGACCAAAAAAAAAAAAAAAAGAAGAACAAGGCAACCGACAGTCCCGCTTGTCTTTGTCGTCTGCAAGATAGACCCCTCTAGCTCTTTCGGCACCACTTCGCTGTCTCTCTCGACCATGGCGTCTTAGCCTTCCCCTTTCCCTTTCATCGTTTTCTTCTTTCTTTTCCTCTCTCTTCTTCTTTCCTCAATCTTCTTCTTTTTTACCTCGTCCACCAAGATAGATCTTGGCAGATCGCCTAGTGCGGTGAGAACCTTTCACTGGCGTCTCAGTGGCAGAAACTCTTTCCAACCTGCTGCCGCTCCTCTCCTCTCTCTTCCACCCCCTCCCTCTGTACCTCACTGCACGCCCTCCCGAGGTATCGAGTAGGAATCTGAGCTCAATGGAGATGTGTGTCAGGCTGTCGGGAAAACGTGATGGCCAGGCCAAGCCAGACCAGTCGAGGTTCGCCTCCCCAAGGTACCCGCCCCCACAAAAATCATCTCTTCTCTCACAAGGCGAACGACTACTACCAGCGCCGTGGCATCATCCATCCCACATACCCACCTCAAGACAAGGCTCCGCGGTGAAAGATAAAAGGAAGAAAAGAAAAAAGGAAAGAAAGAAAGCAGAAACCGAAAGCTTGCTGCCTTCTTCCTCTTCCTGCTCTCGCCTCAGTAGAGGCTCCCCATCCCGCACTCACATGTGCCAACAGTCCCCGCTTAGCCTTCCCTGCACTTCCGGATGTCCGTACGTGAAGGTGGGCCGACATCTGTCTATCAGTTGTCTTTCGAGGGCACCCTTTACCACCCCTTTCCTTTAGCACACAAGCTCCAGGGGTCCCTGAGTGCAGGTAGCAGATATTAGACGGCTGACAAGAGAGGGAAAAAAGAAAGAGTTGGCAGACGTGCCCCGTCTCAAAGGTCCATGCCCCGTCAGCTGTCTTCGCGCAGTGCGTTTAGCCCCATGACCGACACTAGTGACTGTAGGTTACTCCTCCTAGCTCAGGTTTTGTCTTCACTCGCCGGTGAGAGAAAAGCCGGCCCTGTGACGATCCCGTTCCATCTCCCAGCCTCCTCCCCGTTGCTCGGGAGGCCGGCTGTCTGTCTGGTCGTCGTGGAGCCCGGCATCTTTCTCCTGAGCCGCGTCTGGATGATGGGGTCTCGTTGCCACGGGAGCCTCTTCCAAGTCAAAGTCTCGCCCAACTCCTAAGCTATTTTGGCAGAGACAGGTGCCTCTCACTCACATTTCCATCTGCTCTACCGTGAACCAGCCCGCACGGACGAGAGTCCCGGCAAGAGAAACAGGGAAGATGAGAGAGGAAAACAAAAGAAAAAGAAAAGGAACATAAAACAAAATAAAACAAAATAAAACGGATGGAAAAGGGAAAACAAAAAGAAGAAGAAAGAAAGTAGCGTAGGTCCACTACTTCCACCAGCCTCTCATTTTCCCTTCTTCTTTCTGCTGCACATACATCCCTCGTCATCTTGTTTCTGCGCTCCCTGGAACACAGTTAGCAATACACTCGCAGTTGAAGACATCTCTCCCCGTCTCTATCCATCTTCCCACCCCGAATCTTATCACACGCCCCCCTTGCGTAGAGCAGCCTCGACCCCTCCAGCCACTGGCAAACCACTGCTGGCAAACCACCACTGGTAAATGAAAGGGCAAAAGAAAACCGTCCGAATTCTTGGTTTAAACTTTCAACCTGGGCGCCTTCTCTCTTGTCAAAAGAACAAACGAGAACCGAGTAGCCTCGGGAACTCTCGTTCATCCCCTTGCTGTTCGTGTCTTCCTAGTTCCTCGAGTCTAGCCGGGCGCCTAGGCAACGCCATCAAGACCCCTACTTCCTCGGTTGCGTATCCACATTGTCTATCCAGAGCCTTTTCGGGATAGGTCCCGCCCATCTTGTCTTTTTTCATACGCTATTGTTCAGTTCCTTTCTCTCTTTCTTCTTTTTGTAACCCCTTCAACTAGGCCCGGACATCCTGTAAAAGACAAAAAGAAAAGAAAGAGTACGCCGCGGCGTCGTGGTCCTTCCTGACACACTCAGCTCGACGGGAAACCACACATGTGCCACTTACCTCCTCCTGTTCCTGTCTCCTGCTCATGTCTCCTGCCAGTGTCTCCTGTTCCCCGCCCCCGTTTTTCACTTCTTTCCCTCGTGGAGAAGATGGTGCTTGGGCACAGGGACTTGGCCTCGGCTGATCACCCTGCCTCGCCCCGCCCGTCCCTTCCCTGCTCCCCAACAAAAGACGGAGCGAGATGAAGAACAAAAGCAGGCATGGACATCGCGAGTGAAGAGACAAGGTCTCCGCCTCTCCGTCTCGCTAGTTCAAAACGACGGCACGGATTCCCCAGTAATGCCGTGGTGGGCCCGGAGGAACCACAAGGTGTAGAGCCAAGCTGGAAAAGACAAGGAGAAGAAAGGAAAAAGAAAAAAGATCAAAAGAGAGTTTTTCATGAGAAATCCTTTCAGAAGAGGGAGAGAAAAAAGGTTGGATAGAAGGTTTCAAAGCAAGCCTGCCAAGATGCGAGGCGTTACTTGCAGATACGAAACTCGACTCGTACGCCATCGGCGTTGCCCGCAGGCTGAAAAGGTCAAACTTGGTCTATTGAGTCGTTCATGATGTTGGGCTTTTCACCCCTCTGGCTATGCATAGTAGCTATACCCATACCCGCCTCGCCTGACACGTGAGACTAACAGATGGGAACGCTATCAAGCAGAAATGACGGCGGTGGGGAGGGAATGGCCGCAAAAGGAAAAGAACCCCCAAGGCAAACTCCAGAAACTATGCTCGATTCGGCAACCCATGTTCCTCTCACTTGTGTATACCGCAAGTACAACTGAACTTTTGATGGAAAGATGACCACGAGACGCCGTCAGAAAGAGGAAACAAGTCCAGAAAGGACCAAACAAAAACGGACAACAGCAGTGAAGAAGAGAAACAAGGTGAGGCGAGAAAAAAAAAAAAAGAAGGAAAGGCTAGGGACCAAGGACATGGGAGCAACATCCAAATTACCCTTCGGTCCCGAGGTGGATAAGTGGATCAAATGGCTTCGAGGAAGAAGAAGGGGGAGGGGGACGAGCATATGCTTCTACTCTCCTTGCCGCTTGCCGCCGATCCCTTGTTCCTCCAAAAGCTCATGTCATGAGCTGACGACGTCGCTGTCACCCAGGCAAGCTGACCTGACTGGCTTTAGCGTTTTCGGTCCGGTGCACGAGGATGGTCTCCGCGGGTAGCTTTCTACCAATGGCGCCCCCTCTTCCCCTCCCCCAAGAGAGACAAGCCGGCTCCCACGGACGTCAGGCGCCAGACTCCCCATCCGCCGGCGGGGAGGGCGAACAAGCAGCTGTCGGACCCCCGATAGACATGGTGCCAGACAGGTTGACAGCAGCCGCTACAAGTCCCTGTAGCTTCTTTCTTTCTTACTTTTGCGCTTTGTTCTCCCTTCTTTTTCGTTTTCTCTTGGTTCCTTGTCCTAGTAGGCAAAAGGCAAAAGGCGGCAAAGGGCAGCTCTTTGGAAACTGTAACCGAAAGAGAGTGCGATTCATGACTGCCAAGCCCACCAAGGAGCAAAACCTCAGGAGCGGCGGGGCCTCCTCACCTCCACCACCTCGACTTCTCCCTAGCTGGCCGACGGGACGATGCACCCTCGAGCTCGCCAGAGGCCCCCGCTTTCACAAAGGTAGCATCACCACCGGCGTCGCCCTTGCTGATCTCGACGTACTCCTCTGACGCTCGGCTATCTTTGCGAGCAGCCTCCACCCCGATCACTGTCGCCGCGGGCGTCGCGCCCACAGCGCCTCTCTCGTAATGCTGTGGATCGTAGTACTGCAGGTCCTGTAGTTTAGATCGACCAGGTGCCCTCATCGCCCCGGACGACGAGCCCGTCGCCGCCTCTCCTCGAGGGTGAGCCGCTCCAGTCTCCCGCAATTTCGTCAGTCCCCTATCGAGGTACTCTACCATACCAGCCTTGTAGTCGCTCATCAGGCCGTCCTGGACGGGAGTGGATTGCGCTTCTGGGTATCTCCTCATCATCACGTCACCCGGCTCATACATCTCTCGTGCCCGCCGCGCGAGCTCGGGGAACCTAGCTTCAAACTCCTCCTCGAGGTCCTGCTCATGGCGTTCCGCAACATCGCGCCGCTCATTGTCCAGGGTGGGCGAGGCTCCGGGTCCTCCGGTTTGATCTTCCTCCCATCTTTCGCCCTGCCACTGCCTGTAGCGAGCCTCCGCATCCGCCATGTCGTTTTGGCTAGTCGTCCGCTTCTGCAGCATTTCGACGCGTTGTCTAGCTTCCTCCGTCATGCGAGTGCCCTCAATGTGCTTGCTAAATGAGGTGCTGAATTCTCGGTAGTGGCCTTTGAGTAGATAGACCTCGCCGTCCCAGTTCCATGTTCTGAATCTGGGCGCTAGCGCCTCCGCTGCCCAACATTCGCTCGCGGACTCGACTCCTCTCGAGTAGAACACTATGCACTTGCTGAAGTGCCAATTTCCAAAAGTCCTCTTGCTCGTATCGTCGTCGAAGGCCTGCTCAATCATGTCGAGCGAGGCATTCCGTAGGAACGCCGCCGGTGCGCGCAGGTTGACCGCCCCATGGACGTGAGAGCGGCTAAAGTCCGCTGGCGTCCGAAGGTCGATTAGGAAAACCTGTCCTGGGAGGGTAACGTTAAGAAGATCGTTCAAGTGGCCAGGCAGGATCATCCTGGGCCCAGATGGGCCATCGCGACGCCTATCGTCTAGTTTTAAAGCCTGGAGCTGCTGTCGGACAATGTCCCGCTCCCGTCGGTAGTGATACCATGCCTGAGAACAAAGCGTTAGTGAATAGGCCCAAAGACTTGAGATGACACGTAGGTGGTAGCCTACCTCCACATGCGTGGCCTCTATTCCAAGGTTCGACGCGATAAACTCCCGGTCCGCGTCGCTTGGGTGCTGATCTCGCTGGTAGTAGTACTCGAGCCTGTTCTCGATGTGAACCGCGAAATTAGGAGGCTCAGGAACCTTGTCACCGAACCTGGTTCTCCTCGCGCTACGGTGCTGGTTGTAGATGAGCGTCCTCGAGATATCCCCGGTCGGCCGGCTGGCCCCAGAGGGTGAAGTCCGGTAGGGTAATGAGGGCAAGGACTTCGCCGACTGAACGGACCGTAGGCCGACGCTGCGGCCCTGCTGTTGCGCATCTTGTGTGGACTCGTATTCTCGGATAAAGCTCGGTCCAACGGAGGGGTAATAGTGGTGCCGTCGTCGAAGAACTCGGACTGCGGGCGGATATTCGTAGGCGCGGCTTGGTCGTTGGTAGACGATACGGCAGTTGGTGCGGTCCTTGGCTGAGTGCTTGGCATTGCGAGGTTATTGGAGCGGATGAAGGCGACGAAGGATGTGGCCTCATTCTCGGGCAAAAGATCCCAGATCATCACAGGCATCGAAACGAGGAGGAGAGTGGAATGGCTCTTGAAAACGCCCTGGACCTTGACATACTTGGCGAGGGCGGGAAAGTTAGACAGCCAGCTTTCCCAAGCATTCAAGTCCAGTCTCTGGTCATCTTCGAGGGCTAGAGAAATCATGACGTGGGGCACATTCTCGCTGGGCTCCGACGCGGCGCTCACGCTGGTGGTGCTCGTCTCTGGTGTTCCAACGACCTCCTCGGAGCTGCTGTCGATATAGGCGTGATCGCGCGTGATGGGGGTGATAGGCCGGGGATAGGGTGGGCAAGGGGTGTTTGAGGGCCCTGGGGAGGCGAAGCTGGAGACGGCTCGCAGGCGGCGGTGCGCGAAATCTCGATACTGGGGGCCTTGTGATCTGAGGTCATCATGAAATGGACCGGTGTTGACCTAGCCTCAAAATACTTGCCATTGATCATGATGGGGCGGGGGTGTTTTAACCTGGCGAGCACCTCGGCGTGCAGCATCGCGGCGGAAAACGTTCGTATGCGCCACTCCTGGAGCACTTCAATCAGGGCGTTGGTGAAGGAGTACCTGCCCGGGTCTGGTGCGATGGCGTCCCAACTCGAAGCTGAAATGGTTTCGGTTATGCTACTTCCGGTTGAGAAAGTGGCGCTGGCAGCACCGGCGCAGCAGTCGAGGAGGATGAGAATGTCCGATATGGATCGCTCAAGTAATGTCTGGATAGCGGACCACCTAGAGAGACAGTCAACAACGTCGTCACATAGAATGCGCAGGATCCCAGCTTGGATACAAAGGATCAACTTACTGTAACCACGGGGAATCGGGGTTCCTCGTCCTAGCATATGCGCACCAAGGTTAACATCGCTCACTGTAGGTAGGTTTGGGGGAGATGTTAGAAAGAATGCCCACATACGCACACCATCTGCTCTGCCTCGACTCGTCGATTCGCGCGTGTCCGCCATAGTACACCACAAACAAGGTGTCGGTAGACTCGTGCTGCTTGATTAGTTGGCCGATCCTCATCATGAGCTCCAGGTGCGCATTGTCGGCAGGCATGGGAAATATATCCGTCTCGAAGGCGTAATCCTCGCGCAGACACTTTTCCAGGTCCTCCAACTCGGGAAGCACAAAGAGATCATCGGTACTCCAGTGCAATAGGAGAGCCTGTACCTTCTTATACCTTTGGGAGGACCGGCCACGATTAGGAAACGCCCTCTTCGCGGACTAGGGGAAAGAAGGCGAGAGCCATGTCAGCGGTGGCCGAGAAGATTAACGTGGAATAAATAAAAGGTCATTTTCTGGCTAACCTCTTCTAGGGTCTGAGCAAACTGGCTGATATGCTTGACATGATAGCTCGTGCGGCTTATATCGTGAGTGGCAGATCGCGGAGGAATACTCTGTTCAACAAGCAAGGGCTCCAATTAGAATGTTGGCATCACGAGAAGCGAAATCCAAACCCCCTCAACCACAGCAACGGTTGAGGTCTCGGCTTGGTAGTCGGCACATACACTTGTGGGCAGGCTGCTTCCTCCTCCGGCCGTCTGCCTCGATCGTATCGTTACGTAGGGTGCCTCTGTCATGGTGAGAGCGTATGAGGCTTGGCGCGAATGTGGGTATGCGTGCTCCGGGGCGCGGTCTCGTGTCCCGGGAGTGAGGGTCTAGCCAAAGAGCCAGAGTCACAGAATCACAGTCATTGCAGTTTGAACGAAAGGTTGGGAGGGAGTGAAATTTAAAAATCAGAAAAACGGATGTCTGTCTTCTAAGTCTGGGGGCCAAGGGAAAAGTTATGGGGGAAAGCGGCACGAGAGGCAAAGGAACATGTAAGGAAGTGAAGATTGAAGAGATGCGTGAATATGAGTGACATTGATGTTGTCCCCCTCGTGCCCTCAATGGTCTTTTGGCTTCAAAGAAACCACCTTGTCGTCGCAGTCTCTATTCAGTAGAGCGGCAGTGGGCTTGGCCCGGCGGGAAGGGAGCGAGAGGAGCGAAACCGAGAAGGAAGGCGTTGTCGCGCATGTTTCTGTCGGTGGACCAAATTGGTTTAGCGGCGATTCTCCATCGGTGAACAAAAGCAGATGGATTTTCGGTACCGGTACTTTGAAGGAATGGCCCATTCGCGACCCGAGTCGGCCAAGCCAAGAATTTCATTTGGCTGGACCACGTGCTCCCTCCAGAAGCTCGACTCCCGATTTTGGTGGGCATATCGGCAACACCCGCTTTGTACAGTACATCCTCTCCTGCAAGCTGAGCTCCTTCGAAATCAATCCCCTATTATTGATTGCTCCATATTGACAGCAGCTTTCCATTACCAGCCTTGCTTTTGCCTTCAGCGCGCATGCGACAAGCTCCTTATAGCTTCTGTGGAGCCGTTTCAAGCAGCGCACCACACCAGGCCGCCAACCGTCATTCATTGACCCTTGTCAACACGTCACCGAGATCTCTGTCAAGAATAGCTCCAATCTGGCGCCAGGCACACGACACCAAACCACTCCCATCGTCCTCTGCGCCCCCCTTCAACCCGTTCCCCACCAGGAGACGCCGCGACTCATCTGGAGCCGCACTTGACTTGCGTTGCTTCCGTCTACCGACAGGACAGGATCGCCGCTACACTAGGCTGACCTTGACACCGGTGCCTCTCGCGTAATACTTCCTCGCCCTCCCCCTTTCCGCAGACCGATCCCTTACGTAGCTGCGTCGGGACATTGTATTACTCAACTGCACACTTTCCCCCTCCCCACGCCGCTTTGCCTTGCTTATCCCCCACCCACCCAATCCCGCATCCAGCTAAGCTTTAGAGACACAATGCGGCGGAGGATTACCTTGATCCACACACCGGACCACGGTGTCGATCCCGCATCCATCAAGCTTGACCATGGGAGCATCTCCTCCCCAGATGTTCTGGCTGTCAGGGAAGAACGCCTCACCCTTCCCTTGGATGAGCTCCCTGATGATCTCGCGATCATATTTCGCGGCCTTGCCCATGAGTTCCACGTGAGATGGGCGACCTCTTCCCCTATGAAACCAGAGAGCCTCTAAGCTCGCGTATCCCTCCCGGCCTCCACCTCCTTTCTGCTCCCTTCGGCTCAGCCCGCCAAGACTCGTAGGTCTACAATCCCGCAGGTTTGCCTGTGTCGACATGAAAGCCGGGTTGTAGCTAATTGTCCATTCAACAGAACACGCATCTGCTCCGTTCTTGAGAGCTATCTTGGTCCTCTAGACTGTGGTGATCCCGAGGCCTTCATTGATCTTCCAGAGTTGGGCTCCACAAAGTCGGACTTTTGCAGTATTACCAGGTCTATGAACATCTTGACCTCTTCGTTACCAAGGCCCAGCAGCTTCTCTGCGTCTCCCCGGCGACACAGAGTGCAGCACCTCCGTTGAGGCTCTCAAGACAGCTGCGTCGCTTGACATTTCATGGGACCCCGTGTCTCAACTTCTCCGGATCACGGCCCTCTGGCCGAGTGGGATCCAGAACGTGGCTGTCAAGTCGACGGCGGAGCACAGAGCCGAGCTGGGAATCTTCTCGACCGACCCGTCTGCCGGCGATGCCCATGAGATCGGGCTCGGTGGGTTAGTTGCGGCGGCTGCTACCGACGAGAAGAAGGAGCCGTCCATTATCGCCTACGCCATCCCATCACGGCATCGACAGGCGGACTCTAGCTTCTCGGTGGGCGTCGTGGAGCCTCAGGGGTTGCATCCCACCCTACGACTCTCCATTTCCTCACCTAAGCCGCCGCCGGCAGCCGTCGAGAATCAGGCCTACGATGGCTCATGCGGTCTTCACGCCTACCTAACCCTCCCCAAGACCGTTTTCGCGGACCGCTACCAGCTTGCCGACGACCTGTTCATGGCATCCAAGAACCTCACCAGGCTTCGATATGCAAGCACGCCAGTCGACCTCGAGATGCCCGAGTACAAGACCCTCAATGGGGTTCGGCCGTTCTCCTTGACCTGGCTCCTCCGAGCTCGAGTAGCTCGCCATGGACAGCTGAGATCCCCTCCACCTCCGTTACATGCTCCCAGCGCTCGGCGGCCTCGCTCAGACGGAGGTGCCCTACCCTTCTGTATTCTGGGCATGCAAGGCCGAGGGCGAAGCGTCTTTCACCGACAGCCCCTTTGATCGGGCCAACCTTGGCTATGACCGTCTTTTTGCGCCCCGCACTGTCTTCTGGCACGTAGAACCGCGACCTGACCCCTCCACCGCGGCCAGCCACGCGACGCTTGTGACAAAGCTTCGTGTGCCTGTTCTAGCCGTGGAAAAGTCTAGTTGGGTCGAGGCGGGTACAGCGCTGACGATTTTAGTCGGATTCGGTTGGGTGCTTTTTTCACTTTTCTTCGCTGCCCGGAACAGCAACGGCAAAGAGACTCGAAAGCAGGCAGCAAAGAAACAACAGTAATGGACATGTCTCGCCGTACGAGAGCTTGTAAGATCGCCCTCGAGAATCCCACTTGAAGAGAACCCATGTGTAAATTAGATTAGTTAGAACAGTCATAGATTGCCTGTAGCCGCTGCATCATTCTGCCGAATATACCTAGGCCCCCTTCTTCTTAGTTTTGTTTTCTTTTTCTTTGCCCGGCCGTTCACATGCGGCAAGTGGAGTGAGCTGCCTGAAGCCAGTGCCCTGAGTTGTGGCTGGCTCGTGGCTGTCACACGATTGTATCGGATTCTTCTAGTGGAGAGCACAGATAGATACCATAGCTGCTAGCCTTGTTTTGCGTACAGAGTGCGAGCCGCCTGTCATTAAAGAAAATTTATGGTAAACCTTGGTATCCTGCTTCGAGCATGGATTTCAGTTGCCCTGTCGCATATTTATTACCCTTTCAAAAGTAGGAGCGAACAAAAATTCCCTGTGTTGCTTTTTTGTGACCAGCCTGCATGATCCGTCAAGGTCTCGACCATGTGGATGAGTCTGGCCGGGGAACCTTGCAGGGACGGTGTAATTGGGCCATGCAAGAAGCAGGAGTAACAGTCCGGACCCATTAGTCTGGTTCAACCTGTGAAGCTGTTTTTTTTTTTTTCTTCTTGGCTCCCCCTCCTCCTCCTCTCTGTGCGCTGCTCTGGAGCTTCCTTGTGCCCTTTTCGGGATCTAGCGCACCGCGGTGAAGACGGAACCATGCCCGTGCCCGAGGCTAGGCAGGGGTTGGGCGTTGGAACGAGGGTGGTGGACAGCATTGCTTGGCTTGGGTGATAGCGTCACTGGACAGCCCTTGTCGAGAGCGAGGAGAGTGAAAGGGGGAAGGAGAAAGCACACCGAGCGAGGTTCATCAGTGTCCTTGCCAGAGCGTAGTTGGGCGCCCGGCACTTTATCATTGATAGCAGCGCCGCCATGAGTGCACATGCAGCACGTAACAGAGGGCAGGCTGTGATGGCGTTATCCCCCAGAGGAGCCTCTTGGTGAGGACACGTTTCCCAGCTTCTTCCAAGCCGTCCATCTTTTTCTGTTTGGGATTCTCACTCCGAGTGTTGAGCCATCAAATCCATCGATGGATGGATAGAATGGACCATTGACGCATCCCTCATCCATCATCCGGGGTCGAGATTTGCCTTGATCTGGCTGGCCCGTGAGTGCTCCCCGCTGTCAGTTGCGCAACCGACCCCAGTCAAGCACCAACTGCTCCACAAGGAAGGATCAATAGAAGGGCAAAATAGACGAAAAAGAACCCTGAAAGTGCAACCCAGGAGGGCTTGGACCACAGGCCCGAGAAACCTCTTCGAGCTCCGATAGGCAGTCGCAATCAGAGCTCCCACCTTCTGGTACCCGCTCGAGTCGCTGCAGGTGGCGGCTCCAGGCTCAATTAGGAAAGGGCTAACACCACCCTGCATCCCTCGTCCATTCCCATTCATCACACTGGATCTTGCATTCAACCATGGCTTCTTCAACCTCAACTCGCCGCCCCTGCCTTGCCCTGCTAGATGGCTTTTTTGTTCTGGGGAGGGTCTTGGTTTTTCTTTTGTCTGGTCTCTTTTTTCCTTCTTTTTTTCTTTTCACTTCCGTCCCGTTTCTTCCTCCACCTACTATACCCTCTATCCTTCCACCTCTATACGCGTTACAAAATATACAATAATAATCAGTAAATTATTACAGCGTATAATTCTCGAGTTTAGAGCTGTCTCCGCGAGGTGTGACCTCAAGATGTCATCAGTCGCGTTCGCCATTTAATCACTTGATGTTCCTGCTTTTCTGTCAAAGCCTCTCCACCTCCGCCAACTCCTCCACGTCTACCGCCCGATACAGTCGTCTCACTTGACTGACCTCGCGGCCAGGGACCTCAAACTCTTGGTCCTGCCACTTCTTTAGCTGACCGCCCCTGGCCCAGCCTCATCACCTTCGAGCCTCTAGCGAGCGATCCCATCACACAAGAATGGCTCTCCCAGGCATTCTTTCTCAGCTCTCGCACCCCAAGCTGCAGTGGCGGCCTCGCTCCTATCTTGGCAAGCGTACCCTCACACCCTCCACCATATCGCACTACGACGACGTCGATTCACTTCGCGATGCGATTTCCAGCCGCTCGAGGCGGGAGGTCTACCTAATCACCCGTGTTCGTACTACAGCCACCTCACCTCCCCCATCTGACGCACTAAACGGCACCACGCCAGAGCCTCCGCCCATATTTTGGGTAGTTTTCAAGTATCGGAACCGCACCTTCTTCCAAGTTCCCTTTCAAAAGATTCTACTCGATGGTTTACCTCTCGGCGGCCATCCACTCACCCCTGGACCTACCTTCTCGGCACTGATGGACACCTTGGCGAGATTGCATGGGTAGAAGATGGCTACTTCGCACGCGACGCTGCATTGCCCGCTCGAGAACCGTCGAGCGTACCCTGGATCGAGAGTGTCGTGCCGCTTCAATTGGCAAATAACGGCCGCCACCTCGTCTGGACACCAAAGATCATGCTCTGCCCCTCTATCGACGATCTCAGCCCCACACTCGCCTGGGTACGCACTGGCCTTTTGTCCAATCACAAAATCAAGGCAGGTGGTTCGTTGCACTCGTGGTCGCGTGTGGCCATGACAAGCGACGTTCATATCCTACCCGATAACCTTAAACTCCTCCAACGTGCACAGGATGAAGCTCCACATGTTTACGCCAAATGCACCACCGAGGGTAAGGAGCCTGGGCTTGAGGCTCTCGTACGAGGTGGTTCCGGTAATACTATCCGTGAGGTAAACAAGTTTGCCTGGGAGCTGGGCCTAGCTTTCCCCGTACTTAGTGGATTCGATGGCCAGACCCTTGGCGGTATGTTCAACACGGGCACGCACGGATCCGTCATGACATCGTCCCACCTCGCAGATGCCATCGTGAGCATCGATCTCGTGCGCCGCGACGGCAAGTTTATTCGCATCGAACCTGCCTCCGCTTCAGGAGCCGTCACGGATCCCAGTGCTTTCTTAGTCCACTTTCCCAATGCTCGGCTTATCCAGAACGATGAGTATTTCAACGCTGCGCTTATCAACATGGGGACTATGGGAGTGGTGCGGTCCTATCTACTCCGCCTCGCGCCAAAGTTTCACTTGAAAGAGGTTCGAACGCTTAGCTCTATCGCCGAGATAAAGACCAAGCTCGCCAACAAAAAGTCTATGAGCTCACTAGCATCGATAAGACGCTCCTTCCCGCCGAGATCGCACAGCTACCCCCACAATCTCAGATGGCAAGGATGGTGGCTTCGCGAGCCACCCAAAGCCGGCGTACCACTTTGAGCTTCTCATCAACCCCCACAGCGATAAGGTTGTGGTCACCACTCGCCACCCTCTCGCCCTGAGCCCTTCGGAGGACGCCAAGTTCTCGTTCCAGCCGCCAGGTAGGGACCTGATTCGCACGCTCGAGATGCCCGCGCGTTTCAGCCGCCCTGCCTTCTCCACGTGGTTTCAGGAGCGCTGGGGTTCCATCCTGATACGCACCGTTGATACCCTCATCGCCGTGTTCCCGAGCCTTGTCCCGCGATTGAACGACTCCGCTTTGCAATCCCTAATCAACGATGCGTATATTGACCGTAGCTTCAATGTGTTCAACATTGGCGCCGGCACGAACGCTATCCCGGCGCTGGCGTGTACGATCTATGTTCCACTTGCCGATGACCAGTACCTCGTCGCTCTCGAGGCAGTGAGGCAGCGGGCGCGCCAACTTGCAAATCAGGAAAGTATACCACAGCCCCGGCCGCCGTGAGGTTCGTGGGAAAGTCAAACGCAATGCTCGGTGTTCCGGAAGATTCGTGCGCCTTCGAGTTCATATTTACGGCAAGCACTGGGTACGCTCAGGAAGTTGTTGACGGGTATGACGCCGCCGTCAGAGTCGCGCTCTCCGGGCTCAAGAAGAGCGACTCCGAAGAGCCCGCAGAGAAGCCCATCATAGACGAAAAGGGTGCGAGCGGAAATGCGCCTGTACACGTTGGTGACGCCGTCAGGGTCCACTGGGGCCAAATGATGAGGGACCCGGGGAGGAGATGGTCCCTCGGATGTACGTGAACTACAAGCGCTGGAGAGAAATCAGGGACGAGTTTGATCCCGAGGAAACCTTTCTCAACGAGTGGCAAGCGAGAGTACTTCCAAGGGTGTGAGGATGCTCTCACATCTACGAGGCACAAGTTTGCTTAGGTTGGGAGCAGCCCCTAGCCCTCCTTTTACCTTTGCGTTTTTCTTTTGTATCATTGTTTTTGGGCGGGAGTTTTATACCACTTTGTATACTGGGAATTATCTTTTTCCCAGCTCCAACATTACTACGAAGCACCAATTTGTGCATGCGGCCTGCATCCTGAAGATAACCATTTTTTGTATCTCACGTATTCACCGTTCATCTCCATAGATGATGACCTAGTTGCGAGTTTAGACGAGTCGATAGTGACTCCTCATCACGCACCCTCCCTCTACTTCTCAGGAAAGTTTTATTAGGAAACAAAATAGAAGTAAACAAGAAAGAGTATCGTTATTCAAGTTAGGTATTACAGTCCAATTCCTCCCATCTTGTGCGCCGCCCGAGGCTTGGCGGCCATGCTCGCTAGTAGTATATAAATATGCAGACCCAACCCAGGCATGGCAGTTTTAAAAGAGTAACAATAGATACAAGAATCGAAGGCATCCAAGACGAAGAAGAAGAAAGAAAAAAATGAAAATGTCAAGATAAAAAGCGTCCTTGGGTGGAATCGGTCAATGACCGACCGCCGCCGCTATTATCACCGCTTCCCTATCGTGCGGGAGAACTAAGCAAAAAGAAAACAAGACAAGAGAAGCAAGGAAGGTGATGGGAATGAATACCGGGGGTAGGCCGGTATAATAAAACCATTATGCATTATGCGTATGCAGACATGAGAAGAAGGGAAATCGTACGAAAGTCCCGTAGTTTTGGGTCGGGGACCTCCCTAGTTTCGGGAGGCCATGGAGAGGGAGGAGAGGTTGGTGAATGTATGGTTCTCTAAATGAGAATGATGCTTCTGATGTTGAGACGAGGCAGTCTCGTCTTCGTTGGACATGCTTTCCTTTCCAAAAAGGAAAAGGCCTAAACGAGGAAAATGAACAAGAAAAGGGACACGTGGGAAAGAAGAGAGTAAAACAAATGCTGGAGGGGGGACAAGGTGTGTTGTCCCATGCTCTCGGACTTTAGAGATCGTACAATAGGTTCGCAACCCAAAGCACGCCGAGGAAGACGCCAAACCGCCACTTCGGGTCCTGCGTCCACTGGTTCACGTTCACTTCGTGGTCTTGGATCTGGGCTTTTAGAAGCTTGATTTCGGCGCCCTTGCTCTCGAGGAGGTCGGCATCCAAAGCCTCGAGGTCTTGCTGCTCCGCGGCGTCACCGCCAACGATCAGATCGACGGCAGCGCGGGTAGCATCGTGGCACTTGGCCGCGATCCAGAGAAAGGCGATGGTGATGAAGATGCGCTGAATATAATAGATGCCGAGGTACAGTATGGAAGGATCGGTCCTGCGAGGCCATAACCTGAGGATATCCGTGCCACCACCGACAAGCCAGAGGTGGTTCTGCAACAGATATACCTCGAGAGCGATTTTGCCGAGGAAAGCCGGGAATGCAAGATAAGGCCCTTGGCAAGTGCCACGAATGTACACGGCTGCCACGATTGGAACCCACGAGAGGAGCGGGTGACATAACTCTGCGGTATCACGGTATCGGATGACGACATTGGAAAAGACCAAGGCCATGGTCGCCAAAATGAAGGCGGCAAAGGCGGTAAAGATCGACTTAGCCAGCTGACCGGCACCGAAGCGTGGGGACTCGTGACCGGCGATAGCGCTGATAACGTCGTCGAGGAATTCGGATAAGAGGGACGGCTTTAAATCACTTGGAACGGGGGCGTCGTGGGTTCGGAGTTGCGCAGCGCGATGGGTAAGAGCAGCCGAGAGTATCGCGATAAACGGAGTAATGCTATCCACCGCAAGCTCACGGGACAGCTTGCCCCCATCCCAGCTCGAACGCAAAATGGCGTTCGCAATATTGACCGAGGTCTCGACAAGGCCGGATCGCAGTATCACCAGGTTGACCACGATGGCGCTCGCCATAAGCTTCAGGAATAGCGCGGGGATATTGCCGTTCGCCGGTTTATGAACTGCGAGCACTGCATAAGTTACCAAGAACCAAAACGAAACCACAGCCGTGAAGTGGTACGTCGTCCAAGGGGCCGACGTTGTAAAGACGAGGACACAGCTGAGCAAGTTGAAACGAAGCAGGACGGTGGCAATGCGGCGGAAGGAATAGTCACTAGTAGACAGCAAGTACGTAGCGTGTCCATACGCAGACAGGAAGATATAAGCGGCGATGGCGATTCGAAATATTTTGAAGACGCCAAGGTTTGAAACGGCATCGTACTGTCCGCACCAAATGATCACGACCTGGAGGAGGCCCTTCAACTCGTCGGAATATTCTCGAGGTATCGCGGGTGGCGCCTTGGCGGATGGTCGTCCAGTATCTTGCCGGTTCGTGAGCGTTATAAAAGAGATGGCGGCGAAGGCGACGATCTGGAACGCGAACTGCGCCGGGTCCCAGTCTCGAAGATTCTTGGTGAAGATGGTTGTCTTCTCGGTCATCCAGCAGAGAAGCGCGGCAAGCGAGAGCGGGGCGACCGCTGCGTAAACTGAAGCGACGGTGGGGGTTTCGCCCCGAGACTTGAACCAAGCCAAGGGGGTAGCGACGATTCCTACAAGAACAATTACGGATTGGATGAGTGTCGAGCTCTCGGCAGCACGGCAGGCCAGCGACCGAACGCCCTCCACTCTAGGACTAAGACCGGCGTTGCACCGGGCGTTGATCAAGAGGTTAAACGCCTTCTCCCGTACATCCTTGGTAACGTGGATCCCGTTCACGTTGTAAGCATCAGGCTGTCCGTCAATCATATGGGTAAAAACCCAGGGGATGTGCGATTGGACGGACGAGGAAGCTTCGCAAGATAGTCGTTCATCGCAACGACCTTTTCCGGAGTCATGGTTTGTTTTCTCGCGGGGGTGAGGCGCTTGTAGTAGGGAATCGGGACAGGGACGACGATGAGTTGGTTCGGGATGGCCTCGAATGGTTGATGTTGCGCACCGTACATGCCGTTAGTATAAGGATCCAGGTCTGACTTGAGGAAGGGCAACAACGAGTCGACTCCGGTACGGAAAGTGTTCATAGACTCGGCGCCGCCATGCCTCATTGCCCACATGCCTGGCGTGCCAACAACGAGCAGGGCCGGCGCATCAATCGCGGCGTTGGGATGACGCTTCTCGTCATTTTCGGCAACCGGAGTGAAGCGGGCCAATTCCCGGGCTAGATTAGTGGAGTTGAGCCATGGGTCCCAAATAAACTCGAGCCTCACACCCTCTGCTTCGAGGGCCAAATTACGCTCCTTTTCGCTCGAGAGATGAAAATCGAGAGTGGCAACTTCTTGCTTAAAATGGTCTAAGTGAGTGCTTGCAGCCCAAAATAATTGTCGAATCCACGAGTCGCCAACAAATACAATGCGTCGGCCTCGGAGGCATGAAACGGTGTCGTCGCGCGTGTAGTCGTGGACGGTGCCATCATCGGGGATCCACTGGAGGAAGGGGCGGTTGGTGTTGGAGCTAGTGCCCCAGGAACCAGAATGGAAGAGTGACTTGCACTTGTAATCATCATCCCGCACTAGAGACGCAGAGGGTCCAAATAAAAGAGTGGAGGGTCGACGTTAGCTTCAAAGCGCGGAAAGGGGAAGAAGAGAAAAAAGGAACAGGGGAAAAAAAGGTAGCAAGCAGAGAACAATTCCGCCCATGGTTGCTTCCTTTTTCTCATGTTGCCCCCAAGCACGGCGACTGGTCCCCCTTCTCGCAGAGGGGCGATTTGAAAAACACGCATGGCGAGCTACGAACCTCTTTGAAGAGTCTGCAGTGTGGTGGAGAGAAGAATAAAGGCGAGCGCGGTTCGGACCAACAGGCGACCGAGATGTGTGAACTTGGAGAGGCCAGCGTCTGCCGTGTAAGAGAGCGCCATACTGAACAAAAGATGCGGACGAAGCTTCACTTGCCTCCTACGCAAATCGCAGAGAGGCGCAGGAGCAGTGACGAGAAGAGATCATGGAATCGAATGGTGTCCGTTCGTTTCGAGCCTTGTCCAAGGGAAAATCGCTCGCAAAAATGCAAGTCTTGGCGGGTCGAGGGTTTACAGGTAACCGGCAGAGATAAGAATTTCGGTGGGGGTTTCCGTCTCGCTCGAGGCCCGACGCAAAAAAGGGTCTCGCAAGGCAAAAAGGAAAAAGGAAAACTCAAGGGAAAAGACAAGAAAACAGGTCAAAGGACAGAGAGCAAAGAAGAGAGAAAGGAAAAGAAAAGACTCGATCCCCAGAGGCAGTGTCTTGCTCAGGAACTCAAAACAAGAAGAGGGGAGAACGGATTAACCAGACAAGGTCACGCGAGTCGGACGGGAAATTCGACAAAGGGGAGCCAAGCGAAGGGGAGACACGGCCAAGGCCAAGACCACACGGATCATGGAGAATGGAGTCTCGACTCCATGTATGTAATGTTGGATTGAGTGGACGGGAAATATGATGGGGAAGATGAATACAACGACAGTCCACACGCTGTCCACACATTGTCCACACATTGTCCACACAGGCCACAGAAACACCAAAGCAGAGCAAGCACTTTCCCTTTTTGCATCTCGTCGACCGTAGGAAGGCACGGGTCACTGGGGTCACTGGGGTCACCTACCCACCCACCCTGCTACCCAGGCTGGCAGGCACACAGGCACCCCCATACTTTTGGGAGGGTATCTCGGTATTCTTTTCCCAGAAAATACTTGTACATGGATCCAGTGGATACAATCAACGGATCAATGTCCAACCATGGCCCAAGTATCAATCTCCAAGAACATTGAACGGACATCCACGATCATCCGGTGCAGCTTGCCCCGAATACAAACAGCCGTCGAGATATGTGGCAAAGGCCCTTCACGCCCCAAACAGGCCCCCAGGGATAGCTGTAGCGCAGCTGACAATGCAAACAAGAAGAATAAGGTCAGACTTTGATTCATCCATGGATATCAATGATGTTCATTGTGTTGGTTGGTCTAACCCACCTCACTCTATGTATGAAGTATATTTATGTGGCGTCTGGCTCCCACGCCGGCCATGGCCTTGTCCCAAGGGAAGCTCGGCATCACGGCCTCTGCGTTCAAAAGTCCTTACTATCTCCTCTCTCCTTCTTTCTTTCATTCACCTGTCAACCGAAAAAGCCCTGGTTTCGATCATAGCATTTCTTTCTCGTATGAGGCAAAGCAGCTACAAAACGCGACTGAAAGAACTGAAATTGGGGGAGGTAACAACAATAGGAATGGTGTACTTTGAGCCTTTCTTCGGCTTGAATCAACCAGCGGCAAAATTTTGAACCGCGCTGGCAAGAGAGACATACAAGTAGGTACACAACGAAGCGGGCCGGGTATAGTGCACGTCAGGCCGTGAACCTCGTCCTTCTGCAACTGATCAATGATGGATCATCTACTGCCAAGGCAGGGCCCGAAGCCAGGATAACGGCGTGGTGAGACAACACTTGGAACACAAGAGGCCCAGTGGTGTGCAATGTGACGGGGCCGAGGAGCTCGCACACACACACACACACACACACGCGCCCTCCCCTTATCAAATAAATACATCCGGCATGGAGGGTATGTTGATCTTTGGCCTTGTCTGTGGGAACATCGCCGGTCACCCTTATTAGACAAGGATGTGCGCTGGACGAATGAGTGGATTCGAGGTCCATTCAGTCAATGTTGGCCACCACAATACCGAGGTAGTGTACTTGTACGTGTGCATTACACGTATTGTTACACTATCAATCCTCCAGGCGAAGCCAGAAGAACGAGTGAACAAAGCGTTGGCTTCCAAGCATGAGAAGGCTGGCCTCTTCAGCTCATACACATGTACCCAAAAATCCAGCACAAGGTCTGGAGAGCGCAACTACGTCAAGGGATCAAAGGATGGTCAAGTCTCAGCCCAGCTGGCTCGCTAGCCCGTTTCCTTGGGATCTTTTGTCGTGCTGACCTTCAAGCTCCCCTGACCAAACGCGAAAAACAAACCCTTTCAAAAAGTCCAATCAAATTGATAATTTTTTTCTCTTCTCATTTACAAGTCGCATGCAACAGGGGGAATCTTTTCATTCAATCCCCTGACGTTGAGCTCGTGCTTCTTACAGGGGTGACGTTGACTAGCGCAGAGATTTTGTTGATTACTCCTCGCGAACGCTGCACTCCACAGCAGATAAATTTCGGTGGACCGCCGGTTCTCCTGGACTGTGGCTTGAGTGGGTGGGTGGGAAGGGGGAGAAAAGAGGAAAAAAGGGGACGCACGTTTAATCTGGACCTTTCCCATTTTACCCCATCCCGGGCCCGGTTTCCACAAATCTGGCGTCAAGCCACGACAAGGGTGCCGATATTCCGTCTCGGCGCTGGCTCCCGTCGTTCCCATCCCTGTGCCAAGATCCATCCTTGACTTGCCCCAAAGAGCAGTTCCGCTTAGTCATCAAACACACACGCACAACCCTCCGATGGAAATCTTTGCTCCCTCAGATGTCATCTTTTCAGAGCACGCATATTCCCTTATTTCCCGCACTCCCGGTAAAACACTGAGCAGCGTAGACCTTTCAACAAGCCGAGAAAGCGACAAAGCGAACAAAAAGAGCATAAATGAAGCGCAAGGCTGAGGCCCCATTGATCCAATTGAGGTGCACACCCTTGCCTCGGCACTGATACGACACGACGTCTCTGCTTCGCCTCATCGCCGTGAGCTTCTCGCAGACGTACGCGCACAAGAATCCATCGGACAACCCTACCGTTGGCGTGACTCTCGTCCAAGACCGAGCTTGCGAGCCTGAGGGGACACACAGCCGCTCGTATGTATTAAATCTAATGAAGAGAAAACCTTGTCGAGGAACAGGGCGTAAGTAAGCGACATGCAGAAGTAAAACGCTTCTTTTTTTCTCTTTTGTTTCTCCTTTGCTTGACACAATCACTACCACTCCTCGTAATTCCAATATCGCGTCGTCTCCTGCCACCGCTCGATCAGCTCCGGCGCCTCCACCACTGATCTTGAGCTGGACGTGCGAGGAAGGGAAGCCCCCGGCCTCTTAAAACCAGGTCGAGGCTTCCTTTTCTCGCAATGTTAGACAAGAACAAATCGCCACGGTGTTCTTTGAGTACGGGACCTTGGGTTTTTATTTTTCACTTTCCGTGAAGGACCCCGTAATTTAACTACCGTCACATATCTTGCTTGCTTTTCTCCCTTCGTGTCCTCAACCCGATGATTCCGTAGCCTCGTCCTCAACGTGCGCCGTGTATGCCCCGTGTCTGCCCCCGTGTGCCGAGACGTTGAGTAAAGTAATTTGGTCACATTGGCCGGAGTCCGGACTCGGTGAGCCGCGATGAAGAGGAGAACAAGTCTCAAGGGCAGCAAGTAATGGATGCATGTGAAAGTTGGGAGCAGTTTTGTATAAAACCACTTTCCACATCAACCTCATGGCGGCGTCACTCGTAGCATATGCCATAGAATGCGACGCAGCAAAGATGGAAACATTGATGGTGTAACATGATGCAAATGTTATTGTCTTCCGTCTAATCAACCCGATCTCGTATCTCCAAAACGCCGATATCCATGATCTTTTCCTGTTGGCCCGAGAAGAAGAAAGAGAACAGTATACCCATTTGTCCGTCCCCATCCCATATGAAGGGAAGAGAAAAAGAAAGAAAAAGAAAGAAAAAAGTTCCATCCATGCCCATGATTATGATGTTTTGCTCAGTCGCCTGACTCGTGTCTCTATGAGGGTCTACTCTAGAACCCATCTCGTGTCATCGCCTTTGCTTTTCTCGCTGCAGCCGAAGTGGCAGAGGAACAAGCAGAAAGGCACAAAGGAAAAAGAAAAAGTAAAGTGGGCACAGGGAAATGGAACTCCTTGCCGAAAGAGAGCGATGTATAAGAAAAGAGAAGGAAAAGGGAAAAGGAAAAAGAAAAAGAAGAAAGAAACTCCAAGGTCATGAAGATCATCTGCCGTCATCACTGTCCAAACTGATTCACGCCATGACGCTGTTTCTCCTCGAGGTGCAGGGGCTGATGAGATCATCGTCGACGCTCAACCGCCGCGTGGCACCGAACGTCATGGTAAAAGGTTCGAGGAGAGCTTGATACTGCAAGTTGGTCTCGGTAAAGGGCTTCTCTCGGGGATCCGGCGAGTTGCCTCTCGTCGACGAACTTTTCTTGTCGCTCGTCCTGCCGCTCCGCCGCCCAAGGGACAGGGCCTTGAAGCGGGAAGAGAGACTAGATTGCGAGTCCGGAGCCGAGGTTGTCGTAGAGGTGGAAGGAGTCGGGCTTGAAGCAGAGAGGATAGAAGGGGCCGCAGAGGTAGACGACGAGGAGTCGGACGAAGGTCGCGAGCCGCCAAGGGCGCGTCTAAACTTATCGCGAATAGTCATGTTGAGAAAAGCGGTGAGGTTGGGCGGCGGTGAGATTGGTGCGTGCAATGTCCGCTAGAGTGGAGGGGGAATAGCTGTTTTATTTTCTGCCTTTTGAAGATTTGACCCCGGCGAGGGAACTCGGATTATGGGCGAGAGAAGGAGCAGGCCGTTCGGTGAGCTGGCGGCGAGAGCGAGAGTGCGTCCAACGAGCGAGCGTGAATGTGCGTTTGCATGTATCCCCGTGAAGGCGGAGGGGTGATGTTTTCTGGCAAGAGGTGTCTGCCACTAGCCGCACTACAAAATTCAACGGGCTTGGTTTTTGGTCCAGCTTAGCCCGGAGTGATTTTGTTCGAGAAGAGAAGCTTGGAAGACGGTATTATGAATTAGAAGTAGGGCCGAGGGGAAGGGGAGGGATCCGAGGGAACCGCCCGATGCGCTTGTGGGGTTTGAGTAGCTCTATATAATCCTCAAGTGCATGTATTTCGTAGTCGGTGGGTGTGTGGGCCGCGGATGCTTGGTTCTTTGCTGGCGTGCTTGCTCTTGGATGTTCTTGAAGTCTCGTTACAAAACTGGGTCTAGTTCCTCTTGCCGCTTAGCTTTTTAGAGTTAACGGTCATCTCCTAACAAGGAAGGGGAGAAGGGGCAGAAGAAGATAATGGTTCGGCTAGCGTTCCCGAGGAGGCAAAAAGCAGACAACGACAAAAAGAAAAAGAAAAATAACGAAGAAGAAGAAAAAGAAAAGACACAGCCATTGAGGTTGGTTCCAAAAGCCCGCGCCGCCCGCGGAGGTCGGCGGTTGCGGAAGGCCCAACCCAGCTCTCACACACTCACACACACTGGCACACACTCTCACACGCTCACACACACTCTTCCGCCCATCCACACTGTTGGGTTACGCCATCTCTTCAGATTGGCCGAGACCAGGAGCGATCCAAAGGTATGACTTACGGTGGGGGAGCCGCCTCCCTCCCCTACGTGCCCCACTATACTTCTCAATTGTACTGCCAAATGTACCTTGTATGCCTTAGCAGGTCAGCAATCTGGCAGGCCCGGCGCAAATCCATCCATTCCATGCAGTCTTCGCTTCGTCGGCTGAGCACGATCTCAGATCCCAGGCCGCTCCATGCTCTGCAGGGAGCCAAAGAAACACAGATTTATCGATTTTAAGGTCTCAAAAAGAAGCACGATTTCGGTAGCTCAGAGTATCACCTTTCCATCAGGGCTAGCCTCTCAACCTCTGTATTCGGGCCAAGCATCCCGTCCATTCAGGTTAAAATGGTCGCTCGGTGTATACATTGATTCACCAACGACAGTCTTCGGGGGCAGATTCTTGGAACTTCCAAAAGCCTACGGCTCCGTCAATCGGGCCTAAACCAAAACGTCATGGTTGGCACGTTGTCCATTGAGCGGAACCTGCACTTGGCCGGCCCCCTCTTCTTCCATTCCCCGCCAGGTCTAGTCCAATCCACCACCCCTTCAACCTGCCCTTGCCTGCCACTGAGCTGCCTCTATTTCCCCAGTCTCCTCTCCCCAGCCGTGCTGATGCCCGCTGTTCTCCGAGATGCCCCCACCATTATCGTGAAACTAATGGATAGGCCGCATCGACATGAGAACCAATGACCATTCCTGTTGCGAGAACCTCTCGACGAAGATGGGCTCGATGTAGAAGGCACACGCGGCATTCCAGAAGAAAAGAAGGGCAGGAATGAGATGGAAGAGTTTTTTTTTTTTTCGATAGATCGCCACCTCTCCTGCAAGCCACCATCAGGGTCGGAGAAGGGGAAGGAAGAGGACGAAAAGCCCACCACCACCCTTTTCCTGGGTTTTCGGAGGGGTAGTATGCAACAAAGTCCCAGCTTCGTCCAGTTGCCTCTTTCGGACATACGCGGGTCTCGAAGGGGAGTAAAGATTGGGGGCAAAAGACGCCACCCAGCCCTTGGTTATCCGAGATCTTGTCTCTTCGGTCAACAGATATCGACAGAGGGAGCGATTGGTCACCCATTTCTGCTAGTGACCAACCCATTCGGTCTGCCCGGCGCGGTCGGAAGCGGGTGGCAGCCCAAGTCCCGTAGCCTATCCGACTTCTATTCTTTGCGTCTTCGCTGTCTTTTGACCTTAATCCACTTTTGCGTGGAGCTCCTTCTTCTAGCACTGCTGTCGCTAGTGGGCAAAGAAAAAGAAAAGAAACAGAAACGAAAAAGAAGAAAAGAAGAAAAGAAGGAAAAGAAAAGAGAGGGGAAAGGCCAATGACAACACCCCATTGCCTTGCCCGATCACTTCTGCCCATCTCCTTCCTGGCCTCGCCTTAACAAAAGGGAACAAGAACCTCAGGGTATGAAAAGAAGCAAGTTGATTTGCTCGCCTATATAGTGTGAAGCCATCGAGACCCTTGGACGCCATCGTCACCAGCTTGTCAGGCTGCAGAAGGATGCAGTACATCCTATCCAACCTGCCTACCCCCTTTGGCCACTTTGTTCTAGAATAGAACACCTCACAGAGAGAATAAAAAAGGAAAGAAAAGAGAAAAGGCGAACGCAAGCGGGAGTTTCATGACCCAGGGATGATGTCGTATCATGCAGAGTATCCATTCGAAAAAGGCATTAACGGGACGTCATTTTCACTATCCTTCTATCTCCCTTGATTTTACTTTATTTTCTCCTCCATCTACTACGTCTCCGATACCCTCTAGAGAATAATACCGAAGTTCGCAATCGCGAATGAGGCGCGTCAATGATGCGAATGCGAGGAGAGGGCCTAATAGGAACGCGCCATAATGGAGATGTCACGCCGAAATAAGTTAACCAAAAGAAGAAGAAAAATAGAAGTCGGTAGAGACTATTTTTAAAAGACAAACTATGCGAAAGCAAATATCATTGAAAACCAGACTGAAAGAAACGAACGACTTGATTCCCCGCCAATCACGCCAACATGTGATAAACGGAGCCTCCGGAAGTCAAACACCCTCCAGCCCGGGACACCGAGAACTCCGATTTAACCCGACCCCCACCGAACGGTTCCCTATCATCCCGCTCGTTCCTGGATTCTCTTACACAAGCGAAAATAATGACAAGAAGATAACCCCCTCCCCTTAACCGTACCTTCTCTACTACACAGCAAGCTACTGTACAAAACTTATTAGCCTCACCTCGATACACACTCGCCTCCATATACAGCAGCGCTTCCACATCCCAGCCCCCAATAGCCGTCATTCCCCAAACGAGTGCCGCCGACTCCCAGCCGAGCTCTCCATCGGCAATCCGCATCTCATCCCCCTCAAGAACGCTGGCCCGCTCATGGGGTGTCGGGACGTAGGCGTCCTCGGCGTCCCCCTTGGTCTTCCTCGTCGTCGCTCGTGGAAGGCTGCCTGGCGAGGAACTTTGCTTGGCGACTTCGCAGTCTCGCGGGTTCCGGCGAAGGGGTGGCAGAACGCGAAGCCGTTGTGATGCCGGTCCTGGCGAGAATCTCCTCGCGTCGGTAATGTCGGGTGAGAGAGTGGCTGATCTGTGCGCTTCAGTCTGTTGTTGTTGGCGGTAAAAGGGGACTGACGATGAGAGGATGTTGTCAGCTGTAATTGACCGCACCGCAGCCCACAGGCCGAGGCTGGCGGCCGAGAGGATGACATCCCAGGCGGCGCGGTTGACGACGGATGATGGAATCTCGCACCTAGGATGCGACCCAGGCCGTACGTCGTCCGCTCCCACGCGGCGAGCTTCTCGGCGTCGATGTGCATCAGGGCGCTGTGTCGGTGTCGGTGGTCGTCGTATGCGGCACGCGCGAGCGCGGCGAGCGTCGCCCTTGCGTGGAGCGCCAAGCTCACGCCCGATAGCAGCCTGAAGAGCGCAGAGAAGGAGCTGTAAGCGCGATGGGGGTGCGGGTGGACGGTACCCCAAGATTCCGGGACGAGATACGGAAGAAGCAGAGGTAGAAACGTTAACGCTCTTGTGGCGGCCAGTAGCCGGACGGACGACGCCGTGCCCGCCAGCGCGGGGGCTAGGAAGATGGCGCCGCCGTTTAGGGCGTAGCAAAAGAGGTACAAGAGCGGGTGCGGGCACCAGTTTAGCGGCTTGGGCGGGACGATGGAATCCCGGGTTCGAATATACCACGATCCCGGGAGGCCGTCGCTCGGAGTGGAAGGGACGGGGGCGGGCGTGAGGAGGAGCGCGACGTGGAATAAGTTTTGCGCAAAGGAGAGGCCGACGAGATGCGCGAGTCCCAGGTACGCCCAGGTAAAGGGGATATTCCGTCGGCGTCCTTCGATGGAGAGGAGCAGGGTCCAGGAGAGCATCGCGAGGTCGAGTTGCTGGCCCCACCAATGACGTCTTGCCTTTTCCGTCACGATCTCGAAAGCATCCGCGTAGATTGGTGTCTCGGCTAGCCATCGCGAGGCGTGGGCTAGAATTTGGCTGTCACGGATGGAGAAGATGCCGCCGTGTCCCCAAAGCCTTTGAAGAATTGGTTTAAGTTTCTCATTGAAATCATACTCGAAGCGAAGGGAGGCAGAATTCTGGATATCGGGGGCATACTTTATGGGTAGCGCAATGTCTTTCCTCGCCGCCCACACCTTGTAGGAGAGGAGGGCGTAGTCAAACCCGATATAAACGGCATGCGCAAGGCTCACCAGGGCTAGCGCAGCGAAAATGGGAACTAGTTGTCGGCGACGCGATTTTCTGGACCGGGTGGCCTGGGATGGCGGAAGCTCTAGGTAGGAGCGATAGAGGCCCCGCGATACTACAAAGGTCAGGTAGGTGACGAGGAGGACGTGCGCGGTTGATATCGCCGGCGGCACGTAGCCCCTATAGAAGATGAACGGCAAGAAACCCCGCTGGTTAGTAAATGATCATCCTCGGGAGGTTGGATGGGGTCGCCATCGAGCTAGCTAGCTACATACTCCCAGAATATCATCAAAGGCACTGGGGCCATGGCGGGCGCGTAGAGGTCGGCAATGGCACAAACTTGTGTGAGGATACTCAGTGGAATCCGCGGGAGGCTGGGGAGAGTGGAGGACGACGAGAGAGAGAATATTAGCTATGGAGGGAAAGTGGTGGGTGGATGGGCGGCGTGCGACAAGATCGTGAGGGTAGAATTATTGTTCATGGTCATTCAAAAAGCTTCCGGAGCGATGACATCAACATCGGCGCACCTGCCATGAGCAGGCTTCCGCTGCTTTTATTAGGCATGCTCCAATCCGGAGACGAGACCCACGCTTGCCACGGGCAGCCTAATAAAGCGACACCTTCACCCGCGTTCCCTATGTCCGTCCGGGCTTCCCAACTATCACATGATTGTAGAACTTCCCCTTCCATGCCCGGACGTTCATAGAAGCCTTGATTGACAATGAATGAACCCAGTGCAGTGGACAATTTTTGTATTTCAACTCTTATTTATTGTCCTTTCTTTGCTCCAACGAGCGTATGGGGGCAATTGGCGCGTCCGGTCAAGTTTGAGAGAGGGCAATTGGCGCCACAGACTGTACGATTGCACGATGGATGACGGCATCACATCACCCCTCTCGAATTAGAGCTGAGTTGAGCTCCGGCAGTACCAACACCAATTGATGCTGCCAGAGCTTGTGTTTCTCAGGATAACCGTGGCTAGACTACCGGGTGGCACCTAGAGCGGGTGGATTAATCAACTGGAACATCCAAAGCATTATAGGCAGCTACCATGAGTCAATCCAAACGGAGTGAATGAGACGACGTTCAATTGGATCAAGAGCGAACCTGGTGCTGAAAAAATATTTTGATCTGTTGGCCAGCCCCTTGTCCTGTCCAGCTGTTGAGTTGAGTTAGGACAGACCAGGCCTCGAGCTTGCACAATTCTAGAAGACAGCAGCACAGCTCGCCTCCCTCCCCGCCTCATAGTTGACAGACCGCACTAATCCTCTTTGGTAGCCTGCTACCCGTCTCCCCCAAATCTAATTCTCAGCACGCTTGTGCAGGCCACCATCGGTATTATCGACCGCTTGCTCCCTTTGATCGACCCAGCGCCTCCCGATTGCAACAATCCGCGGATCGCAACCTCCCTCTACCCGCTCTGCGCACCGCACGTTTTCCAACTCGGCTCGCCTTTCTCGAGATCATGTATCACCTCGCGAAAGGTCTTTACCTTCTCGCGACGAGTAAAGAAGGTATGGACGCCGCCCCCCCTCCCGCCCCAATCCCCACGCGCGCGCTACAGCTTTCTCGCGTTGCTTGCCGTCGTCTCATGCAGCGCATGGAGACTCCAGCTACGGGCGGGCCTTTACTTGTCCTTACGCGGCGCCCGAGTCTAACTCTTTTGGGCCCCCTTCTTTCGGCCCTGCTAACCCCCAGCTTCCAGAATACTCCGTCATCCTCCTCGGCCTCGATAACGCCGGCAAGACCACCTTCCACGAGCAAGTCAAAGCCCTCTTCAACCCCGACCACCCGAGCCCCCGCCTCAAGACCGTGCCCACCGTCGGCCAGAATGTCAGCACCGTCACCCTCCCCGACATGTACCTCAAGATCTGGGACGTCGGCGGCCAGATGAGCCTGCGCAAGCTCTGGCAGAGCTACTACTCCTCGTGCCACGCCATCGTCTTCATCGTCGACAGCACCGACATTGGCGACGGCGACCTCAACGGAGACGATGACGACGACGCCGCCGCCATCGCCGCCCGCGCCGAGCGCACCATATCGGGCCGGCTGGAGGAGTGCCGCCTCGTTCTCGAAGACGTGCTGCAAAACGAGGAGACCGAGGGCGTGCCTTTACTCATACTCGCCAACAAGCAGGACAGGGAGGACTGCGTCGAGGTTGTGCGCATCAAGGAGGGTCTCGTGAAAAGGTCTTTGAGGGCGAGAAAGCCTCGAGCATCCGCGACTCCCGCGTCCTACCGGTTAGTGCGTTGACGGGCAACGGCGTGCGGGAGGCTGTGGATTGGGTGCGCTCGAGGGTGAAGTGGAACAAGGAATCCCGGCCGCCCGTGATGAGGTGACGAAAGGTGCACTGGCTGGGAGAGCAAGAGAGAGAGAGGGCGAGTCGAGGGGGTGTTGTTGTTGTTGGCGTGGTTTAGAAGCGGAGCATTCGGTGCCTGCTGTCCCATCTGGCGTTTTTTTCGTTTTCGGTTTTTATTTTCCTTTTACGGCCTTGTCTTTGCGATATTCTTTGGAGGTTACTACAATTTTGGGTTCTACCGACTCACAATGAGGTTCGGACTGCACAAGGTGTTGGGTTTTCGGTAGGTTTCTCTAGGGTATCTATTGTCTCTTTTTTCGAGTCCTTCTCCTTCAATTTCTTGCTCTTTTCTTTTGACTGCTTCTCCCTTGTTCTTTTCTTTCCTTTTGATTCTGAATAACCGATCCCCTTGTATAGACTCGTAAAGCTTCACCTCCCCAGCCCGAAGCGAAGTGAAGAAGAGATATAAACAAAAAAAACATTGTGAATGAAAACCCGTAGCCCCTTTTCAACTCCCACCCCCGAGATCACCTATCGTTCTCCGCCGATAATTGTGCAATGAGCCCGCCCTTGTCCCTCCTCTTAGCATCCTCCGCCAGCTTGGCATCCAGCAGGTCCGAAAACTCCTTGACCTTGGCCAGCGCCAGGTTCCCGCACTGCAAGAGCGCGACCGCCTCCACGGGGGCACCACCGAGCTTGGACACCTGGCAAATCTCGCCGTGCTTGTTCATGCCGACGGTGCAGCTCCCGGAGCGGACCTGCTCCTCGAGCCAGGTGGCGTCCACGACGACGCCCTTGTCCCCTCGTCGCCGAAGAAGCTAAACGTGACGCAGAGCGGCGAGTGCAACCAGCTCAGCGGCACGGGTTCCCGCTCGGCCGCCGTGTACACCGTCACCGACTCGCCCTCGGTGCTCGAGTCGGGCTTGCGAAAGTGCCGTAGCGCCGCCACCACGGCCACGCACGCGGCGTCGACGAGGTTGCCGTCCAGGAGAGCACGTGCACGTCGGCCCGGAGCGCCCAGCACTTCTTGCCGGCGATGAGGCACAGCGACTCGACGTCCAGCGCGCCGGATCGCCGAATCGTCTTCTCGAGGAGGCGGGCGAGTAGTACTTCTTGCTCCGTGGGGCGGTTGACTTCGAACGCGGGCGAGATGAGGGGCTGAGCTCGGCGGCGATTGTGAAGATGCCGTCGAAGGGGCGGTCGGTGTAGGGCGTGGAGACTTCGCCGGAGACTTTGACGAGGACCCTGTAAAATGAGTTTAGTGGATCGCCTCGAAATAAAGGGATAAAACGAAGATGTGAAGAAAAGAATAAAAAGAAAAAAGTCATATTTTTAGAGAGGACCGTACCTTGTCTTTCCAAGCTGGACCTCCGCCACGCCGTGATCATCGCCGAACGTGAGCTCAAGCGGCCTGTAATCCTCGAGCCCTCTACCGTCCACCCGCTGCTTCTCCTCAATCGCCTGGAGCACAAACGCCTTCTCGCTGAGAGAAGGTTCGGCTTCCCGCATTGTGGACCGATTGACCTTGCTGAGTCTTCTGGTCCTTTCCTTCTCCCTCTCTGATTTGGGTCCTCTGCGTTGTCGCTCCGCGTCCGGGGAAGTTAGCAATGTAGTGATATCAAAAAAGACAACGGGTAAAAAAGTAGCCTCTTGTCCACTGCTCGTCGCCGATGGTGGGGTGTGTGGGTGGGATGGAATGAATGAAGCTCAAGGATGGAAATTCTGCCGGGCGGTGAGGCCTGGATTTCATCTCGAGCAACTTTGGCGTGCATTCAACCTACCACATCCACTCGCCTCCCATACTTCCAGCGCTGCCCGTTTCCATCGATTCAAGGACCAAAACCAACCCTTCCCAAATCATCCCCCGAGAGATCAGAGAAGGACCCCCACGATGACGACGGCCCACAGACCCACGTTTGACCCGGTAAGTGACGACAGCCATCGACTCCAATTTTTCTACCAATTCAACTCTGTAGGAAGAGTAGGCTAACCCCGTTGACCGCTTAGGCCCGCGGTCGCGAATCCCTCCGCGGCTCCGCCTACCACCAAATCACTCTCCCCGCCCACCTCCAGCTCAAGTACCGTAAAGAAGGCCAAGGCGGCGCCGCCGGCTCCTCCGAGACCCGCGACCTCCGCGCCGAGCTCCTCGCCGCCGAGGACGCCCACTTCTCCAAGCGCAAGGGTTCCCGCGCCGCGCTTTCCGCCCCGGCGCAGCCCCTTCCGATCGCTCCTCCCGCTCGCCTTCCCCTTCTCGACGGTGCCGCCGCCACCGCTGCAGCCAAGAGAGCGCGTTCTGGACCCGGCGCAGACAATGACGACGACGATGACGATGATGACGCAGAGGATCTCGAGACGAAGAGGCGGAGGATATTAGCCGAGACGAGAGACATTGATGCCGATGACAGCGACGAGGCGAGCGACGACAGCGACGAGAGTGATAGCGATTCGGACGACTCGGACGCCGAGCTGCAGAGGGAGCTGGAGAGGGTGCGCAGGGAAAAGGCGGAGCGTCGCGCGCGGGAAGAGGCCGAGAGGCAAAAGGAGGAAGAGGAGCAGCGGGAAAAGGACATTGCGCTTGGTAATCCCTTGCTCAACAAGCCAGACTTCAACATGAAGAGGCGGTGGGATGACGATGTGGTGTTCAAGAACCAGGCGAGGGACACGGATGAGCGCGGGAAGAAGAAGGAGTTTATCAACGTAAGGCTTTCCCAAATCCCGAAATCACTCCCTTTTTCTTCCGTCATTTATCGTCGCCCTACTACTTCGGACCCTACTTGATCTTACCGTTGACTGATTCTAACCTGCTTCTTAGGACACGCTACGATCCGACTTCCACAGAAGGTTCATGAACAAGTACGTCAGGTAGATGTGTTGTAATGTCCAACTAGGAAAGGGATTCATCGGGTATGGCTTCATTGCATTGTTCTTTCCATATATTCGCTAGGTTCGCTTGATATCAGACCTGTTTTTAAGACTTTTCTTCTTTTTTTCTTTTCTTCCTTTGTTCTCTTTATCCCATTACTAGATTAAATTGATTGAGAACTTTTTTCCTATTTCCTCTTTTTCCATCTCAGGTTTTGGGGGCATTGGCCACCAACAACTCAAACTTCCGTATAGGACCTTTGCTCTCAATTCTCCCCCAAAATCTTCTGCTCGAGTTCATCAAAAGCAGGCAACACATTTCCGTACCTCTGGAACAACCCATCCCTAAACCCCTCGTCAACCTTTTGAATCGCCCCTTCTTCCTTCCACCTCTTGCCAATGAGCTCGTCAAAGCTCTCGCCCTCGGCCCTCTCGAGCGCCCACACAGCCTTGTACGCGCCACCCAGCGCGCAAGCATTGCCCCCGACGTCGAGCTTGTAGACGCCCTCGGCACCGCCCAGGACCTCGCCCATGGTCTGCGCGATGGCGGGGTTGAGCGAGCCGCCGCCCACGAGGTACACCCTCCTAGGCTGGGCGGGAGGCCCTCGCTCGGGCTGTGCACGAGCTTCCGGGAACGCATGCGCATCGAAATGGCCTGAGACTCGACAATGGCGCGCGCGTCCTTTCGGGACCCCACCCTTCGCCCTGGAACTCGGTGAGGCCGCTGCCGTCGGCGTTGGCCGTGTACCTCCACGTGCCCGCGCGGATGTTGGGGACGATCTCGGGGAGGTAAAAGTAGAGGCCGAGCTTGGCCTTGTCGGACTCGGAAGCGGCGTCGAGAGGTGGGGATTCGAGAACCGCCTTGTTGAAGTTGGCCCACGGGTCGCCCGACTCGGGCTTGGGGAGCGTGTCGCGGACTTTTTCGCGGGCGAGGCCGCCGTTCTTGTAGCAGAGCATGAACATGTACTGGCCGGGGTGGTGGGGTGATTGAAGAAGTGGTAGGCCGGGTCGGGCTTGTAGTAAGGCGTAATCATGAGGAAAGTCGTCGAGGTGCCGAGCGAGACGATCGCGTCCAAGGGCCGGAGGGGAGGGCGAGAATGGTCGCCGGGTTGTCGCCGGTGAAGGGCGCGATCTGGCAATCAGCGCTGAAGCCGTACTTGGCTACAAAGTAGCCGTGGATCGCGCCCATGCTACCGCCTCCGTCCTGGCGCACCTCGCCAAGCTTCTTTCGCAGCTCGTCTGCGCCGTCCTTGCCGGCCGTAAGCTCGAGCAAGGACTCGTTCCACTTGGCGTTCGGGATGTCCCAGAGGTTCATGCCACATACGTCGCTGATGTCCATGGGAGCGTAGTTTCCAAGCAGGACGGAGGCGAGGAAGGAGGATACGAGCGCGATACGTTCAGTGTTGGCGTACATGTCGGGGAACTTGCGCTTGAGTCGCATGATTTGGGGTCCAGTGAAACGCTGGTGCAAAGTAGGGCCGGTCAGTCTGTACTCGAACGTATCCATCCATGATAAAGAGAGAGAATGGGCGTTGTCCAAAGGTACTTACATGATGGGCGCCGCTTCCGGTGGCGTCCGCGAGTCTATCAGCGTCACCCAACTTGGCATTGTACTGCTCCACCTCGGCATTCGTGCTGTGATCCTGCCAGTTGGGAGCGTACGGGTGCGAGAACGAGTCCTTGAGCTGGTCGACGAGCGCGCTGTCCGCGCTCAGAGCCGCGAGCTTCGCCTCGGCGCCGCTGGCCCAGTACACGCTGCCGTGCTGCTGGCACGAGCCGCTGATGCCCTTGATGTCCCCGAGCGAGATCTTCTCCTTGAGCCGCGCGAGCACGAGGTCGAGGGCCTCGAGCCACATCGCTACGGGCGCGTAGACCTCGCTTTCCGCCGGGACGACGTAGACGCCCTTGCTAATGTCATACTTGGACTTGAAATCGCCGTCAAAGTCCACCTTGGCCTCGGCAACGACCTGAAGATCCGACGTGATGACGATGCCTAGGAAAACTGCGTTAGGAAGGGTAAAATAGGGACGCTGGCCGGCGGCAGCTGGTGAATATGGAACAAGCTACACTGTACCTTTGAGCTGCTGGGTCGACAGGTCGAACCCGAGGTAGAGAGGTCCCGAGCTCATGGTTATCTAGGTCGATGTACGAGCACTACGCAGAGACGGAAGGGGCTGGCGATGCCAGCGATTTAATATGGAGAGAGAGGATTGAGATGAAGAGATATGATCGAGGTAGGTATTTCTATATCAAAGAACGAGAAGGGTGGCGGAAGTTTACAAATATGCCAAAGATATGCAGATCTAGGTAGTGGTCGCTAGGATGGATTCGCGTGTTTCAGGGGACCAAGATCTTGGAGCCCTGCATGCAGAGAAAGGTTGAAGGTTGAGAGGGGTGCGATGTTGCTCTTTGATCGAGCTAGGTCTGGGAGGGGCAATTGCAAAGAGGGGGATAAGGAAAGGAGGGAATAAAATAAAAAAATAAAAGGTCGCAAAGTATTCGTAATAGTATACACACAGCTATCCAAAGTAAAGAAGAAGAAAAAAGAGTAGCTCGCCGAGACAATTCCTGATCGAGAAACCATGATCTGTGTGGGGTTATTCGACACACATGAACCCATTGATGAGCCAGATTCAGCCATCATCGATGGCGGGGTCACTGACGGCACTGATAATTTGTACGCTTCAGCCTTGCTGTTGCAGGGATCAGGTCCCTCGCATTTAGCCTGAATGCAAACAAACGATCAATTCTCCCCTGGGACCAATGAAAAAATGGCAGCAGAGTAGCTTGCCTACGCGGCGCCACATCGCGGGGTAGGCGCCACAGTATCGGTGTCCCACTCCTCGTTCAGGGGAGGCCCCCAAGGAGCGAGAGATATAAATGGTGCGGATGATGTGTCCACGATCAATTGGTAATTGCAGTCGCCAAGCGCAAGGGTCAAGGAGCTGCATTCAGCACACCAAAGCCCGCTGGAAGAAAAAATGGGCAGAACGCGCTAGTCACACTAGCCGAATACGTTTCAGTATATCTTGGGCGGACGCCGGTAGCGGAGTCGGTGCCTTTTTCAAGAGCGGGTCGAGTTGATGTGCGAGATAAAGTAAAGGCCGGCCGCACCATTGGTTGTTGCCGTGTTGCATACATCTCTATAAACGGGTATCTTGTGATGATAAAGTGCTAACTCAGTGCCGCCTCCGGGCATTACCATTGCCGTTCGCATGGCTATTGCCATTACCGTTGGCATTGCCGTTGGTATGCGAATGGCTGTGCGTATGGTCATGCTCATGAGCCTCCTCTTCGGCCTCGGATTCGACCATTTCGGGGCTGACCTCGCCCGAGACAAACTCGTCAAACCCGTCTGTCGTCGCCGCGTCTCGCGAAACGAATCGGACGCGTACCCTCCTAGCTCCTCGAATTCGGGAACCAATCCGCTCCCTCACTCCATTCTCGACCTCGCGTACGTCCTCGACGGTCCAGGCTCCGGGGACAGCAAGCTCCAGGTCGATGAGGAGGTTCTGGCCCGATTTCGTACCCGCGACTCTCCGAACCTCGACTTCGTGGCCTTCGGTTATAGTTTCCAGCGCCTTGCTTACTTGCCTCTTGACCGTGCTCTTTGTCTCGTCATCAAGGCCCCGGTCGATAAGTTCGCTAATGGCCGAAACCGTGTTCTCGGCGCCCGCCTTGATGACGAGCAAGGAGATGAGTAGTCCACCGACAGGATCAAGCCAGGCGGCATTTTCCATAAAATTGGCAAGGACAACGGCGACGAGGGTGACGACGCCGGTCCAGCTATCGACGCGATGGTGGATGGCGTTTGATGCAAGAACAGACGATTGGCGTTCGACGGCGACCTTCATGGCTAGAGCAAGTTACCAACGTTAGCTATGCAACCATGGGGAGACGAATAAAAGACAGCACGAAGTAAAGCATAATAACGTGATTCGTTCTGCACTATTTGGCAGGGGCCAAAAGAAGAAAGATGAAAGGAGACAAAAAACAGGTCCACTTACTGGCTCGATATAACCATTCCTTGACGAGAATGGTGCCCGCAGCAAGCCAGGCGGCATGCATGCTAGGGACGCCAGCGTGGGAGTGGCTGTGGCTGTGACCGTGATGCGCGAGCTCTCCGACAAACGAGGGGTCGATGCCCAGCTGTGTGAGGAGCGCGAACGTGCTGCTCCAGCCCATCATGAGGCCGCCGGCGAGCAACATGCCCGACACGCCAAGCGAACCTAAGCTTTCGACCTTGCCGTAACCAGAAGGAAATCTTGTCGAGGGGTCCTTGGAACTCCACGAGACGGTCGCGAGAGTGAGAATGTCGGACGCGAGGTCGGTCACGCTGTGCCAAGCATCCGCAACCATGGCGTGGGAATGGAACATGTAGCCGCCGACGCCCTTTGCGATCGCCATGGCGAGGTTGGAATAAAGGCCTATTCTCGTGATGCGGACGCCGGCGTCGGCTTTATTTCCAGAGGTTAGGTAGGCATTGTCGTGGTGGTGGTGGTGATGGCCGAGGCCACCGTGCTTGTGGTCGCCGTGAAGTTTCCGTGCGCCCATGATGAAGGGGATGAGAGAAAACTGGGAGGTGGAACGGAGTTGGAGCGATCGCGTAGGTGTTTTGGCAATCAAGGTTTGCGATCGTCGAACAAAATTCATTAAGTATGTCGAGGTCGATGTCTCGAAGCCACGACTGTGTTGTGGTTGATGTGTCCTCTTAGGGATAAAAAGGGCGGGTAAGCAACAGCACAGTGATCTACTCGGGCCCAAAGTATACTGGCATGTCAGGGCCGGGGAAGACGTCACGGTCGCAATGTGAGACGAGGGGCCCAGGCTTTGGCCCAACCGTCCACGTAAACGCACCGTGGCCCGAGCCAGATTACCCCGATGGATGCTGGCGACAGGGCAAATTCCCCGTCCCTGGGGTGGCATCCAGGTGCCATTCCATCCCCGCTGTCTCAAGGGCATTGCCCGGACGCGTGTGCAATTACTCGTTCGAGATTGCTTGACGCCGAACTCATGCGTAAGTCTCCCCAGTTCAATATGGAGAATTATTTTCCTGCCCCGGCAAAGGTGGCACAGCACCGTTAGTAATTGGCCAGCACTGTTTGGCCGATTCGTTTCACCTCGCCCAAATGGAGGGGTCCAGCCGCGCCTTGCTCGATAGAGTAATCAAGAGTGGCCTAGTGTCAAAGTCCCAGTTTGACCACGGGGGGAATGGTAACCCAAAAAACCAAAGGGAAAAAAACGCAACGAGCCCCAAAAACGGGACCGTGCTTGTACCTTCCTTGCAGTTTGAGGAAATTTGGGGGCCTCGGATAGGTGGAGGGGAAAAGCACCGGGGTCGGGACCCAGTAGGAGCCAAGAAGAATCCGTCCGTTCAGTTGTAACTGTCGCTGTGAGCCGGAATTTGGAGTGGCACACCCGTGCTGGCTGTGTAGTGCGATGTGATCTTGACTTTTTTGGCTGTGATCTTGCTCGAAAGATCTCTAAGTACTACCCTGTAGAAGCAAGCGATTGGAGCGATGGAGGCTGAGTTGTGCAAGCTAAGTGCTGAGGAGAATTCGGGTAAACCTTTTAGTATGATGGGGCACTGAACTCGGGTGGTGGGGAGAGTCCCAAGTGGCGCCGATTTGGTTCTGTCTAGTGGTTCGAAAAGGCCGGCGAGACCGGAGGAATCAGAGTAAGATTGTGCTGAAGTCAACAGTGCTGCTTCTGTGACCAGCCGCCGTCCTCACTCGCCACACCGCACTCGTCACTTGTGCTGACCTGCACTTCGGAGGACGATCCGTCCGAGAATGTCACTCGAAGATCCGAGGCGAACGAGAAGGGCGTACAAGGTTGGTGCTTCGCCTTCCCTTGCATGAGAGGCTGAGAGGGGTCCCGCAAAAAACCAACAAAAGTATTGAAGAGAAAGGGAGGGACGAAAGAGATCAGGGCCGAGTCATGACAGAAAGGGTCGCCGCCGCTTGGAGGGTTCAAGGTGGGGGGATACAAGAAGAAAAAAAGAAAGAATGGGTGAAACCGAAAAGGAAACGAGCCCGGCGCCGGCAAACGTTTAGGTAAGGGGACCCAAGAGGATTCTCCAGCCGAAGTCAATTGCACAAAACTTGAAAAAAGCCTAGATCGGGAAGGCTAGCACCGCTCTTCTGACGTTGCTCCCTCTCGAAGACTGGGCGCAAGGCTCTTTTTAGTTGTCGCATCGACGCCTCTGACCAATCTCTCGTCTAGGACCAACTCCGATGAAATCGCACCACTTTCCTGCACTAAGTCACGTGAAATACAGGGGGCTTACCATTGTTGATGCAGCACAGCGAATTCAAAGTTGGCTTGGCAATTTGGTCATAATAGTAATCAGCACGAAACCAACATAGAATCAAATCAATGTTTCTTCCGTACATTATAGGCACCATAGATAATTGCTCCTCTGGTTCAATATTGGCTATTGACCTGGAGCAACCATTAGAGAGCGGCCCGGGCTCAGAATCGAGGCCGATAGCCCGATATCTAGTACACATGTAATAGGTATCAGGCCTTGCTGTGGAATTTCCTAGTGAGGGAGGCTAGGAGGGCTTGCCCACCCACTTCAAATCCCTCCTAAATCGGAACCTAGCGAATGTTCTAAGAAGATCTCAATTTTCTCGGGAGGCAAGAACTCCAGCCACTGATGACGCGAGGCGCTAAAGCCTTATCCCCCAGGCGTGACGTACGCCGACAAGACCCCTTGCCCTCGAACGTGAAAAGACGGACACGTCCAGTCAGTCTCATCCTAAAGGAAAATATTATCGTGTACTATGAGATGGGATGAGATGCAATAGGACAATGCCCCTCCATGCGTACGCAACATCTCAATTGAATTGTCCTCATTCGTCAATTGGACCTCCATCAAGCCCTGTGGGGCTCAAGGGGGCCAGCCTCAAACAAAAGACCCTTGAACGTCCTTGAAGTTTGCGAGGGTGGCAAAACACGCATGAAGTCGTGATGCTCATGTCCACGCCACGAATCCGCTGCTGAACCAGCCTTGACCTTGTCATGCCTGGCCGTAAAGAGTGCGTTATCGCCGAGATGATGGAAAAGAACCTCCTGGGCTTTTGCGAGGCGCATGCCCGGCCAACTTGATCAACTAAGACTAGAAGTACATGTAGCTGCTATCCACAGTTCTATTTTTTCAACTGACACTAGAAGACGACAAAAGGGAAATAGAGCATCCCCGAAACGTCTTGCGTATGCCCGAGGTGAATGAACCCTGGGTATATCTGTAAATGATGGCTATACCAAATGCCTCGGTCTATGAAGAATACCGGCCTAATACAACCAAGCTGTAAAAATTGAATGTTTCCGATCGTATATATGTTCCTTCGAGTTCTGTTTTGGCCTCTCACAAAAATTCCACCGTTGTTTTTTCTTCCATGCCCTCGTTTCTTTTCCTCTCGTTACTAGGAAAAGAGCCAAAGGGGAAGTAACCATGCAAAACGAAATTGAACGCGGGCCCATGATAAGGAGGGAGAAAGGAGAAAAAAGCCAAGTAGAAAAAGACTATTTATAATTAGGCAACCTAACCAAAAGTAGAGTTGCCGCGAGCAAGAAGAGGACGATCCCACGGAGTGTCCTCAATGCTATCCTCGTCGCTATACTCGGAAAGGATGTCGTCATTTGCCTCGGGTGCTTCGTCCTTATTGTACATGAAATATTGCGTGAACACGCCAAAGTCTAGCAATAGGGTCACGGTACTCCCGGCAAGCCAGGAGAGGTTGACGAGAATGTACCGCCCATAGATCCTGCTAGCCTCTCCGGGAGCGCACTCATCCTCACTGCATTTGGGCTCGTACGCAACGATGGACAGGACGTAGGTGATGTTGCCAAGACAGGCAAACAAGAAGAAGAGCATGCTGAGACCGTCGGTGCTCTTGCGCCTGTAGTTGAGGATAAGCTGAGGAATGCGCGACAGGATATACAAGGCAGCGCAGAAGTATCCAAAAATCTGCCCCCATAGGCTGAAGACAATGTCATTGATAGGTTCGCCATCCTGAGTATCGTCGGGCGTGTGTCGAGGCCCGCGGCTCAGTAACCAACCCAAAACCCCCGCGCCACAGACCATAACGACAGCAAGGGTGTTCCATAGGAGCGTCTGTAAGACCGTAGTTGTTGCGGGGGTGCTTCGAACGGTTCGGGTACTATGGGTACTGCCGGGGATAGGTTAGACCAGTCCGAATCTCGCCTCGTCCGTCGCCGGGGTTCAGGTAAAAGTCGGGTCCGCTCGCTCGCTGGCCCAGCGCCATTGGTGCCGTTGGTCGGTTTGGGAGCTACGGTCACTTCATCTTTGAGAGTAAACCCTCTATAGTAGAAGCACTGCAGAAGTAGGACGATATCGGCAATGGTATAGTAGATGGCGAGGATAACCTAAGAGAGAAAGGACCAGGTTAACGGGCTATAAACTACCTTGATAGGCCATAGCAAAAGGACGAACCATGGTGGGTAAGACACCCTGGATGACGGCTCCGAGGATATTGAAGACATCGCCAAGCAACCAAACTATGAGAAAGTGGATCGACAGCCCCTCGGTGCTTCCACGCTGGAAATTTTGCAATATCTGAGGAGAAAAACGACAACTATGTGATTGCGTTAGCAGGTCCGTACCGGCCAAGGACCACCTCACGCCACTGTTATAGGATGATCTCGAAGGGAAGACCTACCCCAACATGCTATTGAAATGGACCTATTTCAAGAAGATTATCATTAGTCCTATTCCATCATACGCCAGTGGGAGATGATGCGATCGTACCCGCAAATGCCGGAGATGGCCTCCACGTCCAGGTTCAAGGGTGCGGTTGGTGGTGCCATGGCTGTCGGGTGCCAGCCGAACGGAATCTAGCAATCCTCCCCTTATTAGGCGGTCGCGAACATACGGTTGAAATTGACTTGTCACCTCGCCGTTGGAAGCTGGGTTGTTGAAAGGAGGGCGAGGATTTCGGGGACCGGAGGAGTAGTAAAGGGGCGAAAAAGTTTGAAGGTCGCTGCCTTCATCGCGTTGAAGGGCCAAGTTCCTTCCGTCATCATTTTTTTTGCCGGGCGAAGCCGCCCCGCATGCCCAGAGGTGGGCCTGCCCACTTTCCAGCTTGGCGAATGGGCCTTGTGCAGTGCGACGTCGTCTAGATGTACCGAGGTACCTGTACTTGGACAAGGCGCAGAGACGAGACCTCCACAATGTCAACTTGCCTTGATTAACTTTTTAGTCAATGCAAGGGTCGAGTCTGCCCTTGCATTCGTGAAAGCAGTGCCACGCTCATGCGTTTAATCGACGATTCGAGGGTTTGAAACAAATCTTGGGGTGCCGTGTCTAATCTCGTGCGTGCAATCAACAGCTATTCATCTCTTCAAAAGCAAGAGTGAGCGTCTTCGATATTCAGGGGACTCGGTGATTTCAAGTCATCATTTGAGACATAGCTGACAGCGTGGCTGAACCACAGCACTGGTCCCTGTCCTCTGAGTCTCATCTCCTTACTATATGGAAGCTCGCTCTCCGATATGGCCTACGGAAAGTTGAGATCGTAGCCTCTCGCGTTTCTGATGCCACATCTATTTTATCGCTTGAGGAAAGAAATATGCCGTGTTTCCGTATCTCTAGAGGCATGCATCTTTAGGGTTTCTAGGTTTGAAGCATTGCGATCGCCAGGCTCGGATCCCGGGCAGGCTAGACCATCTTGCCTGACCAGAGGTGAAATAAGCCATCCTCATCCTTGGTAGCCTTGCGAGATCTTGATCCCTCACTCTTGTGTGAATGCAATGCCGAATGGTCATTATACGCCTCCACCGTTGAAGGCCACTCATCCGGTTCAAGACTACAGGCTTCGATATCAACAAACTGGAGGCATTCATCCATCCATTGGATCCATGGATCCATTGCGCGGATTCTATCAATCTGGCCAACAATGGTCCCGCTCGTAGACCCGTTTGCAACTCAGACTGAGAATTGAACAATCGAACAATTTGAAGTGAACACTTGAACATTGAACATGGAGATCCATGGATCTATCAATTGATCTAGAAGTGCTAACTAGAACCTTTGTTGGAATACGGTCAACGGTAATCCAGTCCTCCAAAATTTAGGGCCTTCCGCTAACATATAGGGCTGTGATATGGGTGTTTAGTGTTGATGGAGCGAGTGGTCGCTACCCATGCGCTCATTGACTGTGGCTTACCAGTGGGCTAGTACCAACAGGGAAAGCACTAGGACAGTACGTACTGCCTGCTACAAGTACTACCCGTGGCACCGCGTTATCGCGACACGTGACAGAACATTTTATTGAATCCAGGCTCGAAATCTTCAAGCTCCTGTCGTCTCCCAAACCACGCCTCTCTCGAAAATTTCCCCCTCCCATCCGTGAGCGCCCTCACGTATTTTCACCATGATACCTCCTGCGCTTAGGTCGCTATGCGCCGGCGGATTGGCCCACCGAATCCCAGCGCGACCGCTGGTGTCGCAGCTTCAACCGTGGACCGATGTCCGCACGCTGCGTCGGGATGCTAAGCCATCCCGCATGGTGCTCTCGAAGACGGTCGCCCGTTCGCCATCAGACCGAAAAGTAAGATTCAACAAGAAACAGGCGGAGGGCCCCTTTGGGGGTATGAACCAGACCGTCGCGAGACTACCTCCCAAACCCGGCAAGGCTGGTAGTGATCCGGCCAAGACGTTTGGCTCCCTCAAGAAGTCGGACTCGAGGAAAGCGATGAAGATGCACAGGGCGCTGGCGGTGGTTTCATATGGGAAGCGAATGTCGATCAAAGCGCGGATACAAGACGTCGAGTCTTTCGATCAGTTCAACCTTTTGCCGCAGGTCAAGGAGGCCCTGTGCAATGATGCGTTGAAGGGCATGGTGGACCTGAAGCCCACGCCCGTGCAGAGGCTGGCAATACCGGAGCTCCTCGGTCAGGGACATCAAAGGATGAAGAATCCGCCAAAGGAGTTCCTTTTGGCCGCGGAGACGGGCTCGGGGAAGACACTTGCCTATCTCGTACCTGCCATCAACGCGCTCAAGCTCGCCGAGGCGCAGGATCCCGAGATTCAGGACTATAACAAGCGGTGGAAGGAGGAACAGGCTCGGGCCAAGGACAGCACCCTCAAGCAGTCCCCGTTTGACGAACCGCATCCCACGATGGCGCGCCCGAGAGTTGTGATCCTTGTGCCGACTGCGGAACTTGTTGAACAGGTTCGCTTGGTTGCCAGGTCACTGTCGCATGTGGTCAAGTTTAGAACGGAGCCACTCTCAGCAACTAAGGCGGCCGACCAGATACATCGCAACCTGTACTCAACGCGCGGAACCGATGTTGTCATCTCCACCCCGCATCTTTTCGCCTCTATTGCCGAATCGGACCCCAACGTCCTCTCTCGCGTCACGCATCTTATTATCGATGAGGCGGATTCTCTTCTCGACCGCAGTTTCTCCTCCGTCACGACAAGCATCATAGACAAAGCGAAACCTTCATTAAAACAGCTCGTCTTCTGTTCCGCAACCATCCCCAAGAGGCTCGACAGTTATATCTCACAAGAATACCCTGACATGGTTCGAATTACGACACCGAATCTCCACGCCATCCCCCGCCGTGTGCAGCTCGGTGTCATTGATGTTTCGAAGGATCCGTACCGAAACAATAAGAATCTTGCGTGTGCCGATGCCATCTACAGCATCGGGCGCGAATCCTCCCGCCACGAGGGACCCATTAAAGATGAGATTGACGTCCGACGAATTCTCGTGTTCGTGAACGAGCGCGAAAAGACCCAGGAGGTGGCGGAATATCTTGTTTCAAAGGGTATCGACGCCATTGCCCTGCACCGCGATACTTCGGAGCAGCGCCGCTCCGAGATGTTGAACACATTCACAACCTCTGATCCCATGCGCATTCCTACCCCGAAGCTCCTCCGAAGGGTGTACGATCTCTCCCTAATGTCAAGGTGATTGTCGCCACCGATCTCGCTTCTCGGGGCATTGATACCTTGGCAGTTCGCCATGTGGTGCTCTACGATGTTCCACATACCTCCATCGATTTCATTCACCGCCTCGGTCGCGCTGGGCGGATGGGCCGTCGCGGCAGGGGCATCGTGCTCGTCGGTAACGATGATAGGAAGGATGTTGTATCTGAAGTGAAGGAAAGCATGTTTATGGGCCAAGCTTTGATTTGAGCAGAGTCGCACGACCTGCGTCGCTTTCACCAAACGCAAACAACACGCTGTATAAAATTATCTCCCTTGTACTATAGCTTGCATGAAACCGAAAAAAGTTCTGGGTATAGATGGTATATATCAATGTAATACTAGCTTTTGCAAAAATATGTTCCAACATTGCGGTTCTTGTGACGTTCATCCCCGTGTCCTCTTGACGCGTGATGGAACGTCAGTCGACGTGGTTAGCTAGTGCCTGGGATTGTATTGGAAGACGAGTGGTATTGATGGTTTTCTCTATACGTGCTTTGCCCATCGGTCTGGGAGACCAGAGGCATCGATTTACTGATGGGCATTTTCCCTGTCTTGAACTGGCTCATTGGCCCTTGACAAAGGAGACGATCCGTTGAGTGTCGAGGTCCAATTGACTAACCTGAATGAATTGTGCATGTGCATACTTGTACATAATTTGGCCAAGTCGCGCTCAGTGTCCAGCGATAATATCGTGGCGCGTCTAGCTTGACCCCACCAACTGTTATGGTGGCACTTGTAAGAGGTACTTTGTACTTCTCAAAGAGGTCCACGACGCGTCAAACTAAATTTCCTCGACACCAACACAACTTCATCCCCATCATTTCTACCACCCGGCCGTCCACCACCACAGACATCGTCGCCGCGGAGAATACTGGGAAGAAAATTTGCGAGATATCGATTATCTTCCATGTTATAAGCCCTCCAAACTTGCAATTTACAAATTTGCACCAACTTTGTCCTAATCAACCGTACGAATGCCTCGACCGAAACGAACACGCCGGACGCGGCCGATGGCCCAAGAGGCCTCAGCCCCGCCCAATCCCAACCGGACGCGATTCCATCGACGCCTTTGAAGCCCACGGAGGCTGCTTCAGTCGATAGCTCAGAGAAGGAGAACCGGCTCAGCACCACGACGCGCTCCCGAGCCACTGCCGCTGGGAGCACTCGGCGGGGCGCGCCCTTCGAGATTCTACAATGATGCGGCGCTCCTCCTCCGCCGCCAGACCCGAGATTCACGATGATATCGCGGTAGAGGATGACTCTCGCGAGCTATCCGACGCGGAAAATATCGGGACTAGCAGGCGCGAGACGGCGACACCGCTTACCCGTCGAGATCTGTCTGGTCTGGACATTGACGACGAAGTCTTCTCGGATATGTATTCAGCCCTGGAGCCGCCATCCACGCGCGGGCGTTCTGCGAACACGTCCACCATGAGTGCGGGTCAATTTAAGAGGCGCTCTCGAGCCCCAGCGTTATTAGCCGTGACGGAGGGCCGATTCGTCCCAGCAGCCGAGGCATGAACACGCCCAGCGTCAGCTCGACGTTCAACTTTGGCCAGTTCAGACGACGCGCCAGGGAACCTAGCATTCTTGGTAGGAACCGCAGGCCGCACAACGAGAGCCGGGTTACGGACCAGTCCGCCTCGGAGAGCGAGCTAGACGGAGAAGATTTCGCCCCCGACGCCGTGTCGACTCCCCTCAACCGGCGTCGCTCGCAGCGTAACGCCTCTGCCTCTCGTGCGTCGCATGTCCCGTCGTCGGGCCTACGGTCCCGCAAGAGGAAGAGCGGAGAGGTTGACCGCGAGGAGAGCGATAGACCAGAAAAGACAACGCGTGTCGAGGAAGACCAGCCGGAACCTGAACCAGCTCCTCCGCAAGAGCCAACAACCCAAGACCCCATCACGAACAGCATCGAGTCCGACGACGATGACTTGAGCAGCCTGTCAGACGTCTCTCTCCCTCTCCGGTATCGGGTGTAGCCGTTAGAAGCGAGCGGCCCGTTACGCCCGTGCACGCTTCTATGGAGGAGATTATGGCGCCCCCGCGAGCTCGGGCTCCGAGGGCGACGCCGAGTGGCCCTCGATCCGGCGACTAGCGAATCGCCGACGTCGCGCCGTGACGCCCACTACCCCACTACACGCCCGCAACGACGATGACATCCTATCCAACGTCTCATCTCCGCCATCTCTCACGCATTCGCCCAACTTCCCCGCCCGCAAGAAGGGCGCAAAGACTCGAGGCCGAACGGCGACCCGAGACCCATTACCCGAGCCTCACGTCTGCTCTCGCATCCCTCCTCCCTCAACGGCGAAGTAAGAACACCCGTGGAGAGGTTGGATCCGACAGCGAGGAGGACGAGGTCGACTACTCGGCCATTGGCCCCGATGAGGACGAGCTCGCCTACTCGCGCTCAACAAGGAGACGTGTAGCAAGTCGTTCGCGTGGCAGAGGGGCGTCGGCACGCCCGCCCTCGCGTCAAGCCAGTGCGCGTGCTCAGGCGACACAGGATCAGGCGGAGAAGGAACCGAACCGGCGTCTGACCCGGACCTATGGCGAGAGGAGTGCCGATGCCGATGATAGCTTTGCCCCCTGCCCGAGGATTCGTTCACGGAGGCGGGCCTGGTGCTGGAGGATCCCAAACAGGAACTCAAGAATGCGACCCGCAAATTCAAAGAGGTTGACAGGTGGGAGTTGTCGTTTGAGGAGGTTGCGGAGACTCCCGAGCCGTCTGATGCGGACGCTCGGTGAGAAACGACGACTCCAATCCAACAGTGATGTCGGGATCATGGCAAATCGTAATCTGATATGGGAGGGTTTCGGGGGCGTCTCAAGTTTTCTCTGGGAATGGAGCATTGGTTGTTTTCACGGGACATCGGTGATAGTTTCTGATGGCTTATGGGTATTTTCTTTTTCTCCCCAATATCATTTCGGAGTTTGCGAGCGAGGACGGCATGGATGGGTTATGGTACTATTTTTTCCCTGTCCTTTTTGTCCTTTTTCTTCTTCTTTTCTCTCGCTTTGAAATTCAATTTCTAGCGTACCTCTAGTTGATATCCGATATCTCTATCAGAACAAGATAGCAAACTAGTCGTTGATTAACCCAAACCCAAAATGAAAAGTCGTAAACAGCAATTCCCGCAACGCCTACGCATGTTTTTCTCATGATGACTTGAGGTCGACAGCAACAATGTGCGTCTCCTTTACGGGTATTAGAGGTGCGAGCACATTGGGGTCTCGCAGGAAATGGTGATGTCGTCGGGTAACCTCCCGGACATGAGCAGGGCCTAGAATGCGTGGGTGAGTCGAAGGAAAGTTATACGCAAGCACGGGGTGTCCTTCGTCACCTTGGGCCGACGTTGGGGATGGATCAGGGGCACACGGCAAAAGACTCACCTTTTTCACGTTGGCGAAGCTGTCTTCGCGCGCGCAGTACTCCTTGATAACCTCGTCCGTCTCGAAATCTACGTAGACCCTAGTATCCCGCACCCTAATGATGACGTTGTCCACCCTCATAAACAGCCTGGCCAGCAGGAGCATCCGCTTCTCGTGCACGCGCACCTTGACGCTGTAGAGGAGACGCCGTTGTCGTCCAGCTCGGATTCGTACAGAACCACCTCGTCGAAGAACAGTATGGGGTCCCTTCTCTTGAGGAGTTCCAGGGGTATCGCCTTGTCCGTCGTGGCAAACGCCTTGGAGCCTTGTTCCAGGGTACCCGCGTAGTCGGTGGAGTAGCTCCAGTCGTACGGGTTGACAATCTTGTTGATGTCGCCGCTCGAGTTCTCGCGCGAGGACGCCCAGTCGCGGGCGTACGCCACCTGCAGCATGTTCTCGGCCGTCTTGCCGACGGCGTCGAGCGCATTGTAGGCGTTGAAGGAAAAGGACCACCCGCTGGGCTTGTGGTGCAGGCCGACGACGTTGTCGCCGAAAATCATCTCGGGGACGGGGATGCCGAGCGACTTCTCCATGGCCTCGATGGGCGACGCCTTGAGATGGGTAGCTTGCGCGTGACGATTTCAAAGTTTTTCTGGGTGTGGGTTTTGGTCGACCGGGCGAGGGCGGTCGGGGCGGGGAAGACGGTGGGAGGTGGAGGTTCCATTTCGGCGGTGGGGGTTTTCTTCTCGCTTTCGTTTCTATTCTTTTTTCGGCGGGGAGAGAGAGGACGTTCGACGTCTACTTGTAAGCGGCAAGGCTCGACGGCTGGGGAATAGAGTTGCGAGATAGTATCGTTTGCGTCATGGAGATGGCCTGTCGCGAAAGCTCGTCGGGAAGGCGGCTTGGACTGGGTCTTGAGCTCTTGAATGGGGAAGGTGGGGTGGGGTTTTGCGAGTGCGGAAGGTGGGATGGACAGCACTGTGTGCTTCAGAGCTTGCTTCAGAGTGAGGAGCAGGCACGGGTTTGTCGGAACTGCGTTACTGCTACTACATCTTGCATAGACGTTTCGACGCCAACAAAAGAATTTTTCGGAAGCGTTCATCAAGGCCATTTTCTCACTGAATTGATTGATCCATTGGATTTGATTCTATACATATACTGCATCAAAGTCCTCTCGCTCTAGTTCTTCATGCGGTTAATGATCTTAGGCGACGCCGATAATCGGCTTCACATCAGCATCATGGCCCTCCATATATATACCTGTCCGCTAGATCTCTCCATTATGAAGGATTAAAGCTGATTTGACTTTCTTGGGAGAAACTTACACAATCAGAGTAATGCCAGCGATGCCAGCTCATCAATCAATGATTACCAGAGTTTCTTTGTCATGGCCAGGCCCAAAATGCGACCTAGTTTCGTCGTCGAGGGGCAACCCCAAGACCGACAGGTGTGGCGGTTGCCCCGACAACACTATGGTCGTGACACAACAAACCGGGCCCAGGGACCAGGGGCGAAACTGATTATTAGCTCGCTGGGTGGATGCTTGAATACTTTGATAAAACACATCTTCTTTTGACCACCATCGTCGTTCAACATCCCTAACGACTCGAGGACTCCTAAGAAGCATTTCAATTGCCCCAGCGTCTCGCCGTGTTCTCGATATCGGCCATCTTAACGGCAGCTCACCCTCGAACGCCTTTACCCGCCTGTACCTCTCCTTCACCTAAAATGGCCACCCGGACTCTCGAGGCTCGCTTTGACAACCTCACTGTCAATGACGAGAATGATGCTCACGGTGAATCCAAATATGGCAAGCTGGTAGGTAGCAGATATGCGTAGAATCCTGCCACGGCACAGCTGGCTAACGAGTCGAGTGGTATAGCTTGCTTCTACGAGTCGGCCGACTCTCGTCAAGGTCGCCCTTCAGTCCCAAAGCGCGAATGCGAGCTCAGCAGTCGTAACCCTCCCTTCTCAGGCCGTTCAGCGGAAGAATCCCCCTCGCCTACGCGGAAGCCCTTGCCCACATCCGCCCGGCCATCCGCCGAGGCCGAGCTCGAGAGACGATCCGCGGCCGCCCTGATCGAGCAGCCTTCCATCCCCAAGCAGTTCCATCTCGGCATGTTTGAGATTGGCCGGCCTCTAGGCAAGGGAAAATTTGGCCGCGTCTATCTTGCCAAGGAGCGTACGAGCGGCTTCATCTGCGCTCTCAAGGTGCTGCACAAGAACGAGCTGCAGCACGGCCGCGTCGAGAAGCAGGTCCGTCGCGAGATTGAGATCCAGAGTAATCTGCGCCACCCCAACATTCTCCAGCTATACGGCCACTTCCACGACAGCAAGCGTGTGTTCCTGATTCTCGAGTTTGCTGGCAAGGGGAGCTGTACAAGCACCTGCGCCGCGAGAACCGGTTCCCCGAGTGGAAGGCCGCCCACTACATCGCCCAGATGGCCTCTGCCCTACGCTACCTCCACCGCAAACACGTCATCCACCGAGACATCAAGCCCGAGAACATCCTCGTCGGAATTCACGGCGAGATCAAGATCTCTGATTTTGGTTGGAGCGTCCACGCCCCCAACAGTCGTCGCCAGACCATGTGCGGCACCCTGGATTACCTCCCGCCCGAGATGATTAAGCCTGGCAGCTCCGACAACTCGTACAATGAAAAGGTTGACCTGTGGAGCTTGGGAGTCCTCACGTACGAGTTCCTGGTCGGCGAGGCGCCGTTCGAAGACTCTCAGGTCATGACGCAGAGGAGGATTGTGAGGTGTGATATGTCGATCCCCTCCTTTGTTAGTCCGGAGGCGAGGGACCTCATTAAGAAAGTGAGTACACCCTTGACTCAGCCGAGTCCTTCCCAAGTCCTCCCTTCTAGCTTGTGCCGTTTACTAATCTCGTCATCGCAGCTCCTCGTTTTGGACCCGGAGAAGCGGATTCCTCTTGACCAGGTTCAGACGCATCCCTGGATCGTCAAGCACTGCACGAAGCCTCACGAGTAGTAACGGCCTCAAAAGCAAATAGGCCTGAACCCCTCTTTGAGCGGAGCGCTGCTGGAAAGGCGACGCGCTCTCCTCTTCCACATATACCGCAACCCTTTTAATGACTTAATGCCCACGGCGTAAATTAACATGACCGACCGCCTAGAGGGACACGTAGAGCACGGCAGGAGTGTCTTCCTTGCGGCCTACTTTTTGTCTCAACTTTCTTTTTTTCTCTTTATTTTCGTTTTCGAAACAGCGTTGGGATCGATATATGCATGTGCGGAGTTAGGATTCTCCTCTTTGTTTATTTGTTATTATATATTTCTTTTTCATGCTCTCTCATGTCGAGATACGGCGTCACTACATTATCTGGCCAAAACCCAAAGAAGAACTGATGAATATGTCTTGTTCGTACTGTTTCCGCCATTGATCCGGGAGATGGTGATCCTCTATGCCTATGCCTGTATTGTACATTGATGATTTTGGTGTTATAACACAACAGCCGGCCTGGGCCGGCTTCCTCTATTGTTTATTTGTAGACCTCGTCGAAGGGCCTGGTGTCGGCAAAGCACGATTCCCATACCTCGTTGACTATCCTTGTGGCGTGCACGTCGTCCCTGCAGCCGGGTCTATTCATGACGGACAGAATCGCCCTTGAGCGGACGCAGTTTTGGAACTGCTGGGTCAGCTTCCAGTTGCCCCTTGTGAAGAACTCACGAGCCCATCTGCACTCGCCGCTGAGCATGGATGCACGAATCTATCCAGGGAGTTGATCAGGTTAGCGGAACGCGCTTTGAAAGGTATCATAGGAGACAAGAAGAGCTTGGTTACCTCTGTACATGCCGCATGCTTCAGATTCCCAACGCCGTCCATTTTCCACCGCAAGAAGTCCCACGCGTGGACCATTTCGTGCGTTAATGTGTCTTCGAGGTGCTTCCTATCCCGGATTTCGTTGGCGCAAATCTTGATGCCCGAGTACGGGTTGAAACCGCCACCTGTCCTGACGACCTGGCCGTCCGTCGTCAAACGAGCAGGACACCTCACGCAGTAGACGTTGGAGGGGCCGATATCTCCATTGAGGTCCGCCACTTTCTCGCGCATGAAGCGAACGATGGGTGAGGAGGCGAACAGCCAGTCGCGGTAATCCTCGCAGCGGCGGCAGTCTTCCTTCTCATTCTCGCGGTAGAGATGCTCGCGAAAGTGGAACTGGCCCTCGCGCGTCATGGACCCTGACAGATAGTGGAAGATGTTCATCCAGTACCCTATGCTAGGGTCGAACCCCGTCCGGCTCGGCTCATTCTTGAGAAGAGGCGAGAGCTCCGTGGTGAGGATGTTGGGATTGGCGCCGGTAGTGGTAGACGGCGCAGGAGACGCAGGAGACGTGGCGGGTGCCTCTGGTGCCGAGGACCCCGGCGATTGCGAATTGGACGGCATCGACGATCACGCCTATTCAGTATGTACGAGCGGACAATTCGAGGCGGGGAAAGGGGGGTAGGCAGAGATGGGCGAGGAGGATGAGACGGGTCCGATCTGGTTCGACGAGTTTCGGGCTACCGATGAAGGCTCGGCTAGGGGGGCCTTTGTGGAGAGGGATGTAGTCGACGCTGATCGAAAGAGTTGGCACAGGCGCGGAATCGGTCCCTGTGAGGGTAAGCAGGCGTCGGATTGGGCAGAAAAGACGTGAAGGGACTAAAGTTGGCACTATTCTGGCGGTCGACTCCAGGTTTCGATTTTTGGCGGATGGGGAAAATGGGTCGTTGTCCCGCAAAGCGGTGAAAGGAAAAAGTTCGGGGTGTCAGTCTAGCAAAAAGAGGGATCATTGTACCTGGCAGGGTTTCGAGTACAAGAACGGTGGGATTCTTGGCGCTTTCGGGCGCGGCGGTGGCGCCGTGGAACCTCGGCCAACGGCAAGTCTTGGGTACTTGATGACGATGTGGTGCTACTTCCATTTTCCCGACTTCGGCCTATGACAGGCTGAACAAGCGGACTTCAACGTTGCTTTGAGTCAACCTTCGTCCCTCGAACCCTCAGGGATTCACCTCGACATTGGAGCAGACCTACGCCCTTTTCACCCCCTCTACGCCCTTCTGCTAAGCCATATCCTTGATGTTCTCTCGGCAATCCCCTCCATAATTGATGTCCTTCCTCCACCCTTGCATCTTGGCCCGCCTGGCCCCATCCTAAGAGGTTGATTAACAGGCTCGACAACGAGTCCGTTCGGAACGCGGCCCCAGAAAACTTCTGTTTCCAGAAGAAGAGGAAAAACATGGACCCAGCAGGAGAATGGGCTCCAGGCCGGAGTGAGGGTGAGTATTTCAAAATCAACTCGATTCCCCGTGTCCTCTTTTTATTTTTCTCTCTCAACTCTCTCGTCCTTGTGGATTCTCATCTCCCTGTCTTTGTCCTGTTGGCCTCATTTCTCGACCCAATTTACATGTGGAAGAACCGCTATCCATGTCGTTCCCGCGCGCAGCTTTCAGTTCTTTGACTTCTGTTTCTTGCACTTCTTCGTTACCTCCTTAGACAAAAGTCGTTCTTTGCTTCTGTTTCTTCTCTTGTTCTCTTTACCGGAGAACCTCATTCCCAAACAAGAGTCTCTTGTTGCTCGTTTCCTTTCCGAAAACTGACCCGGAACCTCCAAAACCGCAGTCATGAGAGGACCTCGAGGCCAGACCATTGTCATCAAGTTGGGTAAGTTGCATGTGTGTATGCTGGTGTCGACGGCATGGAGTTGCTGCTGGCTCCCTTGACCCAAATCCAATCTATGGACCCCTCGTCGACCCCTCCGCCCCTTTCAGGAACCCCGTTGTTGACGCGGGTCATCCAGGGACGAGCTCAATTGTGGACGAAAAGACCCACGAGCCCTTGTTGCCGATCCTCTCCTTAATCGTCGCCACAGCGGTAAAGCTCCGGAAGGATGGCCACAAAGTCATCATTGTCTCTTCCGGTGCCATTGGCGTCGGATTGAGGAGGATGGACATCAAGAAACGTCCTAAACGCCTCTCCTCGCTCCAGGTATGTTCTTTTCGTTTCTACACCTACACGCCTACATGCATACGTCATATACCTTGCCAGACTTTTATTGCCTTTCCGTACTGGACTAGGCGTAGCCGTCGTGTCCTCGCCTTTCTGCCTTCTATCCCTCTTCTTATGCCTCTTCTTGTACTTCTATATTCTTGTCCTCTTTGGGCTTCTCAAACTTGGATGCTGACATGTGAATCGATTAGGCCCTCGCTGCCATCGGCCAGTGCCGTTTGATCGGCTTGTGGGACAGCCTGTTTGAGCACTTGCGCCAGCCTGTTGCGCAGATTCTTCTCACTCGCAGTGATATTGCTGATGTAAGTGGCTATCTAATCTCGCTAAAGCCTCGTTCTTTCCTTTCCAACCTCGGTTCTAACAAGGTTGCAGCGTACAATGTACAAGAATGCCCAAAATACCTTCATGGAGCTTCTTGACATGGGCGTGATCCCGATTGTCAATGAGAACGACACTGTCGCTGTCTCGGAAATCAAGTTTGGTGACAATGATACCTTGTCAGCCATCACGGCGGTCATGGTACACGCCGACATGTTGTTCTTGATGACAGACGTCGATTGCCTTTACGACAAGAATCCCCGGACCCATCCGGATGCCAAACCCATCGAAATTGTGGAGGACATAGGCCTTTTGCAGGCGGATGGTTTGTTTTTCCCCACTAGGTTGCATCTTTGTTCGGTGGAGCAATGTCGCTGACTTATTAATCTAGTATCTTCGGCTGGCTCCGCGCTGGGGACCGGGGGCATGTCGACCAAGATCGTCGCTGCCCGCATTGCAACCTCTGCAGGTGTCACCACCGTTGTCACCCGAGCTTCCTCTCCGGCCAACATCTCCAAGCTGGTCCGGTACATCGAGGCTACGAAGGGCTCGCCCCAGATCACCCCGTGATCAATGGCGAGAATGTACTTGACCTCACCGACGAAGAGCTGGCCCAGTCTACGGTATCGCTCGCTCAGTCTCTGGCCTCATTTGATATTGAGATTCCCCCTGCACACGCGCTTTGTGCCGGACGCTGAACCCGTTCGCGATCGGCACTTTTGGGTGCTTCACGGGCTGGCCCCTCATGGCACTCTCTACATTGACAATGGCGCTCACAAGGCCTTGCAGGACAAGGCTGGCCTCCTTCCCATCGGCATCGTTGATGTTGAGGGAAACTTTGCCCAGCATGAAGCTGTCCGTCTTGTTGTGGTAGACAGGCTCTCGACCCCTGGACCCGACGGCAAGTGCTACATCGGCCCTGGCATAGAAGTGGGCCGGGCCATTGTCAATTATTCCGCACCCGAAGTTGCCCGAATCAAGGGACACAAGAGCGTTGACATTGGCGGCCTTCTTGGCTATGCCGACAGCGAGTATGTCGCACCTCGGCAGTATATTAGCTTTTTCAAGAGTGTGAGCCGGCCTGTCACACCCAGCTTTGAAAACATGCCAATTCTGCCGGGGTTGACTACGATTGATGCCATCACCATCAACCCGGCGTCACAAAGGTAGTCGTTGCAAGAGACGGGTGAAATAGGCTCCGCGACGGATAGACGAAATTACGTATGATTTTCTTTTTTTACGTTTAGACCACATGATAAAAACTTCCAAGTTAAAGAGATGGAGTTGAGTCGAACGAGAATGTCATTTGATGCTCTCTTAGTTTCTTTTGTATTCCCAAGTGTGTGCCTCTCATTTTGCGCCATGCTGCCTAGAAAACAAGAAATAGAAATGAAAAGAAATAGATATGAATATTCCATACTGGCCACGCGGGCTTCATCGTTCCAATTCATTCCCCCATCCCCTGCCTCAACACTTACAGTCCTTTGAGTCCCCGCAAACGCAAGAAAAGAAAGAATCAAAGAAGTAGAAAGGAGGCGGAACAAAATGCCACCCTAACCGGTAGCAAACAAGTTCGCTTCGTCTCGCAGGTACTCGCCGCAATCCGCTTGCCTAAAACACACGATACCAGTAGGGTCGAGCCGCCTTGCCTCAGAGGTGCTCTTGGAGGTGACGCCAAAGCCAAGGGGTACGTCGTTCATGTTGTAGACGACGACGCCCTGGTGCTCTGGGCAATCGTCGGACCAGCGGCCGACATGGGCCTTGACAACGTTGCCGCCATACAGGAACGGCATTTCGCCGTTGGGCTTGACCCAAATCTTGTAGCGGGCATGTTCTGCGAGGACAGGGAGGGCTGTGATGTGAAGTCTAAACTTTCCGGTCTTGGTGAATTTTCCTAGAGTGTGAAGTCAGCGTGCCGTCGAGAGAACAGTATGTGCTAGGACTTTGAAGGACAAGGGGAAACGAGAGTGAAAGATGAAGATCGGGCCAGGCGGTGGCATTGGGGAGGAACCAACCTAGACAAACTCCCATGGAAATAAACTTGTCCCGCGCTATCGAAGTTGCAATGTTCGCAATGGAGAGGCGGACGTAGTAGACTCGGTCCTTGTGAAGGCGGAAGACGAAACGGTCGGCATCGGGGCCGTCGCCGAGGGGCATGATGAGGTTCTTGAGCGAGCTGCCGGTGTAATTGGCAAGCTTGCCGAAGAGCGTTTGTGTCTCCTTTTCTGTGAGTTGGCGCATCTTGGAAGTGAGGGGCGGTCTTGTCGGGATTTGTCTAGTCTTGGGGAGGGTGGATGAGGTGTGAGGGCTCGAATAAAGGAAAAGCGCTTCGTCAATTCCAGTCTTTGCTCACCGGGTTAATACTAGAGAGTGTTGTACTTTTACTGGAGGGGTGGGCGGTCTGGCAGAAAAGCTCGAAACTTTTGGCGGTGAGGGAACTTTTTGGTACCTGGCTAAACATCGGGCAAAGACCCCACCTTGCTGCCGTCTATCGGTTTTTTTTTTTTGGCACTTCTCAATTGATGGTGAGTTTTGGGGATTGGACGACGCCGAGACCAAGGGATCACCAGAAACAGGACGAGAAACGAAAATATCACACCCCCGAGGAGAAAGAAGAAGACCAAAAGTAGAGGGCCTACAAAGAGGGTTGCCTCCGCCTTGAATCTATTTTCTTCTCAATTCCGGTCCGCTATTTTTACAGCGAGTTTCCCAGACCATGGCGGCCTCCGTCCCGAAAAAGCGGAAGCTTTCCATAAGAGAGGCGGGCAAGTCCACCGTCTCCGCCGAGACGCTGCAAAAGGATTTCTACAACAGTGCCTCGACCTGGAATCTCGAAGAGAATTACCAAAAGAGACAGGCGAAGAAGCAAAAGAGCCAGCCCAAAGAAAGCACGAGACTACCCATCAAGACCGCCGACGGACGGATAGAACAAGTCGAGTACGAGGACGAGCAGGCTGCCGACAGCGAGGAAGACTGGCTGGAAGAAAAGGAGGAGAGGCCGGAGCGCCCCGCGAAGAAGAAGCCGGAAAAGTCCGAGACCGAACAGATCATCGAGGCGCAGGAAGAGCTGGCCAAGATCGCCAACACGCTGAATCAGGATCCCGAGGAGAATGCCGGCGCCTTTCGAGCGCTAGCCAAGATTGGAGAGTCTGATATTCTTGCGATACGGAAATTGGCTCTCATCACGCAGATGACCGTGTACAAGGACGTCATTCCAGGCTACAGGATACGTCCGGCCGCCGAGGCCGTGGTGGAAGAGAAGCTTACAAAGGATGTGCGGCGCATGCGGTCGTACGAGCAGTCTCTGCTCGCAGGCTATCAGGCCTACGTCCGCAACATCAGCCAGCTGGCGAGATCGCGGCCTTCGTGGAAAGACAAGGGCCAGACTCTGCCCAGTATCGCGACGACGTGCGCCTGCAGCCTGTTGAACAGCGTTCCCCACTTCAACTTTCGCAGCGACCTGATCAAGATTCTAGTGGCTAAGCTGAGCAGGCGGAGGGTCGACGGCGACTTCATCAAGTGCCAAAAGGCTATAGAGAAGCTCTTTGACGAAGACGAGGATGGCGGTCCTTCCCACGACGTTGTCTCCACGCTGTCGAGGATGATGAAGGCCAGGGACTACGACGTCGACGAGAGGGTGGTCAACGTCTTCCTCCACCTACGTCTCCTGTCCGAGTTCTCCGGCAAGGCTTCCTTGAACTCGGTGGAGGATGAGGATGGTTCGGCGAAACGGTTCAAGAAGAAGAAAGTTTTCCGCACGAAGCGCGAGCGCAAGTCGATCAAGGAGCAAAAGCCCTCGAGAGGGATGCAGCACAGACGGACGCCCTCGTCCACCACGAAGAGCGCGAGCGTCTGCAATCCGAGGCCCTGAAGCTCGTCTTCGCGACCTACTTCCGCATCCTCAAGCTCCGCGCCCCGCACCTCATGGGCGCCGTGCTCGAAGGTCTCGCCAAGTACGCTCACCTCATCAACCAAGACTTTTTCGGTGATCTCCTCGAGGCTCTTAAGGACCTCATCCGCTACGCTGACGCCGATGAGGCGGCTATCGGTAACGAAGATGATGAAGGGGACGCGGCGAAGGAGGACGAGGAGGACGAGGATGAGGAGAATATCCGCAACGCCAGCCGCGAGGCCCTCCTCTGCACCATTACGGCCTTTGCCCTCCTCGCTGGACAGGGCGCTCACAACTCGCGCACGGCACTCCACCTTGATCTCTCCTTCTTCAACAACCACCTCTACAGGTCGCTCCACGCCCTCTCCACCAACCCCGACCTCGAGCTCACCTCTAGGACTCACCTCCCCGATCCTTCCAAGCCCGTCCCGCCCCCGTCCACCGGCAACAAGGTCAACCTCCAGACCACGACCGTCCTCCTCGTGCGCTGCCTCACCTACATCCTCTTGCCCCCTGGAACATCCGCTCCGTGCCCCCATCCGCCTCGCCTCCTTCTCCAAGCAGCTCATGACCGCCGCCCTGCACCTGCCCGAGAAGTCGTGTCGGGCCATCCTCGCTCTCCTCTCCGACGTCGCCGACACGCACGGGAAGAAGGTCTCGGGGCTCTGGAACACGGAGCACAGGATCGGCAACGGCACCTTTAATGCCCTCGCCGACAACTTTGAGAGCTCGAATCCTTTTGCTGCGACGGTCTGGGAAGGGGAGATTTTGAGGAAGCATTTTTCGCCCATGGTGAGGGAAGGGGTCAAGTTGCTGGAGAAGGGCATGTCCAAGTAGATTTTTTAGCCGGCCTTTCTGTTGAACTTTGGAAAGAAAAAGTAATTTTCGCGTAAAATTTATACCTATTCGTTCTTCAAAGCTTCGCCGGCGTTGGTTGTTTCAAGCGTCATATCCGTATACATTCATCCTAAATCCAGGCGTGCTCGCGTTCTTGAGCCCTTGAGGCAATGGGATTGATCAATACCATACTGAGGTAGGCTTGATCCATTTGTATTATCTGCGTGCTGCCTTGAACGGCTTCAATTCTTTCGGAGGACAGGTGGAGTAGTTCCCATGTCCTTTCTAACGCCTTTGCTCAAAGTGCGGAATTCATCAACAACTCCGTCTCCCATAGAAGGAGAAAGTTTCCATCCCAGTACTCAGCATTTTATCCGTATTGCCCTAGTCATGATTCCTCTCACTCAACGTGTACCCCCTACCAAACCTTGTATCGAGTTCTATTCGCTCCTTTATTGTCTGGCTTCTTCAAGATGGTCACAACCCCCAGTGCGCCCTTCTTGGTCCCATTCACCATCACACAGAAAAATAATATTAATTCCCATCTCCAATTTACATGGGGATAAATGGTTTAGCCTCAGCATTAAGCGATTGCTTGTCGTCCTCGCGGGGAGTTGGACATGGATAACGCCCGAGTCATTACCGTGGTAAGCCGCCGGGTTCGCGCCGCAGTCGAGAGGGTGGGCCATCTCGAACTGGACTCGGACGGGGCAGCCCACGGCATGGCCGAGGAGAGCAGTGTTCCTGGGGAAGTGGCCGAGCGATCGGAAGGACGGAGAAGCCCATTTCGAGTCGGCCAAGCCCTTGGTCTGCCGGGCCGCGGGTTTGCAGTTGCAGGTAGCCGGACCCGTGCGTGCTACGGGCTTTTTATCACGATGGTTAGTTTGCGCATTTCTTTCGTTTTCTTCGGGGAATTCGATGAGGTCTTCGGGTTCGCCGACGTAGACGAGGCGTCCGACTCGGGTGGTTACCTGGGGCGATATGGGCTGGGTAGGGGTGAAGAGCGGGCTCACTGCGGTATCCTCTTGGCCGGGCATGGGGACGCTCCTGGAGGTTGGCTTCTGGCCGCTGACCGAGAAGGCTGGGCTGCCTGGACTTGGGGATGGAGGGCGCCATCCGAGTTGGAGAAGCTTGAAATGCTGTGTCAGGGGATATCATTCTCCTTCTCTTCGTTGCTGGCGACAACCTGGCCCGGGATCTTTGTTGCGAGGGGCCCCTCCTGGCCGACATGGGAAATCCTCTCGCTTATCTTGGTTGTGGCAATTTTGGTTGGTTTTGAAGCAGCGGCCAGGTCTTGACTGGCCTTCGAAGGGATTTTGGTGCCGTCGTCAGCTTTCTCTGGGTCGCAACTCTCAACGGCAGCGACCTCTTGTTTGGACTGGACTTCATACTCATCTTGAGGCTTGGTATCTTTCTGTGGTTTTGTGTCGCGGGCAGTGACACTGCTTTCTCCCGGTTTCGCTGATGCAGTCTCATCCTTGTAATTCAGCCAGTCGACGACCTCGGGCTTCACCTGTGCTCCGGGGGCCGCATTCGGATCAAAACGGAAGATAGGTTCCTGTGTGGCATGTCGGCCAACGCCAGCTTGAGGCGTGACCGTTATCAGCTAGGTAATATCCTGTCAGTTGCCGAATGATCTCCCTTACCTTGTGTCCTTGAGTGAGGATGGCTACCACCACCTCGGTGAGCAGGGCCGCCGCCAGCTTGGGAAGTAGAATGGCTTCTCTTAGCTCCTTTATACTGACTTTGTAGCTGCCGAGCGGCCTCCATCTGCTGGCTGTGGCTGAGCCTGTTGGCAGACATTCCTGATTCCAGATCATCTGAGCATCAAGCAAAGTGGGAGGAGATCCTGTCAGGCACTACTTACTGATGATTATTATTTCAACCAGATGGGGACACAAAGCAGGCTATTCTTAGTAGAGGGTTTAAGGTGATTTGGAACAAGTCTTGGAGTAAGTAGATGGGGGAGAACTTTGCAAAGTCATGTTTGTTGTGGATTGGGGAAGATGGTGGGACTGCTCTTGGGCTTTGAGGGCTCCTTCTCTGTGAGCTTGAGGAGATAGTCTTGCCTTGGAGCGCGCCCATCCCCAGCTAGGAGGTGGGTGGCATGCTGCGAAGGAGAGGGGCTAGGTTATCGTAGGTAAAGGGGTGAGCTGAGGTGGTAGCTATGCTATATTATGTGAGTGGAATATAGTGATTCCTCGATAAAGAAATCAAGCAAACAGAAGAGAAGATGGAAGACAAATTGAACAATGAGATGGGCAGAGGAATGGACTTGGCTTAGAGGCGCAAGCTTCTTTCAGGCTTACTATATGGGTCGAAAGACGTCGGTATATGTGTACAAGGTCCAGCAAGTCAACCAGTCTCAATGCAGACACTGAAACAGCATGCCTTCCTGAAAAGACTGGTTTGGGCAAAGGATCGAGACTTGTTTGCCTTTCTACGTTTGCATTCGGCCGTCGACGACTTTGCGAGGTGAACATTGTTGTAGAGGTTGGATAAATGGGTTCAAGATCCGTATGCCTCATTGCATGTCCATTGGGAGTTCAGTACTTGCATTGAGAGGGAGACTACTTGGAGGTTGGCGGGCGTGTTATCTAGTCTAAAGACTATACCATTGGATAACGCTCCGGTACGGGGTCCTTTCCACCGTCTTCCAAGTATAGTTTGGATTCAATGGATAGAGATACCTCTACCAATGCCACCCCTTGGCTATACGGAATACAGAGCGTTTATCAGTGATGGACAAGGTATAGAAGGATCATGGGGAATTAGTCTATTATAGTATATCATGTTTTGTGTTTCTTGCGGGCTATCTTGCTACCTCCTTCTTTCTACTACTATCCACATTTGGTTTCTTAGGATCTCTTTGCACAGTCTCAATGGCTTTGATATTGGTCCCTAGATACCCTGGAGACGACGAATCTCCCGGGAATAGCCATGCGGAAGAAATAGGAGGAACGTGTTTTCGCACGTAGTCTACTAAAGCTCGGGCCGGGGCGGTATCATCGTATATCGCGATGGCCGAGACACGGGCTACGCCAAGCGCTGTAGCTAGACGATCACCGCAGGGGCCGGAGAGCCCGACGAGCCGGATAGCTTCCTTACAGCGACTGTTTTGGGAGGCGGCAAGGACCATTTGTGGAAAATGGCAGTGGAAGGCAGTGGGCTGGCCGTGTTTGGCAACAAAAATCGTCGAATAGACTGGGGACGACGATGTGTCAGATGGCCCTTCTTCTTCTTCTTCTTCCTCTTCCAAGTTGGACGACAGTTTCTGGAGGCGGCGTGAGATGCTGGCTAGTCCGACATCGACCCGACTGGCGATTTCGGGAGCAGGTGGAGGGACGGGCTTTTCACCAGTCGCCTTTGCCTCCTTGCGCTCTAGGGCCCTCTTCCGCCTCTTTGCTCCTTTACCTCTGGAAGGGGGATAAAGAGGCGGCGATGCTGGCCAACGGGCTCGAGGAGACTACGTGCATTTCAAGAATCCATCGTAAGCCAAACAGTCAAGCCTTCCTCTGAGCGGGAGGCAGAAAGAGGGTTCCAGCCTGCGATGGCGGCGATTTTGAGCTCGTGGGGTTGGTGTCCTCACCTGTACAAGAGCTCGAGAATAGTTTCTTGGGCGGCGACCTCTTCGATATTTGGCCTGTATGACTCGTTTAGGACGGATACGTTTACGAGAAGCTTGCCGAGAAAGCGGCGGGTTTCAGCTTCTGAGAAATGACATACCAGGTTATAGCAGAGAAGGGCGTATCAAGCTGATAGATGGTCTTCTTTCGCTCCATGATCATCCGCGGCGGCTGTGGCGAGAAAAAATGGGAGGATCCTGCGGCAAGGTGGCCTCGAGCTCCAAGTTTTACACGTATGGTTAAGCCGGTTTGGATCGGTTTACCACTGATAAAAGCGGGTGAAAGTATTGATCGAAGGAAGTCACAAAATTCTTCAATGTTCACATTGGATACTGACGAAATGACACTAGAGCCTTATCCTGCTGGTGCCAGAGCCCGCTGCCGTGTTAATCAGCCAATCAGTGCATTGAGTTTGGTGATAATTTGAGGCTCGGTGGAAGTCCGATTTATTCACGGCTCGGTTCTTCCCCTCAAGCTGGTGCTGTATCGTTTATATATGGTTCTAATCGATTGCAGTCGCCCTAGTTCTTCTTCTCCTTCAAATCTCGATTTTTCCTTCTTTTCGCCTTCTCTTACTTACTTGAGGTATAGGTTCTTTCCAGCGCCTAATGTGTATTAATTGTGTCGCTCCGGATGGAGCCATCGACCTGACATTCCCCACCTTGTTGTACAACCTTCCCTTCAACCTTCGCTTCTACACGAGAGTTGATTGTTTCTAGCGTTGGGGCGTTGATCAATAGTATGGTCTCAGAGCTCGGGAGACCAACCGGGCACAAGTGAGAGAGGGAGGATAGTAATCGATTGGCTGCGTGGTGGAAGACTAAACATGCACCAACACCGCCTTGCGACAAAGCGGAAAGGGCCCTAGTGTAGCCCACCAAGAAGCTAGGCAGCACTGCAAGTTGCATCTCGATAATTCGACGGGAATGGGACGAGGGAGAGAAGGGAATGTGTGAGACTATCTTGTCCATTTTCTGCCTTTTATCGAGTTATCGTTTTTCTGCTCGCGAAGAATCGTTCGTTGTCGGAGTCGCAGCCACATACATCTTGCTGTCTGGTTGAGCCTCCTTTCTTAGAGCTTCAAGGTGCTTCTATCAAATGTTTGCTGTTGCCGGATTTCCGAGTGATAAAGAAATCGTATCTCGCTGACGGCGACCAACGCCATCACCATCTCCAGTGTCACGTCCCTGAACAAAGCCGTCTGCGCTCGCGCCCCGCGCTCGCCTTGGCTTGAGCTCGTCGGGGGCGCGCCTTCTACGTGCATGTACTTGGTACTCTTCAATAGAGTAATTGTTGTTGGTCAGCGATTCTCCGGCCTCGCGTCCAAAATAAATATTCATCCATCAATTTGAGAGCAAGAATTGCTGTTAAACTGTAAAGCTTGTCTTCACCAAATGCTGGATTCATCCATTAGATCTATTGTACCTTGTCTTTTTCCTCTCACCTAAGACGATGTAGGACGCGGTGGTAGGATGGAAGGCTTCGTCCAGTTTGCATCCCCTTCGACTTCATATTTTATCCTCTTGCTTTCGTTCTGCGTGCTCGGCTGGAGTCATTGATTGAATGGATGGATTAGATCGTTGTGTGTTCTCCAGCGCCTTCAATGGTTTCTTAGGCGTTCGGTTGCTTGGCGCATGCCTCAGCCTTTGAGAGGAGACTGGAATCGACCGAGGGCAGGGCGACTGTGTGTGATTGAAGAGGTGGGAGCCTGTTGATGTAATTGCTGCTGAACCCACCCCCATCCCCGCGTTTGGTGACACCCTCAGTCCACTGAAAGGAGGGCGCTTGATCCCCTAAATTTGGCAAAAGGAGCTCTCTGACCGCCGCGTCATTACTACGCACACCCCTAGCGTTGCCCATTTTGGAGATGGCCAGGGCACGCCTTGGTCCTTCCCCAAAATTCTATTGCTCAAGAGTGGACAATCGAGTTCTTTACAGTGGAAGTCGCTGACCAGACTTTGTTCTCAGCCCTCTCCTGCCCGCAGTGCTCCTTCCAAGCAAGATCCCATTGCCGTATTCGCCTTTTACTCTTCTCCCACCACCACAATCCATTCCTTGCCTTTCAAAGATCTGCTTTCTCTCATAGATCTTCCTTTTATCTCCCCTTCTCCCTCCTCCCCACTTACCCTCTCCCACCCTTACTCTATATTCTTCCCCTCCCTTCTGTCAAGTGTATCTGTCAACACTGTGCCTCTTTGTGGTGTAACTCCTTATCGATTGCCTAGCTCCACCACAAGCTCCTAAAGCAAAGCCTCGACAACACAATTCCCCGTGCGAGCAAAGAGCCCCTCATCATAGCATCAGCCTCCTTGGACAAGCTCAAGTCTTCTGCACCGCACATGCTAATTCTTCCAAGTTGTTCTCGAGCCGCCTTGGGCATTGTCGTCACGTCCAGGGCCCTGGCTCTGGGACTTGTGACACAATTTTAACTCCAGTCTACCTCATGGAGCAAGCTCCAAGTTCCCCGACGCTCGAGATCGCGCCGTCTCTGCTGAACCCCCTCTACGAGGCCGAACCCATTTGACGACGGCGACTTTTCGAGGAAGCGACGACGCACATCGCTCTCGGGCTCTCGAAGTCTTTCTGTTGACACGGTTCAGTCCCCACGCGACGCAACTTCCGTGCCACCCAACATGGTCAAACCCATTCCAGAAACACTTGACGGCGCGGCCATGGACACAGATCCCTCGACCCCCAAACCCCCGACCGCAAAATGTCGTCGAATCCCAACGGCCCCGCTGAGCCCGGTTCAAGCTGCGTGACAATCAATTTGCGCAACGCCAACTTCACATCTTCCGCCTCTGCGTCGCCATCTATGCAGGCCCTTCAAGAGCCCCCTCTCGCCGATGATGTCAAGCTTAGCGTCGAGCTCCCCGATCGCGAGATGAACTCCAACGCCTCGAAGCGAGACGTCGACCTAGATGCTGTAACCTCGCCCATCCCCGCAACGCCCGTTACGTCGCTATCTGATAGCGGAAGTCCTGACATTGAGGTGATTGACATCCCCACGGACGACCCTGATCCCATGATAGGAGACGGCGAGCCAGAGGTCTCCATCATTGGCGAAGGAGGAGACGCGCTCCAGGATCCTACACTAGAATTCCCTTACAACGAGGGAGAGCCCTTGGCCGAGACCGTCTCCCGGTTGGCAAACTACATTTCTAGCCGTAAGTTATTCTTCCCCCATCCTTGTATCTTGTACCATCACGGAGGATTCGAAGGTTCCCCACGCGAGCACGAAGTAATAAGGCACTGACCTTGGGCTCACCTTTTTGCATTAGAACACCCACTCGAAGAGGGCCTATTCGAATCTCTCCAGTCGTGGGCGGATCTTTTTATTCGATGGGCGGAAACGGCCGGGTATCAGGTTGCGTACGAGTCTTGTTCGGAAAACAGCGGTCTCTGGCAGTCTTTCCCAGATCTCGCCTGGGCTGCCTGCAACAGGGCCTTGAACAGAACAACCCTCCCACGCCAGGCGATATCGTCCTTCTATCTTATTTTTGCCCGACTGACCGCGTTCTTCGTGGCGCTGGATTGCCAGACATTGGCCGGTGTCGCGAACCAGTCGGGGAATCTGGACGACGGCCGGGTCCCAGAAACTTTTCATATGCATTTCTTACTAGTATGCATAGCCTAACTAGGAGAGACGAGCCTCGCATCTTGACCAACCTCGACTCCCAGTCTGGGTGGCTTCGGCCAGACCTCATATCTGAACTAGTTCAGGGCTTCCAAGCAATGCCGGGTGGTACTATCCAAGCTCTGACCCGGCTCGTTGACTTCCAGATTCGGCTCATGGAGCGTTATCCACGGCTCGTGGATCAGCCCGCTGCCGTTTGCCAGGTAGTGTCTGACCTTGCCTGGGAAAGTAACCGACGATTACACTTTGCGGGGCAATCCCAGCCAGCCATCGACCAGTCGAAACAACGTCTTGTCCAAAGCCACCGATTTTACCTCATCGTGTCGAAAAGCCTCTCCGATACGATAGAGAGGCTGGTTAACCACCTCTCCACAGATGGCGCCAGTGGTCAGATTATATCCCTCACTGACATCTACCACTGCGCCCTCTACGGCGAGCATAAAATGGCGACCGACATCCTCTCCGCTCACGCTCAGAACCACCCGAACCTGCCCGCCCATCTCGCTCCCGGCGCGATCGCTTGGGAATGGAGGTTTAATATGTTTGGGAAACTGATCATGTCGAGCCAGATGCAACTCAGGGTCTGGGCAGTCGGACACATGTGTAGCGATCTTGTCATGTTTTGGCGCCGGTGCGGCGACGGTCAAGAGGATCTCGCTGCCTTCCTTGCGTACTTTGCCGAGTACCTGATGCGCACAAAACTTGTGGAATATATCTTGGGACCAACGTGCCACCCCGAGATCACCATTGAAAGCGGAAACGTTGTCGGATTCCTACTCGTGACCAAATTTTATCAAAAAGAACAGACCGACCTGCTCTGGCAAACCATTACGTCTTGCCAGGATCGCCGCGTCGCGGATGCACTGACTCGAATGGCTGCGAATATCACCCATCTCTGCGACCAAGAGCACTTGCTCTACTTTTGCGAAAAGCTCCAGCTGCTCCCTATCGACTCTTTTAATACAGCCTCCATCCGGCACTTCTGCGAGCAGATTTTTAAGCAGCTCATGTCAAAAACGCAAGGAGAACGCCAGTTGTTGAATTTTCTTCCTACGAGCTTTGCCTACGGCTTCTTCGGGAGTCGTCTATAAGCTCAGCCCAGTCTCAGGTTGCCTACCCAGAAATACAAGCATTCGCGGCCCAGAAACTTCGCGAGCTTCACCATCATGGCCCAGACCGCGATGGGCGGAGGCGACTATACCTCACTTGTATCGAGGATATCGCGGCAAAATCTCCCACTACCCTCGGAAGCCTTTCTGGCCTTTTTATCTCTATCCGGCATGCCCTAGGTCTGGAGCTACAGGTCCTGACCGCCGAGCACAACCTCAGTGGCCTCCTCATTAACGAGTTGGAACATGCCATCTCGCTATGCACCCCAACCAATGGCCTCTACGTGCTGACCGGTGCTAGTAATTCCCCAAGAAGAGACTTCATCTACAGTCTAATTTGCCATGAGCCTGGTTCGCTCACCGCCGAACTGGGCAAGAGACTTTGGGACATGATGGTCGGACCTGACTCGCCATCTGCCGAGGACAGGGCTTCCGGATGGCACATACTCAATGACGCCGCCGCGCAAGCTGGTTTTGATAGCCTGTTCATGTCGCACTGTCTCTCGGTGCATTTTCCTACCTTGCCTGCAAACTGCTTCAGCGAGGGTGCCTTGCGTTTTCTCAAGGATGAGATAGTCCCGCGCCTAAATAGCGGAATGATTACCTTGGACAGTCAGGAAAGCGTCAAGGAGAGCGGGATCGAAGAGCTATGGCGAATGACACTGACCGCACCTGACGAGACCGTCTCCGATGCCGCAATCGATGTGTTGGTCAAGGATATATACATTGAGAGCAGAGCCATCCTCGACTACCCTCATCATCGAGCACGACAGGTCCATCTCGCTCTTGTCAACCGGTGCTTGGACCAACTAAGCGGGGCTGCCAAGAAGCTCACGTCGTTTAGTGATGGCACCGGAAGTGGTGATGAAGAGTCGATGGTTATTGTGGCTTCTGATGAACAGGTCCTTGAACAGGAACGCATGTTTATCAGATCCTTGGCCGTATTGCGCCAATTTCTACAAGCCCATCAGTCAAAGGCTCATTTTGCCGCGGCCGATTTACGACCGCTCATGCCCCTCTCGCCAACCATGGTCGTTGGTGAGTCGGCAGAGCTCAAATTCCAGTCATTTGACGGCGTCAAGCAGACGGATGTACAACCCCTTAACATTGGTAGGCAGAACACGGCTGCCTCGCTCCTGGCAAGCCTCCGTGAAGCTACGGGATTCCAGAACTATCGCATTTATTACAAGGGCCAGGTGTTTGTTCCTACCGAGACCGAAGTCTGCAAATCTCTCGAAGACTTGAGGATACACGACGGGCTCATCCTAGTTAAACGTGAAGAGGATGGGGGCCCACCTTCTTCGCGACTGAGACCCGGCGTGTCTCCCCTCGAAATCGCGATTCTCAGTCATTTTGAAGAGTTGTGGGGCTATCTGAGCCTAGAAGAGAAGTTTGCGCAAGAAGTAAGGATATCGTAAAACTACCAGTCGGGGCTGGCCGCGGGCAGAGACCAAGCTAACCATCTTGTGTGAGCGAACCTCCTTAGATCTACCAATTTATTGTCAAACTCCCCGCAGATAGCCATCGTCTTGAAGTCCTAGACTCGAATTCGACGTCGTACCTCGAGGTATTCCCGCTTGGGCAGCCTTTCAAGTGCCTGTATGCACTTTACGCGCTTGTCGAATATACGGACGCAGCCCGCCGGCGAAACAACATCGCATTGCCAAGCTTTGAGGGTGACGGTTCGTCAAATGGCTACAAGGAAGCCATGGAACGGGCCTTGAAACTCACATTTGCGGCCATCTCGGACCCCAATGTGATTGAAAGATGCCCATCCGGTCATTTGAAATCACAGCTTAGTCTTCAGCTCATGACTTGTCTCGTTGACCTTCTCACAAGTAAGTGGGGCTCTGCCTGTTAAAAATCCGTGGATACGTGCCATGCAATTAGCTAACCTTTTTCTTCCTTTTTCTTTTTCCCTTTGTGTTGCAATAGCATGGCAAATATCTGTTTCAAACAAGGAGACCGATTGGGAAGAAAGTACGCCACCCTTGGACCGTTTACTGGCGATTCTTCGGGAGGCTCATTCGAACCCTAACGACGAGCACTCCCTTCGACTTATACCAGCTACATTCACCGCCATCCTTCTCCTGTGTGTTGTTCGCGCCGGATGCTGGGATGAGCTGGTCAAGACGGACGAATTTGGGACCTTAACGCAGGAGCTACTCCTCGACCCGAGGTTTGCCATTCGAGAGAAGGTTAGCAAGGTCGTCAAGGAAGCTTGCAGAGATGAACAGTAAGATCAAAAACCCGGCCTTTTTTCTTTTTGCTTCCTTCATCCGTTTTGAGATGGGAATATGTCATGGCTGACGCTGTCCATGAGTTCAAGTCGCCTCAACTTCAAAATGGCCGAGTTTCTCTGGCCCTATGTCTCGGGTATCGTTCCTCGGTTGGTTGAGCACCCAGCTTCTTGTAAAGAAGCTTTCAATCTTACCGAGTTCTTGATCTTGAGGCTCCTACCCAAGCTTTCTCCTGTTCTTGACCTTGCCCAACTCGCAGATCAATGCTGCAACCTTCTTCTTGAGTCAAGTTCTTCCGAGGTACCACACCTTTTCCCCACGAATTTTGTCCCCCTAGTGCCTGGTCCATCCCTTCAGTGGCAAGGGCTAGAAAAACTAATTTTTGGTTCTTTGTAGGACATTTGCGACCCAGATCCTGATGATTACGTTATTGGAGGGCTTGTAAGGCTGCTGCACTGCTGCGTCGAGCTCGACAATTCGATTGCGGACCCAGCCAACCGGCTATTTAGACGGTCAGTATTTCAGGCAGCCCCTTCACCTGTATCGCTGTTGCTGATCCCTTTACAAACAGAGGTACCGCAAGAGACTTGTTGTGGCGCTACCTCTTCCCGGTCTCTAGAGAATTGGACGAGGCACCGTCAACTGTGCTCTTGAACCGGAACAGTCGCGAGCGGCTTTATAACGTCATCTTCGAACTAGTCAAGAGAGACGGAGAGCAGTTTAAGTGGCTACTCGACGATCTCAAGCAGCTAGTACCGTATGACAAGGACGAAGACGGTTCGTCTTAACCCCATTGTGTTGTGATGTTGCTTGGACACTGACCCCAAGAGTTTTAGACCCCTATCACTATGATCTTCCGTTGCAGTTTGAGCGCACCAAGGCTATACGTTCTCCGTGTGGCTACGTGGGCCTCCGTAACTTATCGAATACGTGCTACTTGAATTCTCTCTTCACACAGCTTTTTATGAACACCGACTTTCGGAGATTCATTCTTGCTGCCACTATCCGAGATGGTGCGAATCAGAAACTCCTCTACCAGACACAGAAGCTTTTGCCTCCATGCAGGAGAGCATTCGGCGTTTTGTAGACCCTTACCTTGTGGTGAACTCGATCAAGACTTATGACGACACCCTGATCGATATCCATAATCAGATGGATGTTGATGAATTCTACAATCTCCTATTCGATCGATGGGAATTTCAACTGCCCAACTCCGATGACAAGAAGATTCTACGGTCTTTTTACGGCGGCGAGTTGGTACAACAGGTCAAGTCCAAGGAGTGCGAGCACGTCTCCGAAAGACTCGAACCATTCTCCGCGATCCAGTGTGACATCAAGGGCAAAGGTACTCTACAGGACAGCCTTCAGGCGTATGTCGGCGGAGAGATAATGGAAGGTGGTAAGTGAAAAACCCATCTACTAACTTGTCTTTTCAAAAGAAGAGAAAGAAGGAAGACCAAAAGATGCTGAGTGATTGCTAACCGTCCTGTGATCATCCAGATAACAAGTATAAATGCTCCACTTGCGACAAGCATGTTGATGCCGTCAAGAGGTAGGTTTGGTCTACAAGGAGATCGAGAGCCGAACCATATCCGTTCTAACTTGGGAATTCAGGGCTTGCCTCAAGGATATCCCAGATAACCTCATCTTTCACCTGAAACGATTCGACTTCAACCTGAGGACCATGCAGCGTAGCAAGATTAACGACTACTTCTCATTCCCCACAAAGATCGACATGCGCCCGTACACGATTGACTACTTGTCGGATCCCGACACGCCGGGTCCAGAGGATATCTTTGAGCTCGTCGGAATCCTTGTCCACTCAGGCACTGCCGAGTCAGGGCACTACTATTCTTACATTCGCGAGCGACCATCTTCGGGGAGCGCGGAGACGTGGATAGAATTCAATGATGATCTTGTCAGCCCATGGGATCCCGAAACCATGGAGGCTTCGACCTTTGGTGGGCCGGATTTCCGATATGACAACAACGGCATCGTTTACGACAAGAACTACAGCGCGTACATGCTTTTCTATCAGCGATCTAATACCCTTCGGACAGACGAGGAGACCATGTCCGTCCCGCTCAAGGTTGACATTCCGGCAGAGATACTGGACCACATTCGTAACGAAAACACTTATATTCTTCGACGACACTGCCTCTTCGATCCAAACCATGCTGTATTTGTCCGGCGCATCTTCGAGCACTGCGTGGTCCATAGCGGTGCGTGCTCTCAAGAACACAAGGCGGAAAAGGCAGCAATGCACGCAGCGCTGGGGCACCTTGATCAGGTAGTCAGCCGGACAAAAGACATCCCTGACTTTGTCGACTACTATGACATGCTGGCAAAGGCCGTGAAAGATTGCCCCAGCTGTGCCCTCGGACTGTTCAGATATTTCCGAGATCGCCATGAATCTTTCAGAATGCTGGTCCAGAGGAACCCGGAACAGCTTGTGCGGGCAGACTCTGGGGAACTTTTGATGCTGGCAGTCGCAACTATTAAGCGAAGGCTTCCAGGAGTCTATGGTGTCGTGGAGGATGCGCTAGGGCAAGATGATGCGGATGGTTGGGTGCACACTCAAGATGTTGTCGTCGCTCAGGTCCCCACATCTTTGACACGCTCTGGTTTGCCTTTCATATACACCTTCGCTCCTGGAACGAGGTCTTTGGAACCATATTGAGATTTGCTCGGCTTGGAGAACTGGAGACGGTTGTGCTACTAAACAACGATCTTCTTTCACGACTGTTTCGGGTCATCCAGGCCGACTCGTCAATCGACCTCCCGCCTAATTATCAGAGGATGATGACAAATCTGCTTCGAAGGGGACTAAACAGGCCGCCGAACTACGAGAACCTTATTGCTCTGGCCGACCACTTGATGTCAGTATTGCAGCCGATTCTCGGCCCGGACAGTATTGTGGAGAAGGCAGATACTCGGTTGCTCATGTACTGCCACGGTGAGACATCACCCGCGTGGACATCTACGGAGGTACTGACGGCACATCAAGAATGGGCGACGAACCCCGGGAGCAGCATCTTTGTGAGCAAACTCCTAGAGATAAATCAGTCACTTCAGGCCACGGACAATATCATGCAGCGACTGGTACAGGCTAATAGGCAACTGGCGCTCAAGGTTTTCCAGACCCTGCGAGGAAACATCACGGGGCAGATGTTGCAAGGACATTCCAATGCACCTTACCTTCGGGCTGCGATAGCCTGCTGCAAGGCCTCGGACGATGATGATACGGTGCTGAGAATGCTCACCCACGTGATAGCCCAGTGTCGACAGCTCAACAACACCGAGGGTCGCGCGTTTTTGGAGTTCTTCCAAAAGATGTACGGCGCGCCCGCCCCGGGCTCGTCAGTGTCTCCCTGGTCCATATTCTTCAGCATGACGGCGCAGATCCCCAAGTGGACACCATACCTCCTCGGCTACTATGATGGGGAAGTTCGATGGCAGACAGACGAGTTTCTTCAGCGAGCCATCTTTGATTACGGTGTAGCGCCCGTGTTCGAGCCAGAAGCAGGTGGTGAGAGGCGCAAGGAAGTGCTCATTTCAGCTGCGAGGGAGCTTGGCCTCAACGCTCTCTTCTACCTCCGTGATCACTTTATCCAGCGCCGAGTCCACGTCGCCAAAGACATGGTGTTCCCCTTGCAACGCGTTGTAGCCAAGGCTTCGGCGTACTTTAACCTTGAGCCGGACGAGCCAGGTCCCGACCAGGAATTTGCGCAGATGAGCCAGAGTAGGTCTTTGTCCTTTTCTTTTTTTCTTTTTTTCTTTTTTAAGACTTGTCCGGGCCGACTTTGAGGATCATTGCTGACCATTTACTTTTCTTTGCACAGCAATTCTTGACGCTCTGAAGCGTATCACTGTCGATGAATTGGAAGAGGACGGATCCGGTAAGTTGCATGCATCCATTGCATTGGGGCACCGGGCAGACGCGCCGGTGGCTAGTGACTATTTCACGCACATTTGAATCATGAGCTAACTTGTAGCAACAGAATGGGATAACTCCTGCGGGTCGTCTGGAGGAGACATGGAGACCTTTGAAACCCTGGCGGATGCAGATTTGCAGTAGCGACAAGTCGAAGAAAGGGCTTCGCGCGCCAGCCCTATGTGACGAGCTCCCGGCGCGTGCTCGAAGTGAGGCATTCGAGGAGCTGCACGCCTCGTTTGAGCTATGTGTGATAAGGACACGAAGATATGATAACGGCATTTACGTCTTGACAAGGAGTTTCGTTTCCTCTTCCGCACTTCTGTCCTTCTAACCCTTTCCCTGGGTTTGTTTTTTCCTTTGTTTCTTTTTTCTCGTTCTTCCTTTCTTCTCTTTCGGCTAGGGTGCACTTAAAATCCGACAACGGAACGCTGAGAAGGTCTATGGCAAAGGTACGACTATAGGCTTGAGCCATTGACTGCTAAAGTGAAGAGATGCTTGGGGCCTGGTCCCTGGGGAAGAGGTGCCTCCCGCCTCCCGCCCGCCGTTCCTCAGGTGGAAAAAGAAGCAGACAGCCGTATACGGGCAGGTCGACTTGCGTTTTCTCGTCCGGTTGTTGGGCCCCTCCCACCTCTCCGTTCTCGACTTTTCTTTTGTCCTGCTTTTCTAACGTTATTTTACATTTGTCACCACACACTCTGTATGGAATCATCTGCTATGCCTCGCGCAACATGAGCGGTTTGGAAGGGGAAACAAAGAAGGATACGGCGTACCCCAGAAGGGAATTTGGGCTCTAAATCATACATTCTTTTTCTTCTTCTTCATTTTCCTTTTGCCTCTTCGATCCGTGCCTTGATCTACTTCCAACTCATTTTGCCTTTCGTGTACTTCAAAATGTGCAACCAACTTGTGTCTCACACCTTTTGTGATAGTACACCAGTGAACTTGGAGCCTTTTTTCTTTTTGGCATGAGATATACAGATAGGAGGTGAGGTATGGCGACCATGACACGGAAGCGCCGTTTTCTGGTATTCCTTCCTATTGGTACGGAAGTGAAGATTACATGTATACATAAGAAACCATGTTGCTTCTTCGGATCACTTATACTTGGTTCTCGGTCATCTACGAATCGGGACTCTTTAGCTTGTCTAGTTTTATTCCCCTGTGACGCACCAGCGCTTGAGGCAAAGAGGCTTGAGAAACACCTCCCGCGTATCATCTTGATGGTGATGTGATATGTGATGGATTGATGGGGGAGGGGGGGGACAGGGGCGGTAGGACGTGGCATACATCAGGCCAAAAATGTAGCGGGTGTCGATTGTCCAAACAATTCTTCTTCATAGGCTAGAAGGATCAAGGTGATGTGGGCGCGCGTATAATTTGGACAGGAACAACACAACACTGGGGTCTTTGGGCTAGGTAACGCGTGATTGGCGTGGAGCTGGTGTATGCGAGAAACTTGGGAGTTAACAGGCTGCCGACCTTATTCGAGACGGGATTGGCAGAGTCTCTGTGAAGATCAGTTCTTCGCGGCCGGAGCCTGGCCGCATACGTCAACTACGTGTACCGAGGTAGGGAATTTCAGCATAGCAAAAACATGCAGAAAAAGAAAAAAAAAAGTGAAGAAGGCTCTCTTTGCATGAGCTGAAGACTTGTGGAACAAGATCAAGCAAGGAGAAGAGAGCCGGTGTTGGATAAACATTGACAACTATAGGCCCAAAAAGACTGCAGAGCGGCGTGGTTCGGTTAGCCTAGGCGAGTTGGAGGGGGCAGGCCTCCGCCCCAGGTCAGACTTGCAGGTGTGGTAAGGCTGGGGAGAGGTGACAGCAGGAGAGGGCAACCTTGATGAAGAAAAAAGGGGGAGGATGAAGAGTGTAAAAGGTACTAAGGCAGGTTTTAGGGGGAGGTGAGGCGGCCACCAGCCTCGTTGTCCGAGAGGGGAGGGAGGCGTCCACTGCGTGAGTGGGTGTGCATGTGTTGTGTATAATACTCCTCGTCCCAGGACAGCGGCATGGAAGCGCCATCCGGCTTAAGCCGGGGCTTATTTGATCAAGATGATGCAGGTCATCTTGGAGCGCGAGAAGCTGAGTCTGTTCTTGCATCAATTCTCCTAGTTTTTCGTTTTGTGATGTTGGACACGTCCGGCGTGGATATGGCCAGCCAGCCAGGCCGAGCCTGGTGGTTCACATGAATATTTTTGCGTCGAGAATCTGGCGGTGATCGGCGGCCGTCGATCCAGCCTTGGAGTCTGTCTGCCGATCGCTGGGGAAAAGGAGGAGGAGGACAGGGGGAAAAGAGGAGAACTTGAAGCTTTAGGCCTTCGGGCCCCTTGTTCTTGCCGATTTCTTGCCTTGACCTCATCCCAAGCCAAGTGCGCCTTCCCCGTGTGGAGGACTGACGCGTAACGTGTACGTTGCCAATTGTGCGTTGCCAATTGCGCTTTCCTTCAACGCCCCTTGAAGAATCCTCGAAGCTTTAGTTCGAAAGCGTTTCAAAAGCTTCCACGTCATTGTCGCACTTAATTAGCCCTGATCCATTCTCCCACCCTTCCTATTCTTTTTCTTTTCTTTTGGTTCCATCTCGACTCTTCATCATTGCTATTTTTGCAACCTCATTCAACGGCGGCCAGAGGTTGATGGGGCGGCTCTGACCCTGGCGGATGTCTGATTGGTCTCTGTGCTCGTTCTTGAGCTTTGAGCTTCCTGCCCTGGACCAGCGTGTGCCAGAAATAGCACAAACCCGCCGGTTGGGCGGGCGAGCTACTGCCGCTCCTGCCCCCTGCTCACGTCATGCTGCTAGGCGCCCTACGGTAGCAGCAGCCAATCATGGCCCTTCCGCTGTGACGGCACATCTGGGATCTCTCGGATACTTTGGCCGTTTCCCTTCCTTCCCCGCGTTCTCGTTGGCCGTCAGTGAGGTCTGCTTGGGCCTTGTCATTTTATTGGCCAGCGCTTCCTCTTTGCCCGTCTTTTTCCCTTTGGGTCGTTTTCTTTCTTTTTTTCTCTTCTTCTTCCTTTCTACCTTGCTCGCTCTTCATCTCATGCAGTGTGACGGGTGGGGACAGTCCGCGCTTATGGCCTACTGGAGAGGACGTGCCAATGACTCGTTTGTAGATAGTAAAGTGCGCTCAAGATCAAGTACTGCCTACCCTTTGCTCTTGGAGTGCCTGGCTCTCGCTTTCCTTGCTATTGTTCCCTGAGGCCATCGTGGATCATAGAGCAATTCCCCCTTGTACGGCTGCAGCTCTCAAGGGAACCCTTTCTGGGCCGCCAGAACTGGCCCGCGTGGCTAGTGTTGGTAAACAAAGTTGGCCCACCCAAAGACGACCACATGCATGGTCAGGCACAACTCTACGTACTGGTTTCATCTCTTTTCCCGCCGAGTGTTTTTGTTTCTTATTTTGTTGCTTGTCCGCCTTTGCCAGCGGTGATGAGATCCCACCACGGCGGAAGGCACTTGAAACGCAGCACAGAAGGAACCCGCATACGCCCCCGGCTCGTTTCAGTTTCTAGCCTTGCCGCTGAAGACCCTGTCAAACCCCAGATCAGAAACATTCTCTATGTTTCTTTTTTATCCCAGCTTCCCAATCGTTTGGTCTCTCTGCCGGCGTTGTGTTCGATATAAGTCTCCGGAGGCACCCTGACCAGATTCGAGCTCCGTCACCATGGGCCTCGATCAACCAGCCTCTCTTCTCCCTCACCATCCCCCACTCACGAGCTTGCCGACATAAATACTCATCTCTGTTCTTACAAAGAAAGAGAGTGAGAGAAAGAGAGAAACTGGTTGTGTAGGTAAACGAAACAAACGTATCTGGGCCATTGCTGCAATAGAGGCATTCATTTGCTATTCTTTGTAGCTCGGATTCGAACTTGACCTCAGTGGGAGCTCATACCTATCCACAAACCGAAGACACGAGTGTAAAACCCTTCATCACAATCATTTTTATTCTTTCTCTATTTTATACGTCATGGCGCTTTCCAAGGATTGTATTTCCACGCCTCTCGAGGCTGGCACTTCCCTGCTGGACATTCATCACATTCCCACCCGCGTTACGGAAGCTCTCGAGTACGCTGCACGCCGCTTCTCCCGTAAGGGAATGCAGATTGCTCTCGTAGCCGTCTGCCGCGAATACCATACCCCATCCGTTATTCCCGTCTGCAACAGCCCCATGTTCTCGCCGCCCGCCTCGCCGGCTCCTGTCCCGACGTCCTCCGTGATGGGCTTCGCCGCCTCCGTCAAGAAGCGGCTGACGCGGTCCAACACCCATCCCGTCCTCTCCCTGAACTCGTCTATCAACACCACTGATCTGCGCAGCGCTGCTACCTCGCCCACCTGGTCGGTGTCCTCCCGAACCACCGCCTACAGCTCCGCAGCGTGCAGCATTGCCTCCGACCGGCCTAGCTGGCCTTGTACTCCCGCCACACCCGCAACTCCCATGTCGATGCCGCTTATGACCCCGGCGACCACCGCTCCTTCTAGCACGGCGGATGCCACGTCGCTCTCTTCCAGCCCCTTTAGCATCCGTCTGGTGCACGGTGATGTGCTCTGCGCCAAGGACGAGCAGGCTGTAGGGCAGGTCCTGGAACGGGCTGCCCGCAAGTACAAGATTGGGTATGTGCACTCGGATCAAAGCTTTTGTTTCGGCCTTTTATCTTTATAATGAAGAAGAATTGCCGCTTCCTTGGAATTTTCTAACCCTTTTGTTGTGGCAACTTTAGCAATCAGTGGCTCCCCACGGTCGAGTACGCTTCCACCTACGGCCTTACTGACGGCATCATCCGTCGCTCCCTGAACCAGGGCGAGACCCTCTTCTCGTCCCACGGTTTGACCCTCTACGCCCTCGACCGCCTGTACACTTTCAAGTCCGCCCTTTCTAGCTACTCCCGAACAAAATGCCCCTCCGCCTAGAGGATGCCGTCGACGAGCTGCGGAGGCTTTTCCTTTCCGGGGCGGCCGCAAGATCGCAAAGGCGGACATTCTCCGATCCTATGACTGGCTAAACTTGAGCGACGCCGCCCTGGCAGAATTGGATCGCATGTACCGCCGCGCGTATGGCGGTCCTCTGGGGACTGGCGCGATTGAAGGTATGACAGAGGTCAAGTTTGAGATGCGGGACCTGTTCCACACGTCTGTGGACGAGATCAAGATCGAGATATGCGAGGCCATTGATGATGTCCTCTTTATCCGGGAGGACAACGAGGTATCGCCCCTTGAGGAAGAATCTTGGCCTCTTCCCTCCCAACCCCTCATCATCCTCGAGCGCCCCGTGCCTATCCTCTCTACCCCCTTGGGATGGAAAGCACCGGCAACGAGTAGCCCCAAAACGCCTGTTCCACTTCTTCGATTACAGACCACGTTCGACCCGGTGTCCAGGGAGACCCCGCCGAAGACAACAAGACCCCGCCGCCGGGAGCAGAGTTGAAGAGGACGAGGACCTCACGGCCCGGCCGGAGCGTGCGATGCTCAAACCCATGTGGCCCACCCTCGCGGTCCCCCTGGGAGGCTCCTCCATTGACCAGATCCTCAAGAGCCCTGGCGGGAACTCGTCGCGGGCGTCGGACATGTCGAGACTGGGCCCTATGACGCCCAACGGCTACGACGATATCTCCCCATCACGAGGGGCGAGTGGGGGTTTTTGTTTTCGGATCCGAGCTTCCAACCCAAGATGGCGGCGGTGGAGACATGGTAGTGGTGCAATCAGCTTGGCTCTCTTTTCTTTTTTTTTTTTCTTTTATTCCCTTGTTCAGACGATAACCCCTATGTATTCGTTCCTTGCCCTTCAATTTTCTTGCCTTGCTGCTATGAATCACTACGATCTACGCGGTGGGCTGTTTTTGTTTCCTTTCTTTTCGTTTTTGGTGTTTTCCCTTAGATTCTCTGTACATATATGAGCCTCTAAACGCTAGAGAGCATGGAAGGCGTCGAAGGACTTTTTCTTTTTTTATTCTTCTTTCTCCTCTCTTCTTCTGTTTGGACTGAACTGAAGAGAGTGACACGTTGAGGCGGATAGATCCATGGGGTTGATGCTTTGTATAAGATGGATTGATTATACATATATGCTTGAGAGATAACGTCCAAAATATCGATATACCTGTCGAGATGATGCGCTTCCATTTAAATTTGTGTACAAGAAGTTCCGGCTTCTTTCAAGAAAACCAAGCCGTGCGTGGGTCACCGACGTCCAAGGAGACAGGGGCAAAGAGAAGAAGAAGAAGAATGGATTGTCCCTTTTTCATCCCCCTTTTTCTTTCTTTCTTTCTGATCATTACCGCCATCACCGCATCACCATCCATACCGCGCACCAGCCTCTTTGCGCTTGTTCTTGCCCTCGGCGAACCTCTCCTCGAGGGAGTCCCTCTGGCTAGCGACGGCGTTGACGAGCTGGCGCAGGCTATGCTTACCACCGCCCTGGATAGCGGCGCGGGCGGGCCGCTGGTTGGGAACGAGCTCACCCGAGGCGATGAGGGCCTGGTTGCGGCGGTATTCGGCGTCGAGGTTGAAGTTGACGACGCGGGTGTTGGGGTCGACGGCGCCGGCGGGGCCGCCGCGAGCCGAGGAGGAGGAGCGGCCAAAGAGTTCGCGCATGGCGGTGGCGTCGAGGTTGAGGTTGGAGGCGAGGGAGGAGACGGTTTCGGGTTCCTGGGCTTGCTGGTGTTCTTGGGGTTCGTAGTAGGGGGTGGGGTTGTAAGGGTCGGAGGGTGGGGGTAAGGGGCGAGGTGGGGGAGTAGTCTTCGTGGGAGGGGTCGTTGGCGTCGTCGTCGTAGTCGTCGTGGGCGGTGGTGGAGGGAGGGGAGGGGCGTCGAGGGAGAAGAGGGAGACTTTTTCTTTTTGGCGGGGGTGGTTCGTCGGGCTTTGATGCCGCGGCGCTACTTGTTGTCGCTGTCGTCGCATTGGCTGTGGAAGTGGAAGTGACGGGCGGGGTTTTGTTGTTGTTGTTGTCGTCGTCGTCTTTTTCCTCTTGGCGGCCGCGTTGCGAGCGACGCTCAGCGGCATGAAGCGTAGGGGTTTCCCTACGAGCTTGACCTCTTCCTCGCTCTTCATGCCCTCTGGGATTTCGGGGCCCTTGGCGCCCCCGCGCCCGCGCTTATGCTGGAAAAGGAGCCATCATTATCGCCGCCGCGCACGAAGCCGGGCCCCGCGCCCGTCTTGAGACCAGCGCCCACCCGTTGCGCTGCACCGCCCGACGACACCGAGGCATCGCCCGACGGCGCGCCTACCCCGCCGCCGATCCGGGAAGGTTTCTTGGGCGCGGGGAGGAACGCGTTGAACCCGCTAAAGGCGCCGCCGCCGGTGCGGGCCCTCTTGGTGGGGGTTCGGGGGCGCGACGGTATCGAGGGCGGAGGAGGAGGAGGAGGTAGAAGGAAGATTGACGCGGATTTTGCCGGGCTCGGCGCGGTCGACGAGTTTTTGGAAGGGTTTCTTGGGGGCGGTGCCGGGTTTCGCGGTGGCTGTCGTTGTCGTTGTCGTTGTGGTTTTGGAAGGGTTGGATTTAGGGGGAAGGGGAGGAGGAGAAGGGCCGGCTTCGGCGTCGGAGCCTGAGTCGGAGGCGTAGTCGACGAGGCCCATGGTTTGGATGGGTGCGTGCTTGTGTTGTAACTATAGTGTGTCTGGTGGTTTTTTGTGGGGGTATTCTTTCTCGGTTCAGAGACGGTTCGCGAATATCAGTTTCCGGGCCTTGGGGAGGGAATCGGCGATGGAGAGTATGAGGGTGGGAAAGAGAGGGGCGCGATGGAGGACGCCTTTTTTTTTTTTCTTTGGATGATTGCGCTGGAGGAATTTCACGAGGCGAACATTGATCTCGATGAACTTGAGGGATGACGTGTGATTAGTCAGCGAACTACATGGCTCAACGTTACAGGCGATGGGAAAGACCAGACAAACAATATTATTCTCATAAAAGTAATTTCTTTTTTATAAGGCTCCTGAAGAATAAAGATGGCTCGAGGGTTCCTCTGGCGCATGCGGATACGCTTTTCGGTCAAAACGCAGAGCGGATGCTAGGAAAAGGTCCCTCTGAGGTGGAGAAATAGGTATAAGTGCCCGTGATCCTCTCACATCTCGCCTGGCTCGCTCATTGAGAGTCTTGCCTGCTACAAAGACCGCGACACCGTTGCTCACATAGTAATATAGAATTTCGTCTCTCATTATCTTCTAACTCGCAGTGAATTCCTATACCGTAAACACCAGATCCATGCGCCGGGCGAAGCCCCTACTCTCATATTCCCTGAATCCGACCACCCTTCCATCTCTGTTCCAACGCCTAGTGTGTCCGAACGGAAAAATCTCCTTTTTCTTTCCTTTTTTCCCCTTTTATACTTATTCCTCTTCATCTTCATCGTCGTCTTCTTCCTCGTCTTCGTCATCTTCCTCCTCCCTCACGCCCTTGTCCTCCTCGCCCACCTTATCCGGCCCCGGATACCCAAACCCTTTTGTCATGGGCACGAAATCCCACCCTCAATCTTGGGCGGCGCACGCCACTGCACCTCTCCTCTCGTACATGGCGAGCCACACGGCATCCTTGTTGACCAGCTCAAACGCCTCCTTGACCTCGGGCCGCCCGAGCAGCAAATCCGCCACCAGGTCCAGCATCTCGTCAAACACGAGCGGCGGCACGCTCACATGGCTCACGACCGTCGCGAGGAGCGATACCGCCGCCTCCCACACCTTGACCGCGAGCGCGTAGTTGCCCAGACCGCCGCTGATTTCTAGCTGGGTTGCCGCCGCCGCCGCTAGCGCCGCGCCACCGTCGTCGGCCGCGCTCCTCGCCTTGGCGGAGGACTCGAGGATTTTCCCGCCTCCCAAGGGCATTCGGAGGGTGCCCACGTCGCTGCTGTCGATGGCCGAGATGAGCCCGCCGATGCCACGCTGTTGATGTTGCTGCTGCCTCTGTCGGTTGCCCATCGTCGCCCTCTCCGCGTTCTTCTTCGCGGCGAGGCACCACTTGTGTAAGCCGTTGCCCCATTCCGTCTTGAAACGCGAGGACATAAAGTCGCCCGCATTGACGCAGAGGGCGGAAATAGTCTCGCAGGCTGCAATGGTGACGAAGCCTTCCGAGTCGTACAGCCGCGCCATCGTCACGGGCCACACGTCGTTAATGAGTGGAAGAAAAGTGTTGGGGTCTGACGACAACGCGGGCGAAGCCGTGGCGAGGAGCCCTAGGAGCTGCTTGCGGAGATGAGGGCTGGGAAAAGTGAGATAGTGTTGCGTGAGATTGGCGATGCGGTTGAGGAGTGTGTATGTGGTGGATTTCTTTGCCTTCTTTTCCTCATCCTCATCCCCAGCTTGGGAAGGGGCATCGTCATCATCATCATCTTCCTCTTCGTTGCCGTTGTCATTAGCTTTGTCTTTGCCCTTTTTCGGCTTATCCATATTCTCAACATCGTCCCCATCGTGACTTGACGTTGTGCTCCTCGCCTCATCCATTTCCCGTTCCCGCTCATCCAGAAGTTCCTCCACCCGGCTGCCTTGTTTATGTAAATCACCCCAAGGAACCGTCGGGTGCCCCGTCTTGATCTTCTCGTCAATCTCCCGGTCCCTCTCATCCCGCTCCGCCCACTTGCGTTTAGTTGCCTCGATATCCTCTAGGGCCTGCTCAAAAGTCAGCTTGGGCGGTTGCTTCTTGCGGTGGTCGACGCGCGACGCCTCGCCTGCTTCTATGAGCAAGGTCTGCGATTTGGCACCCTGGTCGACGACCTCCTTGAGGACGGTAAACAACGCCTCCACCAGAACGGGGTAGCCGTGGAAATTGTCGAGCGCAGCAAAGATGGACTCGATGACATCTTCGAGGTACGGAATGATCTTGGGTCCCGTAACGCGGGTCATCATGACCAAGACGTTCACCATGGCCGGCGTCAGGTTTAGCGAGTTTATCTGCAGCGCCACAGCGTCGACCATGTAGTCCGCATTCTTCACAATCAGTTCCGACACGTCGGCGTAATCGCAGTGCGCCGCGAGCGCGTTTAGGGTGACCAGGGCGTGGCGGCGCACCTCGGGGTGCTCGTCGCCGAGGAGGGTGCTGATGGGGAAGAGCACGTCCATGAGCTCGGGCCTAAAGTCTCTTTTGAGCCGACGCGCCGTATACTCGATGACCTCGAGAGCCTGGGCCCTCGACCTCCAGTCGCTTTCCATGGTTTGAGCACGAGGGAAATGATAAAAGAGGCCAAGCTAAACATGTCCTGGAGCACTTCCTGGGGGTTGCCGGCGGGGCCGAGACTCGAATTCTCGTCATCGTCGGGAAAGACGGTAAACATGTCGAACTCGTCGCCCGTGCTTTCCAGGGCGGATTGGACGAGCTTGAAGGCGAGCCAAAACGACGAGAAACTATGGCGGTCCGTGGCGTCCCGGGCGTATCCTGTCAGGGTATTTGCGTATCGGCTTTTGTCTTCGGGTGCTCCCAGCTTGGCGATGAGCTGCCCAACTAGGTCTCGGGCGGTACGTTGGCTTTCGTGGGCCAGGGCTATGGGGCGGAAGACTTGCTGACTACTCGCGCCGCGGGAGATGAGGGACCTGGTGGTGCTCTCGACGGTGTCTAGGTCCTCGTCGTCCAGGACCACGCGCTCGGCCGTCTTGACCCATTGGCTCTGGCTGTCAAACGCCTCACGGAAGCCCTTGAGGATCTGGCCGTGGATGATGGCCGCCTTAGCCGTACTCTTCTGCATCTGGCCTAGCACGGTCGTGGCGTTGACGAGGAACTGCAGGTACCGCCGCTGCTTGGTTTCATCCCCCATCTGCATGACGCTGCCAAAATTGCGCGCCCTATCAAACGCGGCCTTGCGCACGTTTTCGAGAATCGTCTTCTCATGCACCATGCACAGCTCCTTGAGCGACGTCTCCATGAGGGAATCGAGGCGGTCCTTCGACATGACCATGATGGCCGCCTCCACCAGGATGTCGGCGCAGTTCTGGAGGGACTGATGGCACTCGTCCAACACCTTGATACAGAAATCCTCGAGCTCACCACGGACGACTTCTGAGTCGCTGAGCTGCAGCTTCAGCACGGTCCCGAGGGCCACCCGGGTCTGCTCCTGGGTCAACTTGAGCCATTCGGGTGAGTAAGGTTCGGTGGGGACGTCTTCTTGGCCGCTGCGCTCAAATCTCTTCACCCTGAGCTCGACCTCAAAGTTAGAAAGAACGCGGGTCAGGATTAAGCGGAAGGCAGCGATGGCCTGGACCAAGACGCGGGGTCTCTGGCTCGAGTGGGCCAGCAGCTTGGCGAGGGACGAAGCTATTCCCGGGTAGAAGCCCGCTAGTGTGTGAGCATCCCGGATGGACATTACAGCATTATCTAGCGTTGTCAGGGCATCAGTTTGGATCTCAGGTGATAGTGGACTGTGCGCTTGGTCGAGGATAGAAGCAAGAGTGTTTCCGATTTGAGTCAAGGAATTTTCCGATTTGTAGATGGCGCCTGCCCCAGGACTGTCTCGTGAAGTAGAAAAGGCTACCCGGATAGCGGCGAGAGCCTCGTGAATAGTCTCCTCGGCCATCTCCGGATGCTCCGCGGTGGGCGACTTCTCTTTCCCACTATCGGGGCGGCTGCCGAGGATCGTACTAAATAAGAGTAGGAGTTGGGGGAACAGCTCGGCCAGATTCTTAGCGCTCCAGCCCTTGGCTATGAGCACGGAGATACCGCGCAGCGCTGCTTCGACGACGGGGAGGGAGAACTTGTCCCTCTGGGCAAAGATGCGGGAGATGGGCCAGAAGATGTAATCGGCCAGACCGTCGTTCAGGATCTGGCTACCGCCATTGGCTGCGACGTGGGAGTTGACAATGGAGAAAATCTCGTCGATGCGAGTGGCCAACTCTTTGCTTCTGCGGCGCTCGTTGGAGGTGTGGTGGTGAGTCCGGCCACAGTGACGCAAAGAGGTTTGAGCTGGGGGAAAGCGTCAGCCCGCTTTCTTCTTCTTCTTCTTCTTCTTCCTCTATAAGCACGGGGCGGCGAGAGGAGCGGGGAAACAATGAAAAGAGAGATCAAGGATCAGGATGGAAGGTGTACCTGGCGGAAAAGCTTTGCTCGAGCATCCTTCATCACATCTTGTGATGAGGTGCTCAGATTGTCGGTCTCCATGATGGATGGTGATGCTCGTGCCCCCAGCTAGGCATCCTTTGATTTTGACCCCAACAGTAGTGTGAGCCAGTAGCTCTTGAGGCTGAATTCTAGATAGAAATGATAGGTGTGTATTAAGGAAAATAGCGGCGATGGTGATGGTTTAAGGTGTGGGCTATACAAAGTACAGATTGCAAAATCAATGTGAAGTGAGTGGAAGTGAGACGTTGATTTCCTAAGTGAAGGTTGGTGAGCTCAGTGATGCCTTCCTAAATTGCAAAGGGTCAATCGCTCTTGTTGCCCACCCTCAGAAAGAGTTACACCCCAGGCTTGAGCTCTAATATCAACAGTGAGCAGCCAGTCTATTAGTGGGTTTCTGCCACCGCCTTTAGCGGGGTTGGGCTAGCTAGGGAATGCTTAGGAGGGGCAACTTAGGTCTTCCGCTGCTATAAACCTCAATTTTTACTCTGGTTGACCAGTCTCAGATCCTCTATTCATTCTGTCCGCGATATTAATGATGGAAATAAATCCAGAAAAATAAATAAAGAATGAAGGCCCAATATAAGATCAAGCAGCCGTTTTATACAAATATGTTCCTGGATGCGCACTCGTCTGGCGTGTTTGGCGCGTGTTTGAGCTGTTTAGGCGTCACCACCAAACCCATTCGAGCTTCACATTGGCCAGCGACAACGTGGATGGTGGGGCTACATTCTGGTGGATCTATGCTGTCAGAGAGCACACAGCACAGCGCACCAAGAGGAGGGGCAGCACCCCGTCCGAATCGGAGCTATTCCGAAGAGGAGCTCCATATCCGGTGGGAGTACGCCTTCCCCTTGCAAGACCTTACGCCCTACCATCCTTCGCACCCCTTGTCTTCGCCCCCTTGTGTTAGTCGCGGCTCTCATCCTTCCTCAGCTCTATCACCATCGTATTCGTGTAACAGTATAGCTCTGCCTCTCTCTCTCTATCTATTTCTCTCTCTTAGTCCTACCTCTTTTCCAAAGCTATAAATCGAGCTACTCCTTTTTTCTGTCTACACATTGTTCTCCCTCGATCCATTCCACTCTCATTCTCCAATCCCCCTCGTCTACTCCTTTTCCCCATCCCTAGCTCCCGCATCATGGCCTCCAACAAGCCCGCCCCCTTCCTCACCCGAGTCCACTACTACGACTCCCCCACCCGCAACACCACGGCGTACGAGACCGGCGCCGACGCCTCCCCAACGCCTTCGTCGTCATCGGCGGCCTCAGCGACGGCCCGCACACCATCCCCGCCCTCACCAAGATCGCCGCCCGCCTCGACCCCGCCAACGGCGGTCCCGGCTACTCCATTGTCGAGTTCCGCATGCGCAGCTCCTACGTCGGCTACGGTACCTCTAGTCTCACCGAGGATGTTGCCCACATTACCGCCCTCGTGAAATACCTCCGCTCCATCGGCAAGTCCAAGATTGTCCTCTGCGGTCACTCTACGGGCACTCAGGTAAGCATTTTCAAACACATCGTTCTTGCCCCTTTTGGAAGTGTGGATGCTGTGTTATGGCCTTCTGGCTTTAGAAGGGCGAAGAAAGCGTTTCCTTCTCCCCTGCCCCTTTCAACTTCCTTCTTGAACCCTAACCTCCTGGCTTCCCCAGGACATCATGGAATACGTCAACTCGGGCGCTCAAGACTCCCAACCTGTCGACGGTTTCGTCCTCCAAGGCCCTGTTTCCGACCGCCAGTCGATTGAGCTCCTCGGGCAAATGTTCCCAGACCATGACTTTGCCGACACCCTCGCCTGCGCAGAGCAGTACATTGCCGAAGGCAGGAAGAATGACTGTCTCCCTACTGCAAAGCTCCCTCCCATCTTCGCCGGCGACCCAATCTCCGCCTATCGGTACCACTCCCTCGCAACCAAGGGTAAGTCACTCTCTCCGCATGCTCCCCTCTTCTCGCCTCTAGTTTTGCCTTCCTTACCTTGCAAAAAAGGGAAGAAGAAGGCATCAGCTTCGAGGCCAGCAGTAACTAACCATCGTGACCGTTCTCCTCTTTGCTTCATTCCCCTTTCTACAGCGGAGACGACGACTACTTCTCCACAGACCTCTCCGACGAGTTCGTCAACCGCGTCTGGGGCCGCTTCGCGAAACCCATCCTCGTCCTCCATTGCGCCGACGATGAGTTCGTGCCACCGCACGTCGACAAGGCCGCCCTCGTCGACCGCTGGGCAAAGGCCACCTCCCACATGAGCCCGCTTTCCGGCGTGCTCCCCAACGCGAACCACACCCTGGATTCCGATGAGGCCATCCAGGGTTTTGGGACAAGGTGGTCGAGTTCCTCTCCACCATCTAAGTTACGTCTGTGGTATTTGGTAGAAAAGTTCAAAATTTGGAGGAAACGTGAAATTTGGTTGCATCATGCTATCTCAAGGGTGCTTTTGTAGGACGTCGTATCCAACCCAAACCTTCCATAAGCCTAATAAATGACATCCTCAAGACAATCTTCTAAATCTAAATATGAATCTCGTTTTCCCCTACCCTCATGGTTCTCTAGCACTCAGCTCTCCTAAATAGAATCCTAGGCCAAGACGTACGGCTTGTGGGCCACCCAAGTCCTCCAGAGTATAGTCCCATCAGTACCATAGCGGTCCGTGGACCGAACAAAAGTCTTTACCAGCATTCACCGCCAGGATGCTTCCAGTAGGAGAACCTGGTCAGTGATAACCAACAACACCAAGAGCTCGAACGGAAGCGCGCATGTAGGCAGTGGATTATTCGTATTCGGATCGCCCAGATCGATGCCATTGGACGACTTGACGCATCACCAAAGGGAAGGAGACAACTAAATGAAATAATGGTGAAACTTTCTCGCTTCCTTCAACTAATACCAGCTAGTAGCAGCGAGTAGTCGTGGCCAAGCGAGCGTGTGCGCGGCAGATGTATTTGGCGCTCGTTCGCAGTCCCAAGGCCGAGTACGAATACGAATCGCCCGGCGCTTTCTTTCCGCCACAAGCGCTTCCTGTCGAGGTGTCAAGACAGGGGACGACGAGCTCATGTTCGTTTCGCCCGCTCAGGGATGGCATAGCAACTGAGGCCCTGTCATAACAATACAGGGCCCCTTAAACACGCAAGAACCAACTCGAGATGGAGTTGCCTCATTTCGGTTGAAAGCAGCACCTGCGTGCGATCCTTGGCAGCTAGGCCCCGGTGCCGTAACCGAGCATGTCTTTGCTCTCACGGGCCCTCGCGTTTTGGCAGTGGTGTACGTTAGGCCAAGACAAGAGGAGAAATGCATTTACGAGTAATTGCGAGTGAGGGGCAAGAATTGTGGACATTTATAAGTACAAACTAATCATGGAGCAAGCGGAGAGTTGACGTGTAGAGTAGGTAAACAATGTTGACAAAGAATAAAACCTACAGCATTTTGTTTAGACCCTTGATCCAACCTCCCAATCTAGCCAGTCTAATTGACCCTCCTTTTGCTTTTGCTTTCCAGCGCTTCCTCGCTTCTCTCATTTCTCCCACTTTTCTCCTTCACTACTGGTAGGCGAGCAAGCCATCCGTAGACGAGACCGATTCCCGGGAGGGTGACTCGCTCAAAGGGCCATTATCTCAGACGCTGAGAGCAAACCTCCTACTCGGATTCATCGTCGGAATCCTCCTCTTCGGCCTCTTCAAGCCAAACGAGGAAAGGCTCGGCGGCCTTTCGGACCTTCTTCGAGGTGGAAAGGTCAACATACTTCTTGCTGGCCTTGGTACCCCATTTCTTGATGACCTCCTCGCTGACGAGGTCGTGGTGGTAATACAGTTGCAAAATCTTGACAACTTGCTGAAGGAGCTCAGGCTTGTCCTTGCTGCTGAGGCCAATGAAGCGCTCGGTACCGCCGAGGAGAGAGCGCTCATGCTTGTCCGAGGTGATGAGCTTCTTGAGCATACCGGCGCGCTTGGGGATTTGAGCGCAGATCTTGTCCGCATCAAAAATGGTCTGGACGAGAACCAGGAGAGTGCGGTGCTTGCCCTCAATGCCAAGTTCCTTGGCCTTGACGTAGATCTCGACATCGTCAACAGCATCAGCGCTTCCCTTCTTGGCAACCTGTTCCTGAATCCAATTTCCGAGAACATCATAAGGTGTCTCAACACCGCCCTCTCCATCCTCGTCCTCGTCACCGCCAAAGGAAAGCTTCTGCTTGAACTCTTCGGGAAGTGAAGCCTGGCGGGCCTTGACAGCGGCCGCACTCATGTCGACAGCCCACTCGTCCTCCTTGGATTCGGCTTCTTCGGCCGCTTCATAGGCCGACGCCTTTACCTTTTCGAACTCGTCGTCGCTGCCAGCGTCGACAGCGGGAGCGCCTTTGCCTCCGCTTCCGGAGCCGTCTGAGGCATCCTCACCGCCACTGCCGTGGCCGTTCTCGGTACCATTACCGTTCTGCTGCTGCTGCTTAGCCTTTCGAGCGGCCTTGCGCTCAGCCTTGTCCTTCTTGCCCTTCTTCGGCTGGTTCTTCAAGATGAAACCGCTGAGCTTCAATCTGATATCGACATCGCTCCTCTGACCACAAGCCTTGCAGTCAAGAAGGATACGGTCGTCCTTGATTACGACATCGGTCTCGGGGTTCTTGCACTTCTTGCAAAGAACAAACTTGGAGATGAAGCCATCAAGGTGATCCTGTAACTTGCCAGCCTCATGGGCGCCATTAATGATCCAGCGATCATCGGGGGTCAATGTTGGTCTGAGCGCCAAGCTCAAAACCGAAGTACTTGATGACGTAGGAGCCAGGGCGGGAGAGGGACTGGGCGACGCTGCTCAGGTTGACAATGACGGTCTTGATGCCGTTGCCTTTGCCTTCAATCTTGGTATGGAGCCTCTCCATCTTATAGCGATAGAAAACGTCGCTAACATCGCGACGAACGTTGATAAGAGCCATGATTGCGGTATTGGCCGGGGGGCTGAGGATATATTTATGTATTGTTCAGCGATGGGCTAGTGGTTGGCAGATAGGTAGACTCGTTGGTCATACGCGTTGAAAGCAGGCCAGAAGGGAAAAGGAGAAAGGGCCGAGATGGCGATAGAATGCTAGAGAGCTTGGCAGGTTTAGGTCACTAACGGAAGTTAAAGTGACGGGCTGGATGGCATGAAAGCTCTTTTTGATTTGTCGTAGACGTTCAAGAGAACTGGCTGATAGGCGGAGCAGAAGGGGAGTTTACAACTCAGCGAGAAAAGGGGTGATCATAGGGAAACCGTTAAAAGGCTTGTTCTGATGGTTAGGCATGAACTCTGTGGGGGAGCTTCAACCGACGGATTTCAGGTCAGGACTACTGGGCGTTGATATGCGAAAACGTCGCAGTCTGGTAGTGGAACGGTGTCGAAAGACAGGAATATTGTCGTGCTGATACATAAACTCTGCGTGTTGATGTACCAAACCCGTGATGTAGAAAGGGCGTTGCGTTTGATAGCGCACGATTCAAGTGGCGTAGTGGTGGGAAATGAGAAGCTGTCGTAATGTGAAGCACCAAAAGCGAGATGGGGGTTTCCTTCGATGGCGAACAAGATCGGATTGGCGAGTTGTGTACCGAGGTAGGGTTGAGAAAAAGGAGGTGGAAGAAGAGCGGCAACGTCGATGGAAGTTTCGGTTGCTTCGTTGATGTCGTCAACAAGTTGAGATGCGAACTGGTCCTCTCACAGGCCGAGTTAGGCTCCAAAGGTTAGAGGGGCGAGTTGAGGCTCGCGGAGAGAGAGAAGAATCGAGTGTATGACAAAAACGTCAGACGTGATAAGGCGATGCTCTGGGTAGAAGATCGCGAAATAAAGATTTGGGTTTTGTTGGTGAAAAAGTTTTGGAAAAGGTTGGGGATGGGGAAGGGAGAAGTTGGAACAATAATCAGAGTCAAGCCGGGGGAAGCGGTTAGGCTGGGGGCGAAAAAGAAAAAGAACAAAAAAAGAAGAAAAAAAGAACAAAAAGAGGAGTCAGAAGCCAAGGCGAAAGCCGTGGAAAAGTTTTTTTCTCTTCTATTTTTTTGTTCCATGGCAGGCTTACCCCACTGGGCAGGCGCGAATGAGAAGGGGTGGGGGCTCCTTGAGGGGAAAGGGGCACCCAATTTGATGAATGACGGACCGGAAATGGGGCCGCTAAAGCCCTCTCGTCAGTGGAAGTCGCCAGTCTAGAACGGGGCTCGCCGGGGCTCTCCCAGTTCGGAGAATACATTGAGGGCAGTTGCACTGAACAGACAGCTCAACAGTCACTGGACTTTGTGCGTCCCTTGGCTCCCTTTCCCCGGCGAGTCGTCGCGCAACCAAGAATGCCGTAAAGTACCGCGACTTGATTGACATCACATCACATAGCGGGACAAGAGGGGACATCGTATCGAAAATCCGTCAAGAGGTGTTCAAATTGTGAGGGACGAATTATCGGCACAGCCTAGGTTAGAATTCGAACTAAAGTAGCTCTCCAACTTTGTGACAAGAGGATCCATTATCACATCAAATTTAGTCAATATCTTTCGTGTATCGCAAGTTGCCCTAATAAGCTGTGTCCCCCTCTTTCTTGCTTGACCAGGGCAAGCTCCAGGAACACCAGGCGGTTTCAAAAGCTTGAGCTCCGTCCGCTTCGACCTGCACAGGAAGCTGCCCCTACTTCAGTCCTGCCTCAAAACGAAGCCCTCTTAGTCTGAGGGTTGGGCATTGGCAGGGCTAAATTACAATTTAGCCCACTAGCAACACGTCAAGTGGTAACATAGGTATTGCGATTTTCGCACACTGCTCCCTGGGTCGAGTCTTGTTCAACACCATGATCTATTGGATTCGACACCCTCATGATTGCGGTCGGCTTGCACAGGGCTGTGGACGGATCCAGGAGCGACTGACTTGACTCCGCAAACACACTTTGATTCTTTGTGCGCGGTTCCAGGCTTGCAGAGGCCTCAAGTTGATTCTGGTTGAGCTTTTCATTGACACGTGCTTTCCTTCTGCACGGCATGGAGGGGCCTTGGGCCTACGGCGGGGAGGAAGTATCGGTACCTAGGGTCTACCAGAAGCGGGTTCTTGGCTTCTTCACCTGCACCTGCACGGCATGCGTGGAACCTGAAGAGCTCTCTGGCTCGGTTCACGTCGCAACATTGCGCCAGACAATCGCAAACAGAAGGGGCCAAGGATAGAGGGGCCAAGGCAGGAAGGTAGGTTCCAGGTCGTGTTCCTTCCGTCCCCCTCGCCCAGGCCGGAGCCGGATACTTCAACGAGCGACTCACCCGATCCCACCTTGATGATAATAAGCGCAAATTCTCCCAGTGTCTTTGGGAACTCCGAAAATGGAGATCAATGATGATCGAGGGACCCATTCGAAAAGTTGAGTCGCTTTATTACTCCGTCTCTCTCTGAGTCGGAGATACCGGAGCTCACCACTTCCACCATTTTTTCATCAATCCCGCTCCTTCCCTCCCTTGAACCGGCCCCTCTTTGCTCTTTATGCCGCGGACTTACGACGCGGGCATCTCGGCTTGAGTTGTCACAGCCCTGTTTGAGGAAGAGCAGCCGTGTAACCAAGCCAGCCACGACAAAACCGGCACATGAGGTTTGGAAGGTCTCGCAAACTGGCTTTAGTTAGTACATTTGATGTTAGGCGACCTCTTTTGCCTGCCAGTCAAATTTCGTACCGCCAACAAAAAGCAACACAAGCGTGAAATGAAGGTGCACATATGTCTCACTCGAAGAACCAAAGAACACGTTGAAAATCGCTGGCCGGTGATCGGCTGTAACCTCCCATAGCGAAGGGTGCTAGAGCAAAGGGTGGGTGTTGCCATGCCTGGCGGAGGTCTCGGAACGCGATTATCATTTGCATCAAGAATAACTTGAGCATAAAATGACAACGCAACAAACAACACGTTGGCGCGCAGCCATTTGAAATTATTGGAAGGAAGCATTCCTCGGGTTTATCATGAAGAAAAGGGAATATGCACAAGGAAACATGCTGACAGACATCGAGATCGATTGAATACTGTCAAAAAGAACTATAAAAAAGAAAAAGAATGTTGAGAATGGTCAGTATGAGGGTCGAACTCATGACCTTGGCATTTACTTGATAAGCCGGATAGCTTATTAGTACCACGCTCTAACCAACTGAGCTAACCGACCGCCGGTTTACTGGTGATTACGCTGCTGCTTGAAGTCGCTCAAATCTGAGTTGGCACCGCTGGCCGCCGGGCGGCTCGAGATTAGTTGGTCTGACATCGCCATATCGAAGTCGGTAGTCGAAGGGTCCGGCGTCGTTGTGTATCGAGAGTACACCTCCCTTAGCAAAGTCTTCATTTCCAAAAGTGCAAGGCTAAAGGCAAAACGTGTTCAGTCACCGCAAGAAGAAAAGGACACATGGCAGCGAGAAAAACAAAGAAAGAAAAAAGGAAGAAGATGACGTACTGTTTTCCAATGCACCCCTACCTCCGGCTGCAAATGCAAACTGCAACCGCTTCCTATCCGCATCGCCTTCCGGATCTAACCACCGCTCTGGGTCAAAGGTTTCCGGGGCCGGAAAGACGTCTTCGTTGAGTCTATGGATAGAGTACGCTTGCGCGGAAACAATTGTCCCCCTGGCAATTTGTAGCCATCGAGTACTCTCCCCGGCGGGGACATATCTCGGCAAGGACATCGGAATGGCGGGGAAACACCTAAGTCCCTCCCATATCACGGCTTCCAAGTATGGCAGCTTGTCTAATGATTTGAGGGGATTTTCTCGCAGTTCCCTGTGAAGCTTTTCCTGGATGGAAAAAGACCGAGGTTGCGAGATTTCCCACATGAGGAAGCAAAGCCCATCGCCCGTCGTGTCAATGCCTGCTGCCATGTGATCGAGACACTCGGCAGCCATATCGAGCTGGTCGAGTTCCGACTTCTCGAGCATGCGCTTGAGAAGGGTAAAGTGTTCTGGATCGGGCTGTCTGCTCGCGTTCAACACGAACTCGTCGGCCAAGGGTGTTTCGCGAGGCTTGGCGAGGAAGTAGAGCGCCTTGGAAATCAGCTTATGCGCTCTAGGGCTATAGAACTGGATAAGCCGGTCTAACATGAGAGCGTTAGCATGGGGTAACCTATCGTGGTAATTATAGCCACCTACTCTGCAAGCTGTCATCCGAAGCGACCTGATGCATCATTTCAGCATGACCCTCATCTTGCAAGCAATTCGTTCCGTACGGGTGGAAGAGATGGTGTGTCACGCAGTCACAAGCGTAAGCGTGCAAACCTAGATATTTCCGCGTGAGGTCGCGTGAGCTCCCATTCCCTAGTTAAGAGGTAACTTCAAAGGGGAGTGGCTCTAACCACTTACACATCTATATATTCACACAAAGTCAGCCTCAAAACCTGCGATTCTAGCCGTAGAGGAAGAATACTCGGCCACGATACCACGATACCACATAAAACATGGCTGACGTACAAAAATGTCAAGGCTCCGCCCGACCGACTCCTCGCAGAGCTTGGTAAACAACCTGGCACGGTCTTGGATCCCCGAGGTTGAAACGGGGCGCATCACGTTGCTGTTGGCGTAGCGGTCTGCTAGTATGCGTTTACGCTTCGCGTGCTGTGGTGCGATCAGTTTGAGAACATTAGGGCGCGGCGTTCCTGCTCTACGGAAACATAAATGCACTTACATCGCTCTTGTTCAAGGTCGTGAACATGGTTCTACGATGCTACGGTCAGCAGACGGCTCGGTGTTCGCGCTCTGTCGTCTTGATCTATTGGAACACACCTCCTTCCGTAAACCTGGAAAAGGTCATAGAATTCCGTCTTATCATAGCCACTACCACCAGAACAGTAAATCTCCTTCACCGCCTCTGGTGATGTGAACGAGACCTCGCGAGGCCCAATCCTCACAACAGGGCCGTAGCGCACATGAAGCCCATGTATATACTCGCCGACGGCCCTTGAGCTCATTCCATTTCAGGAGAGCAGATGTAAAGACCGACGTCGCCGGACCTGGTACTTTGGCGATTGGAGATAGGATCCGGAGAACGACAGCGACAAGACCCACGGCGACGAGCACCCCGCCAGGAAGACGGGGAGAAAAGCAGCATGGCGGGCAAGACGAAAAGAGGGCTCGGGCAGTCGTCCTCTACTATTCTAGAGTGTGCTCCTAGCGTTGCGTGTGTTGGTGTAAGATTGTTCCCAGTAAGAGATAAGAGGCCTGATAGGGCGGGTGTGGAGGGGTTGGTTGAAGTCGGGCACGTTATGGTGGGGCAGAGTTAATGTGATGGACTGAACCTTATCGATCCGTGCGGCAGTGGCGGGAGCGGTGGAGGGGTCAGGAAGAGCATTGCCTTTCAACGGCGGCCAACACCGGAGTTTATCGGCATACAGCGGGTCTCTTCACACCCGTTCAGTTCGGCAGCCTCCCGTAAACCATGTGGCCGTTGAAATCGCAGGCTGGACGGCACGGCGCATAAGAAGGAGGAGAAAAAAATCATATTGAATCAATAATAGGAATAGCAATACCACAACGGCACTCGTCGCTGTATTCCCCTGCCTCTGAACTCGATGAAAATGAAAACGAAACAAAGACACCCATGGATCCTTGATAGAACATTCGCCATCCACCAAAAGCTGGACGCTTCACACACCATGACCTTTCGATAATAACATTGAACCCTGATACCGAGTGGCACGCCAGCACTGCCCTTCCTCATTACCTAAGTGCGAACATCAATATCATGCTCAAAAGTTAGGAGCAAGTGTCTGAGAGTCGCTGGACCACCAGACGAATTTCCGAGAAGACAGCCCCTCCAGCGCATCGCAGCAGGTGAAGTAAAAGCAAGAAAATGGGCCAATCCCTTGGTGGGAGGATTCTACCAAGGTTCATCTGATGGCGGCCTCCTCGTCGAGTTGTGTGAGCCACTGGGGCCCCATGAATCCCACTGATCACCGCGCGCGGCTCCTGTCCGCTCCCAGAAAGATCATCCCACGAACCGGGCATCCTTGACCTTGGTTGAGCCTTATTTTCACCAGTTCCATCCGCACCCCAGCCTGGAGGGCTTCCATCCGCACCATAAACATTGTTATCTCGGTTGATCTGGGAGGCCCTACCATATCCTGTTGAGTGGTTCCTGCCGTCGTGCTGCCACTCTTGGTGGAATTCATTGTTGGACCCATGCATACGCGGGTCGCGATGAGAGTTACCATGCGAACCCCATGCACCATTGTCGCCAGTATTGCCCCATGCAGATCCGGCTCTACCATGGCTATCTTGCTTCCTAGATCCAGATCCACCCTGGTTGTCGTTACCCCATCCACCTGCTCCTGAGTGAGATGCAGGAGCGTTCCAGTGATCGGATGGCTTCGGAGCATTGCTAGCCCACCCATTTGGGGCACTGTCCGGTCGCCCGTGATTTCCACCGCCGCTTGCCCAACCGTCGCCGCGGTTCGAGCTGCGTGCTGTTGTATTTTGTTGATGAGATGGCTCCCGCCATTGCGAACCTCGTGCACCTTGGTGGTCTGGCACCGCATTGTTACTGTTATGGCTAGACTTGGGTGGAGGGATGGCACCCCACATGTCTGGGGAGTCTCCTTTCTTACCTTGGGAATTCGTATGGTTGGGCTTGTCTTTTATTCCCCAAAGGCCATGACTACTATCCCTCTTAGGCATACCTTCCTGTGGCCGACTCCAGCCGTCGTTTTCAACCTCGTGAGATCGTGGCCGAGCAGGGTTCTGAGGCTGATTTTGTGGGTGCCCCGCCATGTACTGGGGATAAGGATAAGGTTGGCTGGGTCCGAATGCTGGATGAACAGGCATCAAATGCGGATACGGCGGGTACGGGAGATGATAACCGCCCGCTTCGGCACCAGGACCGGAGTAGATTCTACCCTGTGGCCCCTGGAAATCGCCACCTCGGCCCATCTGCGGAGGAGGATGAAAGGGCCATTCTGGGGGAGGGGCGAGTCCATCACGATGCGGGCCACTGGGAGGGCACGAACCACTATTTGCCGCTGTGGCATGAGGATTATCGTTTTTGGGACAAGGCTTGTCATTCTGTGTCCCGGATGTCGAGTCGTGATATATGCGCAGAATCTTCTGGTCCTTGTCTATGAATGCATTGGGCTTCGGATCCCCAGGTCCCGCCACAGCGTGTTCCACTTGCATGACTTCGCCTTGAGCTGTCTGGAATGAATTTGAGGGTGCATCAGGCGGGAGCGTGTCGGAGGGCCCAGGGGCAGGTCCCGAGGGCTTTTTCTGCTTCTTATTTTGAGGCGTGTTTGAAGGTTGAGCTCCATCCTTCCCCTCGCCCTTTCCCTCACCCTTCCCCTCACCCTTCCCATCGCCCTTCCCCTCGCCAGTCGTGGCCTTCTTCTTTTTGCCCTTCTTTTCCTTCATTTTCTCATCCTCGTCCTCTTCTGTGCTGCTTTTCGTTGTACAATGAGATGAATCGCTTTCGCTCTCCCCATCTGTCGAGGAGTTGTCCGAGGAAGAGGAGCGGCTTTTTCTCAGCCCGACTTTCAGTGGGCGGATCTGATCTTGACCGCCGCTTCAGCTTTCGCCTTGGTGCTTTGGGCTCCTTTTGTATCTCCGAGTGGATCCGGAGGAGCTACTGTCACTGCTACTTTCATCGCTACTCTCTGATTCGGATGAGCTTGATGGGCTGTCGTATCTTGAACTTCTACTCTTCCGTTTTTGAAGCCTGTAGCGGATCTTAGAGTTTCGTCGTTTCCGCGACGAGGATGTGTCCGACCCGCTCGTGGAAGATTCACTGGAATATACCGCAACCTGCCCCTAACCAATAAATCCGGTCTGTCTGAATGCTCGTCCGACATACTATCGGCATCAAAAGAAGAATACAGCCTAGGAGAAAGTCGCTTCCTACGCCTTCCCTGATTCCTCAGCGCGCCCAAATTGCCTGAGCTTTGTTTTAGAGCGGATTTCAACGGAGTTTCGAACCTAACTTTCTTAGTGCTTGCAGCCGACTCAGAGTCGCTCGTAGTAGGGGGTTCGGGATCTGAGTGGTAGTTCGTCTCCGGGGATAGCTGACGGTAACGCAATCCATATCTGACTCATCGTCGGTGGTGACCTCGAGCCTCATCACCGACTTGGTCTTGGGAGGGGCATTTTCTTCAGTTGTGTCGGTTCCGGGCCCAGTGTCTTCAGAGGTTGCTCCAGCTTCGGCTTCGGGTGCGACTTCAGGTGCAGGTTCGGGCTCCGGTTCGGGTTCTGGTTCAGGTTCAGCGGCGCCCTTTGCCTCTTTGCCTCCTGGCGGAGTCTACGCTTCTCCGCCCTATCAAAGGCGCTGTCGATGCTTGTACCAGCCGCCCATTCACAGAAGAACGAAGGCTTGAACAGCGGCTCTCGCCGAGCCATGGTGAAAAGTTGTGGGCTTTCCCTATCGTGTTTGAGTAGGACGTGGTATTGGTTTTCTCGCGGTTGTGTGTGTGGTCCTTGCGACGGTGATGGATGTGGGAGATGGGTTAGCAGGGAAGAAGAAGATGGATTGGTTCCTGGGCGTATGTGGGAAATATATATACCTGCTGTGGCATTTGGAAGGCTCGATGGAAACAAATGGCGAGCAATTCCAACTGGAGCACGGTTCTGCCCCGTCAGACGGGGAAGGCGCAACCGCACCACTATTATTTCCATCTGACTTAAACCCATCGATTGACGCAGGGTATGCGTGGTTTGACTTTATTCAAGGAGGAGTTGGGAGTCTAGTTCTACAAATCTTCCTCGAGCATCATGCCTTCCCAAGTAAGAAGAGGCCGATACTGTATGAATGAGGTTGTGGACTTCTCAGCCCGAGAAGTCGGAGGATTCGTGACAGCACAGGAAGCTTTTGCTACTTTGCTCTATCAATAATCAGAAGACAAGGAAAGCGGCTTGAATAGCGCCGACAACCAGCAAAAGCAAAAGAATAAGAGTCCTCTGTAAGGATATTGATTGAGTGGCCACTAGTGATATAGCGTACAATAAACGCGGGCTGAAAAGGCAGCCGAACGACAAAATGCTTCCGCCCAATGATAGATATAGACAGTCAAGGAAAGAGGGGAATGAAATATTCCCTTGGAAACAGAATCAGAGCTTCGAAGCAATCTCCTTCTCCTGCGCCGCCCACTTCTCATTAATCTTGCCGTTGTTCCAGTATTCCCAAGCGCCCTTGGCCGCAGCCACGGGCGGGCAGGCAAGCAACAACCAGGCCCACCAGCTCGGGCTCGCATTCTCCAGCTCTCTGATGGCTTCGTCGATGGTCTTCTTCAATTCCTCCTTGGACCCGTCGTTGAGTAGTACCACGCCACGGCCGGAGCCCCTCGACGCGCAGCGTTTCGCCTTGACCCTGACATCGCCTTGGCTGCGCACTCTGTTCTCGGCGTCCTCCCGCGTGAGGTGCGTGTCGCGGTCCATCAGCCTCTGCATCTGGATCTCTGGATCTGATACCGAAACGACCATGACCGTCCCGCATAGCTTGTCCATGCCGGCTTCAAACAGGAGCGGCACGTCGAGGATGACTGCCCAGTAGCCCTTGAAGTAGGCGGTTAGGATGGCCTTGTACATCGCCGTCCTCACAGCGGGGTGTACGATGCCGTTCAAGACCCCTCGGTCCTTCTTGCGCTCCTCGGTGTCGCCGAAAACCCTCCTGCCCAAGGCCGGCCTATTCAGGGGCCTTCCTTTGCCGTCAGGGCCGTTCTCCGGCATCTCATCCGAGGCAGGAACAAGTAGTTCAGGTGTCGTAGGCCCAAAATACTTGACAATGGCGTTGTACCCACTAGTTCCGGGCTCTACGACCTTCCGCGCGAGAACATCTGCGTCGATGATCGGGAGGGAGTATGGAGGGGCTCCTAAGATGGATGACACAGTTGACTTGCCGGTCGCAATAGACCCCGTTAGACCGATGAACAACATGTTTGCTTTTCTTCTTCCTTTTCTTCTGCTGCTGCTCCTTTCGAAATATCGTAACCGGATTAAAACTTCGAATTAGAGACTCAGCGAATTGAGAATTTGGGGATATCGGTAATTTCGTATTTCATTCTTCGAACATTCCTTGTCCTGAGTGTCACGTCATTGCCTTAAATGGAGCTTCGAGGGGATTATTGTACATATGCATAGACACTGATACAGTAATACATTTGCTGATGATTTCTATGGGGCTTTGCTTTTACCCAAGTATTGTCTTAAAAGGAATAGAGTTATTGCCTCGGCAGGCGGCATTCCGCACAGTCAAAGCCGCATGAGAGGCCGGTAAAGGTAAAAGGAGCTCTTGGCCGATGATGCTGGTGAGCTAATTCGGGAAACCCACCTGGTCTAGAAATCTAATCAACAAGGCGTACAGCTTTGCTAATATCTATCACGTTCTGAATATCACCAAGTCAACACCTAGAATCAATTCCCTCCGAATTATAGAATTAAGAATGCCAAAACTCTCGTCTTGCCTGGATACATATAGTTGTGACAGCACCTCAAAATGTGAGTTTAGTTACAGGCCTAGCCGGACGGACGGAGTCAATGGCAGTGGTGATATCGCCTTCCATGAGCTACTCATATGCCAGAGGAAAAGGGGGCCGGTGGTGTGAAGACACGGGTAATTGCAGTTTGCTTTGTTATAGCAGCCACATCTCACCATGGAGGCAAGGGCATACCTAAAGGAGGCCAGCGTCGAGTTTTGAGGCCAAAAGGCCTAGAGAAGGGCTCTGCGAAGCGTGTTGCTATCGGTAAAGCCCCCTTAAGATTGGCCGGACCGCCAACGATCCTCATGACGAGTCATATACGCAACAAATGGTTGGAAACTCTAGCAAGCTGAGCAGCAAGTGTCGAGATGAGGGGGCAAGAGAAAGAGGCATTGAACGGGAAAAAGTTATATAGTGCTGCAGTCTCTATTCTTCCATTAATACGTACTCGCCTGAGCCCGTTCAGAGCCGCCTCGCCTCAAGTCTTTTTTGTTCTAAACAGATCCTTCAACGCCCACTGCCTATGCGGTCTAAAGATGATACACAACCCAAAGTAATGTACACGATGACGGGGAGTAGAGATGTAAGGGAAGAGTGCCACTTGCTAGCCGATGCAAGATTCGGTAGAGTGTGGATCGTATTCCAAGGTGGTGGTTGCCAAAATGATGATAATAAATAGTAATCGCTGCAGGTGACGACGCAGATCACAAGCAGGTGTTGAAGGCCACGCGGCGTGGAGGATATATGAATATGATTACAAACGAGTCAGACGTCGTCTCACAGCGTCTTCTCGAGCTTCTTCACGTCTTCAGGGGTGAAGCTTCGTCGCACAACCTAAATGAAACGTAAGTAACGGGTTCAAGGAACTGTCGCGTATTCGGGATACTTGGAATGATGACTGTAGCGAAGGTTTTTAAGGGTTGAACTTACTGCCCAACAGGCGGCGGCCGAGCCAACAACAGCGCCGGAAATCATCATGGGGCGGATACCCTTGGTGCTACGGAACGCCATACCGCTCAGAATACCAGCAAGAACAGTGTTTGCCGCGTCGTCCTTGCCGCGGAGGTATCCAATGTACGAGTTGATGCAGTTGTAGCCGATGGCTATTACACCACACGAGTTACCGAGGAAGGGACCTCGTCGCGTGACGGCGTTGAGAACGGAGTTGAGTCGCAGCTTAGGGGCTGGCCGCGAGATCTCCTCAGGCCTTCTTGTAGACCCCATGCACCTCCTATTCCGAGGGCTGTTACGTATGTGATACCGGTACCATAGCAGAGGTCGTCAAAAAAGCCTCGGGAAGGGACAACAGTGTGGCCGTCGGCGAGGGCGATGTCATCGAGCGAGAGGTATTCGAGGGTATCCTTATCAATGCCAGCAAGGGGATGTAGTGAAGAAGGGTCGGCGAAAGCAGATGGCTTGAGGAAAGCCTCGACGCCTTGGCCTTCTGTGGGATCGAATGCTGCCGTTGTGGGATTCGAGGGGCTGCCGGAGCTGAGCTCGGAACTTGGGAGGGTTGCTGCTGGGAGGACTTGCGCCCCGTAAAAGTGTCCCAAATCGAAGACATAGTGGCCAACGTAAACTGGAAATATGCGAATGAAGGACGGATTCGATGGTGCCTCTTTCCGTTGCTATCACGAGTCCGCGATGAAAGGAGTGGTTGGCTTTTCGAAGCTCGAATCTGCGTCGCGACCAAGAATGCCTGAGACCGCGAGAGGAAAAAAAAGTTCACATTGGGAGTAAAAGGGAGTTGTTCCGATAAACTCCCGTCATTGGAAGCTCAGCTCAGAATTTTTGCCTGGTCCGAGCGCTTGGCAGCCGTGGGCAGCCGTGGGCGACTGCGTAATATGCACTGACAGTTCATTAGGTCAGCAAAGCCTTGGGTGACCCCACCAGGGCACATAAAAGAAATTTTATCGCGACGAGCTTTGCTTTGGTTTTTCTTTCTTTTCTTCTTCATCATCAGTTGGGTCGGTTCTTGACATCGTCAAATGTCAGGGGCCGATTTAACCATATGGTGGCTCCACTACGGTGGCTTGCTGAGGGTTACCATGAATCGATGGGTCTCCTTCCGTTCCCGGCCTCCTCGAAAAAGTCCATGTGAACACTCTTCCTAATCAGCCGGTAACGTCTGGTCTACCAGGTTATTGACTGTGGGGTGGTCTCAACATCTTTTTGCTTGTAGAAATGAATAGTAATTATATATCTGGCAGCCAGTATGTGAATCGATGGGTAGTCTTGACGTGGTTGAGCGGGTGTGCACCAGTTGTCTTGAGCCGGGGCACTGGGCTCGCATCACAACCTCAAGACTGGGTAACCAGATCTGAGGCCCGTACGTCTCCTACCCAAGGACGGGCGTTGAAGAAGCAGTCGCCCGTAAAAGTCGTCACAGACGATGGGAAAGAAATTGATGAGAAGTGACCGTAACATTTTTTTTTCAAATACGCTAGAAAGGACGAACTATTACGATCTACTGGCAGAACAAAATGTTTGCGTATGAACGCCTCAGCCCAACACCGCGAAATGGACCCAATGTGACAATCTATACAACCGAGATAAGGGAAAAGAAGAAAAGGGAAAGGAAATTTTTTCAGGACCATGGACTCCAAACCCCTAAGCCTCCCCAGCATACCCCTCACAGATGGCAGTTATCAGCCTGTTAGCAATCGCGGTATGGGGCGGAAGAAGGAGGGTAGGCGGCTTGTCACCATTGGTGACCGGGACGGTATCGAGGGTTACGGTCTTCTTGAGAGCTTCGCGGACCTCCTCGAGGGGAACCCACTTGGCATCCTCCAGCTCAGGATCATGGCCAAGGTGGATATCCTCGCCGTCAGGCAGCGCCGAGGCAACAGCGCCGAGCATCAAGCTTGCCGGGTAAGGCCAAGGCTGGCTTGAGTGCAAAACCACACGCCCGACCTTGACGCCGCTCTCCTCCCACACCTCGCGGCGGACACCCTCCTCTACTGACTCGCCCGGCTCGAGGAAGCCGGCCAGAGTGCTATAGAAACCGGCAGGCCATCGCTTTTGGCGGCCGAGGAGCATGCGCTTGCCGTCGGCGGACACCACAGCGGCAATCATGGTCGGATCCGACCTGGGGAAGCTGATGTTGGTGATGCCGTTGCGCGTGGGGCATTCCTTTCGGACGACGGGCGTCGCGGTACCATTGAGATCGGTGGGAGGGCAGACGCGCTTGTACCCTCCATAGACTGGCGTGGTGGGGTGTCCGCATCCAGCGCAGAACTGGTTGCGTAGATTCCAGTCGACAATGCCCCTGGCCTGGCCATACATGGCAGCTGATCGCGAAAGGGTGCACAGTCAGATTGCAGTCCAATTTCTATTCTGGGAGACTATTGAAGTGTACGTACCGAAATCTGCCCTCAAGGTGTTTTGCCTTGTCGACTTGAGAAAAGTACACCCATCCTTGGCAAGCGAGTCGATCAAAGCCGTCGCAGCATCCGCAAAGGAGCCGCGCGGCGTGGCATCGACAGCAAACCACGGCTTACCACAGAACGTGCGGTGCTGGAATCCGGCGGCAGGGTCCTCCCAGATGCCAAGGAAAATAATCAACGGTTTAGTCACGGTCGAATCAAAGGCGGCCATGAGCTCCTTCTCGGACGAGCCAAACGGATTCTCGCCGGTAATAGAGAGGATATCCTCTCGGCCGACGGGCTTGATTGTAGCCGAGTCTTGGACGAGAGGGGAGAAATCATGGAGGACGATGAATTGGGCATCCGGAGAGGAAAACGCTGCGGAGATGAAGCCGTGGTCCTCTCGGAGGAAGGAAACCCTGTTGAGGGGCTTCCGGAGTAATAGTTGGTTAGGCCCGGGCCGAATTTCTTGGATAGCGCGGAGCCGTCATCGTCGTGCACGCAGGCAAGTACGGGGTGCCCAGAAAAGTCCGCCATCCCGAATAGTGTGGGGTGCGGGGTTCAAAAATAGTCTTAGAGAGGCTCGAGGGGAGGAGAAGCGTAGGGAATTTAGAGGCTAGAGGAGAGCGTGAGAGAGAGGAGAGTGTGTGTGTGTGTGTTTGTTGTGTGCGTGTATGAGAGAGAGGGAGAGAGAGAGGGTGGAGGAGTCAAGAGATTTTGGCGGTGAAAGACTTTAGAGAGATGGAAGACTAGGATTTCTTGTCTGCCTCGGAACTATAG